>CM073314.1:2713974-3394685 GCA_037043255.1 Diadegma fenestrale
CGCACTCACCACACTTAGATAACTTAGAGAAACTTATCTGAGTCGGGTGAGTGCCTTGAATCATTACTTTATCGGCCTTAAAAAAAAAATAAGTTTCGAAAAAAATACTGAAAAAAAAAATTCAAAGAATAATTCCAAAAAAATTCGACGCGATTCAGGGTCGAAATACAGAACTTTTTTCATTCTTGACATTTTCTCTTTAGAACCCTATAGTTCTCGGGTTATTTAGAATTTTTCAAAATTGATTGATTTTGGGAAAAAATCAGATAACTTTTCGAAAAAAAATCGCAAAAAATTTTCTAAAAAACAAAGATGGAGCTATTGCATGCAGTTTTAAGTTTGTCATCATTAAAGAAAAAATAAAAAAAAATCCGGAAGCTGTGCGCTTGATTTGCCATGGTCAAAAAAAAGCCTAAAAACAGTTCAGCAAACCAAAGTCCGTACTGAGTCGAAAAAAAATCATAAAAAATATTTTAACGGAGCAAACTGAAGCTGGATTTATCCCCTTCAAAACGCCGCTTCGAAAATTGGAAAATCTTCTTTTTTGACAGAGTTATTAAACTTTTTGTGCCGCAAGAAATATTGGGTAGTGTATCTAAACTTTTGAGCGGCAGTGTAAACGACAGACTTTGACCCATCCGGTTTTTGTATTTGCTTCACCAAGCTGCCCGTAGCGTCAATACTGATGCTTCCAACATAGTCTTCCTTCAGAAATTGTTTATACATGTACAACTGAGTCGGAGTCCAGTACATGACGAAAAATTTATCCATACAGATCTCGTGAATGCAGCCACTGAATTCCAACCCGTACTTCAGGTCCCACACCGAGGCAAGAGCCGATTTGACTTTAAATAAACCCAAGTCCTTATCACGACTTTCCTGCTTTGCTTTACGGACAACTTCTTCAGACGGTATGTTAGCCGGAATAACATCCCCAAACTCCATTAACCTATTCGCCTCTTCACGTCGCCAAGCGTAGGTCGATTTTCCTTGTAATTCTTTGCCAATTCGCATTCGTCTTTCTCCACTTACCTGTCGTTTATTTTGATGCGCTACTCCACGAGAATCGAAGGTAGAAATGTGTAAAGTCGTCCCGCTGTCGGTTGGTTCATTCTGACAATAGATGTGAATTTTTGATCCACATTCCGAACAACTGCCTTTAACCGTCAGAAACGTCTCGCCTGGGTTTCTATTAATTTTCGCGTTTTTGAACGCGAAAGGGCAGGGCAACTTCATGTGGCTCCATAAAATATCGTAGAGAGCGTCTGTCCAACCGATAACGAGAACCTCGTATTCACGTTCCTTATATTGGACTACATGACACTTGAGAGCAGCCCATTCACTTTCCGAAATATTGATGTCTTTACGTAAGGCAGGCAAACAGCAGTTAGTTTCACCGATCGACCAATTTGGATCCTGTCGTGAATCATCATCCGCATCGTCACCCGTATTGTCAACATTAGTGCTATCTTCCGTCAACCCCAGCGTTTCAATCCCGTGGATTTTATTGAAAACGTTGTGCCTGTTTTGGGACAAGTATAGATACAGATAGTCTTTCGACATCTTCCCGTTCATTGCAAGGGTCGCTGTTTCCCAAACATCGTGATTCCATGGTAAAATAGTGCCTTTGTCATCGATGAATCGCAAATGTTTTAAAGTATCTAAAATAACATGTGGCGGATTTGCCGCCGCTCGAGGCATTTTCAACCGAAACTCAACACGAGTCCTACGAAACGGTTCCAAATTATTCAACAATGTGACCTAACAGCTGCGTTATGTTATTATGAAGCTGTTGCTACACTCTCCAGCCACTTGTCCTACCGCGAACAATTACACGAGAATGATAAACATCAAGTCAAAATACAGATACACAAAATCGCCGTCGGACACTGTGCTTAATAATACCTCGAATTTTTTTTTGCGAATGGGAACAAGAACTTTTCGACTGCAAGCAACGTGAAAGAATTCTGGTCCAGAATCAACTACTATACTCAAGTACCGACTAAGCTAAAGGATGGGAGTTCTTCCGTGTGCGACTTATTTTTTACCCTTTGGAGCACGCATTCATTTTATCTACGATTAGCTTAAAACTTTGCACTTGAGGGTTTTCGAGGTGACTGATTACAAGTCTGCAATAAAAACTTGATAATTCAAGTGGCGGATTCAATATAAAGGATCATGAATGGAAAAATTGTTTGATAAAAGCGAAATTTAGTACCCGAGAATTTTCTGAGTAGCTGCTTACAAATTTGCATTTGAAATTCAAGATTCAAGATGGATCCAATATCGTGGACAACGATTGCACAAATTGTTTGATGAAAGCAGCAGTTGATACTCGGAACTTTCAGGGTTGATGATTACGACTCTGCACTGAAAATTTGGGGATTCAAAACAGGGATTAAATATGATGGATCAAAATGCTGGAAGTGGCTTGATAAAGATGATTTTCCGTATGCAAGTGTTTTTTGTTTAGTTGCAATATATAATGATAAAAAACAAATCTGGCTTAATCACTGAAATATGGAGCTAGAAACTCCCTACGTCCTTGCCGTTTGCTCTGGGTAATGCTAAAATTGTAATTCTACCAGAAATTTAGTATAACAGGATCAACATTCACTCCCGCTCTGAAGTATGTGTTCACCCTGACAATTTTTCAGCCTCGGTAAAAGTTTGATACCCCAGTGGGGAACGGTCGTAATCAAATTAAATGAACGTCGTTTTGAAGAGGATAGTTTTAGCTTTGATTTGCCATGTAGGATAATTTTTTGCGATTTTTTCCTTAGCCAGCACGCTCTATTGAAAAGGGCAGTTTATCGACGAATTTTTGGGCCTTGCAAATGGGAAATCGGCTTGGAATGGGGTCTAGTAGCAAATTTCCTTGACAATCTTACTTGCGATAGTTTTGAAGGACATTTTATACCTCAATTTTATTTTTTTTAAAATACCGTGCGATTTTTTCTCGCAAAAATATTTTACTTATTGGCGAAATTTGAGAGTTTTAGTAATCGCGGATTATCTCATAAACGGCAACGGACAAAATGTCAAGAGCGTGGAAAATTGCGTAAGGTCATCATGGACTTGCTATAATTATTGTAGAAATTTCCTTCAAATTTTTCTTTCTTTTTTTCAAAAGAAGAAAAAGTTTTTTTTAATGATTCCAGACTCAGTCAAAACTACTCTAATGTTTCTATGCAATAATTATTTTCGGGGGTAATGTAGTTTTTCGATTCATCCTATCAACATCTCCACGTCATTCAATCATTTACATTGGTCGTTATGTGCCGTAAAACCTGTTTTATTCAAGAAAAACAGAGCGGAAGTAAGTGTCATACCAAGATGTCACAATGCTTCAAAGGGTTAAGTTACCAGAATCTGGAAAAACGGCTCGACGGCAAGTCTTGGAAAAGAACGTAGCGCGAGCCTGAGCGTTCTCTTAGATACGCGGATATGCCGGCTTTAGGACTTCACAGTGACCCCTAATTTGTTCTCCATTAATTATTTTTGGTTTTGACCAAAAATGGTTTTGACTTGAGAGTTTGACTCAAGTTCATCGCTTCTCATCAACTTCCGATCTACAATCGAAAATTCCTCCACTATAAACCTCAACGAGCTTCGAGTCTATTTTGACGTTAGTAGTAGTCGTTTAATCTTCACAACCGGAATAATTCAGTCGCGATTACTCCAAACCGAGTTCTCTCTCAACTTGATGCCTTCTACTTAGGTTTGACTCCACTGAAATAGAAAATTCCTCCACTACAAACCTCTACGAGCATCTTTGAGTCATTTTTTATGTTTGCAGTAGTCGTCTAATCTGCACAACGGGAGTAATTTAGTCGAAATCACTTCAAACCGAGTTTGACTCAAGTCGATCGTTTCTCATCCACTCCCGTTCTATTACGATTTAAAATTCCTTCAACACAAACCTCTACGAGCATCTTTGAGTCATTTTTGACGTTTGTAGTAGTCGTCCAATTTTTACAACCGGAGCAATTCGGTCGAAATCACTCCAAAATCAGTTTCCTCCCATCTTGATAGCTTCTAAGTTAACTTTTGTTCTACTACAACTGAAAATTCTTCCACTACAAATCTCTACGAGCGTTTTTGAGTCTATTTTAACGTTTGTAGTAGGCGTCTAATCTTCAAAACCGGAGGAATTCAGTCACCATTTCTCCAAACCAAGTTTTCTCTCAACTTGATACCTTCTACCCAGGTTTTCATCCACTAAAATCGGAAATTCCTCCACTACAAACCTCTACGAGTATCGTCGCGTGATTTTTGGCGTTTGTAGTAGTCTTCTAGTGTTCATAACCGGAACAATTCAGTCGAAATTACTCCAATACATATCTGATTCAAGTTAATCGCTTTTTATCAACTTCTGATCTACTACAATCGGAAATTCTTCCATTACAAACCTTGACGAGCATCTTCGAGTCTTTTTTGACGTTTGTAGTAGTCGTCTAATCTGCACACCCGGAGTAATTAAGTCGAAATCACTCCAAACCGAGTTTGACTCAAGTTGATCGCTTCTCATCAACTTCCGTTTAACTACAATTAAAAATTTTTCTACTACGAACCTCCACGAGCATCTTCGAATCATTTTTGACGTTTGCAGTAGTCGTCCAATTTTCACAACCGGAGCAATTCGGTCGAAATCACTTCAAAATCAGTTGCCTGTCATCTTGATAGCTTCTAAGTTGACTTCTGTTCTACTACAATTGAAAATTCCTCCACTACAAATATCTACAAGCCTTTTCGAGTCTCCTTTGACGTTTGTAGTAGTCGTCTAATTTTTACAACCGGAGTAATTCAGTCACAATCACTCCAATCCGAGTGTGGCTCAAGTTGATCGCTTCTCATCAACTTCCCTTCTCCTACAAATAAAAATTCCTCCACTGCAAACCTCAACGACCATCTTCGAGTCTATTTTGACGTTTGTAGTAGTCGTCTTATCTTTATAACTGGAATAATTCAGTGGCAATTACTCCAACCTTCTACTCAGGTTTTCCTCCACTACAATCGAAAATTCCTTCACTACGAACCTCTACGAGTATCGTCACATGATATCAGACGTTTGTCTCGGAGTAATTCACTCGGAATCACCCGAAAGCGAGTTTGACAAAAGTTGATCGCTTTTTATGAACTTCCGTTCTACTACAATCAACAATTTCTTTACTGCAAACCTCAACGAGCATCTTTGAGTCATTTTCGACGGTTGTAGTAGTCGTCCAATGGTCGCAATTGGAGTAATTCTCTCAGAAGCACTCCAAAGCCAGTTTGACGCAAGTTGATCGCTTTTTACGAACTTCCGTTTTACTACAATCAACTATTCCTTTACTACAAACCTCAATGAGCATCTTTGAGTCATTTTTGACATTTGTAGTAGTCGTCCAATGGTCGCAATTGGAGTAATTCTCTCAGAAGCACTCCAAAGCGAGTTTGA
This sequence comes from Diadegma fenestrale, assembly GCA_037043255.1. NCBI lineage: Eukaryota > Metazoa > Arthropoda > Insecta > Hymenoptera > Ichneumonidae > Diadegma > Diadegma fenestrale. Next base: position 2,719,415 of record CM073314.1, read on the forward strand.
CTCAAATTGGTCGCTTTTTATGAACTTCCGTTTTACTACAATCAACTATTCCTCAACTACAAACCTCAATGAGCATCTTTGAGTCATTTTTGACGTTTGTAGTAGTCGTCCAATGGTCGCAATTGGAGTGATTCTCTCAGAAGCACTCCAGAGCGAGTTTGACTCAAATTGGTCGCTTTTTATGAACTTCCATTCTACTACAATCAACAATTCCTTCACTACAAACCTCAACGAGTATCTTTGAGTCATTTTTGACGTTTGTAGTAGTCGTCCAATCTTCACAACCGGAGTAATTCACTCGGAATCACTCCACAGCGAGTTTGACTCAAATTGGTCGGTTTTTATAAACTTCCGTTCCACAACAATCAACAATTCCTTCACTACAAACCTCAACGAGCATCTTTGAGTCATTTTTAACGTTTGTAGTAGTCGTCCAATCTTCACAATCGGAGTAATTCACTTGGAATCACTCCAAAGCGAGTTTGATTCAAGTCGATCGCTTTTCATGAACTTCCGTTCCACTACAATCGAAAATTCCTCTACTACAGACCTCAACGAGTATCTTTGGGGCATTTTTGACGTTTGTAGTAGTCGTCCAATCTTCACAATCGGAGTAATTCACTCGGAATCACTCCAGAGCGAGTTTGACTCAAATTGGTCGCTTTTTATGAACTTCCGTTCTATTACGATCGAAAATTCCTCTACTACAAACCTCAACGAGTATCTTTGAGTCATTTTTGACGTTTGTAGTAGTCGTCCAATCTTCACAATCGGAGTAATTCACTCGGAATCACTCCACAGCGAGTTTGACTCAAATTGGTCGGTTTTTATAAACTTCCGTTCTACTACAATCAACAATTCCTTCACTACAAACCTCAACGAGCATCTTTGAGTCATTTTTGACGTTTGTAGTAGTCGTCCAATCTTCACAATCAGAGTAATTCACTCGGAATCACTCCAAAGCGAGTTTGACTCAAGTCGATCGCTTTTTATGAACTTCCGTTCCACTACAATCGAAAATTCCTCTACTACAAACCTCAACGAGTATCTTTGGGGCATTTTTGACGTTTGTAGTAGTCGTCCAATCTTCACAATCGGAGTAATTCACTCGGAATCACTCCAGAGCGAGTTTGACTCAAATTGGTCGCTTTTTATGAACTTCCGTTCTATTACGATCGAAAATTCCTCTACTACAAACCTCAACGAGTATCTTTGAGTCATTTTTGACGTTTGTAGTAGTCGTCCAATCTTCACAATCGGAGTAATTCACTCGGAATCACTCTAAAGCGAGTTTGACTCAAGTTGATCGCTTTTTATAAACTTCCGTTCTACTACGATCGGAAATTCCTCTACTACAAACCTCAACGAGCATCGTTGAGTCATTTTTCACGTTTTTAGTGGTCGTCCAATCTTCACAATCGGAATAATTAACTTTGAATCAGTCCAAAGCGAGTTTGACTCAAATTGGTCGGTTTTATGAACTTCCGGTCTACTACAATTAAAAATTCCTCCACTACAAACCTCCACGAGCATCTTCGAGTCATTTTTGGCGTTTGTAGTAGTCGTCTGATCTGCACAACCGGAGTATTTCATTCGAAATCACTCCAAAATCAGTTTCCTGTCATCTTCATAGCTTTTAAGTTAAGTTTTGATCTACTACAATTGAAAATTCCTCCACTACAAATCTCTATGAGCCGTTTCGGATATATTTCAACGTTTGTAGTAGTTGTTTCATTTTTACAACCGGAGTAATTGAGCCACAATCACTCCAAAGCGAGTTTGACTCAAGTTGATCGCTTCTTATCAACTTCCCTTCTCCCACAATCAAAAATTCCTCCACTACAAACCTCACCGAGCATCTTCGAGTCTATTTTGATGTTCGTAGTAGTCGTCCAATCTTTATAACCGGAATAATTCAGTAGCAATTACTCCAAACTGAGTTTTCTCTGCACTTGATGTCTTCTACTCAGGTTTTCCTTCACTACAATCGAAAATCTCTCCACTACAAACCTCTACGAGTATCGTCACGTGATTTGAGACGTTTGTAGGAGTCGTCTAGTCTTCGCAACCAGCGTAACTCACTCGGAATCACTCCAAATCGAGTGTGACTCAAGGAGTATTTCATTCGAAATCATTCCAAAGCGAGTTTGACTCAAGTTGATCGCTTCTCATCAACTTCCGTTCTACTACAATTGAAAATTTCTCCACTACAAACCTCTAGGAGCATCTCTAAGTCATTTTTGACGTTTGTAGTAATCGTCTAATCTTCACAACCGGAGTAATTCAGTGGCAATTACTTCAAAGTGAGTTTTCTCTCAACTTGATGCCTTCTACTCAGGTTTTCCTCTACAAGGTTTGTAGTGGAGGAGTTTTCTATTGAACCACCAGGTTTACTAACGAGTAACTACTGAGAAAAAGAAAAAAAATTATTTAAAAAAAACAAAAAAATTTTTTTTAAATTAAAAAATTGAAAAATAAAAAATTTTAAAAACTACAAACGAAAATTCGGTCACTACAAACAACTACTAACGATTTCCTATATGAATCAACCGTTAGAATTAATTTTTTCCAAATCCGGGGGATAGCGATTTTTAGGTGACCTATATTTTTTTTTCGGTCAAACTACAAACAAATTTTTTTCTACTACAATCAACTACATACCAAGCTCTTCAATAATGCGTTAAAAAAAAATCGATTTTCTCAATTAGGGTGCCAGGTTCACACAGGTGGTCCTTCTTACAGTGACGAGGACTCGGCCCACTCACACACACACATACCCCCTCTACGCATACACCACATCTTCTGTTCTTTGCGAGTCATCGTGGGGTTTAAAGCGACCTCCCTTAGTATTTTTTCTTCCCGTTTTTGCTCCTCCCGAATTCTTTCAATGATGGCCTGATTGGCCCTTCTGAATGCGGTCGCGTAGCTGCCATTTTCAAGATCGTTCGTTAAGCGCGAATCCGGCGTGTATGCCTTCGATGGCATTGGATTGAGTGTGATCTCCGATGAAAACGAGGTCCCCCGACTGGTACTGTGGCTGGTGATCTCCTTCCGTCGCGTATCGCTTCTGATACTTTTCTTGATTTGCGCGAATTATTTCGTTACGACGTTCGAGATCTGTTGGTTCTCCTATGACGGGAATCCTCCATTCCCCTGGCCGCTGGAGATTTCTTCCAAGCAGAGCTTCGCTTGGAGTGAGCCCGGCGGCTGCATTTTTTCGCGTCCGTAGACTGAACAAGATGTTTGGCAAGTGCTTCTCCCACTCGCGATGGTGGTGATCTTGAAGATGTAGCCGAAGACCTTTCTTTATCTCTTGATTACGCCTCTCTGTAGGATTGGCGCGAGGATGATAGATTGGTGTTGTCCATAGCTGCGCTTGCCACGATCTACAAGCGTCGACCCATCTCGAACTGACAAACTGGGGTCCGTTGTCTGAGAGTACAGCCTTTGGATATCCCCATCGAGGGAATATTTCCTTTTCGAGGACGTTGATAATTTGCGGGGCTTCTGAGGAGCCTAAAGCGAAGGCCTCTACCTAACGCGTGAATAAATCCGTGATAATGAGGATGAATTTTTTTCCTCTTGCTGTCCGGGGATACGGGCCCATGAGATCGACCGCGATTGTCTCCCAGGGTTTCGGGGGTTGACGTGCTTTGAGACGGTCCACGTGCTGCGTCTTGTGGCTCTTCGTGCAGGCGCACAGACGACACTGCTGGATGTGTTCCCGGATTTCTTCCTGTAGATTTTTCCAGGTGAAATGTTTCTGGATTGCGCGGATGGTCTCGTCCATTTCCGGATGGCCCACGAGAGCAGAGTGATGATATTCGTATATTATCCAGTATTTGCGTGACTCTGGAACGACCATTTTCCACTCGTCGCCGACGAGTTTCCAAACCGTACCGTCAAGCATTTGGTAAGGGGCATCGGAATTATTTCGCTTCGTAATCGTCAATGCTATGTTGCTGATTTCTGGATCTGTTTGTTGCTCTCTCCGAATGTCCTCCGTGTAGTGTTCGACGGAAATTGCGCCGACAGTTCGACCCTGTATGGACGCTGGATCACATACTGGCGGATGCAGATTATCCCCGTCGTCGATATTAGCAGCTACCTCGTCCAAAGGCTGAGAGGAGAGTATCCCGGGAAGTCGATTCTCCCGTGCGGAAATGTGTTCTGTGATAAAATTCAGCTCGTCGAGCAGGATGGCCCAACGACTCAATTTGTCCTTTTCGTTTTTGAATTTGTTCAGCCTCGCCAGAGCTCGATTGTCTGTGCGTAGGACGAACGGCCTATCTTCCAGGTACGGTTTATACCGTTTAATGGCCCAGATGATAGCCAAGCAATCTCGCTCTCGATCACAGTATCGGGATTGAGTCTTGTCAAATTTTGCGCTAGCATAACTAATGATGCGCTTCTCATTGTCGTCATCCAGTTTATACAGTACCGCCCCCATTCCGATTTGACCGGCGTCTGTTTGTAGTACGAAACGCAGGTTGGGATCTGGGCGGCTGAGTCTCATCGGTTGTTGGACTAAGCGTTTTACTTCGTCGAATGACTTTTGCGCCTCGGGCGTCCATTGATACTTTTTTGTTCCAGAGAGTAAGTTTGTCATCGGCGCAGTCACTTCCGCGAAAGAAGGTAGGTATTCGCGTAGCCAGTTACAGGTGCCGATGAAACGCTGCAATTGCTTCCGAGTCGTTGGAGCAGGCATTTCGAGTATGCATTTGATGTGTTCGCCTTTCGCCTCGTTCCCGATGTCGGTGACATTGTATCCGAGATAGGCGAGATTTAATTTTCCGAAATGGCACTCAGTGTTCCCACATGAACATGAATATAATTCTGTATCATTATTTGAAATAATTATTTGCGGGTGTTCCGGAAACTGACCCGGATTTTGCCGCTGTTTTGACGATCGAGGGCGGGTCGTTGTCGCGCAGGAGAATTTTGGTATAGAGAAAATGATTGTTTGACACGAGGCTTTTAAGAGTACTCTTTTGTTAAATTTATTGCCTATAGTTACACGGAGCAAAGTCAAAGATAGGGAGCGCTCACTCGCAATTTAGCGAACCACCAACACGTGTTCGCCATGAGGTGAGAGAAGACAGAGATTTCTTTCAAGTTTATTTCAGAGAGTACGGATAAATTAGAGAAATAAGCAGCTGTCTCTTCGCGGCGTTAATACGAACACTTTCAACACACGCGGATGGGAGTTTGACAGGGCAAGAGTAAAATACGACTTAAAGGAGATTTGCCGCGTTGCCTCGTGTCGCGAGGTCCGAGAGCACGAGAGCTCAAAACACGTCGTCTCCGTAGGGAGATCGATCGAGAAGAGAGATAAGATGGACGCGGGTCAAGCTGTCACGTTCCCCATTGTGGCAGCGCCACCTGACAACTTGGCAGCCTCCTGTCATTGGTCGTCATATTCGCGACTGTCGTGCCGCGCTAAGAGCGCGCGTCGCAGAGCGGGAATTTGAGACGGAACATTCCCAAACAGCGGGTCTAATTGATATACACTACCGGCGAAAAGTTTCCGGACAAAAATTTAAAAGAGTGCCGAGACGGTTTTTCGTGCCATTTCGCCGGTAGTTGGGCTAAGCCAATTTAACCAACGCCATTTTGAAGAGGAAGGTTCCACCTTCAGTTTGGTTTTTTCAAAAAATGTCTCCGATTCTTTTTACACCCAGCACTCAGTTTTGAAAACGACAATTTTTTGTCGTTTTTTAACACTGTTTAGAGTGGACCCCGTTTAGAGTAAAAATGTTTTTTAGGCATTCCTTTGGATGGAATCATAAAGGTAGAAGTCCAAGCTTCAATTTCATTTTTTAGAAATTTTTCTACGATTTTTTTTTCAAAGATATTTCGTTTTTTCAGAAAAAATCGATGATTGGGAAATTGCTCCGTAGTACGAAAACGATGACGTTTACATTAAAACCTCAAGACGCTAAAAAGTTCTATTAGATTATGTTGAGTTGGCCAGAATTTTTTCAGATTTTTCTTTTCAAATTTTTTTCTCATCTATTTGAGATCGCAGCTCGATTGATCGGGAAGACCGGATCGCATTGATCTTAAGCTTTAGAAGTAACACGGGGCCTCCGGGAACGCTTTTTATCAATTTTGGATTCTGTGTCTCTCAAATGCTATTCATCGCATCTTCGATCATTGATTTGGCTATTTTCAATCGCTTCGCGATGTAGCAAATTTTAAACCCTTAATTGCGAAGTGCAAGGATTGATGCACGCTTTTTGACACTTGAATCAAGTCGCTGAGCCATTTTTTTCTTCCAAAATGAAATAAAATAAACTCCAATAAACTCAAAAATTACAGTTTATCAACGGATAATTTAATAATCGCTCAACACAACGCGGACATTTTTTCGAAAGCTTTCCAAAGAAGTACTCAATCGAAAGAGATTTTGGATATTTGTCTGTCGTCGTAAGTAAAGAGTGTGTGAACATTTTTCCCACTTTTTTGTTTGTTTTTGAGGCAGACTAGGCAAAAAAAAATAACAAATCGCTCACCTCTACGACAAAGCGAATCTCGCGAAAACGTAAACGAGAAACAACAACGCATAGGACTCGCGACTGTGTTGAAAAGCGTGCATCAAAGCGTGCATCAATCCTGGCATCAATCTTTACACTTCGCAATCAAGGGTTCAAAAATTGCTACATCACGAAGCGATTTAAAATAGCCAAATCAATGGTCGAAGATGCGATGAATAGCTTTCGAGAGACACAAAATCCAAAATTAATAAAAAGCGTTCCCAGAGGCCCCGTGTTACTTCCAAAGCTTAAGATCAATGCAATCCGGTCTTCCCGATCAATCGAGCTGCGATCTCAAATAGATAAGAAAAAAATTTCAAAAGAAAAATCCGAAAAAATTCTGGTCAACTCAACATAATCTAATAGAACTTTTTAGCGTCTTGAGGTTTTAATGTAAACCTCATCGTTTTCGTACTACGGAGCAATTTCCCAATCATCGATTTTTTCTGAAAAAACGAAATAACTTTGAAAAAAAAATCGTAGAAAAATTTCTAAAAAATGAAATTGAAGCTTGGACTTCTACCTTTATGATTTCATCCGTAGAAATGCCTCAAAAACATTTTTACTATAAACGGGGTCTACTCTAAACAGTGATAAAAAACGACAAAAAATTGTCGTTTTCAAAACTGAGTGCTGAGTGTAAAAAAAATCGTAGATATTTTTTAAAAAAAGCCAATTGAAGGTGGAACCTTTCTCTTCAAAACGGCGTTGGTTAAATTGGTCTAGGCCAACTACCGGCGAAATGGCATGAAAAACCGTCCCGGCACTCTTTTAAATTTTTGTCCGGAAACTTTTCGCCGGTAGTGTAACTATACATGTAAAAATTTTGCTTACATCAAGAGACTCGGTAGAGTCTCGGGACAAGTACATTGCGGCAGCTCTGCTGTCGTCTGCTTGCCCGAGACTCGCCAGAGTATATTATCTCGGAATAAAGTAAATTTCTATGGTGGGGGCAGGGATCGCGTAACGCTTCGGCTTTTTACAAAGCTCAGAAGGCTTCTAGCGATCTGAAAATTGAACTGGACTCTAGTTGCGCAATACTCTTTCTGTTCGGGAATGAGATCGAGTCCTGCGGTAACGCGAGCATTCGGGAATAAGTACGCGCTTGACCACCGACGTCGCCACGGTCCGGGACCTAATTACCGGGCGAGGGTCAAGCCGCTCGAGCCCTACGGGTGAGAATTCGCGCTCTGCTGCAGGCGTCGCTAATAATCGGGGCGATGCCCCTACTCGTCAAAATTGACAGGCGTTTCGATCGACGTGATCGATCGCCTCTATCGACTCTTCCTATTCTTTTTCCGGGAGCCTACGAAGACACACGGGTCGTGAGCTACTGAACCTTTTTCTAACGGGTTCTCCGGGCAATTTGTCGGGAATTATAAAACGGCGAGTCGCGATACATCGCGAACAGATCGGGCAATCGGGATACGAGTATATTTTCAAGCTAACGTTCGGGATTCAGACGATATCGTCGGATTACGGGTCACGAGTGCGAGTCATCGTCGGACACCGGGTTCGACGTCGCGCACGCGGGTGACGATCGTCGTCACGGGCCACGCGGGCATTTTTTGGGAGAACTTCCCACCGGGCTTCTTTATTCTTACACTCTCGCTGTATTAAGACTCTATATAATTTTATTATCTTCAATAAACCATCATTATTTTTATTGTAACTTTTCGCCGCCGATTTCCACCTACGCCAGATTCCTTGCATCCTAAACACTTTTCATTGAGCCTAATTTGAGGTCGATTGGTGCAGTATTTGCTGAGAAAAAACTTTGCATGGGTTTCGGAATATGCTTGTTCTAGTATCTAATACATCGAAGAAACGGCGCGTCTGTATACGCGCGCAGACCCACACAAGCATAGGCCTCTTGATGCCCATGGCGCTCTATATCTATATCGCATCTATTACATCGAAGAGACGGCGCGTCTGTATACGCGCGCAGACCCACACAAGCATGGGCCTCTTGATGCCCACGGAGACGCTATAACTATATCTAAAGCGAGAATGGGTGTGTCTTTCTCCCTCTACCAGTTTCTACGCCGCGCGCCATCTCTCTCACTCCACCGCTCCTTCTTCTATGGTAGGGTACTGGTGGCGCAGGCGCGTAACATATCTAATACATCACAAAAACGGCGCGTCTGTATACGCACGCAGACCCACACAAGCATAGGCCTCTTGATGCCCGTGGCGCTCTATATCTATATTGCTTCTACTACATCGAAGAAACGGCGCGTCTGCATACGCGCGCAGACCCACACAAGCATGGGCCTCTTGATGCCCACAGAGACGCTATATCTATATCTAAAGCGAGAGTAGGTGTGTCTCTCTCTCTCTCCCTACCGGGTTCTACGACGCGCGCCATCTCTCTCACACTACCGCTCGTTTTTCTATGGTAGGGCCCTAGCGGCGAAAGCGCGTTACATCTCAAAATTCGGATATATACACTCCCACTCAAAAGTATGGGTTCACTTCTCGAAATTTTCAGCTTCGGTATAAGTTCCATATCTTGGTGGAAAAAGATCGCAAGAGACTTTAATGAGCACCATTTTGAAGGGGACAGTTTTAGCTTCACGTTGCTATATTTTATAATTTTTTACATTTCTTTTTATAGTCTCCACGCGCTTTTGAACATGGCAGTTTTCCGATGTTTTTTTTCGCTCTAGAAACGGGCTCTCTGGCTATTAGAAAATTTTCCTTGCAATTTTATTTATCGCAGTTTCAAAGAGGATATTGAACACTGCATTTTCGTTTTTGAAAAAGTATCGTGCGATTTTTTTTACCAAAAATATTCCAATTTTTGACGAAAATTGATAATTTTATTCAATTCAGCGTATCTTGGAAACGGCGGGTGATCGAAGAAAATAGCAAGAGGGTAAAAAGTTGCCATAGATCATGATGGACCTGGTAGATTTATTTCAGAATTTTTTTCCGACATTTGTTTTTTTATACTCATGGAGTCAAAATAATTTTGATTTTCTTATGATTTTTTTATTTTTTTTAGACGGCGGAGGCATTTCTTTTATTGGTTTTATCAGCATCTTGTTGTAATTGGAACTCGAAATTTAATTTTGCACAATTTTTTGTACGTTTTTTTCGTGAAAAAAATTAATTTTTAGTTCAAATTACGTCAAGATAAAGATCAAAGTGATAAAAGAAATGGCTCAGCCGTTCAAAAAAAAAGAAAAAATCATGAAAAAATTAAAATCATTTTGACTCAACGAGTATGAAAAAACAAATGTCGGAAAAAAATTCTGAAATAAATTTCCCAGGTCCATCATGATCTATTGCAACTTTTCACCCTCTTGCTATTTTCTTCGATCACCCGCCGTTTTCAAGATACGCCGAATTGAATAAAATTATCAATTTTTGTCAAAAATTGGAATATTTTTGGTAAAAAAAAATCGCACGATACTTTTTCAAAAACGAAAATGGAGTTTTTGATATCCTCTTTGAAACTGCGATGAATAAAATTGCAAGGGAAATTTTCTAATAGCCAGAGAGCCCGTTTCCAGAGCGCAAAAAAACATCAAAAAACTGCCATGTTCAAAAGCGCGTGGGGACTATAAAAAAAATTGTAAAAAATTATAAAAAATGGTAAAGTGAAGCTAAAACTGTCTCCTTCAAAATGGTGCTCATTAAATTCTCTTACGACCGTTTTCCACCAAGATATACAACTTATACCGAAGCTGAAAATTTCGCGAACTGAACCCATACTTTTGAGCGAGAGTGTAGATATATCTGAAGTAGACCCGCTCTGCCGCTCTCTCTCTCTCTACTATGTTGTGCGCCCTACGCCAACTCTCTCACTCTACCGCTCGTACTGTATAGGCGCTCGCGCGCAACATTTTCAAATGCTAATTCCAATAATTGTTCTGCGACCAACAGTTCTAAAAAATTCTTCCAACTTTTGTCCACAAAATACTAATAATTTAATTACCTTTACAATAAAACGATAACACTCGAGGGAGCACGACTGAAATAAATGAATTCATAAGGGCATTCCAAGCTCCGTAATACTCAACCATTGTCCTTCTGATACTCTTTTTAAAAACGAAGTGGAAAACATACATTTACCCTCATTATACACAACTGATGATCGCGTCCTTAACTTTCAATTGATAGCGGATTTTTGTTTGTACGTTTTCGGAAAAATAAGCAATAGAAAATGGAGGAAAAAAGAAACAATTCTCGTTTCAAAAAACTCTTCCGTGCTCGTAACGTTATATATCTGGTAGAATTTTTCTTGAAAACATAGATTAATAACTCATTCTCCCGTACTTCTAGAAAGTACTGAAAAAACGATTGAATAAATGCAGGATAGAAAAATGATGGTCTGACTAGAAATTATTTTCACAAAAGGTAATGATAAAAAATAGTGATGAAAATTTTTTACCAATTTTTTAAAATGTAAAATCAGTATCAGTGTAATTACCGTAACCAACATTGCAAAAAAAAGTTGAAACGAAAAAGTGATACCAAGTGCGACTTATTTATTTAGTATTTTACCAACAAAAAGGAGTGATATCCGGCCAAAATCCCCTCCCGGGGAAAAAAACTTGGACAAGTACATTGTTTGGTCCCATAGCCCAAAAAAAAATCCTCCATTCGTGCAGCTGTAAAATTTGGAATATCAAAAATCTGATCGGTACTGACCAGAGATCGACTCTAACATGTTAATCCAGCCAAAAACAAACAACTGTTTACATCCAGCCTTAAACTTTCTGATATCAGTGACAGGACAGGTATTAAATTGACCACTAGGTATCAGTTAACGAGAATGTAAAAAAACATTAATTGTTTCTTCGAAATTATTGCTAGGTTATTTTTAAAAAATGGAGAGCGTGTATGCGCACAGAGTACTTGGCCCGCCCATTACTTTTGAGTCTTGGCGGGGAGAGCACAAAGTCCCATTTTTCATACTCGTTGCCTGAATGAAAAATATTCCTCGCTAGCTGTGCGAGGCACGAAAAGTTCTTGGGGGCGAAGGATGGCGCGCGGCGTAAGGAACGGCGGAGCGACGAGGACGAGGCGCGGCGTGAGAAGTGCTAGAGGGAGAGAGCGCGAGAGCTGAAAAAGATCGGTGGCCTCACTTCCACTCGCAGCGGTGTTCCGGCGCCCTTTCTCGTATGCTCTATCGTCGGCATGAAATGGGTGCGAGTGAGAGCGAGCGAAAACAATGCCATGCTGACAGATCTCGTAGAGTTCTTGAAAAATTTAGCGCGCTGTACCCCGTCAGCTATTGATTAAAAAAAAATAAAAAACAAATTAATAAACATGTATAGAGAACTTTATTTTACAAGTTTAAAAATTACTATTCTTTTCCGTATCTCCAACCATTATTGAGATAATTAATAATCAAGAAGTTTAAACTATTCAACCAATAACGTTTTGTAAAATATTAAATTAGCACGGGAATGTTTTTAGCGGGGCGGATATGGAAAATATATACAAGCATAAATAAACGCGAGAAAAATTGGGAAATCATTCGTTCGTTTTTTTAATATTAACAAACGATATTTTTGTTTCGTCGTACCTCGTGGGCCGTGAGTCCCTCTCCTCTCCCATCCCCACCACAGGCGATAGGCGCATGCTTTCGTTGTTTTACGCTCAGCGACATTCTCAGCTACGACAGTGACGAGTGCTTACCGGTTTTTACGATTTTTCGCGGACAACGTGTTTTTCATTATTCGATTTTTTTGAATATTTTTATCTAGCTTCTCTTGAATCAATATATTTCTTATTTTCATTTTCGTTATAATTATTATTAATGTGTATAAATTAGTTATATTATATCTTAGTGTTAATCATTAATTTCCATTGTTAGTTCGTTTTTTCGTCATTGATATCGAGTTGTATTTTCTGTAAATATTTTTTCTGTAGATATAAAGTTTTTTTTGGGTTTTTTACGGTTTTATTTTTGGGTTTTTTGCGGGTTTTTTTTTTACGAATTTACGATTATCGTTTTTCGCGATTCTTTCGTAATCTACCGGCATTGCACGTCGAAACTGCGCGCTTCATTGTACGCCCCGTTTGTCCCTTACAATTTTGCGCGAGTGCGTTTTTGGGTAATCTCTCCGTGTGAATCTATCAATATGCCCCGCGAGCGCAGGCCGCAGAGACGCATCCTGGCAACGGAAAAAATTAAAAACGGAAGGATATACCACAAAAGCGGGCAATCTCGTGATGGGACGACCATGTGAGTTGTAAACGATATTCATTCGATATTTTTAGTGGTGATTAAAGTTCAAGAATTTGAATTGAATTGACTTCAATTCATAAATTCCGGAGAAAATATATCAAAGAAAGTACATTTTTTGACATGAATGCACGATCATGGTTTTTTTTTTTAATTTTTTCACGAGAAGTAAAGAAAAATTGGCGATCGGCAGCAGTATAGTTGAACGTATTTCGTGAATGCATTTCTCCCGCCCTAAACGTTTTCAAACATGCTACCGCAGTGTTTGACAGTAAATTTTATGAATTTGCTCCTGGCTGCGCTGCGGATAAATAGTGACGGACAGCATTGTCTCCGTCAGAAGTTTGTTTTTGAATTTGTACTTGCCGATATGAGTCGAAACCACTTTTCGACAAGATCTTTCAGAAAATTTTCATTTCCAGCGCTTCGCAGTCTCAAGTAATTTCTCAAATATGTAATCTCTGCCAAGCTGTTCCAGTGATAGTAATTTTGATGAAATTTTCCTTGACCGCGCTGTGAATAATTAGTGAGGGAATAGTATCGTCGTCAGAGATTTTTTCTGGAATTTGTACTTGCCGATATGAATAAATTCCACTTTACGACAAGATCTTTTGAAAAAATTTCATTTCCAGCGCTTTGCAGTCTGAAGTCATTTTTCAAATATGTTATCTCTGCGGGGCTGGTTTTATGATAGTAATTTTAATATATTTGTTCCTTGGAGCGCTGTTGATAGGAAATGAGGGAATAGTACTGTCTCCGTCGGAGACTTTATCTGAAATTTGTCCTTACCAATATCTTTCGAATCTACTTTTCGACAGAATGCTTTTGAAATATTCTTTTACTCAACGATGGCAGTCGACGTCACACGTTGCATCGGCATTGTAGAGAGTAGCTTGTCTAGCAATCTTTAATTCACGAAATATATCATTCAACATTTTCTTGTTGTTTCTAGACGAGGCTCCTTATGCTTGCTATGCTTCTTCGTAAGAATGGCCCTTAGATCACGCAAACAGTAGAGGATCTACGCCCACCTCTATCGCACGACAACGCTCTTAGCCACGCCCATTGCCATGCGTAGGTCCAAGCAACCAACTCTATTCCCATGATAGCCGGATAAGTACGTGACGGCGAACAAGACTCGACTTAAAGAAACGATGGAACGACAACCACGTCACCCCCACGCGACAACCCCCTTCTATCCAGCTCGAGGCCCCCAAAATTCACCACCAGTTACAGAGAGAGAAGGGATGCCTCCCCTAACCTGGACCAGGTTATTTAAGAGCGCGCACAGCCCGAAAAAGGCATTCTATAAACCAAAAATCATCAAGACATATTGACAAACCAGAGCCTAGTTTCTGTTGAACATTAGCCTCAAGTAACTTCATCCTGAGCTCGTGAGTAGGACCTCTATTCTCCTAGGAAGCCCCAGTACTGCACTGGAAGTCTAACTTCGAGATTAGAGGCGTTCTAAGCGGTGAGTTAGGACGTAGCGAGCAAATTGAAAGGTCACTTGCGACGTTACCAGCTAGCCACTCAATCGCTGTAAAAGGCTAAAACGCATCTCTCTTGCTTGAACCACCTCAGAAAAAGTTAACTTAAAATTATCAAAACTACTCCCTTCCTGGTCGGCTTCTCCGACCCGTGGCAGAGCCGCGGTGGCCAACAGCTCGCACACATAAGCGCGAAGCGCTTGTATCCGCCTAAGAAAAAGAGGAAAGTAAATTAAATATTTCCTCTAATTCGTTTTGCTTGGCTGGCCTCCCCGGCCATTTGAATATCGACCAGATAAAATTTCCTCTCATTCGGAGATTAAAACCTCAGAAAAGCCTCACGAAAACCGCCTGTCGGACTTAAAATAAGAAAAAATGAAATAAATTCGGAGAACCAAAAAGTCTCGCCAAACAGCCATATAAACTCCCAATCCTTCGATAAATTATCAAGCCCGGGAGATCCCAAACGCTAAAGAATTTCTCATTTCAAGCTGCAGTAACGAGAGGCGATCGAAGCATCGCGCTCTCCTCTAAAATCCTGGCGTCCTGATCACTCTACCTCATCTCACAAACCCTCGAACAACGATCACTATCCCACCGATCATAAATTCGCTCAAGTCTCACTTAATATCAATAACAAACAACCTCATTAACGTTCGCATTACGACTTTTTTGTTTAACTTTGTATTTTTCTTTTTTTTTCCTTTCTTACAGCCGCGATCCCTTGCACATCTCAAATGCCGATGATGAAGGGATAAAGTCTTGCTCCCAATATGAGAGAAAGCTAGAGCCTGAGGCATTCTTTAAAACTAACGAGAAAAAGATAAGAAGAAACTAACTAATTCCTCGCCACCTCGTAATAGAAACCTCTCGAAGTGCCATAATCCTTCTAAACCCAAAAATATCATTCCTTATCCAACGCCTCGTCTTCGAAAATAATAGAGGAAAGCGCGTGTCGACGTTTTGCTCAAGAACGAAACGTTTCATTACAGTTATCTTCGTTGCAAAAACAAAGCAATTTGCAACGGCACGGCGAAGATAACGAATGGCAATATTGAGGATCTGAATTCCCATTCGGAGTTCTGTATGCCGGATGAAAACGCGGAGCCGGTTGCCAGATTTAAACAAGCTATAGCGGAAACGCTCGCTCGTCATTGGTACGGCCTCAAGGATTTATACGATTCCCTGGCTATTGTGTGAGTGTTTTTATTCGATGGCGCATTACGTTTTTTGTCAAATTTAAATACCGTGGAATTTTTTAATACTTTATCAGATATCGAGCCGCACTTCAAGTTTGACAAGTTTATGAAACTTAAAAAAATAAATTTTTCGTTTCGATAACAGCATTTTCAAAATGATAAATCAAACTTCGTATTGCTTTTTAAATAAGTTGTAGCAATTTTTTTAAAAATAAGTCGATTATGTCATTCAACGAATGTTACTTCTTTACTTTCGTCGACAAATAAATATTAAATCCATGTGGTACAGGATTATTGAATAAATTGCAAGAAAGGTATTTTGTTTAGAACAACGGGATGATAATTTGACAAATTTTAATTGGAATGGGTGCTTCAAAAATGAAATGAAAAAAAAACAAATAAATAAAAGTCCATAGCGACGTAAAATCAATTACTGAAGATGCAGTTGGCATTTAAAAATTAAAAAATATTTATTTTTGCATGATGCGGAATGTGTGTTCTTACGTCTTTTTAAAATCTGGAAGGAATCGTAATATCTGTACATTATCTTTGGTGTAGTCATCCTGATGCTGCTGAAAAAACTTCGTATCAGGAGCTCCGAAGTTTTATGAAGGAGTGCAGGAGGAAACATTACCCTGAGCACCCACATACAATCGAGGAATTCGGTCAGCGGTTAACCGACCCACAATACGCCCGAAGTTTGGAATATGACGCGGGACGCTTTTCGGCTATCCCAATAACGGACAGCAACAACGGGCAACACGTGTTATTGTATGACGCCCACTTCGTCCACGAAGAGATGAGCGAGGTGACGCGGTTGTTCGTCGACGGGACTTTTCGATCGAGACCTCGCCTCGAAGGAGCCTACCAACTCCTAACGATCATGGGAATAAAACTAAACCATGTAAGATTTAGATACTGTCTAATATTTGCTCATCAGATTTGCCCGTCAGTCGAGCAATTATTTTAAAAAATGCAGCCATTTATTTTTGTTCAAGATACGCGACTCTAGTCTCTTTTCCAATAATGAATGTTCTTGAAGAATCAAAAAATTATTTGGTATTTGTTATGATCGAAACTTGATTATAAAAAAGGGACTCGGTTTCTCCGGAAATCGTATTTATGAACTTTTGCTTTCCGTTATTAGCATCAATAAATTAATGCGATAATTCGTTTTAGGGATTTCCTTTCATCTGGGTTGTAATGACATCAAAGACGCAGGTGGCGTACGAGGCAATTTTGCGTTATGTACGGGAGCAAGTAATTCCCTCTAACCCGATAAAATTGGTCGTGAGCGATTTTGAGAGAGGATTGCGAAATGCAGTCAACATCGTTTTCCCCTCTGCCCTCAGCACAGGCTGTAACACGCATTACGATCGAGTAAGTACTCGAGGATCAGCAAGTAAAATAAAAAATACTCGCATGTTCTCAAGAGTAACAACATCCGTGATACTAAACATCCGTGATTATAATTTTCCAGGCTCTTTACCATAAAGCCAAGGCACTGCGTTTGCAAAGTTTTCTTCGGGACAATACAGAAGCAAAAGCCTTTTTGAAAAAAGTTATGGCGCTGGCGTATTTGCCGGAAAATTTGATCGAGGGCCAGTATCGCAATTGTATGAGGCATTTAAATTTTCCCTCCTCATCGATCGATTATGCGTACTAGTAATGTCGAATATTCAATCAGTACGCATCTTCTCACGCAAAATCCCCTCCAAAATGCCCCTCTGCCCGAGTTACACCGAAATCAATTATCGAACGCTCGATCTCTTGCTCCGGGACCGTCGAAGAAGCCACAACGCAATCTCTTGGGTCGAAGAAGCTGCCATTTACTATCTTGGGCCGAGTCATCGCCATTTCGAGTCCAGACTCGGGGACAAGTCGAAATTTCATCGGACAAGGCCTCTTCGCTCATCAACGGCCATATCTACTGGAGAAACGCTTTCAAGTCCCGGAGCAATCGAGCCATCGTAGAACGTCCAAAATACGCCGATTTATAAGATAAGTTACGAATCTATGTTTGTGATCCAATCGAACGAGTATGAGGTATGCGTGTGTCGAGTGAATGAGTGAGCGAAATGAATAAAAAAGACTGAATTTCCATCGGATTAAACATTTGTACTTTTCTTTTGCATTTACTCGATTTGACTAATAATATATTTTCATTTACCAAATTTTGCACGAGAAATAAAATCATAAAACTCACACAATATAAAAAACAATCTGTCCCCGGTGGTGCGAACGAAATTTACGGCATTCCTTCGCTACTACGAGCGCTATTGGCTGCGAATAGTCACGCCAGGAGGCTTTTCCGTGTACGGACTCGGGCGACGGACAAACAACGTCATAGAAGCGTATCATCATCGGCTTGGGCGAAGAATGCAAAGTCGTCCTGAGCCCTGGGATTTTTTAGGTCAGTATAAACTTTAGTTTTGCCGCCTTATTTCAACTTACAAATGACAATGTAGTTCATCAAACATTTTTCATAATATTACATTTTATTTCCAAAAGGCAAACTCCTCAAACTACAAGCGGACGCGAAAACCGACATCCGCCGCTTGCAAAATAATTGCCGTACATCACGACACGCGCGATACGCGACGATCTTCAAACAGCGGCAAATTTTTCAAGGTAATGTGTACGATTCCTTATTGTATATGGGTATTGGGATGTCCGTTGTTACCCGAGTTCAGGTTTTCTCGTTGTTCCCCGCCTAGATGATTAGTGCATCACCCATAACATGAATAAAATTAAATTATTTTCATAAGACACCCATTTTTTAAATGAATCGACCTAGCCTGTCAGACGGTTTTATTTCCTATTTAAAACAAATTGGATGTTTCAGTATTTCTCATAGTATTTTTCGTTTTCCACCAGCAAATTATTGAAAAAATAACGACGTCATTAATTTTCGTATTGAAGTATACTTTCTTCAGAAGGGAAAATTTCTTTCACATTCTGTATTCGCGTGAGATAAAAATGCATGAATTCAATTCAACATTAAACATTTAAAAGCAAAAATACATGACAATATGGAGTCAGGATTCTACAGAGATCCTTTGTAGTACACTTCGAACCACTTCAGTTAAGGACCGTATTGAAATGAAGAAAAATGTGAAATAAAGACCACTCTAATGTTTATAATAAAGCATATTCATTTATATATTTTTCAGCATGGCGGGAACTCCATTTTCGAGAAATCACGGCAAGTGAATTCCTCGAAAAAGCCGCGTCCTTGAAAGGGGACATCGGCTATTTTTTGGCACAGCAAGCCGACGATGCACGAGCGGGCGACGAGTTCAAGCTGCAAGAGGCCCCGATGGCAGTCCCGTTAGGTATGACTTTTGAAGAATAATACAAAAAAAATTACATGTCGCAGTGTTACACGTCGCAGCGATTGAATTGTTGCACCGTGTCACTTAATATACTTTGCACTTTTTCAATATCGATAAATTTAATTTGTAACCAGAACAAGACCCCGATTATGATGCTGCAATTTTCAACGGAAACAGACCAGCTTGGCTCCTCGACAACGAGGAAGAAGCAGCTCCGGAAAATGGTAATTCATTACAATTTATCACGTCGGTAGCAGACCTCAAATGTGCAAAAAGATAATGAATTGTTTCGGAAACCCCAACGTTATTTTTGTATCCAAAGTTTGTACATGTACATTTTTTCATTTTACCTAGACGTTCACGAGCATGAATCCGACGAGTCACCCAGTGGAGGACGAGCCCGAAGTCGACGGCGGTGGCTTGATGGAAGTCGAGGCAAATGGTGCCAATGCCAATGAGAACGACGGATCGGGCAGTGAGGACGAGCCCGAAGTCGACGGCGGTCATTTGATCGAAGTCGAAGCAAATGTCGCCAACGACAATCGAAACGACGGGTCACCCCGCGAGGACGAGCCCGAAATCGACGGAGGTGGCTTGATCGAGGTCGAGGCAAATGGTGCCAATGACCATGGGAACGACGGGTTACCCGGTGAGGACGAGCCCGAAATCGACGACGGTGGCTGGATTGAGGCCGAAGCAAATGGTGCCAATGCCAATGAGAACGACGCATCAGGCAGTGAGGACGAGCCCGAAGTCGACGGCGGTCGTTTGATCGAAGTCGAAGCAAATGTCACCAACGACAATCGAAACGACGGGTTACCCCGCGAGGACGAGCCCGAAATTGACGGCGGTGGCTGGATCGAGGTCAAGGCAAATGGTGCCAATGACCATGGGAATGACGGTTCATCCAGTGAGGATGAACCCGAAAATAATATTCCGATGGTGGAGGTCGAGGCGAGAGAAAATGGAGGGATAGACCGAGAGGTGGAGAGAGCGCCAGTGCTCGAGAACGACGGTAAATCCAGAGACTCGGCAGAGTCTCGGGCCGAGCACATTCGACAGCGTCGTCTGCTGGCGCGAGACTCACTCGAGTATATTATCTCTGAGAAAAGCAATTCGGCCGGTGGGAGTAAACACTTTATTAAAATACAAAGCTCAGGGGTTATTTCATGATCTGAAATTTGAACTAGAGACTAATTACGTTATCCCCCCTCGTTTGAGCCATAAATCAACCCGATTGATGCTGTAATTGCTGAGAAAAAACTTTGCACGGGTAAAATTATGCCATGATCGAAGTGTGCGTGCGTGTATGTATACGACACAGAGAAAGGGCCCGTGGCGCTAGCCTTTTTCTGATTGGTCGCGACGGTTAGGAGTGTCGCGGTGGTTAGGAGTGACGCGATGGTTTCAGTTACGTCCGTTACGTCTCTACTGTGTACTGACATTTTGCCCGCTTGGTACACACGTTTTCTTCTGTACCGAGCGGGCGCGAATCACCGAATGTACTTGGCCAAGCCTTTTTCCCCGGGAGGGGATTTTTGGCTAGTATAATGGATTTGCGGACAAAAATTACGAAATAAATCGGAAATTGATTTTTAATTTTTTCATATTTTTCTATTTATTCATTTTCTCAAGTCCTTTCGAAAATGATTGTAATAATATTGAATGTAAGCTGAACTTTGTTGTTTTAATCCGTCAGAAATCCAGTGGGACGACGATGAGGTCGAGGAGCCGGCACCGGTCCAACAGGCCCAAATTGAAAGTGCAGGTAATTGTTACGAGATTGCATTACAAAATTATCGTTGTGTATGGATTTAATTTCATTATTGTCATATTTCATTAAAATTAGAATATCAATGCAGAACTTCTCCTAATATAACTAAAAGAAATAATAAGTCGAATAATTATAGAATCGTAATACAATCGGAAATACAAAAATGAAAATTTGAATTTACTTCTATAGTGCGCCCGATCCGTATAAAACAAAAACGAAGGAGGAGGAAGAAGAAGGAAACGACACCAATCATCGAGCATCAATCCTCGGAGGGGAATAAGAAAAAAAATCAAAGACGAAAAGATACGAACAATGAAAACTTTTGGTAACTGAAGGAGTTCATGAATTAATTATCTTGAAAATTTCAGAGATGAGAAAAAGGGCCGAGGCACGGCTGCGGGAAAATGTGGTAGCCGAGAATGAGAGGCTGCGGAACGCGCTGGAAAAAACTCAGAATGAGCTGCGCCAAATGGAGAGTAGGATGGAAACCATCGAAGACACAGGTAATAATATGATTTGGAGAGTTCCAACATTGAAAGAATTTTGAAAAATCTGGCCGGCAGTTGAAAAATGATTTTCTTCTTTTTGAATACTCGCGTACGAGTTAAAACGATGAATTTCCTTCTTCTCGTAAGAAATAAAAATAAAAACTCAGAGATGTAAAGATAAAAAAAATCGTATATCGTCGAATAATTTGAAAAAGGCTGAAACGTGGTAGGAAATGATTGAGAGCTTGAATAATGTTATGAAAGAAAAAAAAATGCAAAAGAAAAAAGATATTCAATGATCACTCGAAGAGCAAAGGCAAACAAGTCTTCAACACAAAAGTTGAAACGGTGGTATAAAATAAATAATTGAAGAAAAATAAAGAAATAAAGAATAAGTACGAGGTACATTTTTTAAATGTAGTAAATGGGAAAGAGCGGGAACCGGTGGGACTCGGACGCAGAGTGGAGCAACACATAAAAAAAAAAAAAAATTTATCACTTTGATTATTTTTCGCAGCGATCTAAAAATGTTTGACATCCGTTTTGGTTCGTTTGACGCGTCTCATGTCTATCATTTTTTGATATTTCGCTTATGCCTATGTTCTACTGAATTTATAGAAGCTCTCTGCGGTCGTAGATAACCACGGCCAGATTTTTCATTACAATGATGTTATTACTGGCACATATATTTTCTCAACCAACTGGTGTTTTCTTGCTATTTTGAGAGCCTGATCAACCAGCGATACTTCATTTTCTTTTTTTTTTTTAAGTCGTTGTATCAAGTTTTATTAATTCAGATGAAATGACGAATAATTGTAAGCCTTATGCTAAAGCTGAAACATTAAGCGTGCTGTAACTTACCTTATTTCGATGTCAAGATCTCATGACATCGTTTTTTTTTTCATCACAACGGCACAACATGTTCTTTTTGTCCCCGCAAAACGTGAATGGCAAAGTTATCATTCAATTCGATCGATATTGAATAGCCTCAAGACCTGATGACTTCGACGCTTGTCAAAAATAATCTGTACATCAAGGGACTCGGTAGAGTCTCGGGACAAGTACATTGCGGCAGCTCTGCTGTCGTCTGCTTGCCCGAGACTCGCCAGAGTATATTATCTCGGAATAAAGTAAATTTCTATGGTGGGGGCAGGGATCGCGCAACGCTTCAGCTTTTTACAAAGCTCAGGAGGCTTCTAGCGATCTGAAAATTGAATTGGACTCTAGTTACGCAATACTCTTTCCATTGAGCCTAATTTGAGCTCGATTGGTGCAGTATTTGCTGAGAAAAAACTTTGCGTGGGTTTCGGAATATGCTCGTTCTAGTATCTAATACATCGAAGAAACGGCGCGTCTGTATACGCGCGCAGACCCACACAAGCATAGGCCTCTTGATGCCCATGGCGCTCTATATCTATATCGCTTCTACTACATCGAAGAAACGGCGCGTCTGTATACGCGCGCAGACCCACACAAGCATGGGCCCTTGATGCCCACGGAGACGCTATAACTATATCTAAAGCGAGAATGGGTGTGTCTTTCTCCCTCTACCAGTTTCTACGCCGCGCGCCATTTCTCTCACTCCACCGCTCCCT
This sequence comes from Diadegma fenestrale, assembly GCA_037043255.1. Taxonomy (NCBI): domain Eukaryota; kingdom Metazoa; phylum Arthropoda; class Insecta; order Hymenoptera; family Ichneumonidae; genus Diadegma; species Diadegma fenestrale. The sequence goes on from CM073314.1 coordinate 2,742,034, forward strand.
CTTCTATGGTAGTGCTCTAGTGGCGCAGGCGCGTAACATCAAGAGTCGCGGCAGCGGCTCGACGCCAAGTTTAAAAGAAAAGCGTAGCGCGCGAGCCGGCCGTACTCTTATATACAGTAAAATAGGCATTTTATGACGTCACAGAAACTTTAAATCGTTCTCACAGGAGAACGGGTTGAGGGAAAAATCTCATATTAGATTTGAATTTTCTATGATTTTTTATCTTTCGAATGGTCCTTGGTAGAACAAAATCCGTTCAGCCAATCCAGAGAAATCTAACATTGAAGATTTTGGACGCGAGGTTTGGGATCCCTTCTTATTCTTAGAGTCAGAAAGGCGTAAGTTATGTGCGCAGGCGCTTGGACATACGCCCTTACGTGCCTGGTGGACATTTTCGGCCCGTGACGTCACCCGCCCCGCTAAACGTGGTATCCCCACTCTTTGCGCGCCACTGAGCGAGAGAGACAGACTATATCGGGCCTCTCTTTCCGTATGGTTTTCGTTGTTTAGCTACCATGGTTTTCGTTGTCTAGCTATCATGGTTTTCGTTGTCAAGGTACACGGCTCCATGGTTTTTGTTGTCTAGGTATATTTCTCCATGGTTTTCGATGTGTAGGTATATTTCTCCATGGTTTTCGATGTGTAGGTATATTTCTCCATGGTTTTTGTTGTCTCTGTATATTTCTCCATGGTTTTCGATGTCTAGGTCGACGGCTTCATGGTTTTCGTTGTCAAGGTACACGGCTCCATGGTTTCTGATGTCTAGGTATATTTCTCGATGGTTTTCGATGTGTAGGTATATTTCTCCATGGTTTTCGTTGTCTCTGTATATTTCTCAATGGTTTTCGATGTCTAAGTATATTTCTCCATGGTTTTCGATGGCTAGGAATGTTTCTCCATAGTTTTCGATGTCTAGGTCGTCGGCTCCATGGTTTTCGGTGTCTAGGTCCACGGCTCCATGGTTTTTGATGTCTAGGTATATTTCTCCATGGTTTTCGATGTCTAGGTCGTCGGCTCCATGGTTTTCGGTGTCTAGGTCCACGGCTCCATGGTTTTTGTTGTCTAGGTATATTTCTCCATGGTTTTCGACGTGTAGGTATGGTTTTTGTTGTCTGGGTATATTTCTCCATGGTTTTCGTTGTCTCTGTATATTTCTTCATGGTTTTCGATGCCTAGGTATATTTCTTCATGGTTTTCGATGTCTAGGTCGACGGCTCCATGGTTTTCGTTGTCAAGGTACACGGCTCTATGGTTTTTTATGTCTAGGTATGTTTCTCCATGGTTTTTGATCGCTAGGTTCATGGCTCCATGGTTTTCGATGTCTAGGTCGACAGCTTCATGGTTTTCGATGTTTAGGTATATTTCTCCATGGTTTTCGATGCCTAGGTATATTTCTTCATGGTTTTCGATGTCTAGGTATATTTCTTCAAGGTTTTTGCTGTCTAGGTATATTTCTCCATGGTTTTCGATGCCTAGGTATATTTCTCCATGGTTTTCGGTGTCCAGGTCCACGGCTCCATGGTTTTTGTTGTCTCTGTATATTTCTCCATGGTTTTCGATGCCTAGGTATATTTCTTCATGGTTTTCGATGTCTAAGTATATTTCTTCATGGTTTTCGATGTCTAAGTATATTTCTCCATGGTTTTCGATGTCTAGGTCGTCGGCTCCATGGTTTTCGGTGTCTAGGTCCACGGCTCCATGGTTTTCGGTGTCTAGGTCCATGGTTTCATGGTTTTCGGTGTCTAGGTCCACGGCTTCATGGTTTTCGGTGTCTAGGTCCACGGCTCCATGGTTTTCGATGTCTAGGTATATTTCCCCATGGTTTTCGATTTCTAGGTATATTTCTTCACGGTTTTTGATGTCTAGGTATATGTCTCCATGGTTTTCGTCGGCTTTGTATATTTTTCCATGGTTTTCGATGCTTAGGTATATTTCTTCATGGTTTTCGATGTCTAGGTATATTTATTCATGGTTTTTGCTGTCTAGGCATATTTCTCCATGGTTTTAGTTGTCTCTGTATATTTCTCCATGGTTTTCGATGTCTAGGTCCACGGCTCTATAGTTTTCGATGTCAAGGTATATTTCTCCATTGTTTCCGATGTCTAGGTATATTTCCCCATGGTTTTCGATGTCTAGGTCCACGGCTCCATGGTTTTTGATGTCTAGGTCCATTCCTTCATGGGTTTCGGTGTCTAGGTCCACGGCTCCATGGTTTTTGATGTCATTTGTTTTTCATCTCAAAAATCAATATCTTCTTCATTCAAATTTCGGCAACATAAAAAATATTTATCAGACTTTATGATTGAAGGGGTTGACCGGGGGTTGCCACGGAAGTTTTTGACCTTTGCACGTTAACCTTATTTTATTTAAACTTTCCGGTGACGTGGGGTCATAAATCACCCCAGTTTTAAAAACTCCCTGTCTCTTCTAATATTCAATGAAAATGATCCACCTTGGGCTTATTCTTTTCGTTTTTTAATGCAAGATCCCGTGAGCCTGGGGCAATTTCGCTCGGAGTCAAAAAATAAGCCAAAAATGCAATAAAACGATTAAAAAACGGGAGAACGAAGGGAGAAAGGGCACGAGGGAGAAGGGTGAAGTCTCGTCAGGACTTTTTTGAGGGATTGACGAAGAGTCTTGACGGAATTTTTTAAGGCGCTCACCAGTGGTCTCGAACGTGGTTTCTTAAGAGTTAGTTAATATTTACTAAACTCAGAGTCTCGTCACTATGGTTTTAAGGGATTAACGAAGAGTCTGGACGACAATTTCGAAAGGGTTAACCAAGGCTCTTAATGGGAGTTTTTAAGGGATTAACCACGAATCTCGCCAGGACTTTTTTAAGGGATTGGTCAAGAGTCTGGACGAGAATTTTGAAGGGGTTTGCGGAAGCGGTGTCGACGGAAGTTTTTCAAGGCATTGAGTGGAAGCGTCCAGAGACTTTTTATGGGATTCATAAAGAATCTCGCCGCGACTTTTTCAAAGGATTCATCGAGATTCTGGCCGAGACTTGTTTCAACAGATCGACCAAGAATCGTGCCAAGACTTTTTTAAGGGATTAGTCAAGAGTCTGGATGGGATTTTTTAAAGAGTCGACAAAAAGTCTTGACGAGATTTTTGCAACAGACTAGCCAAGGGTAGACGAGCTTTTTTAAGGGATTGACTAAGGGCCTCACTGAGGTTTCATTGAGAGATTGACCACGAGTCTCTTCGTGGTTTCCTTGAGGGATTGAACAAGGTTCTCGATGAGAGTTTTTTAAGTCTTTGATCATGACTGTTGTCGAGATATTTAAAGGAATTTACCAGGGGTGTCGACAGAAGTTTTTGAAGAGATTTATTTTATTTCAAGAATAACCAACCAGAACAAATAATGCCTCTATAATTACAAAAATATGTTGATGAATATCCCGCTTTTCAAAAAGAAGAGAAATCCGTGGAAAAATACTTTTGAAAAGTAAAAAAAGAACGCCAATTTTAAAAGATCGCAACCTCAGTAGAAAAATAATTACTCAATTTTCTTCATATCACTTTGACATAAAAAACAATTTATATTTACAAAATGTAATGCATTTTTCCTTCCCTACGAACGATATTTTGAAATTCCCCAAAATTTTCTCAAAAACTCTCAAGCTCAATCGACAAAAAGAAATGAAATCATTGCAACATAGCCAAGAATTAAAAAAATAATGAATAGCTACATTTCACAGGGAAACATGTGCACCCTCAATACATTTTGTGTATTTAAGGGTCTGCAAAGGCTCTACAAAAAAATGCAAAAAATTGGCGTGCATGGTTAACTAAAAAAGCCCTGAAAGATAAAGAATCAATTTAAGGGAGAGGCGGACAAACTTGAACAACTGCCTAAAATAGAATTTCCGTTTTTCATCTGAAAAATCGAAATCGTTTTCATTCAAATCTCGTCAAGATAAAAAAACATTTATCGGATTGCATGGAATGAAATTTTTTAAAAGTTTCGTTCCCCTTGGCTCCCCAGACTTTGAAAAATGATTATTACAATTAATAATCATTTTAAGAGGAGAGATTTTTGTTTAATATGGAAATAGGAAATATCACCGCGGAAAGAGGAATAGGATAAACAGCGAACATTTGGAATAATATGGAATTATCATCGCGGAAAGAGAACAGAAAAAACAGCGAACATTTAGAATTTCGGAGGATGTTCCATTCCCCATTACATGACGTCATAATGCTACTTTGCGCGTGCATGCGGAAACTTCTAATAAGAACAGTGACGCAGGCCTTCGCCGAACTTTTTTAGTTAACCATGCACGCCAATTTTTTGCATTTTTTTGTAGAGCCTTTGCAGACCCTTAAATACACAAAATGTATTGAGGGTGCACATGTTTCCCTGTGAAATGTAGCTATTCATTATTTTTTTAATTCTTGGCTATGTTGCAATGATTTCATTTCTTTTTGTCGATTGATATCTAATACATCATAGAAACGGCGCGTCTGTATACGCACGCAGACCCACACAAGCATAGGCCTCTTGATGCTCATGGCGCTCTATATCTATATCGCATCTACTACATCGAAGAAACGGCGCGTCTCCATACGCGCGCAGACCCACACAAGCATGGGCTTCTTGATGCCTACAGAGACGCTATATCTATATTGAAAGCGAGAGTAGGTGTGTCTTTCTCCCTCTACCGGGTTCTACGACGCGCGCCATCTCTCTCACACTACCGCCCGTTCTTCCATGGTAGGTCCCTAGTGGCGAAGGCGCGTTACATCTCAAAATTCGGATATATAGATATATCTGAAATAGACCCGCTCTGCCGCTCTCTCTCTCTCTACTATGTTGTGCGCCCTACGCCATCTCTCTCACTCTACCGCTCGTACTGTATAGGCGCTCGCGCGCAACATTTTCAAATGCTAATGCCAATAATTGTTCTGCAACCAACAGTTCCAAAAAAATTCTCCCAACTTTTGTCCACACAATACTAATAATTTAATTACCATTACAATAAAGCGATAACACACGAGGGAGCACGACTAAAATAAATGAAATCTCAAGGGCATTCCAAGCTCCGTAATACACAACCATTGTCCTTCTGATGCTCTTTCTAAAAAAGAAGTTGAAAACATAAATTTACGCTGATCATACACAATTAATGATCGCGTCCTTAACTTTCAATTGAAAGTGGATTTTTGTTTGTACGTTTTCGGAAAAATAAGCAAAGGAAAATGGATGAAAAAAGAAACAATTCGCGTTTCAAAAAATTCTTTCGTGCTCGTAACGTTATATATCTGGTTGAATTTTTCTTGAAAACATAGATAAATGACCCATTCTCCCGTACTTCTAGAAAGTACTGAAAAAACGATTGAATAAATGCAGTATAGAAAAATGATAGTCTGACTAGAAATTATTTTCATAAAAGATAATGATAAAAAATAGTGATGAAAATTTTTTACCAATTTTTCAAAATGCAAAATAAATATCAGTGTAATTACCGTAATCAACATTGCAAAAAAAAAAAGTTGAAACGAAAAAGTGATACCAAATGCGACTTATTTATTTAGTATTTTACCAACAAAAAGGAGTGATATCCGGCCAAAATCCCCTCCCGGGGAAAAAAAACTTGGACAAGTACATTGTTTGGTCCCATAGCCGAAAAAAATCCTCCATTCGTGCAGCTGTAAAATTTAGAATATCAAAAATCTGACAAGTAATGAACAGAGATCGGCTCTAACATGTGAATCCAGCTGAAAACAAATAACTGTTTACATCCAGCTTTAAACTTTCTGATATCAGTGACAGGACAAGTATTGAATTGACCACTAGGTATCAGTTAACGAGAATGAAAAAAAACATCAATTGTTTCTTCGAAAGTATTGCTGGATTATTTTTAAAAAATGGAGAGCGCGTATGCGCACAGAGTACTTGGCCGGCCCATTACTTTTCATCCAAATCGCTCATCCGAGAATGAATCGAATTGGGACTACGCTCATCAGACACATGTACTCTAAAACTATAACCATTCAACCAAGTAAGCAACCTGCATATCGCGGGACAATCTCACAATATTCACAATATTCGGGGTCGATTTGAATAGAATATAATTGTAATTCTAATTATAACTGTTATTATTGCAAACTCATTCCATGCTTAAGATATGGTTCAGCTCAATCAGTTAATAAAATTTCAAAGCTGCTGCCCAGATAATCATCGCCTGAAATTTAGTTCAATTTTTCGCATGGTGTCTTAGAAAATTTCTTCGTATGATCTTTCGAATTCAATGAATTGACCACGGCTCAAAAGAGTCAAAAGTAATGCGCTGGCAAAGTACTCTGTGCGCATACGCGCTCTCCATTTTTAAAAATAATCCAGCAATACTTTCGAAGAAACAATTGATGTTTTTTTTCATTCTCGTTAACTGATACCTAGTGGTCAATTCAATACTTGTCCTGTCACTGATATCAGAAAGTTTAAGGCTGGATGTAAACAGTTATTTGTTTTCGGCTGAATTCACATGTTAGAGCCGATCTCTGTTCATTACTTGTCAGATTTTTCATATTCTAAATTTTACAGCTGCACGAATGGAGGATTTTTTTTTTCGGCTATGGGACCAAACAATGTACTTGTCTAAGTTTTTTTTCCCCGGGAGGGGATTTTCGCCGGATTAATATTGCTTACAAGTTTTTGGTTTGATTATTTTGATCACGCTTTCGTTCTACCGTAAACCGAATCGTTGTGGCGTTTGAGAATCTCGGGGTTTACTCCGAAATTAAAACAAGCTTTTTCCCTTATTAATGATTTTGTGTGCAGTAAACCTTCCAAAGTCTTCGTATTTAAACGGTTTCTCGATTTGGTTTTGTTTAGATTAATTTGCTAAAAAATGCGTTCGGCATTGGCACTTGAATGGGGCAAAGAAAGAAGATTTAAAACTAACTTCGGTAGCAAGGGGAATTTTTTCGCCCCATCGCCACATTTCAAATTCAGCATTTCCACCCAAAATGCAACCGTCGACTTTGATTCAATTTCGGATGAAATATTGGAAAAATTCATGTTCCGAAGCTCTCTCCATTCCGCATTTAAATCGTTCAATTCACTCTCCGCAATTAAGTGTGGAAAATTGGACGCAAGTGCAACAATCGACGTTGCCGGCGTCGCATCAACTTCAGTGAAATGCCGCGAGTCAAGAATTGAAAACATTTTGATGATTTTCATCTGAGGATCTCTGAAATTAAATCGTCTTTGAATCTGGATACACCCTTCGCTGTAGAAACCCAAACATCTTTGACGGAGATGAAAAATGACTTCTGATTTCACATTGTGTTTATTTTGAAATAAAACAGCGGTCAATGTGGCCCCCAAATATAAGTTTTCCAGCGGAAGATAAAAACTCGGGTCTCTCACATTAACGTCTTCGATGTTCGTTGTTTTTAGGTATTCGGGCTTCATGAAGCATTCGAGGGGCGATTTATGAACTGTTTCGACCCTCGCATAAAGCACGTGCAGTCTTGTGTCTTGAGCTTGCATCTCAATGTTGAGATTGTGTAAAAATGGCAAGACGAACTCCAAAAACTGCAAATACATCTTTACATATTGCTCTTTCAGTCGCACTGCGATGGTTTTGGCTGCGAGGACCTTACCCGAGACAGCTGCTGCGTCGAAAAATTTACAGAGTGCATCGTAGTACTCGAATAGTCTTTTGACGACTGGCAAGAGTGACAGCCATCTTGTTTGGCTGGGTTGTAGCATTTTATGCGGCTTCAAGTTCAGTAGCATCTGAAACTGTTGGAACGCATCCAGTCTGTTGTAACTTTGTTTCAAATAATTGTAGACGTCTCTACAAATGTCTTCAATTATTCTCGGCAAAGTTGCGCATGCGTAGCTTGCGCATAATGCAAATAAGTGACAAATGCATTTCATTTTGAACAAATGCGGTACGTCATTACCAAGCAGAACGGCAAGAGAATAGTTCACCCCGAACACATTGCTGGCACCGTCCGAGGCGAAGCCGATCAGTTTTTCTTTGTACACAATATCGTGTTTAACAAAGAATTCAACAAGAGAATTGTAAAGACTTGAAGCTGTTGCATCGACGACGGGAACAAGTCCGAGAAATTCATCAGTAATCATAGTCCCATCGAAATATCTAGCAATGATCACCAAATGCTTAACAGAACTTACGTCTGTGGACTCGTCGACAATAATCGAAAATTTCTCGACACGCAGATGTTTTAAAATCATTTCGAAGCCGCTTGCTCCTGTCACGTTTTTTACAATTTGCGTACACTTAGTACGACCATATCTTAAATTTTTCACGACTTCCGGATCTTTCCCGATCGTTTGAATCAGTGGAACCAAGTGATCTTAACGTTAAAAGCGATGTTATGCTCGGCAATAAAGGCGGCCAGTCGAATTTCTGCCTCTTTTACCCGATTTGAGAGCTCCGTAGTTTTTTGAAAACAATTGACGATTGGTTTCTTGACTACAACAGCTTTGGCTTGAGCGAGATGCTCTTCGCTTTTTTGGTGTTTTTTCAGATTTGATTTTCCTCCGACGGTCGTGAAGTCCTCGTTGCACAACTTGCATCGAAAGTAACAGCTCCCTTTCGAACTTCTGGCTAGCCATGGTTCAAATTCCGCCTCCAGTTCCCACGTGACATTGTACTTCTGTTTATAAGTACTTTTATTGTTATTTCTTTTCCTTTTTTCGCCAATTTTTTCACTTGCTACTCGTCAGACGAAGAGCAACCACTACTATTGGAATCCATGGCATCTATACAAAATAGAACACGAAAAATTTCCAATGGGCAATCAAATTTTACGACGAGAATTATTACGGCGGAAAAACAAACAAACATAGTGTACGTACATCACGAGTTCCGTTCGAAAATGTTTTTTTTTTTTATCCGATGCAACAATGTTTAACTATATAGTAAGATTTCGCACCTCTTTCAACTATAAAGTGAGGAAGATTGGTACGTTAAAGCAGTGAACTTTTGTTGGTGAAATTTTGTTCGAATAATATAACCACAAAAATAGAGAAAGAATTATGCTTTTACCTCACGCTCACTCGTGCTAAAAAAAAATTCCTTAGGCAAAATACTGGCCGAAATATGCGATATCATAAATCATATCATTTGCAGGTTCAAATACTCTCATCTAGAGGTAAAGTCTTCTTTCCACAATCTTTGTGCTAATTGGAGCTCGGAAAAGTCGTTAGGAACGATCGAGGAACCATAGCAATATGGCACTAGAACAGAATGAGGGTAGGCGAAAACAGTTTTTTACGGTCAATACATACTTTGGCGTGGCATTTCAAAAAAAAACTATAGTTGTAATGCACACGTGGTGCACGTACATTATTCATACGAAATGTAAAAATATTGAAATCATGAATAAATAAGGCGAAAAAAGTTACTTTTAAAAATTAATGGAGCAAAAGTGGTTCATTTCTTCATAATTCTTCGAAATTCTCAAATTTCTTTGATAATTGGCTAAGAATTATTATTTCTTAGAAAACTTTGAAGGTCTTCAAAAATAAGAAAATTCTTAGAGAGTGGCAACACTGATGGCATTTCTTTATTGCGCACGTTAATTTGCGCATCTCCAATCTTTCGAAAACGAGGGCGAGGTCGGCTAAATGTTCTTCCCACGTATCAGAGAAGATAATGATGTCATCCAGGTAGACCGTGCAGCAATGGTCCAGTAATCCTTTCAGGACGTCTTGGCTCATGAAAGCTTGGAAAGTATGCGGCGCGTTTTTTAACCCGAAGGGCATTACGCGGAATTGAAACGTCCCCCCGTCTGGGGTGGTGAACGCCGTTAGTTTCTTCGTGTTGTCCTCGAGAGGAATCTGCCAATAACCGCCCTTGAGATCGAGGGTTGAGAAAATCTGTTCGGTGCCTAGCCCCTTAAGCGTGTCTGGGATGATTGGGATGTTTGGATTAGTGTCCACTGTGATCGCGTTGAGTCTCCGGAAATCGATGCAGAATCTGGCGCTGCCGTCCTTCTTCTTGACGATGACTATTGGCGATGAGTACGGTGAATCACAACGCTCGATGACCCGGTCTACCAGCATCTCCGCGACTTTTTCGCGAATGATGATTTTTTTTTCTTGAGAGTATTTGTATGCCGGAATTCTAAACGGGACCTGAGACGTCAGTTCAATGGAGTGTTTCGTGGACTGCGTCTGAGCCAGTTTCCCTTCAGTTTGGAAATTTTTTTTCTTGGATAGTACGTTCTAATTTATCCCGTAATTCCTCTGGGAACTCGTGCATTAAATCTTGCACGTTAATAGGAGGAACATCCGTTGAAATGAGCGGAGCGTCGACGAGTGGCACTGCGAAGCGTTCGTGAATGCCAAGGTGGAGGATCCTGTCATGGAAATTGAACATCGTCCGTTGGCTTTTTAGCCACGGATATCCTACGATGAGAGCTTCACGAGCGGTGGGCGCAACCCAAGCGTTGACGTCTAGTTCGCGACCTTGAATCTGGATTTGAACCACAGTTTTGCCTTCGAGAGTCATGCAAGTATTTTGTCCCGCTAAGTTTGCGCGAGAACGGATTGGTTCGATAATGTTAATGATAATGTGGCCGTGGAAAAACAGTCGATTGCCGCACGTACGTCCTGATTATTAATCTTTATGAGGATGTACGGCAAGGGCTCTGCTCCAAAATCGTTAGTAGTGAGTCCTATTGAGATGGGTCGGTCGGAGCGGGGGTCTCCGCCGGCCTTCGCCAGTTTTCCGACCGGGTTTTTCTGTCTGCTTGTATCTTCAACCAAACGGGACACTCCCGATGATAATGAGTTTCCGGGCAGTGCCAGCATTTGGGCGGAACTTTGTCAGCCGCATCGGCCAGAGGTTTAGAGGATTTTTCGACTTTTTCCGGCTTGTGCTCGTCCCTACGGAATCGATTGACGTTGGATTGTTCCGTTAGATCATATTCCGCCTCGATAGCCCGCGGATTGCCATACGCAAGTTTGGTCGAAGGAGCTCCATTAAGGTTAGGACTTTTGTTTCTTCTAGGTCGCCACTGCGTAAGCGTTGATATAGTAAGTATTTTTGCTGTAGAAAAATACCCGCATTCTCCTTTTCCGTTTGTTTCTTGGAGAAAAGTTGAGGATTTAGACGTGATAGTACGGCGGGACTATCGTAATGATTGAGAAGAAGTTCTCTGAATTCATCCCACCCGATATCTAATGGGCTGTAGCAGCTCCACCACCTCGCCGCATCACCCTGGAGTCTTCCCGCGGCAGTTTTTGTACGCGCACCATCGGGGATGCGCGTTTCACGAAAATAATCTTCGCCTTGTCTGAGGAATGCTCTCGGACTCTCGTGATCAGCTCCGAGATAGGTAGGGAGTGGCAGTCTTGGACCAGTATTTAATGCACGTAATAATGCTTATAAGTTTTCTAAATTCGCGAACGCACCCGGGGCGTAATCTCGCTGATTAGTATGATAATTGTTATGACCCAATTCGGGTAAATCCCCTGGCGCGGTTGGAGTCGCGTGTATTCTCCTGCCTAAGTCAATATTGCCCTGAAACCGATGACCATCAGAGTTCAAACAGGGATCCGGGGTTTGGATCGGAGGAGGAGAAGCTCCTTGATTAATTAGGGAATCGTGAGGGTCAGACTGACCAGCGTTGCTGTCAAGATTCGACATTTTAGGATTTTCGGGCGCCACTGGGTTTTGTTGCACTCCCAGAAGTGCGAAACTGTCCTCTGATTTGGAGGCAGGCGTGCTGTGTAGCGATCGTCTAGATCTAAACTGGGAATTATGTAAAGAGGGTGGCCGCCCAACTAAACGCTTAGAAGACCGTGTCTGCGGAGGAGTATGCTTGATTCCCATTGGTCTCAAGTGTCGATAAGGGGTTAAACAATTTTAATCGTTGGCCCCACGTTGGGCGCTAAATTGTTGAACGAACTCTATCGCTTTGAATAGAATGGCGAATAATACGAGTTCAAACAGTGTGCGACGAAGAATGTACTGTGACGTAACTTTTTACTGCGTCGATCGCACGAATCCCTGTCGACCAGTGGACCGGGTTTTCGGTCCATTTTTCGGTCGCCACTCGTCGATTCGACGGACAGGGCATTTGCGGAGACTCAATGCATCGTAATTATTACATTTTATTATTATTTTATTATTATTTTATACGACGCCATTTTATTGATTTGTTAACGAACCAGCCGATTACCGAAATACCTTCGCGAATTAAAGAAATTATCGCGAGCTACCGAGATCATCCACTAGTTTCGAGTTTTATCAATTGTTTGAGATTTCCCTTAGTGGCTGGAGAGTACCGAGAGACCTGAGATGCAATATTACCTTTTGGGCCATTGCCTTTTGTGCTGTTGCGTTTCTCGTGCACTCGCTTCGACGTGGGTTTCTCGCGAGGGAAAACATTTTGCCTTTTGTCTCGTATTTGCCGCCCCGCTTCTTTGAAGGCTTTCACCCCCGTTAGGCGTCTTGGCCGCCATCATCGCGGCTGCTGGTGGACGTACGGAGGACCACGCCGGTTCTGTGGCCATTCGATGATGCCCCCCGTGGCCTCCTCGCCGATGCAACCAAGTAGTTGCAACGTCCACAACTGTAACCTCGGGTGCCACGGTCCGCTAGCCCCGGCGCCTCATCTTAGCGGGATTCGGGAAACCAGGGGTGGAGGTGCTAGTATGATAACTAGGCGGGTTTTGACTCGGGCCAGGGGGGTGAGGTAGCGGGGGGGCAGGAACGCGGGCGGGCAGGGTCCGAGAGGGGGAGCGAGGGAGGGGGGTGTAGGTGATCTATGACCCTTGGGGCCGTCAAATTTGTATCTCTAGGAATTTTAATGTGTCTGTTTAGATAAGGTTAGACAGATTTATTGCTCTGGGTGTAGGAGCGTGGTAGGAAATTTTCTTCGGCATGCGCGGGAGGGGGGGAGTTGTAGGTGACCTATGACCCTTGGGTCGTCAAATTGTGGTCTACTTGAGAAATTTGTGGTAAGAAATTTTCTTCGGCATGCGCGGGAGGGGGAATTTATTACTTTCGTTCTGGTCAGATGAGATTTTTATTGAAGAAGTGACTCGTACTTGCTGATAAGATTTTCGAATGAGTTGATCCGAAAGCGACCTCCAGTGTGCGCAAAGATGAAAGGATTTTTCAAATGAAATTAGATTTAAAGGTTTTTTTCAATGGTATCAATATTAATTCATTTAATTCTCAAACACATTGAAAATAATTTCATAATTACATCATTCAATTTTTATATTCAAAAAACAATTTTTGCATATTTTTTTACGTTCATATGCATAATCTATTCTAAACTTGTATCTCTCAAGAGTCGCGGTATGTAAATACTCCATTCGCAGCTTCTGCAACACAAAATAAGCAAACTCCGTTAGATAGTTGAATAATTTATACTGAAAAATGGGGAAAGGAATGAGGACAACTTACCAAGGGTGCGTGCAGAACGTACACATAGTGTGGGCAATGAACAGGCTCATGGAGTGATTACAATTGCTACACCATATGCCCGAAAGGTGAGCAAACGGCCCCGTTTTGTGCTCAAAGCACGCGCGAAATTTTCCAAAAAAATCGTAAAAGGCCGGCTCGTCCAGAAAACACTCCACGCAAAGGTTGAAGGGTCCGGCATACCACGAGCGGATGACGCATGTTGGTGTCATTTTCGTCATCTCATTCATCTCGCTCAGTGTTAGTGGTGCACTGTACAACGTTTGGGTATCCTCGAACGCATCATCATTCAAGCCGCTGTCCTGATCGACTCCAACGTCTTCATCCACATCGTACTCATTGATCCCATCATCTGGCTCTTCTTCTTCTCCGCCATCTTGTTCATCGACGAGTGACGCGTCGTTATCAGACGCGCTATTCGACGCGATGTCGATGAGTTCGGGCCCTTCGTCTTCGACGATGATGATTTCATTCACTTCTTTTTCATTGATTCCAGACATTTTTTGCTTTGATTTAAATAGGGATCACGCAGAAGAGAGCGTAAGAGATTGAGATTTTTATTTCTCTATGTCTACGAGGAAAAAAACTTGGTAGAATGAAAAATTGTAGAGTAAAACGCAACGAGCCACGAAGATTGTTTGATGCAGAATGATTATCGCCTTTTGGTCGATCTCATTTTCGAACTCTTAGACCAGAGAGCGAGCATTTTCCCCACCCCGAAATATTTTCAATCGCGCACTCTTCTTTTCACACATACAAAAGCCTTCAAATGGTAGCTTGAAAAACGCGGGGATGTAAATTCTTTTCAAGAGATTTCTGACGATGAGCAAAAACTTGACCTAATTCATCGTCTTACACTAAATGAAAAAATTATCTGATATATGAGAAGGTTTCCCAAAGTCGTGAAACGACACGGTCACTGATCTTATTTTTGAAAAGTGTATTGAATGCTCAATGTGCCGCTGGAAAGAGCAATAGGTCAAACTCTTCTGAGAGGAATTAGTACTGATGAAAGAAAAAAACATGAAAATAGCCGCATTTCCAACATTTCGTAGTTCGTCTTAGAAAAAACATCGGGCCACTTGCTGTCCGCTAGCTATCCAATGCGTGTGCCGCTGGAAAGAGCAATAGGTCAAACTCTCCTGAGAAGAATTAATACTGATGAAAGAAAAAAACATGAAAATAGCCGCATTTCCAACATTTCGTAGTTCGTCTTGGAAAAAACATCGGGCCACTTGCTGTCCGCTAGCTATCCAATGCGTGTGCTGCTGGAAAGAGCAATAGGTCAAACTCTTCTGAGAAGAATTAATACTGATGAAAGAAAAAAACATGAAAATAGCCGCATTTCCAACATTTCGTAGTTCGTCTTGGAAAAAACATCGGGCCACTTGCTGTCCGCTAGCTATCCAATGCGTGTGCCGCTGGAAAGAGCAATAGGTCAAACTCTTCTGAGAAGAATTAATACTGATGAAAGAAAAAAACATGAAAATAGCCGCATTTCCAACATTTCGTAGTTCGTCTTAGAAAAAACATCGGGCCACTTGCTGTCCGCTAGCTATCCAATGCGTGTGCCGCTGGAAAGAGCAATAGGTCAAACTCTCCTGAGAAGAATTAATACTGATGAAAGAAAAAAACATGAAAATAGCCGCATTTCCAACATTTCGTAGTTCGTCTTGGAAAAAACATCGGGCCACTTGCTGTCCGCTAGCTATCCAATGCGTGTGCCGCTGGAAAGAGCAATAGGTCAAACTCTTCTGAGAAGAATTAATACTGATGAAAGAAAAAAACATGAAAATAGCCGCATTTCCAACATTTCGTAGTTCGTCTTGGAAAAAACATCGGGCCACTTGCTGTCCGCTAGCTATCCAATGCGTGTGCCGCTGGAAAGAGCAATAGGTCAAACTCTTCTGAGAAGAATTAATACTGATGAAAGAAAAAAACATGAAAATAGCCGCATTTCCAACATTTCGTAGTTCGTCTTAGAAAAAACATCGGGCCTCTTGCTGTCCGCTAGCTATCCAATGCGCTCTCAGGATTTTATTGGTTTTCCTCGAAAGTGACCCCCCACTACATTCTTTCAAGTTAAATTAGGTTCCGTTGCGATTGAGAATTAATCTGACACTTGTCGTCAAGATGAATGGATGTGCGAGTTTCTGTACAATTCATCCGTTGAAAGAGGGGTGGGAATTGACAGCTTCCGAGCTCGAGTCTCTTCCTAAGGCTTTTCTGTTAAAGTATTATAGTGGATTAATCGATTATCTGTGGGATCGTTTACCGGAAAGATTGCAGTGCGATAGTGAGATTGTGTCATATCGCAGATGTAATGATCATTTCAACCAGCCGTGGGAGCGGGTCCATGTTGATGCACCGGGGCCTACACGTCGAGATTGTGAGAAATGCGCTATCATGCAAGAGCTCGTGTATGAATATGCAATTAAACACACCAAAAATCCGAGAGAATTGATGAGAAGCGAGCTTCAAATTATTTCACCAACTGTTTTTAAAAAATACTTCAGTGATTTTACGGATATCTTATGGGATCGTATGCCAAGTTATTATCATTGTGACAAAGAAATCGCATCATATCGTCGATGTTATGAACATTGGAATACATCTTCAATGGAAGATCATATCGATGGTCCGATACCACAACGGCGCAACTGTAAAAAGTGTCATGAGAGCACCTAATGTGTTTGGGATGCAGCTGTGCAGGAGAAAAAAAATTTGACCTAGTTAAGAGAACTCATGATCGACTCTATAAATAGAAATTATGTGGAGAAGGGATAAACTGGAGGAGGGATATGGGTACAAATAGTGCGAGCGGAGGAAGAGTTTAAATCATAGTTTCACGAGCTCGAAACAAGACGCAATCTTCGTATATTCAAGTAAATATGGATTTTTCTGGAATCAACCGAATCACCACGCAGTCCGACTTTCTTCCAACGAAAAAGCTGACAGATCTCACAGTCGAGGGTGACTACATCATTACCGATATTCGGTTGCTCAAGACGAGATATGGGGAACGATACGTTGCTGACATCAAAGGAGAATTTACAGTCTTCTTACCGGCACGAGTCGTCCGTGCATTCGAAGAAAATTCTGCACTGTTTGAGGAACTGCTGAAAACTGCACGTGCCGGGCAACTAGCGATGAAGTATCTTGGTGGAAAGTTGAATGGAATTGAATTCCACATTGTTTGAAATTGCGTCGAAAAAAATTATAAATATAATTGTAATACACCGATATGAAGGAGAAGAGAAGGAGAAAGGCGAATAAATGAAACATGTTGTTGAAAAAAAATTAGTGTTTATTGAAAAATCCCTCTTTTACATAATGCATGATAGACGTAATACCAGCTTTTCAAAGCTTCCACATTCCTCGTTGCACAATTGAACGTCACTTCTTTGGTATGGTGGGGACAACTCGATGGAGTTTTTGGCAACTTTTTCAACGGTGGACAGTCAAGGGTCTCCAGGTCGAAAATCTCCGTTGACAGGTCCATAAAGCCCGCTAACCACGAAGACTTTTCACAGCCTTTAACGAAGATAGCCCGAGCTTGTTGTAAAATTGTTTGAATCAACGGTTTCGCAGCGTCATATGGTATTACCCCATAGTCCCAGGATATACCATGAAAATTGCGTTCCAACCATTTGTTTGTTGTCTGATATTTGGTGGGTAAGCAGTCCCAAGCGTACGGCGATTGAAAGAAGAGTGTCAAAGGTTCAACATTTTTCTCATCCGCTCGAATAATTGAAATTTCTTTAACAATGAACTGGTTGCTGGGACCCTTGAAACCTTGGAGATCGACGATAAACTCCATTTCGACTAATGGCCAGCCCCTCGTTGAGTTCTTCCCTTTTATACCAATTTTTTTACCCCACCACTTATTGGATTATACTCTACAATACGATCATGAAGAATCAGGCAGTATGCACAGGTTTGCGCTGGTATATTTGTTTTTGTCTCAAATTCCAGACGCACATCGACAGGTCCAGACTTGAGAGAATCGTTTTGCTTCGAACAATCAATGACAATGAGCGGTGCATGTCTGAGAAATTCTTTTTTGTTCAACCATGGCTCCGCCTCTTTATTGTAATACATTGGTTGAAAATTCATATACATATCATAAAGTACTGCGTACTGATTTTCATTTATATTTAAATTCATGTTACCGTAAGGATAACATTGTGAATTCAAGTATAGTTTCACATCGGTTATATTGCAATGATCGAAACTACTTGCATTTTTATTCCTGATATTTTTCCGTCCTGTTTGCATTGCGAGAATTACGTAGCGTGGTTTCTCCAATTGTGTCGACGTTTTAACAGACCACACATGTTTGGATGTGGTGGGGAGCATTGGGTATTCATACAATTCCCACGTGCGAAAACTCATGGAAATTGGGGTGTCTTTAGCGATAAATTTTAAAAGCTGTATTTTTCGTTGATCCCCCACGGTGACGTATGGTACAAGCCATTCAATTTTCCTCAGAGTGAGCTTGTAATTTTCTGCAGCTGTTTGTATTACAGCATTATCGTCAGTCCGCGATCGAGTCAAGATCAATTCATGCTTTGCGTTCACCACCATTTTCCGATAATCTTCGGCAAAACCCAACAACATACTCAATGGTATGCACACATCAAAGTTGCCCACTGCATCAACAATTTCTCTTGTTTCATTAACATCAATCCAGCCAGTATTTTCGAGCATCGAACTTTTTGCTGGTGTAAGAGACGTATATCCCTTAATGAGAGATGTAACACCCACATTTTTGCTGCGATCGATTTCCACAGCATTAAGTTCATAGCGCACTTCTTCAAATAAATGGCAGATCGAATTGTTGACGAGCCTTGTTAGAGTCGTAGGCGTACCGTCCGGTTTCGTCAGTTTCCCGCAAATGTGGATAGAACTTTTGCTCGGCAGAATTGATAAATCTTGATGTTGAATCGAAATGCGTATTTCATCGCTATTGTTGTACGTTGACGATGCGTATGGCTGATGAGCATGGACCTCATAATGCGTGATAGCTTCGTCAAAGACGACGGGTTCTTGAATGTTCACAATTTCCTCCGCCATTGTACGCAGCAGATACACAATGCACACAGTAAATAATTTCTTATGCGCGTACTCCACAAACTTTTAGACCCAAATTCTTCAACAGTAGAACGTTTTGTTGTGTTAGCGCTTTGAGCGTTGATCGACGGCTGGTCGGGAATTTCCATCTCGACTTATTAATAATGGATGTTCGATTGAACCCATTGCCCATTGAGACTTTATATGTAGTCGTATTGTGACGACTACATATACCCATGTGACGACGACATATGCCCATTGAGACTTTATATGTAGTCGTATTGTGACGACTTCACCGCGAAAATTCACCAACTCACCGTCCTGGTCTACAATACGCAATTGTATGTTATCAATTATTTGAGTTGCGATTGGTAGATAAATGACGTTTGACGGTACTTCAATAATTTTATAGCCTGGTGGCACAGATGGAAAAAATTCATGAATGGTATGAACTTTTCGCCCATTTATGTATGCACCGGTTGTTATGTTACACTCAACACGTATGGCGTTCACTTTGAGAATGGACACTGGTCGATCTGATTCGTGACTTTTATTGGGTTCCAAGGTGCGTGACGCAAAGCCCAGCAGCGGCCCAATCGAATCAATTTTTGAGAAGTTTATTGGCTCATCGCACTTAATTTCACTGCGCAGAGTATTGTTGTTTGGTTTTAGGTGGATTTTTATGTTTTCCGATGACAATTCAGTTTGCAAATATTTTTCAATATCGTCAATTTCATAACTTCCCGGTGGTATAGTCACTTCATGAGTTCCAACATAAAATTTATTGCAGCCAACGTCGATATTCGGAATCGAATTGAATGTCAGAAGCTCGACAAGTCCAAGCGTATAATTCTTGTCTGAGGACAATTCGATGGGGGGGAAAAATTGTGCATCGAGAACGGTTGATGATCCCGATATCGTTGTTATGGCCGAGCCATTTATTTCAAAAATCATTATAAATTAGAAATATAAGGTAATAATAGTAACAAAGGTCATCGCCCAATGCCGATGCCGATGAACCCCCGGACAATGAACCGATATTGCGAAATCCACAAAGCACTCAAAATGCTAAGACTTGCAAAAGACAATCTTGCAGAAATCGGAATATTGCTTCGCCGCTCAGGCCAATGCACTGCATGACATTTCACCATCACAGTTGCCGACTCATCAAATATCCCCTAATGGAATCATTAACGAAAGAGAAGCAACCAAAATGTTTAATTAGTCTTTCCTCCATCGTCGACTCAAGCAGACCTTCTCCAAGTACTAGTTGCTTGGAGTTGCGAGCCTTATTCCGGTCTTTGCAAGATAGTTCCGATTACGCGTCTTCGATTCTTCGCGATCAAGCATCACTGCCCGAGGGTTAGTGAGGAACTGCGGTGCAGCGTTTTCACCACATCTTGAAAACCGTTTAAGGACTCATAAAAGAACTCAATTTATACTTCAACTCTTATATTCATCGCTTTCCATATTTTCTATATTATCTCAAAATCTACGTTTCGCGTAATTTGTGTACGTGAGTGTGCCGACTACACTGTCTTCGAGGAGACCCGCTACGCGCTGCGTCAGCACGACTCAAATTGCGTTCAAACAGGAAAGTAAATTCGACTTATATTATATTCTACTACATCTGTAACTGATAATTGTAAACTAAGCAAAAGAAGACTGCAATAACACTCTTTTCGGCTCAATACTCTGTAATCACCGTTGTAACCCCTAAAATATAGCGAGTGTCATTCTGTCACTTCTTTCTATCTCATTTAAACCCCTAATTCTCTTCCTAATTAATTTATATCTAAACTGACCATAATAGGTGCGCCTAGCGCTTTGATAGCTATTCCAAATTCTTATTTTATTTATTTGTTTGAGAGTTCCTCTCCGCCCTCTCACGATACGTTCGGGCTTAACAAATTGGTGGCAGCGGTGGGATAGCTACTACTATTCTGGTCAGACTTGTCTTTTTCGACTTGAATTAAAATTCAAAATTCAAAATTTTAGAAGAAAGTATTTTTATCGCCTCAAAATGCCTGACGAAACCACCGCACATAATCAAACCTTACTCGACAGTTCGGCTTATTTAGATTATCTTGCCGTTAAAGATGCAGTTGACAAAATTCCCAAATACGATGGGAAAGATAGTAAATTTTCGGATTACGAAACCGAAATAAAATCATTGCAACAAGGACTTCCCGAAGGAAGTGAAACTAGACTTATCAATGGAATTCTAGCCCGACTTCGAAGCAAAGCCCGAAATCATGTGGAAGGAAAAACATTCACTTCCGTAAAACAGATTTTGAAAACACTTAAAGAAAAATTCTCCCCCGGTTTAGATTACGAGTATTATCGCAGTCGTCTTCTCGATGCACGTATGAGAACCGATGAAGACGTATCAGATTTCTATTCCCGTCTTCAGCGCTATATTCGACAAGCAGTCAGCGAAATCGAGGAAACCGAGGGTGCAACGGTCGCAGTTTCTACAAAACGCAGACTTGAGTCCCGTGCCCTCGATGTTTACATAGACGGATTGCCCGACTCCATAAGAAGTTATGTTTTAAGTCGTGACCCCGCGACCTTTGATGCTGCTCTAGCGCTAGCCCAGAAAAATGAACAACGAATTCGGCGTTCACGTAGCCGAATAACTGCTCGTAAAGATTATAGAGAGTCCCGACGGAACAAATATCACCGCGATAGTTCATCTGATGATGATGACAGTCGATCTCGCTCCCGAGACAGTCGAGATTTCTCGCCGCATCGTCGCGCTTATACAATCTACATTGACGGACAATGCACAGACTGTCAAAAACCCTTGAACTATTCCCGACGACTCAAAGATCCGAATACGACTACACGCGACCGAAGTCCTACTCCCCCTAAGAGTATACTGAGACGCGAAACCCGTCATGACGATCGAGATAAATTCTCACGCGAACGCCGACGAGACCGAAAACCATCTGACAGACGTAGATCGGAATCGCCGCGAAATTCTTCCCGAGATAGAAACGATTCTCCTTCACCTAGACTCGGTGACAAAATGGAAAAATTGTCTTTAAACGAGAAACCCAGTCGTCCGAACGACGCGTCGACGACTGCTCCTCAGAAAGCGCGTCAAACCCCGGCCGTGAACTTCCAGTCGTAACCGTCAATTTAAAAAAGAACACGCGGCAGCCGAAGGCCGTGGTGCAAATAAGCGCCCCGGAAATAAAAATTCGAAAAGCGAGATTTTTGGTTGATAGCGGCGCGGTTATTAACATGATAGAAGTCGCAGCCCTTTGCGGAGATACCATGATCGATACAGACGATCGGGTGGGAGTATTTGGCATCTCGGATAACGAAATGCTAACAGCCATCGGTACAGCGACAGTAAACATTTTCGACCAACCCGTGAAATTCTATGTGTTTAGGACGACCCTCCCTTCACCAGGTGTAGGCATACTAGGCGAAGATTATCTCGAACAAGAAAAAGGAGAAATCTCGTATAACCATAACGCATTAATTATCGCCAGTCGTCCGACAAAACCTATCTTCTTCGTTTCCGAATACGAGAAACGACGAGTTCATAATTTCACTGCAAGTACGATCGAGTCAGTGCCCCCCGAGACACCTGACACGCCTGAGTCAGCAAATGTCAGCGAACCACCGACGCACATTTCCATCCGTGCTCGCACGCGTCAACCGATTAAAATAAATCTAAAACACACGACGCTCGAGGAAGGTTACTCACCTCGATTGATAGCTGACGACGGCATATTTCTCGGCGAAGCCGCCGTGAAAAATAACAGTGATACCTGTTACGTCATGGCCATCAATACAACGGAACAGGACGTCGATTTGGAAATCCCGCCCCAGTCCTTGATACCCTTTGAATATCGTGGACCACCTGAGGAGATTTCCGACACTGACTCACCAGATGAAAGTGCCATTTTGGGGAAATATCGAGTCACGGCGATCCAAGACCTACTGAAACTCGATTACCTCAATGATGAAGAGGCCGAAAGCATACGTTCACTCATTGCCGCGTATCCTGATCGTTTCCACCTTCCTGGAGACAAGCTGGGCCGTTCGAACCTCATGAAGTGCACGATTGCCACAACCGACGACCTTCCAATCAACACCCGTCAATATCGTTACCCTATGGTCCACAAAGAAGAAATCAAAAAGCAAATGGACAAACTGCTGACCGAAGGAAAAATTTATCCCAGCACTTCGCCGTACAATTCTCCTCTATGGATTGTCCCGAAAAAAGCAGGAGCAGACGGTAAACGCAAATGGCGTGTCGTCATCGATTATCGTGCGCTCAATGAAAAAACTCTACCAGACGCTTATCCGTTACCCAACATCACTGACATCTTGGACCAACTTGGAGGAGCAAGGTATTTTAGTATCTTCGATCTGGCGAGCGGATTCCATCAAATCGAGTTAGACCCCAAGGATCGGCCCAAAACAGCATTTTCCACACCAGAGGGCCACTACGAATTCGCGGTCATGCCCTTTGGACTGCGGAATGGACCGCCGGTCTTTCAACGACACATGAACGTCGCCCTGACCGGACTCAATGGGATCGAACTCTTTGTCTACCTCGACGACGTCATCATCTATGCCCCATCCCTTGAAGAACATGCACGACGGGCTCGGAATCTTTTCACCAGATTGAGACAATGTAACCTGACCTTGCAGACCGAGAAATGTCAATTTCTTCGTACAGACGTAACGTATCTGGGCCACATCATTTCTCGTGACGGAGTCCGACCTGACCCATTGAAGATCGACGCAGTTCGGAATTACCCTGCGCCTACCAATGTCAAGGAGGTACAACGATTTAACGGGTTCGCCAATTATTATCGGCGATTTATCAAGGACTTCGCCATCAAAGCAAAACCCTTGAGCGATCTCCTGAGGAAGGACAAGAAATTCGAATGGACCGAAAAGGAACAGACGAGTTTCGATGCCATCCGCGAAGCCCTCTGTTCTAAACCCGTCCTCCAATACCCGGACTTCAGCCAACCCTTCCTATTGGCAACAGATGCCTCGGATGCTGGCCTAGGTGCAGTTTTGAGCCAAATAATTGACGGCGAGGAACGACCTGTCGCTTACGCATCCCGGATTCTCAACCCTGCCGAGAAGAATTACCATAGCAACGACAAGGAGTGTTTAGCGGCTACCTGGGCAATAGGACACTTCCGACCATATCTTTACGGTCGTCCGTTCACCCTGGTCACCGATAACCAAGTCGTTGCATGGCTGCACAACATGACGGATCAATCCAGCCGGCGTGCACGTTGGAGAGCCAAAGTTGGAGACTACCATTTTGTCACCAAATACAAACCGGGCAAACTTAACCAGAACGCCGACGCTCTGTCACGTAACCCCGTTCCAGTCAACACTGTCATGGCATTCCCGGTCCAACCAACTAGCTCTAAACCACGCACAAAGGGAGGACCGACTCCACCGATATCGATCCTTCGCCGACCAGCTCGACCACGCGCACTAACAGACCAGGGGCCGTCAAAATCAACAGGAACCAAGACGACATCTAAACCAAATCCTGAGTCGATTGGCACCCGAGTCAAGCGTCGAGAGGACATCCGGCCTGGCGCTCGTCGCGCCACCTACAAAGAGCCGAATTCCGAAATCTGGAGCGAGGAATCATCAACCGAGAACGTCCCACCGATATCGACTTCCCATCGCAGCATGATACCCAGCCTGGAAAAATCCAGCAATACACCTGAACCTTCGGTCGACTCCATCGAATCCGAAGAATCCTGCAATGAGGTGTTCATGCCAGAAGTCGAACCAGAATCGGAACCAGACTTGGTAAACCCTATCATCGAGATCACCGCTCCAGCTTCCAGTGAAACAGAATCTGAACCGATAGCTGACAGAACACTTACTCCGGAGAAATCAGAACTCGAGAGTAACCCGTCGAAACCATCAGAAGGATTCCTGGAAGATCTGAGAAAGTCATTCTCCCGTTTTGATGAATCTATACGCATGCGAGATGAACAAGATGAAATCGCCGAGAGCGAAGATTATCCCTCATCCCCAGAAGACTTACAGTACCTGCTGGAAAAGGGATATCGCTGTATACAAGATCTTCAGAGCGCCCTGAAAGAACACGGTGCCACAGTTCCGGAACCCACAATCCCAACTGTTCCTCCTGCCGCAAACACAACTGAAACCTCGCATATAGTCCCTAGCACGCGTAAATCCACGATTCCTACTCCTCTTGCAACTTATAGACCCATGGCCAAATCAAGTCCTCTACCGGGAACGTCAACAACAGTCCCGAAAGCACCCGTCTACGAGTTACCGGAAAACACCGAGGATCGGGCTATACTTCCCCAGGAACCAAGAAAACCGGCAGCGGAGCCGAGCGGGGCTATAAAGGAACACGAAACTCAGACAGCGTTTATTGATGCAGACTCAAGCGACACGGAGAACTATGACAGCCCTCCTGAAACCACAACAAACTGTGAGATAAAACAGTGTCGCGAAGGTCTGACCTATCACAAAGACAACATCGCCCATTTCATCAGCACGAATTGCCAGTCTCCCAACCCAATCACCACCCTGCTCTCTGATCTGGGGAAAATAGACACGGCAAACCTATGCGACCAAAACCTAGTCAAGGGTCAAGTAGCTGTGACCCCGATAGGAAACTTCAAAATTTTTAGTGTCGTCAACAAAAAACACGACTCTGTCAAACCAACGTTTCAAGACATCGTCCAGTCTCTACAACAGCTACGCGTTGCATTGGAGCATTATAACATCCAGTCATTGCGGATATCCAAACCCGGCGACGACTTAGAACTCATACCATACGACGTTCTCAAACAACTACTCGAATGCACGTTCCACGGATTAAACATAAATATCACGATCTGTAACGGAGTAATCCAAATCGATCCACCGCCAGAACAACGTGAGGCCATAATCCGTGAGGCACACGAAAGTCTCGCGGGAGGTCACAAAGGAATAACTAAAACCTACTGACGATTGCGTGAACGTTATCAATGGAAGGGATTGAAAGATGACACCGAAAATTTCGTACGTCAATGCAAGGTATGCCAACAAGAAAAACTCGTGAGGATCAAAACTCGAGAACCTATGCTCATCACGGATACACCTTCCGAAATTTTGGAGAAAATCGCCCTAGACACCGTTGGTCCTCTTCGCATCACGCCCAAAGGAAATAGACACATCCTAACCATCCAAGATAACCTCTCAAAATTCTGTGCAGCCATACCCGTACCGAACATCAAAGCTGAGACTTTAGCGTTAGCGTTATCCAAAAACTGGATCGCCTTGTACGGTCCACCACGAACCATCTTGACCGATCGTGGTACCGCGTTTACCAGTAAGCTCTTCGAGCAGTTAGCTGAGATTTTTAAGGTCCTAAGAGTGACGACCACCGCGTACCGCCCTCAGTCAAACGGATCGCTAGAACGAAGTCACGCCGTCCTGGCTGAATATTTGAGAGCCTTCCATGATCGTTTTGACGACTGGGATGACCTTCTTCCATTCGCAATGTTTGCTTATAACACCTCAGTTCATTCGGGAACAAATTTCAGCCCTTACGAACTCATGTACGGAAAAATTTCGCGACCGATTTCCGCATTCCCGTCCCCAAAAAGAATCGACACATATACCGAATACATGACAGACTTTGTAACTCGACTCGACGAAATCCGACGAACCGCGACGAAAAATCTCGACAGGGCGAAACGACTATCTAAAGAACAATATGACCGACACATAAACCCTGTTTCCTTCGAAATAGGCGACGATGTGTATGTGTTACAAGAACCTCGTAAGAGCAAGTTAGACGCCCAGTACCGTGGTCCGTACGAAATAACGGAAATCACAGAAAAGGGGAACATACTATATCTTAATGATCGTGGCAAGCCCGAAATGAAACATCCCAACAAAATCAAATTGGCTTACTAATAATCACGACCCAAGAATCTGTTACAGGTCCGAACCATGCACCTGTGGTACTAGATTTTTATGGTGTTCTCGGTAGTCATCTTACCGAATTATGCTGGACCAGATTACCAACTACAAGAAATGCCCGATCATCCAGGTCTTTTCTATGAGCGGCTTCCAGACCTAAAAATCACCACTGCAACCCGGAAAATCATCTCGGACATCGACATCCATGCCCTTTTCGACTACTAGCCCTGGACATCTTCGCACATATATAAACTCGATGATTTTTATTCATTCGTGAACCTAGCCAAAAATCCCCTCCCGGGGAAAAAGGCTTGGCCAAGTACATTCGGTGATTCGCGCCCGCTCGGTACAGAAGAAAACGTGTGTACCTAGCGGGCAAAATGTCAGTACACAGTAGAGACGTAACGGACGTAACTGAAACCATCGCGTCACTCCTAACCACCGCGACACTCCTAACCGTCGCGACCAATCAGAAAAAGGCTAGCGCCACGGGCCCTTTCTCTGTGTCGTATACATACACGCACGCACACTTCGATCATGGCATAATTTTACCCGTGCAAAGTTTTTTCTCAGCAATTACAGCATCAATCGGGTTGATTTATGGCTTAAACGAGGGGGGATAACGTAATTAGTCTCTAGTTCAAATTTCAGATCATGGAATAACCCCTGAGCTTTGTATTTTAAGAAAGTGTTTACCCCCACCGGCCGAATCGCTTTTCTCAGAGATAATATACTCGAGTGAGTCTCGCGCCAGCAGACGACGCTGTCGAATGTACTCGGCCCGAGACTCTGCCGAGTCTCTGGATTCACAATCGTCGCAACATTTATTTAATAACATAAAATTCTGTATCTACCGGCTCACTCAAGCGCGAGTCGGTTGAAGCGCATGATTCGAATCCCGTGCTCCAACCTAAGAAGGGGGATGTTGAACCCGAATTTTCTTTTTCACAATCTTATAAAACTCTTATTCCTTATATTCCCTATATATGTTTTATCGACTCGAGGACGAGTCTGTTGAAGCACACAGATTCGAATCCGGTGCTCCAATCTAAGGAGGGGGATGTTATGGCCGAGCCATTTATTTCAAAAATCATTATAAATTAGAAATATAAAGTAATAATAGTAACAAAGGTCATCGCCCGATGCCGATGAACTCCCAGACGATGAACCGATATTGCGAAATCCACAAAGCACTCAAAATGCTAAGACTTGCAAAAGACAATCTTGCAGAAATCGGAATATTGCTTCGCCGCTCAGGCCAATGCACTGCATGACATTTCACCACCACAGTTGCCGACTCATCAAATATCCCCTAACGGAATCATTAACGAAAGAGAAGCAACCAAAACGTTTAATTAGTCTTTCCTCCATCGTCGACTCAAGCAGACCTTCTCCAAGTACTAGTTGCTTGGAGTTGCGAGCCTTATTCCGGTCTTTGCAAGATAGTTCCGATTACGCGTCATCGATTCTTCGCGATCAAGCATCACTGCCCGAGGGTTAGTGAGGCACTGCGGTGCAGCGTTTTCACCACATCTTGAAAACCGTTTAAGGACTCATAAAAGAACTCAATTTATACTTCAACTCTTATATTCATCGCTTTCCATATTTTCTATATTATCTCAAAATCTACGTTTCGCGTAATTTGTGTACGTGAGTGTGCCGACTACACTGTCTTCGAGGAGACCCGCTACGCGCTGCGTCAGCACGACTCAAATTGCGTTCAAACAGGAAAGTAAATTCGACTTATATTATATTCTACTACATCTGTAACTGATAATTGTAAACTAAGCGAAAGAAGACTGCAATAACACTCTTTTCGGCTCAATACTCTGTAATCACCGTTGTAACCCCTAAAATATACCGAGTGTCATTCTGTCACTTCTTTCTATCTCATTTAAACCCCTAATTCTCTTCCTAAATCATCTATATCCAAACTGACCATAATAGGTGCGCCTAGCGCTTTGATAGCTATTCCAAATCCTTATTTTATTTATTTGTTCGAGAGTTCCTCTCCGCCCTCTCACGACACGTTCGGGCTTAACAGTAGCTCCGATATTTGATAAACTCCGCTCCATTGCCCCCGAGTTTGCCGCAATAATCCCTAGACAAAATTTTGCGCAAAACATGCTCAATATTCTTTGTGGACAATTTTGATCCTTTATCGACTACTTTGCTACCTTCGCCTGCTGATGATGTTGATGAAAACAATAAAGTATATTTCTCGGTCTCTGACAGCTGCTGAAAAAAATAATTCAATTTGATCAATTTTCATCTTTCATCGGAATTTGTTCAACTGTTTCAAACGACACGGTAATTACCGCATGACAAGATACTGTTGGGTTATTCAGGATGAGCAGGAAAAGATTTAAATTGAAGATTGATATAATAGACGCGTGATATAAATCGACAAAAGAAAATGTTTTATTTAGAGACAAAAAGTGACGACGTGGCATCCGCACTGTTCGTTACCGGAAGCAAGACTAACTCGCTCAACATCCGTCGACACAAGCGCTCCTTGCGCCGACTACACACAACTGCTTCTCCCCATACAGCTGCGCACGCAGGCGCGGGAGATACGAGTTTGATAAACTCATTCTCGCAACAGGTACTGCTGCATATTGTAACGGTATGAAATAGGCTCAAAGACGCCTCGCATTACGCGTCGGTTCGAGCTTCGTAGAAAAGGAGCAGGCAATGAAGAAAAACAAGGATTTTTAGTAGAAAAAATCAAATTATTGATGATTTATTCAATTTGATAAATTTGAGGATGATTTTCTATACAATAACGCAAAGAGATCGATTTGATCCGCGACAAATATAATTTTTGTAATAAATCGAAGTTATTTCATCAAAATAACCGTGAAATTAGAGAATTTAGCGTTTTTATAATTAATTTGGAAAACTTATTTGATTTCACACAAAAATAACGATTATTCTTTGACTCGATATAATTTCAATGGATTTAATTTAATTTGAACAATTTTTACGTCGGATTTTGACAATATAAAAATCCAAGTGACTTTTATGATGATTTATTAATTTTGTGAATTTTATTTTAAATCTGCGTTGAGTTTCTCCACTTCTTCTTAGGTTATGATGATTTTAAAGGTTGGAAAGAAAAGCACGGTTGCGGGAGTCGAACGGAGCCGAACTACTCCGTGGCCAATGCTTTTTAGGTTAGGATATTCACCGGTTGCGGGAGTCGAACGAAACCGAACTACTCCGTGGCCGAGGCACAGGAAAATTTTAGGTTAGGATTTGGAAGTGAAGAAACTCGTTGCCTAATACTCAGCCAGTACGCTGAGGTCTCGGAATCTCGAGAGAGAATGAGCGCCAAGTGCTGGACGGCACCGGCTTTTATACAGTCGAAATCCTTTGTTCTTGGATTTCGCGGAATTCTAAAAATGACTTACAATATTATTGGCTTTGTTTTGTCGTGGTGGGAACGTTGCTAGAGATCACTGGCTACGCGCTTCCCTCACTCACTCACGCTCGGATCTTATTGGCTAGGCGTGGCTTGAGTCTGCGCACTACGCTCGCCGAACGTCACGTACGCCACTTATTGCATCATCTTTTTCCCCCACTTACGTCCCAGAGTCCCGAGACGCGCTCGCTAGCGGGCTCGTTACCCCCACTTTCACTCGCGAGCTCACCGCGGGCCGGCGGATAGTTCCGCCGCCGTCCACTCGGCGCTGGCTCAGTCGAGCGTCAGCCGCCAAGCCGACGGCATCGCCTCACGAGCCAGGCCGCCAAATATTGTAACGGCACCGCCTGGCCCAGGCGGTGCCGTTACAATATTTCAATCACGAAAGTGAATCGAGATTTGTCATTCAGATTAATTTCAAGGGTATTTTTTCTTACATTCGATTCGCCGGTACTTCGCATCCTTTTTCTTGCTCTGCTTCTATCGTGAGTTTTTTTTCCTTTTCTATGGCCTCTTGACAGCTGCGCAATGCTAGTTTTTCAATACCAGTACCTATTAAACGTTCACAACGCTTCAGAAGTCCCTGAGTTATATCTGGTATATCGAGAGCAGTCAAAATGAGACTCAAGTGCGTATGACCTGTGCCTCCATCAATAATAGCTACAAAATAATATTTTTAACTAATTAGATTACTCCGATAATTAAAATAGAATATACCTCAGTAGAAAAATAATTACTCAATTTTCTTCATATCACTTTGACATAAAAAACAATTTAGATTTACAAACTTTAATGCATTTTTCCTTCCCTACGAACGATATTTTGAAATTCCCCAAAATTTTCTCAAAAACTCTCAAGCTCAATCGACAAAAAGAAATGAAATGATTGCAACATAGCCAAGAATTAAAAAAAATAATGAATAGCTACATTTCACAGGGAAACATGTGCACCCTCAATACATTTTGTGTATTTAAGGGTCTGCAAAGGCTCTACAAAAAAATGCAAAAAATTGGCGTGCATGGTTAACTAAAAAAGTTCGGCGAAGGCCTGCGTCACTGTTCTTATTAAAAGTTTCCGCATGCACGCGCAAAGTAGCATTATGACGTCATGTAATGGGGAATGGAACATCCTCCGAAATTCTAAATGTTCGCTGTTTTTTCTGTTCTCTTTCCGCGATGATAATTCCATATTATCCCAAATGTTCGCTGTTTATCCTATTCCTCTTTCCGCGATGATATTTCCTATTTCCATATTAAACAAAAATCTCTCCTCTTTGCACAATTAATAATCATTTTTCAAAGTCTGGAGAGCCAAGGGGAACGAAACTTTTAAAAAATTTCATTCCATGCAATCTGATAAATGTTTTTTTATCTTGACGAGATTTGAATGAAAACGATTTCGATTTTTCAGATGAAAAACGGAAATTCTATTTTAGGCAGTTGGTCAAGTTTGTCCGCCTCTCCCTTAAATTGATTCTTTATCTTTCCGGGCTTTTTTAGTTAACCATGCACGCCAATTTTTTGCATTTTTTTGTAGAGCCTTTGCAGACCCTTAAATACACAAAATGTATTGAGGGTGCACATGTTTCCCTGTGAAATGTAGCTATTCATTATTTTTTTTAATTCTTGGCTATGTTGCAATGATTTCATTTCTTTTTGTCGATTGAGCTTGAGAGTTTTTGAGAAAATTTTGGGGAATTTCAAAATATCGTTCGTAGGGAAGGAAAAATGCATTAAAGTTTGTAAATCTAAATTGTTTTTTATGTCAAAGTGATATGAAGAAAATTGAGTAATTATTTTTCTACTGAGGTTGCGATCTTTTAAAATTGGCGTTCTTTTTTTACTTTTCAAAAGTATTTTTCCACGGATTTCTCTTCTTTTTGAAAAGCGGGATATTCATCAACATTTTTTTGTAATTATAGAGGCATTATTTGTTCTGGTCGGTTATTCTTGAAATAAAATAAATCTCTTCAAAAACTTCTGTCGGCACCCCTGGTAAATTCCTTTAAATATCTCGACAACAGTCATGATCAAAGACTTAAAAAACTCTCATCGAGAACCTTGTTCAATCCCTCAAGGAAACCACGAAGAGACTCGTGGTCAATCTCTCAATGAAACCTCAGTGAGGCCCTTAGTCAATCCCTTAAAAAAGCTCGTCTACCCTTGGCTAGTCTGTTGCAAAAATCTCGTCAAGACTTTTTGTCGACTCTTTAAAAAATCCCATCCAGACTCTTGACTAATCCCTTAAAAAAGTCTTGGCACGATTTTTGGTCGATCTGTTGAAACAAGTCTCGACCAGAATCTCGATGAATCTTTTGAAAAAGTCGCGGCGAGATTCTTTATGAATCCCATAAAAAAAGTCTCTGGACGCTTCCACTCAATGCCTTGAAAAACTTCCGTCGACACCGCTTCCGCAAATCCCTTCAAAATATATCGGCGAGGGTCATGATAAACCCCTTCAAAATTCTCGTCCAGACTCTTGACCAATCCCTTAAAAAAGTCCTGGCGAGATTCGTGGTTAATCCCTTAAAAACTCCCATTAAGAGCCTTGGTTAACCCTTTCGAAATTGTCGTCCAGACTCTTCGTTAATCCCTTAAAACCATAGTGACGAGACTCTGAGTTTAGTAAATATTAACTAACTCTTAAGAAACCACGTTCGAGACCACTGGTGAGCGCCTTAAAAAATTCCGTCAAGACTCTTCGTCAATCCCTCAAAAAAGTCCTGACGAGACTTCACCCTTCTCCCTCGTGCCCTTTCTCCCTTCGTTCTCCCGTTTTTTAATCGTTTTATTGCATTTTTGGCTTATTTTTTGACTCCGAGCGAAATTGCCCCAGGCTCACGTGATCCTGCATTAAAAAACGAAAAGAATAAGCCCAAGGTGGATCATTTTCATTGAATTTTAGGAGAGACAGCGAGTTTTTAAAACTGGGGTGATTTATGACCCCACGTCACCGGAAAGTTTAAATAAAATAAGGTTACCGTGCAAAGGTCAAAAACTTCCGTGGCAACCCCCGGTCAACCCCTTCAATCATAAAGTCTGATAAATATTTTTTATGTTGCCGAAATTTGAATGAAGAAGATTTTGATTTTTGAGATGAAAAACAAATGACATCAAAAACCATGGAGCCGTGGACCTAGACACCGAAACCCATGAAGGAATGGACCTAGACATCAAAAACAATGGAGCCGTGGACCTAGACATCGAAAACCATGGAAAAATATACCTAGACATCAAAAACCATGGAGCCGTGGACCTAGACATCGAATACCACGGGGAAATATACCTAGACATCGGAAACAATGGAGAAATATACCGTGACATCGAAAACTATAGAGCCGTGGACCTAGACATCGAAAACCATGGAGAAATATACAGAGACAACTAAAACCATGGAGAAATATGCCTAGACAGCAAAAACCATGAATAAATATACCTAGACATCGAAAACCATGAAGCCATGGACCTAGACACCGAAAACCATGGAGCCGTGGACCTAGACACCGAAAACCATGGAGCCAACGACCTAGACATCGAAAACCATGGAGAAATATACTTAGACATCGAAAACCATGAAGAAATATACTTAGACATCGAAAACCATGAAGAAATATACCTAGGCATCGAAAACCATGGAGAAATATACAGAGTAGTATAGCTATGCCGCTTCTGGCCCCTTCAGGGATCTACCTTACCGACCGTCGGTAATGCAGATTTCTTTTTCTGACCCAAACACGCCCGAACCGACCTAACCTAACCCAAACATGTCGGTAATGTAGTTTTTGACCCGAACACGCCCGAGCCAACCTAACCTGACCCAAACACGTCGGTAACTCGAAATTCTGACCCAAACACGTCCGAACCGACCTAACCTGACCCAAACACGTCGGTAACTCGAAATTCTGACCCAAACACGTGTGTTCCAGGCTAACCTGACCCAAACACGTCGGTAACTCGAAATTCTGACCCAAACAAACGCAAACATGTTGATAATTCGAAATTCTGTCCCAAACAAACAGGTCGGTAATTTTAACCCAAACGCTTCCGTCACCGACCATTTTGAACGAAAATTTGGCGGGAAATTCAAATATTTGGCGGGAAATTCGAAATTTGACGGGAAATTCTTGGCGGGAAATTAAAACCCTCGGCGATTTCGAACGTGCAGACACGACCGCCATCTAGCGGAGACACGACCGCCATTTAGCGGAGACACGAACCCTCGATAGCGGAGACACAAACCTTTGGCGGGAAATTCAAACGTGACAAAAGTCAGCAAGAGTGTTTGGCTGGAAAATCAAAGATATGGAATTCAAATGCGCGCGCCTCGAGATAGCCGACTATCGGGATAGCCGACTATCAGGATAGCCGACTATCAGGATAGCCGACTATCAGGATAGCCAACTATCAGGATAGCCAACTATCAGGATAGCCAACTATCAGGATAGCCGACTATCAGGATATCCAACTATCAGGATATCCACCTATCGGGATTGTTGAGGTTAGGATTGTTTAGGTTAGAAAAAATTGTTAACACAGATGATTACAAAGATACGCGTGTTTATTGAATATCCAATATACATTGTTTGCATTCTCTTTTGAGGGGCGCGAGTACATTTATGTTCGTTGGGGTGTGTTTGTGACATCGTAGACACTGGAGGACCTCGGGGTCGCTTTTCATGAATTCGGCTAGTTTATCCCAGGCGTGGTCGACGCTGTATGCGGCGAAGGTGACGATGAATTCCTTGGGTAGCTGAGCAATGTCCTCGGGTTCCATGGTGGAGAGAAGTCCACCGTGATGAAACAGTTTGAGCGATCTTCCGATGGACCGACGACTCTCTCGCAGGAACTTCCTCAGCGTTAGAACATTTCGAAGCGCGCAGTGGGTTGAATCGTGGTAGGGGCAGGATGCCGCCATTTTGTTTGACGTCTTGAGCGACGGACATGTCACGACGTCGTGTACATCGAACCCGAATCGCTGGAGCCACCGCTGTTTCTGATCGCCCTTCACGTAGATGACGCTGGCGTTCGGTAGAACCGATCGGAGCACGTTCTCGAGCTCGCTGTAGGACACGTTGCCGGTTCTCCAGTCGAGGTGATGGTAGTTGCGTTCGAGCCAGAAATTAATACCTTTGTATCTGGCTGGAAGGTCGTACCACGGAAACGGTGGCTCGAACAGGAACGTCAACGGCTGCTCGTCCGAATTGAGCGGAGCCACCGAGAGTTCTTTCACGACGAACTCGTCGTTGGTGCACTGGAAGCCCTGCGTGTCCACCACGTACTCCATGACGAGTATGACGATGGCTCGACTCGGACGAGCTCATTTATAGGTGGTATCCCCTCCCTTCGGAGACGTTCCCTCACATCGCCCCTCCCATTTAGAGGCGTTT
This sequence comes from Diadegma fenestrale, assembly GCA_037043255.1. Taxonomy (NCBI): domain Eukaryota; kingdom Metazoa; phylum Arthropoda; class Insecta; order Hymenoptera; family Ichneumonidae; genus Diadegma; species Diadegma fenestrale. The sequence goes on from CM073314.1 coordinate 2,777,294, forward strand.
CCTCACATCCCCACTTATGGGATTGTAGTCAATCATACGATCGTGCAAGATCAAGCAGTAGGCCGTAGTTCCGGCGGGAAAATTAGCTGCAGCCTCCAGTTCGATACGAACGTCGACGGGTGCCTGTTTGAGCGCGTCATTTTGCTTCGAGCAGTCAATCACGACGAGCGGCGCATGCGTGATAAAGTCTTTCTTGGAGAGCATCGGCTCCGCCTCCTTGTTGTAATAGACCGTCTGGAATTTGGTGTACATCTCGTACAACTGAGCGTACTGGTTGCGCGAAACGTCGAGATTGAGATTGCCGTATGGATAGCACTGCGAATTGAGGAACAATTTGACATTCGTTATGTCGCAGTGATCGAACCGGCTAGCATTGGCCGTTGGAACGGATCGTCGATCCGTTTGGAAGGCGAGAATGACGAAGCGCGGTTTTTCCAATTGATTCGACGTTTTCACCGTCCAAACGTGTTTCGTCGTGTTCGGCAGCATGGGATATTCGAACAATTCCCAGACGCGGAAACACATGGTGATGTCCTTCTCGATGTTGCTGAGCAGACGTATCTTGCGCTTGGCCGACGGTGTGACGTACGGCATCAACCACTCTATTTTCACGATGTCGATCTTGAATTCTTCGGTGGCGCCATTCTCGAGAGCTGTCTGAACGATGGCATTCGTGTCGTTTCTCGATCGCGTCAGAATGAGCTCGTGCTTCGCGTTGACGATGATCTTGCGATAGTCCTCGGCGAAACCGAAGATCAGGTCGAGCGGTACGCATACATCGAAGTATCCCCTCTCGTCCGTCAGTTGTTTCGTCTCTTCGACATCGAGCCAGCCGGAGTTCTCGAGAGCGCACGTTCGATTCGGACTCAGCGAAGCGTAGCCCTTCATGAGACTCGTCAGACCGACATTTTTGCTCCTGTCGATCTCGATGGCGTTGATCTCGTAGCGAATCTCCTCGAACAGATGCAAGATGGCGTTGTCCACCAGCTTCGTCGCGGTGACTACATTTCCGTTTGGTTTGCTGAGTCTACCGCAGATATGCAGCGAGCTTTGCTGCGGCAGAACACACAGGTCCTGGTGTTGAATGGATATGCGAATCTCGTCGCTGTTGGCGAAACTCGACGAAGTGTACGGTTGATGCGCATGAATCTCATAGTGCATTATAGACTCGTCGAATGCGGCGGGCCAGTGCACGTTTAGCACCTCTTCCATCGTAGCAACAAAAAATCACGCAGGTTATTTTCTTCCACCACCACCACCGACGATGACTCGAAGTCCGAGGCTTCTCAGGAATTGAGCGTTCCGACGTGTTAACGTTTTCGTCACTCGTTGACGACTGATGCTTGAGCGGCATGGTGCCTCTCTTTTATAGCCCTGTCCGGACTTGTAGTTGTTGTTGTTGTATACAAAACCCATGATCTCCACTACTTGGCTTCTCTGATGTGCAATCTAATGGTAATGGTTTCGCCACGGAAATTCACCAGTTCTCCGTCCTGATCGACTATGCGTACTTGCACGTGATCAATGACCTTGACGGTGACCGGAAGGTAAATGACTTGCGAGGGCACTTCGATGATCTTATATCCTGGTGGTACGGCCGGAAAGAATTCGTGGATCGTGTGAACTTTGTGTCCGTTGATGTACGCCCCGGATGTGATGTTGCACTCGACTCGCAGTGCGTTCACTCGGAGAATAGCTACCGGCAGATCCGAGCTGTGAGTTGTATCGGATGACAGCTTGCGCGGAGCAAAGCCTAGAAGGGCAGCGATGGAATCTTCCGGTCGAAAGTCCACTGTTTTGTTGCACTTGAGCAAGCTACGCAGCGTATTGTTGTTGGGTCTGAGGTTGAGGGAGATGCCTCTGGGTGTAAGCGCTTCTTGCAAGTACCTCTCGATATCTTCGATCTCGTAGCTTCCCGTCGGTAACACGATCACTTCATCACCCACGTAAAACTTGTTTTTACCGACATCGATGTTGGGTATGGAGTTGAACGACAGGAACTCCACTAGTCCGAGAACGTAATTTTTGTGGGGTTCGAGTTCGATGGGCGGAAAGTATTGGGTTGTCAACGACGACGAGGTCCCCGACAAACTGAGAGTCAATGAATCCGCCATTCTGGTTGACGCGCGACTGACTCCGCTTACACTCTTACAACTGATTATATAAGAATTTGAGACAAAGGTGTCCGCACTCGTACGTATCGAAATCCTGATATCTCGCGTGATTGTACTTGACCTGCTTCACACCGAGATAGTCCATGAGTTCTCGCGGTGGTTGCAGATCACCGAAACTGTCGAAGTAGACAACGGTATTGCCACGCTTCCGATACGCCACCCAGTGCGTTCCCGGACCCTCCTTGTCATCGAGATTGACGATTGCTGATTCGCGATAGTGCGGCCCACTCCTCGGCAAATCGTTTCTCATGAATACGCCCCGGAAGTCGGCAATGTCTCGTGCGTGTTCGAGCAAGTCGGCGTCCGTTAACGGACGCCTGGGCAGTTGGACTTTTTTTTTAGCGTCTCCACGTGTATGCCGTATCCCTTCTTGTGGGGTTTGAGGTAGAGTCCTTTGCCGAGAGCGATAGCTTCCATCATCTCGTTGTGTCTGCGATTCTCTCGCAACTGACGCTCGGCGGCTTTGGCGGTATTCACAGCTTTGGCCACGCCCGCAGCGCCACCTACCAGTGCTCCCGTTGCACTCAAGCCGGCAAACAGGGGAATGAGGAACGGCAATACTCCGCCCACTTTTTCCGGCACGGGTAGTACGCGGGGTACGAGCACTTTTCTCCTACCACCAGCTTGCTTGACAGCTTCGCGCGCCTTCTTGAGCGCCGATCGAATGACCTCGCTCGAATTTTTCCCAGTTGTCCGCGAAGCGGCTCTCACTATTTTGGAAATCGTGATGGCGGGCTTTCGCTTCTTCTTCCTCAATCCCATGCCCAGTTTGGATTTGACCTTCATGGCGTTTGCTACGGCGTAAGCGGCGACCTTCTCGTCTATGCCGGCGTCTCTCGCCAGTACCCGTTGCCAGGCTCTTTCCGCGAGAACTCTGTCGGCCGAATTGCGCGCTGTGACGTTTTCACGGTTCCGCGAGTACGCGATATCGTGCTCCTTGCAGGCAGCGTCCAGAGGATTTATACCGGGATCACCGCGTGCGACGCGTTCCGCAACCTTGGTACCTGGTCCGCAGTACTGATAGCCCGGTATGTGCAGTTCGATCGGTAGTCTGTTGATGAGCCTGTTCAGGAGACCACGACCCATGCGCATTCTGTCAACGAATGAAGTCGTCGGTATATAAGCGCGCTATTTATACCCCGGCAGCTCAGTACGTCATGGATTTCCGCGAGCAAGCGCACAAACTACCCGTGATGAATTTCGATGTGCTCGTGGGAGAACGGAAGCAGCGCGCGCGACACGGCGAACTACTGCCCGCCAGTATTCGCGCAGTCTTCTGCGGTCCGTCGAACTGCGGCAAGACCAACGCTCTGCTCGCTCTCATCACGCATCCCAATGGTCTGCGATTCGAAAACGTCTACGTGTACTCGAAGTCGTTGAATCAACCAAAGTACAAATTGCTCGAGCAGATCCTCGCACCGCTCAAGGGCATCGGATACTTTGCTTTCAGCGAACACGATCGAGTGGTCTCGCCGGCGGATGCTCGCCCAAATTCGATCATCGTATTCGACGACGTAGCCTGTGAGAAGCAGGACAACGTCAGAGCCTTCTACTGCATGGGTCGACACAAGAACGTCGATTGCTTCTACCTGTGTCAATCGTACGCTCAGATCCCCAAGCACCTGGTGCGCGACAACGTCAATCTTTTGGTGATCTTCCGGCAGGACGAGATGAATCTCCGACACGTGTACAACGATCACGTCAACACGGACATGCCTTACGCGCAATTCCGCGACCTCTGCTCCGCCTGCTGGAACGACTCCGCTCATGGATTTCTCGTAATCGACAAAGATCGTGAAAGCGGATGCGGCCGGTACAGAAAGGGTTTCGATCGTTTTGTCATAAATACATCGCGCGCGTCGTGATTCGTAGCAGTGCATCATGGTCGGTCGAAGCGACAGTGTGACGGCCGAGTTCCGTCGTGAGAAACGAACACTCGGACAGTTGGAGAAGATGAGAGACGCTGTGAAGCGCAAGTACATGCTTCTCAAGGCCGACAAGCAATCGATGGAGAGAGCTCGGGATGAGACTCTCAAACCAATCGTCGAACCTCTCGAGCGTCTCGTGAACGCACGCAACATCGGAGGCAGGCGCAAGACGTTGCCTAAGAAGGAGGAGGAGGAGGAGGAGGAGGAGGATGAGTTGGATACAACTTTCAAAACTGCGTACGGTGATGACGACAGTGACGCGCAGGAAGAATGGCCGGAAGAAAAAATATATTTCCCGAAACTCGAACCGAAAACACCTCCCATGAGTGACGAATTTCCGCGTCGCGTGTTGAAAACGCCATCGGACGAATATCCGCGTCGCGTGTTAAAAACACCACCGGACGAACATCGCGTGTCGAAAACGCCTCCCGTCGAATATCGTCAAGTGCCGAAAACGCCTCCCATCGAATATCTTCAAGTGCCGCAGCAGCGGACGACCCCTGAGAAATATTATGACATGCAGGAGGAGGATGAGCCGGAGGAGCTGGCACAGGAGCTGGCGCAGGAGGAGCCGGAGCAGGAAGAGCCGGAGCAGGAAGAGCAGGAGGAGCCGGAGCGGACGATGATTCCGGCTCTCAACAAATATCTCCACATGCTCAACACGAATCGAAAAAAGTATCTCGACTCGACTTATGGAGTTCGAAAGCTGTCGGACGGTAGCACGATGATCGGTGATTCACCCATACGATTCGAGAACCACAACGTTATCGTAGGTGACAACAAGTATCGCTCGAGCATCGGCTTGTTCGAACTCCTCTTCAGAAAAGAGCCCAGTGCGAAACTCGTGAGCGTGGAAGATAAGAACATCTATGGTAAAATCCTGCAAGCGACCAACGCGCACAAGAAACACTACAGCCCGGACGAGATCGTTCATCGACAAAACAACAGCAAGTTCCGAGATTGGGTGGCACCCCTGATCGGCGCGGGAACCGTCAAGCGATCGTCCACCGGTGGCGGTGCGTTGCCGCGATACAAGGTCGCGCGAAGAAATACACGGATGGATTACGTGTACTGGGACGACCCGAACGAGCTGGTTGATCGACTGCGTCTACTGATGGCCGAGCGAGCGGCCGGCAATCCCAGTCACATCAACGAGATCATTTCGATCGTGGAGGAACTGCGCGAGGCTGGTATCGTGATATAGTCGGGTGCAAGGAACTCCACAGGCTCACTCGAACAATGAGCGTCGACGTGTTCGGACGACAACTAGGACGAACGGAGGGTGGCACGCGAGGTCCGCCGGGTTTCGGATACAGGCTCACCCCCGATGGACACTACGACGTGGAGAATAAAAGATTGTGCAACGTTGCTCCGGCGAGTGATTCGAACGACGCGGTCAATCTGAGTGTCGCGAAAGGACTCGTTCAAAGTACCGTGAGCTCACTCGTGCTCGCCACAACTCGTTTGCGAGAGGATTTGAATGAACTGCAACGGAATATCGAGATTCTGCAGAATCAAGTGAACGAAAAGCTGAGTGTCGTCAACGTTAACGTTGATACGGCCTTGGAGTTGTCCATGCGCAATTCCGAAGCCATTAAAATATTGGACGCGAGACATGGAGGATAAACGACGAAAATTGGTGGAAGAGCTGCACAAACCAGCACGACGAAATTATCCGCGACGCAAGTTCGACGTGCGAGGACTCGACGAGACGTGGCAGGCTGATCTCGTTGAGATGCAACCGTACGCTCGGGAGAATCGTGGTGTCAGATACTTGCTCACCATAATCGATACACTCTCCAAGTATGCCTGGGCCGTTCCCGTGAAGCGGAAAACCGGTAAAGACGTCTCCGCTGCCATGGAGTTCGTGCTACGACAAGGACGCGTCCCGACGAATCTACAGACCGACCAAGGCAAAGAATTTTACAACGCGTCCTTCAAGAGTCTCATGAGTCGGTATCGCATCAATCACTACTCGACGTACAGCAATCTCAAGGCATCGATCGTCGAGCGGTTCAATCGCACGCTCAAGAACAAGATGTGGATGCAGTTCAGTCTGCGCGGTTCCTACAAATGGCTCGACATTTTGAACGATCTCGTGGCAGCTTACAACTCAAGCAAACATCGTACCATTGGCATGAAACCGAACGAAGTGACCGCAGCCAAAGTCGAAACGTTGTTGAAGCGACTGCAGCCGCGCAAACGTACTCGCAAGATACCCAAGTTCCGGATCGGAGACAAAGTTCGAATTAGCAAGAACAAACACGTCTTCGAGAAAGGTTACACGCCCAACTGGACTACGGAAATTTTTACGGTTGATCGTGTGGTAGCGTCGACGTCGCCTGTGACCTACAAGCTGAAAGACTATCAGGATAAGCCCATTTCCGGTGGTTTCTACGAGGAGGAGCTTCTCAGAGTCGAGTATCCTGACACGTATCTCGTGGAGAAAGTGTTGAAGAAACGAGGAAATAAAGTCTACGTCAAGTGGTTGGGATTCGATAGTTCGCACAATAGTTGGATAAACAAAACTGATATGTAACTGTTTTTACCGATTTATTATTATCAATAAATGAATATTTACAATGACTTTGTGTGTTTTATTTACAATGACTTTGTGTGTGTGTTTTGTGTGCATGTTTTATTTACAATGTTTTGTGTGCATGTTTTTGCGTGTGTTTTATTTATGATCGACGCTGAATTGGATTTGATTCATCCTGGCTTCGTTGTTGCCCAAGTATTTGAGACGCAATTGTCCATCGGTGACCGTTTGTACCATGTGCTCGTACATCTTCGGATCCTGTTCGAACGCGTCCGAGATGCGTTTGGGCAGGAATACTTGGAAATCGTTGTTGAGGTCGACGACGGCTTTCGGGCCATATTTCGTTGTGACTTGTCTCAAGTCGGTGACACGATAGATGCTATCTGGACACAACTCTGACAGTTTCTTGGTCGGCAGGAAATCCTCGAGGAGAGCGATTTTGTTGAGCTTCTCAACGCTGTCCATCGTGCTGTTGTCTGAGGTGAGCGGCTGCGAGTGCCGCTGATATACCCCAATCCCCTCCACTGCAGCTAAAGATTTACGGTGGTGGGGCACGGGAGTGTTCCCATGGCAACAGGTCCGTCGTATGAGGGGGGGGGGGGGAGGAGCACGCGTGCGCGCTCAGCGCCACTTTTACTTGTCTCTCCGTAAATATAGTCGATGCGATCTCGAACGAATGACGCACTACTGTCTGAGGTACGTTGATTTTAATCGGAGATAGTTCAGAAAGTCGTCGAAGCTGGTTGTGACCACGTGACCTTCGATCCTGATGCTGTACAATTTTGCTTCACGAACAAATTCCCTTCAGAAGCTGCCGTTGCACTCGTCTGTCTCTGTCATCACCGTGTTATTGATTTTCTAACCTCAACACCCCGATCGGTGGCTATCCCGATAGTTTGCCATCCCGATAGTTTGCTATACTGATAGTTGTCTATCTTGACATTTTACTATCCTGATCACTGAATATCCTAACCTCAACAATACAGATAGCTATCCTGATTGCGACGTTTGATTTTCCACCAAAAATAGCGAGGGTCTTCACGTTTGACGTTCCCGTCTGGAAACCCCCACTCCCTTCGCCTCCATCTCTTTGCAGGTTCCTGTCTCCACAAACAATCGTTCACGTCTCCACTTTTTAATTCCCGCCAAGGACTTCACTTTTGAGTGGTTCCGCTAGAGGGCGTTGGTGTCTCAGCGTTTGAATTTTCCACTTTTGAGGTTCGTGTTTCCACGTTTGAATTTTCCTCCAAAACTAGCGAGGGTCTCGTCGTTCGAATCTCCCGCCGAGGATCCAAATTGCCCGCTAAGGATTTGAATTTCCCGCCAAAGATTCGTGCAACATGGTCGGCTCAGGCATGTTTGGGTCAGAATCTGCATTATTACTGACGTGTTTGGTCCACTGACTATCCTAAGCTCAACAACCCCAATAGTCAGTCATGCTAACCTTGACAATCCCGAAAGTCGGCCGTCCTAACCTCCACAATCCCGAAAGTCGGCCGTCCTAACCTCAACAATCCCGATAGTCGGCCATCCTATCCTCAACAATCCCAATAGTCGATCATCCTAACCTCAACAATCCCGATAGTCGACCATCCTAACCTCAACAATCCTGATAGTCGACCATCCTAACCACAACAATCCCGATAGTCGACCATCCTAACCTCAACAATCCCGATAGTTGGCTATCCCGACAGTAGGCTACCCTGATAGTTGGCTATCCTGATAGTCTGCTATCTCGAGGCTTGGTATCTCAAAGCGCGCATTTCCTGCTAATCACTCTTGCCGGTTCGTGTCTCTTCACGTTCGAATTTCCCGCCAAAGACGTTGCAGGTTCGTGTCTCCGCTATCGCGGGTTCGTGTCTCCGCTAGAGGGCGTTCGTGTTTCCGCTAGAGGGCGTTCGTACGTTTAAATCTCCCGCCAAGGGTTTGAATTTCTCGCCAAGATTTGAATTTCTCTCAAAAATTTGAATTTCGGGTCGTGGATTTGAATTTCCCACCAAATGGTCGGTAAAGGAGGCGTTTGGGTCAGAATTATCGTCGTTTGGGATAAAATTACTGACGTATTTGGGTTAAAATTATCGACATGTTCGGTTCAGACTAGCCTGGGACAAACATGTTTGGGTCAAAATTTTGAGTTACCGACATTTTTGGGTCAGATTAAACCAGGTTACACGTGTTTAGGTTAGGTCGGCTCTGGCATCCTTGGGTCAAATTCGAAGTTACCGACGTGTTTGGTTTGGAATTGCACGGGACTACCCTGGAGTGTTCGATAAGGGACCCCTCCCCCTCCACCCGCCCCCATCCCGTGTCGGTAAGGTAGAGCTGCACGTTTGAGGGGCCCACGTTTCAATTTCCCGCCTTCTACTAGTGCATTCGTAACCATCCCGATAGTTTGCTATCTGATAGTCTGCTATCCCGATAGTCTGCTATCCCGATAGTTGGCTATCCTGATAATCTGCTATAGCGATAGTCTGCTATCCCGATAGTCTGCTATCCCGATAGTCTGCTATCCTGATAGTTGGCTATCCTGATAGTCTGCTATCCCGATAGTTGGCTATCCTCATAATCTGCTATCCCGATAGTTTGCTACCCCGAGGCGCACGCATTTCACACCAAAGATTTTGCAGGTTAGTGTCGAGGGTTCGTGTCTCCGCTATCGAGGTCTCCGCTAGATGGCAGTCGTGTCTGCACGTTTGAATTCGCCACCAAGATTCGAGTTTCCCGCCAAGAATTTTGGATTACGGATTTCAATTTCCCGCCAAATTTTGAAAATGGTCCATGAAGGAAGCGTTTGGATTTGTTAGGGTTAAAATTACCGACCTATTTGGGTCAGCCTGAGGCACACGTGTTGGAGTTTATTTGGGTCAGAAATTGGAGTTACCGACGTCTTGGGTTAGGTTAGGTCGATTCGGGCGTGTTCGGGTCAAAAAACTGCATTACCGACACGTTTGGGTTAAGTTAGGTCGGCTCGCACGTGTTTGGGTAAAAAAAAAGGGAGAAGACTTCTCTAGAATATTCCGTAGGGGTCTCATCCAACCTCAACCCACACCACTCCACACCACGGTCTTACATACAGGTCTGGAAACTCGGCACAAAATTAAGGGGTGGGGGTAGACCGCTTAATGACGCTCCGGAATAGTTCGTAATGCCGTCACTACTTGTCGCTGCGATCTATCCTCCGATTGCGAACAAGGACATAACCTCAAAACTGTCAAAGTTTGAACGGTGGTCTGTTACGAACTTAGCTTTTTCCAACATATTCAATTATCTATTTTTATTAAACATTAATAATATGCAATTTAAAAACATTTAGGGCATTTATAGGTTGACCCCTTGTTCGAAGCGTTCGGAGCTTAGATCGCAGCGACTGTAGTGGCGATTTCATGAACTACGCGTTGTGGCTTCAATAAGCGCATTAGCCCCGCGATGAGAGTTTCCAGACCTGTATGTAAGACCGTGCTCCACACCCCTCCCTACCCCCTCCACCATCCCCTTCCCTCGCCCTGGCCCTCCAACAAACCCAAACAATCCCGCTAGCTTGCTATCCCGATAGTTTGCTATCCCGAGACCTGCTATCCCGATAGTCTGCTATCCCGGAGCCGGCTATCTCGAGGCGCGCGCATTTGAATTCCATATTTTCCAGTCAATCACTCTTGCAGACTTTTGTCACGTTTGAATTTCCCGCCGAAGGTTCGTTTCTCCGCTATCGAGGGTTCGTGTCTCCGCTAGATTGCAGTCGTGTCTGCACGTTCGAAATCGCCGAGGGTTTGAATTTCCCACCAAAAATTTGAATTTCCCGCCAAATTTTCGTTCAAGATGGTCGGTGAAGGAAGCGTTTGGGTTAAAATTACCGACCTGTTTGTTTGGGTCAGAATTTCGAATTATCAACATGTTTGGGTTTGTTTGGGTCAGAATTTCAAGTTACCGACGTGTTTGGGTCAGGTTAGCCTGGAACACACGTGTTTGGGTCAGAATTTCGAGTTACCGACGTGTTTGGGTCAGGTTAGGTCGGGCGTGTTTGAGTCAGAAAAAGAAATCTGCATTACCGACGGTCGGTAAGGTAGATCCCTGAAGGGGCCAGAAGCGGCATAGCTATACTACTATATAGAGACAACAAAAACCATGGAGCCGTGGACCTAGACACCGAAAACCATGGAGAAATATACCTAGGCATCGAAAACCATGGAGAAATATACCTAGACAGCAAAAACCTTGAAGAAATATACCTAGACATCGAAAACCATGAAGAAATGTACCTAGGCATCGAAAACCATGGAGAAATATACCTAAACATCGAAAACCATGAAGCCGTCGACCTAGACATCGAAAACCATGGAGCCATGGACCTAGCGATCAAAAACCATGGAGAAACATACCTAGACATAAAAAACCATGGAGCCGTGTACCTTGACAACGAAAACCATGGAGCCGTCGACCTAGACATCGAAAACCATGAAGAAATATACCTAGGCATCGAAAACCATGGAGAAATATACAGAGACAACGAAAACCATGGAGAAATATACCCAGACAACAAAAACCATACCTACACGTCGAAAACCATGGAGAAATATACCTAGACAACAAAAACCATGGAGCCGTGGACCTAGACACCGAAAACCATGGAGCCGACGACCTAGACATCGAAAACCATGGAGAAATATACCTAGACATCAAAAACCATGGAGCCGTGGACCTAGACACCGAAAACCATGGAGCCGACGACCTAGACATCGAAAACCATGGAGAAATATACCTACACATCGAAAACCATCGAGAAATATACCTAGACATCAGAAACCATGGAGCCGTGTACCTTGACAACGAAAACCATGAAGCCGTCGACCTAGACATCGAAAACCATGGAGAAATATACAGAGACAACAAAAACCATGGAGAAATATACCTGCACATCGAAAACCATGGAGAAATATACCTAGACAACAAAAACCATGGAGCCGTGTACCTTGACAACGAAAACCATGATAGCTAGACAACGAAAACCATGGTAGCTAAACAACGAAAACCATACGGAAAGAGAGGCCCGATATAGTCTGTCTCTCTCGCTCAGTGGCGCGCAAAGAGTGGGGATACCACGTTCAGCGGGGCGGGTGACGTCACGGGCCGAAAATATCCACCAGGCACGTAAGGGCGTATGTCCAAGCGCCTGCGCACATAACTTACGCCTTTCTGACTCTAAGAAACAGAAGGGATCCCAAACCTCGCGTCCAAAATCTTCAATGTTAGATTTCTCTGGATGGGCTGAACGGATTTTGTTCTACCAAGGACCATTCGAAAGATAAAAAATCATAGAAAATTCAAATCTAATATGAGATTTTTCCCTCAACCCGTTCTCCTGTGAGAACGATTTAAAGTTTCTGTGACGTCATAAAATGCCTATTTTACTGTATTGATATAAGAGTACGGCCGGCTCGCGCGCTACGCTTTTCTTTTAAACTTGGCGTCAAGCCGCTGCCGCGACTCTTGATTCATATACGTACCCATAGCACACTTCAAATTCACATAATATTTTCGATGTTCATTTTCGACTCGATGACGGCTTGTATGCATTTTACGATAAGGACTGCACTTTTGACCTTTCACTGTAAAAACACTGGCCAGGCCAAACTTCTTTTCCTCCATCGAATCGCGCAGCGAAAGTGCCGCTGTTCAGGAATTGAGGTGTTTAGGGATGCCGGGTGTTAAGGATCGTGCCGACGCTGGAAAATAAACTTGTTTTAAGACGCGAAAATGTTAGCGCGGGGATCCGCTTGTCAAAGATTTATTTACAGCGATAAATTACAAAATTATAGCGATAGCGATGTAACTTGTACGAAGCGGTGTACAATTGTCGGATTTCGCGCACTGAATCGATTGACTTGAGGCGAGGATCGCGACGTAGTTGCGGGGCCAGTGGAAAAGCTTATGACACACGTGGCTGTGCCCGCCGCGCAGTGAGAAAAGAAAGTTAATTATGCGATGTAGACGAACGCGGGTCGATTGCGCCTAATGCGCCAATCGAGCGGGGTTAATGAGTGCAGAAGGTACAAATTAGCGGTACATTAAATTACACTGCGGGTGCGGGTGGAAAAAAGGCAAAGAATAACTTGGACGCGATCCGACGATGTTGTTCGCAGCGCGGTCAAGAAGCGAGAGAGGAATTAATCATGGCCGCTCTTGGTCGCCGGCCGGCGTGAGTCGGGCCGCGCATGCGCGCTGAGGCGAAGCGAGAGCGTCCACGAGGTGCTGCCGCGCCGTGAGCTGCTCGGGAAGCTCGCCCGCTTGTAAGGCGAGGCGGAATCCCGAACAGCCGCGTTGCAACCTGTGCACCACAATTCTTTGGCCGAAAAATCCAGCTCTACCAAACGGCGGCCCGTGTGATTATATTTTCCAATCACCTTTTTATTCACTGATTCCAAAATATTATCACGCCATAAACGTCGTTTATGTGTGATAAACTTCCCTTTTTGAAATCCGTGACTTGCATGCACATGATGATGAAGCAACACAGTTTATTGCAATAACTGTCAAGAATCAAGAATCATGCAGAATCAACTATAAAATATAAAACCTGCATCGATGCAAACAATCAATTGTCATGAAGCTGAAGTCGGTAACAATGGAATACAACGGAAAATATTTGTTTTATTGATTATTTATTTTATTGTATATATTGTGGCGATCCGCCACTTCTTTTCGTAAAACGCACTGCTGCGCCGCTAGAAGCGTGAATAAGGAAATGCGCAATATGGTCCTGGTTAGACGCTTGCCGATTTTGGCAGCGCCTAACGAATATTTTATTTTATTCTTTCATGATTTACGCGAGCACGCGATTTCCAACGTCGCGTCAACGTACGCATATTCCGCGTTCGTGGCGACACGCAGCAGGACGATCTATTAACGCGTAGGGCGCAGCCCTAACGCGCACTTCGACCCCACTTATCGACCCAGGGAATTCTTCCCCTGATGGGAAGTCGATGCGGGAGATCGATTGGAACGATCGATGACCAGAGAGCCTACGCGACCGTCTTGGGAGACGCACGCATTGTCAAAGCCAAATTAAGAGATTTTTTGTAACGCGCATACTTAGAGTTTATATCGAGTCACGTTCAGCAGTATTTGTGAGACGCGTATAAGACGCGTATTTAAAACGCAATAATCCGCATCAGCGCGATTATTCGCCACTTTTGTAAAGCGATAAACTTTCGCCACGCGGGCAGCGTGAGCGAGTTGTACGGACGAGCGTGCCTGAACGCAATAGATTAAAGATTTTACTTAAACTTTTAATCACGCGTCAAGGATTCATTTCCGAGTCGAGGCCCCGAACGCGCTCCTGATCCAGTCCGTCATTAACAACGACAAGGTAAGTTTGGAAGTTCTTCCCCGAATTTATTGAATAATTGAGACCGCGGTAAACCGCGTAGAATTGTATTTGTGCCGGCATGCTCCCAAACATCCCGTAGCTTCTCTCGAACGCGCGCAAACGTGGTTCACGCACCGCGTTCTAAGCCGCGTATAATTTGTAACGATTCCCTAATTATTTGTGCGCGAAAAAGGGTAAATCAGTTACAATATCATCCAAACTTTTCGAGCTTAGAAACTTTGTGGGTTGCAAAAATCGATCGTTTCATCATCGTAATTACATCAAGAGACTCGGCAGAGTCTCGGGACAAGTATATTTGAAAACAGCTGTGCGTCGTCTGCTTGTCCCGAGCGCTCGCCGAGTCTATACTTTCTCGTAGTAAAACGATTCGCGGTGGTGGGAAAAAAAATTTCGATGCCATTTCAGCTAACTGTGAAGCCCAGGAGTCGTCTAGCGACTTGAGAATTGACATGGAGACTAATTACGCGATACCCTTTCGATAGAGCCCAAATTCGATACGATTGATCAAGTAATTGCTGAGAAAAAACTTTGCACGGGCTTAGTCCTATCTCAGCCTGCGTCAGAACCACGCTACATCGAAGGATTTGACGTGTCTGTATATGGCCGCCCGACAACACATTCAAAGGGATCTCTGCGCTCATCTTAGCCAATCCCGGGCTGCAAAATTCCTGATTGGTCGAGGCTGCGATGATTCCAATGGATCCGTCGTGTGCACACGACAGTGCAGAACGAGCGAGCGAAAAATGTCAGCTGATATTACGAAGGGCCATTTTGACGTGAATGTGAGAGAGAGAGATAGCTGAAATAAGTTCATATTTTTCTTTTCCGCCCTTGATATTTTCGAGAAAATAACTGTTACAATTGTTCCTTGTCGAACAACGAACGTTGGCTAACCATTTATTTTCTTGAGGATGCAAGGTTATGGGAGAAGAATGTGTTGCTGGTTTTTCGTTACCGAGTCTGAACGAATGCTGTGATACAGCTTTGACAGCTCGTCATAACCTCACAATTTCGAATTTTCAACTGTTATATTACCGACATGCTCCGATGACGAGAGAATATGCTTCATGAATGAATATGCTCCACATCTTTTGACCCTTTCCTACTCCCACCATTTTATTCATTTACAGCATGACTTATACATAATAATTCTCAGCGATATAAAAAAATCTTGTCGCTGATGCGAGCCACATAAAAATCTTTTCGCAGAGGCGCATGAGAATCTTGTCGCTGCAAGTTATCTAATAGCTCCGGATAACTCTCAGTGACATCAAGATCTTGTCGCTGAGCCACATGAAGATTAATCGCTGAGCAATAATATCTCTCAGCGAAACAAAAATCTTGTCGCTAAGACAAATAAAAATCTTTTTGCTGAGGCAAATGAAAATCTTGTCGCTGCGAGGGCTCAGTGACATGGAGATCTTGTCGCTGAGGCAAATGAAAATCTTGTCATTGCGAGGGCTCAGTGACATGAAAATCTTGTCGCTGAGCGACATGAAAATCTTATCGCTGAGCAACATGAAAATCTTGTCGCTAAGGCAAATCAAAATCTTGTTGCTGCGAGGGCTCCGTGACATAAAAATCTTGTCGCTGCGAAGGCTCAGTGACATAAAAATCTTGTCGCTGCGAGGGCTCAATGACATAAAAATCATGTCGCTGGGCCACAAGAAAAAATTGTACATTTGTTCCTTTCTGCCAAAATTCTCATGGAGCCAAGGAATAAAATTCTTCACTACAACTTCATGCTAAAATATTGATTTTTTCCAACTCGTGGTCAAAAGTCGAAAACTTAATTCTCGCGATAAATTGAGACTTTGGCACGTGTTCCCTCTTTGTTTCAGCGTATCAAACCGAGTGGCTGGGAAAAAAATCATAAATTATACGATTTTCACTCGGAGAAGGGCGATTCTCGTTTGAAAATTGTCGAAAAAACGTCCTTTTCAAGCAAAAATCATGGTAATGGGCAAAAAATCATATCTCAATGAAAAGTTGAGATAGAGACATAATTCTGGGCTTGAATTGAGCTCTACAGAGTCTAGTTGCTGGGAAAAAATCAGCATTCCATTCTCATGAAGCCGAGAAGAAAACTTCTTCGCTACAACTTCATGTTCAAATATTGATTTTTCTAACTCGTGGGCAAAAGTCGAAAAATGAATTCTCGCGATAAATTGAGACTTTAGCACGTGTTTCTTCTTTGTTTCAGCGTATCAAACCGAGTGGCTGGAAAAAAAATCATAATTTTACCATTTTAGCTCGGAGAAGAGCGATTTTCGTTTGGAAACTGTCGAAAAATCGTCATTTTCAAGCAAAAATCATGGTAACGGGAATAAAATCATATCTCGATGAAAAATAGAGATAGAGACATAATTCTGGGCTTGAATTGAGCTCCATAAAGTCTAGTTGCTGGGAAACAATCAGCATTCTATTCTCATGGAGCCAAGAAGAAACATTCTCCGCTGGAACTTCATGTTCAAATATTGATTTTTCCAACTCGTGGGCAAAAGTCGAAAATTTAATTCTCGCGATGAATTGAGACTTTAGCACGTGTTTTCTCTTTGTTTTAGCGTATCCAATCGAGTGGCTAGAAAAAAAATCATCATTTATACGATTTTTACTCGGAGAAGCGCGATTTTCGTTTGAAAATTGTCGAAAAATCGTCCTCTTCAAGCAAAAATCATGGCAATGGGCAAAAAAATCATATCTGGATGAAAAATTGAGATAGAGACATGATTCTGGGCTTGAATTAAGGTCCACAGAGTATACTTCTAGGGAAAAAATTAGCATTTCGTGTTCATGGAGCCAAACAAATAAATTCTTCGCTCCTAAGTGATGTGAAAATGTCGTTTTTTTGTAAGCTGATAGCGAAAATGCAAAAATACAATTCCCAAGAAAAATTAAGATTATGGCGTGCGTTGATTTTTCCTTCCAACTTAACAAACCATGTGGACAAAAACATGATTTTACCGTCGTTGCTCGGAAAAGAGCGATTTTCGTTTGGAAATTTATGAAAAATCGTCATTTTCGAGCAAAAATCATGGAAAAGGGCCAAAATCATGTATCGGTGTAAAATTGAGATAGAGATATGATTCTTGGCTTAAAATGAGCTCCACAGAGTACACTTCTAGGGAAAAATCAACAAATTATTCCCACCGGACTGAAAAAATTGGAGACTTTCAATCAGAAAAAATAAGTGATATCCTAGCCAAAAATCCCCTCCCGGGGAAAAAACTTGGACAAGTACATTTGTTGGTGATCCCCATTTCGATTTGTTTTCACAGAAAAATCTAATCCCCCCTTGAAAAAAATTGGAAACGCCAACAAAATGAAGAATTTAAGAAAACCCCAAAAACAAAAAAATTCAAGAAGATTGAGAAAAATGCAAGAAATGCGAGAATGGTAGAAAAAAATTAATGGTATTCGCTCAGCATAAGAAATTCTGATATCTATAAAAGGACAAGTATTCCCTGTCTGAAGATCATGTTGATGTTCGAAAATCAATCAACGAGAAAAAAGAAAATCTTCCAAAGACACGTCTCAAAAAAAGGAACCCCTAAATACAAAATGGCGAATCGACAGAAAAACTTTATCAAAAAATACAAAACTAAAGTTTGCCATCATATGTTGAGCGTATGCGCACAGAGTACTTGGCCGGCCCGAAATTTTGAATTATAGTGCTCAGCTTGGTTAATCTTGGCATAAGGTAATTATTTGGTTTCAGAAATCTTCTTAGAAAAGACACGCGAAAGCTTGGCGAAAATCTCGAGTTTCAAGCTAGTAATACAAAAAAATGCTAGAAGTGCAATTTTTATCGACGCATTACGGGTCATTTGATATAATATGTAGCTCCACCTCAATTAGTGATCAGTTGTTATTTTTCTACGTGTCCATACTTGTGTAAGATATTGCGCAAATGATTTAATTAATTGTATATCAAATTGAGAGAAAACTTTGAATTTGTACTAATTTATTTGAATGTATAACGTTCACTGACATTTGTGTAACGCGTATCATTTTTCTCATGAATACAACCAAGTTGTTCTACCTATCTATTGTAACGTAGATTTTCCCGACGGGTCCATCTCGTCCCTACTCGGCTCGCGTCACTCCTCGCGCCGTCCAAGGCCGCGAGAGCGGGCTGGGCGCCAGGCACATGGTGCCGCCGACCAACGCCGACTTTGTGTTCGCCCGCTCCCGGCGATCAAATTTGGCCGGGGACGCGAGGAACGACACGACGGAGGCGGTCCGGACACTCAGCTCCATGCTGAGATACTAAGGGGTAGAGGGGGTGATTCTTTGGGGAAAGAGTAACAGCAGGATATCGAGAAACGTAACAAAATAAACTGACTCTAAACGATCAAGAATTAAAAGGTTAACAATAGTATTTATTTGAAAGAATCAGACGGGATTTTACAAGGCAATTGAAATATGAAATCCGGGCGGCTCTCGCCGGCCCGTTACAAAGAAAGTAATAAGGTCGCGCAAACGCTACCAGGAAATAATGTTTCCGCCTGGCGATGGACGAAAGTTAGGCAAAAGCAAAAGGTAACGTCGAAGCTGCAGCCCGGCGATCGGGAGGTCGGCGGCACGACGCCCAATAAGATACGGCAAGGTAATACGCCGCCAGACCACCGATCGACCGGCGACAAGGGAAGCATCTCCGAACGACGAGGACGCAAGCGTAAGATCGAAACGAAACGAAACGTCTTTGGCACTGCCAGGCTGTAACGAAGGTAACTGAAATCGAACTTCGGCCTGACTGTAATCCGGCGGCTGATTCGCCTGTGACGCAACGGCCGCGAGGCATAGGTAATACGTCATCAGGCTAACAGACCGTCAGCCAAGGTAGCAGCTCAGAAACAACGCCGAAAGGCAAAAGGTAATCGGCCCTAAATGCGAGGCAGTACTTGAGACCACGCGAGATCTCAAAAGGCAGAAGAGACTTCATGATAGTCGCAGCGAAATAAGGCAAAAGTTACGCATCGTCAGCCGGGACGTTTTGACAAAGGTTCCTGGTAGCACGAAATAATAAACAGCGCAAAATCAGACTCGAAACAATTAATGTGGCACAGCGAAATAACTCTCGAAACGCACGACACGTGCAAAAATAAAATAAATACGAAACCGAGCTCGGACCACCGAAATATCGACAGACACATTCGCGAACAATAGGCTCTACGCCTCGCCGTAGCGATCGAAGCTAGGGCGCGAGGGCGAGAGAGATAGAACGAATACAAACGCGTGCGCGCTGGCCGGCTCGAGGCCACGCGCGACGAACGAATTCTCCGAGCGACAACTCAAGCACAACGAAATAAAATATATTTTCGTCGCTCGAAGAATATTATACAAAGGAATACCGAGATCGAAATTAATTACGGAAAATGAATTACTTTAAATCAAGGCAAGGGAACACGGGAAATATTCTAAACGAAACAATTTGAGACGCTGTCGTTTGTCGACGCGCCTCGCTTTGTTCGGCCACAAAACGACTCGAATGTTCGAGGGAAAAGCCGGGGACAGATGGCCGGTCAAGCCCGAAAATGTCAACCCCTTTTCCTCTCGAACGCAAAAAAAATACTCTAACGAAATAATCTCCCGGAATGGCAGCCAATTTTCGCCATCCCGGAGATCGCCAAAAATACAAATAAATGCCGAACAAACGAGGCGATCGAAGGGAGAAATTAGAACGGGCTCACCGAGAAACTCGTGGTCCAGGTGACGACAGCAACCAAGGCAGCAAAGGCAAAAGGTAAGGCAGCAAGGCAACAAAGGCAGCGGAAGTCAAAAGAGAAGATGTCACCACTCCGGACAGGCACTTGACGAAGACTGATTTGCATCGATCGCAAATCTCGTTGCTCCCGTTCTCGCGCCATCCCCACCACCGTAACCGGTCTCTCGCGAGGCAGCACTAGCGCGCTCTAGGCGCGAGCTAGGCTGTTGCCGGGCCACGTGATCTTCGCGGCCCTTTTGAATCGCGTGCACCGCCGATCGCGAAATCGACGGTACGCGACTCCAAATAATTTAACTCGACCACGCCTTGCCGCTGACCGTCCCTCCTTCGACAATCGTCCCCTTGCGTTCGGCTGTGCCGTGCTTCGGGTACGCTTCCTCTGGGGATCCGGGCGGTGTCCATGACGGGACGAAGGGGAGGCCTTCCTCGCGGCTCGCCGACCAAGCGGTCGCGGTGGGCCCACACGCCACGTTAGGCAAACAGCACCTCCGCCCCTGGTTTCCCGAATCCCGCTAAGATGAGGCGCCGGGGCTAGCGGACCGTGGCACCCGAGGTTACAGCTGTGGACGTTGCAACTACTTGGTTGCATCGGCGAGGAGGCCACGGGGGGCATCATCGAATGGCCACAGAACCGGCGTGGTCCTCCGTACGTCCACCAGCAGCCGCGATGATTGCGACTAAGACGCACTGACGGGGGCGAAAGCTTTGAGAAAAACGGGGCGGCAAAGCAAGGCAAAAGGCAAAAATGTTTTCCCTCGCGAGAAACCCATGCCGGAGCGAGTGCACGAGAAACGCAACAACACAAAAGGCAATGGCTAGAAAGGTAATACTGCGTTTCGTGTCTCTCGGTATTCTCAAGGCAACAAGGGAATCTCAAATACTCAAAATTAACTGAAGGGGTCTCGGTAGCTCGCGATGATAGCTGAAATTCGCGAAGGTATTTCGATGCTCGAGCCGGTTCGTTGACAAAATACTTAGAATTAACGTCGTATACAATAAAATAATAATAAAAGGTTGTATAATTACGACGCGTTGAGTCTCCGCAAATGCTCTGTCCGTTCTTTCGACGAGTGGCGACCGAAAAATGGACCGAAAACCCGGTCCACTGGTCGACAGGGATTCGTGCGAGTGACGTAGCAAAAGTTACGTCACACTATAAATAGCGGAAGCTAATACAAAAAGTTCGGGCCGGCCAAGTACTCTGTGCGCATACGCTCAACATATGATGGCAAACTTTAGTTTTGTATTTTTTTATGAAGTTTTTCTGTCGATTCGCCATTTTGTATTTAGGGGTTCCTTTTTTTGAGACGTGTCTTTGGAAGATTTTCCTTTTTCTCGTTAATTGATTTTCGAACATCAACATGATTTTCAGACAGGGAATACTTGTCCTTTTATAGATATCAGAATTTTTTATGCTGAGCGAATACCATTTATTTTTTTCTACCATTCTCGCATTTCTTGCATTTTTCTCAATCTTCTTGAATTTTTTTGTTTTTGGGGTTTTCTTAAATTCTTTATTTTGTTGGCGTTTCCAATTTTTTTCAAGGGGGGATTAGATTTTTCTGTGAAAACAAATGGAAATGGGGATCACCAACAAATGTGCTTGTCCAAGCTTTTTTCCCCGGGAGGGGATTTTTGGCTAGGTTCTACATTCTAATAATGAGCTTTGTCAAGGAAAAACGAATTTCGTTGCATTCCAACGATGCAAACTTCTATGTTATCCTTTAACAGACAGTCTACTATACCGACAACTGGAAGAATTACATAGGCATTAATCAATATCGACCACAATGTTACCAAATATACTAAACGAAAAGCAGATGGTCACTTTTTCTTGGGAATTGTGCCCCACTTCATTCGTTATTCCCTGCCCCATAGCGGAACCTCCTTAATAAAAGGAGGATGGTCTTCAATATATTAAATTCATTTTCGCATTGGATTCTTGGGCAAATTTTATGATGGCCTTGAGAACCTTTTCTGATTGAGAGAAGGAGAGACTTTGTATTTCGTAAAGTGGCATTATTTTCAAATTTTTGAGATTTCGTTCCAATTCATTTGTGTTTTCTTTGTTGAGTTCGCACTCCTAGAAAGCATGATTTAAGCTTTATATGAGAGAGCCACAAGGGCATGCTTTTGACTCTGCTAAACCTACCCTATAAAGGTGTGAGTGAACTCCTATATGACCGGTTCTTAGTCTGTTTAAAAATGTATTGGCCTTCCTTTCCAGTTGTTTATCTATCCACCACGTTTCTTTCAACCATTCTTGGCGAAGTTTTCCATACGCCGTTCCCTTCATTTCAAAGATTTGTTGGACCTCCGCTTGTTGTAGTACATGATTTATATCGGTTTCTATCTCTTTAGCTATTGTTTTAGGTAGGATGTCCAAGGTTCTAGATATTCCAATTGTTATTACCTGTTTAGCCAGGTTGTCGGCTACCTCGTTACCTGAGATGCCTTTATGCGATGGAAACCAGACGTAAACGACTTTTCGGTTCGATAGGGTAATTCGGTAGTTAATGGACTTCATTTCTAATATTAACGGGTGAATTGTGGCGTTGGTCCCTACTTCCTCCAGGGCAACGAGAACACTTAGGCATTCCGTTATTATAGTTACATTTTTGTGAGGGAAGCTGTTTTTCATGAATTTCAGAGCTTCTAGGATTGCTCTCGCTTCGGCCTCGAAAATACTCGCCTGATTAGATGGTTTGAAGAGACCTTGGGACTTGATTTTCAGTATAACAAAAGCGAATCCTACATGTTTTGCTTGCTTCATTTTAGAGCCGTCCGTGTAAATTGAAATCGAACTGGTGCTGTTATTAAAATAATATTTGGTCCTGATCGATTTCAGAACCGTGTCATTGATTCGTTTATTGTCTTTGTGCATTATTTCTGTTTTATGCGGGATCTGGTGTAGGTGGTACGAGAAATAATACGGGCGAGCGATTTAACAAAATATAAGATCGTTTATTTTAATTATACAAAGTGTATTTGTGCGATGATTGCCCGGAATATCTCGGATGCGACGAGATTTCGCCCGATGCCCGTTGACTCTCACGTGGGGCAGCCAAGATGGCTGACCGCGTGGCCCGAAAAATTATGCGACAAAACCCGTGACAATTTTTACCCGACTGGCGTGCGTAAATTACCCAAAAACCCGGAAAGGAACGTGTGAAAAGACAAGGCGTCTTTTCACCGACAATTAATTTAAATTTGGAATGAGAAAAGACCCAAGGATAGCCCGAAAGAAAGAAGAGGGAAAGTGCGTGCACGCTTCGTCGCTGTTCGATCAAGACTGGGCAATCGATCTTGGCGATCGATGAAGACGCGCCGCGCATGCGCGCGGCGCGTCTTCTCTGTCCCGAAGAACAGATGCCCGGGAGGTGGCGACGCCCGTGAGGGCAGCGAGAACGAGCGCTTGGCTGCTCGGTGTCCGCGCTGCCCGTGCGCGATGTGCCCGGTAGCTGCGGCCGCCCGCGGCGGCACGTGAACTCTCGACTCAGCTGTCCACGCTACCGCCGATGCTAGCTCAATCCCGAACAATTTCCTTCCCCGTTTCTTTATTCATTTCCATAGACGTTATTTGTGATATCAACGGGATCTCGAAACACGGCACTAAGTTATATCTTTTAGTATTTTTAATTTTATCTTTACATTTTATCCATATTTCGAGTAATTTGGATTTGGGAGAAACTCTCGAGATTCTCCTTACACCCGTATTCATAGTCCTTCCTTGGAAACAAGGATTCCTTGTTGCTTTTGAAAAATGATGAACAAGGAGTCCTTGTTCCTCAAGGAAGGACTATGAATACGGGTATTAGAGATACCTCGATATTAGAACCCGAGCTCTGAATTCCAGCGGACGTTCCTTTGCTAAATCTAGCAGTGTATTGGTGGGGTTTGACATGAAAGCACCTAGAATTGTGCGGAGTGCGGAATCTTGCACCGTTTTCAATTTCTGGAATTGAGTGCTTGCAGCGGAGCTCGAGCAGCCCACTCCAACCTAGCTCTTGTTAGGCCCTTGTATATAGTAAGGAGGGTCGAAGGATGTGCACCCCATGATTTGTGTGACAATATTTTAATTACATTAGCTGCTTTTGTAGCTTTATTTTTCACGTCGCTTATAAAACCTTTCCA
Organism: Diadegma fenestrale; assembly: GCA_037043255.1. Lineage (NCBI taxonomy): Eukaryota > Metazoa > Arthropoda > Insecta > Hymenoptera > Ichneumonidae > Diadegma > Diadegma fenestrale. The sequence goes on from CM073314.1 coordinate 2,801,181, forward strand.
GTTCAATTTGGAGTCCATGTTAACCCCCAGAGAGTTGGCATTTTTCGCATTTCTAATTCTGAATCCTTCTACTGTTATCAACTTATCGTCTAGCGAGGTGATTTTATTTTTGGTAAAGGTAATTAATTGGCTTTTTAACGGGTTGATGTTCAGTCCCCGGTCTTTCAGCCAGTTCCAAAGCTGCAAGACGCTAAATGTTATCCTGTTCCAGTTTTTGTAGTCTCCTGTTAATATCGCTGTCTCGTAGATACAGTACAATCCGCGGAAAAGATCCCATCCCGGGAAAAAAAAACCCTGGACAAATACATTTGTTGGTGACCCCCGTTTCCATTTGTCTTGATAGAAAAATCTAACGCCCCTAAACAAAAAACCTCCAATATAATGAAGAATAGAAAGAAGCCCTCGAAAAAAAGGTGATGATTTTCGCTCAGCACCAAAAATTCTGATATCTATAAAAGGACAAGCATTCCATTAATGTCTGAAAATCAATTAACGACATATAAGAAAAAATCTTCCAAAAAGACACGTCTTAAAATAAAAGAACCCCTAAATACAAAATGGCGAATCGACAGATAAACTTCATACAAAATAGTATATTACATACCTAGGCCACAAAAATAAGAAAAGTCTCAGATCACATGTAATTGTTGGCCGAGGCGAAGCCGAGGCTGACAAACATGTGATCTGAGGCTTTACTTTTTTGTGGCCGAGGTGTGTATACTATTTTTCTGCCTGACGTAGCCGGAAAGCGGCAACTTCGGGCCGCGCAGCGGCCCGAAAGTTGCCACTTCCCGGCCGGAGGCCAGAAAAATACAAAACTCAAGTTTGCCATCGTATGTTGAACGGATGAGCGGATGCGCACAGAGTACTTGGCCAGCCCGAAATTTTTTATTAAAAGTGCTCTCATGAGTTGAACTTGATATGATATAACGTATTTTTTGGTCTCATCTCAGAAATCTTCTTAGAAAAGACACGCGAAAGGTCAGTGAAAATCTCGAGTCAATCAAGGTTCTTTCCTAAGACGATTTAACACGTCTCAAAAAACTTCATACAAAAAATACAAAACTAAAGTTTGCCATCGCATGTTGCACGGATGCGCACATGGTACTTGTCCAGCCCGAAATTTTGAATTAGAGTGCGCACATTAGTTGAACTTGACATAACGTTTGTTTGGGTTTGTTTGGCTTGATAAATTGTTTGGTCTCAGAAATCTTCTTAGAAAAGACATGCGAAAGCTTAGTGCAAATCTCGAGTCAATCGAGGTTCCCTCCTAAAGTGATTTATATTTCAAGTTAATACAAAAAATTTCGGGTCGGACAAGTACTCTGTGCGCATCCGCTCATCCGTTCAGAATACGATGGCAAACTTGAGTTTTGTATTTTTTGTATGAAGTTTTTCTGTCGATTTGACATTTTGTATTTAGGGGTTCTTTTATTTTAAGACGTGTCTTTTTGGAAGATTTTTTCTTTTGTGTCGTTAATTGATTTTCAGACATTAATGGAATGCTTGTCCTTTTATAGATATCAGAATTTTTGGTGCTGAGCGAAAATCATCACCTTTTTTTCGAGGGCTTCTTTCTATTCTTCATTATATTGGAGGTTTTTTGTTTAGGGACGTTAGATTTTTCTATAAAGACAAATGGAAACGGGGGTCACCAACAAATGTACTTGTCCAGGGTTTTTTTCCCCGGGAGGGGATTTTTTCCGCGGATATCATTTCTTTTTTCTGAACACTCTCAAAACCTAGATTTTTCACATATTTGCTATCATTATATCTAATAGATCTCTGGAAATACTTGGAAGAAATTGAGAAAATTGTTCATTCCTCCCCAATTGGAAAAAAACCGTCGAAAAAATAATTTGAAAAACGGTATAAACGACCGAAACAAGGATAAAATGAAATTTGATGACGGGAAAGAAATTCTGCTGACGTTTTTTTCTTTCCGTCATCAACAACGGTAACAATCAGCAAATTTTCGGTGAGACTCTTAGTCAATCCCTTAACGAATGCTGTCCAGACTCTTCGTCAATCCCTCAAAAGCGTCTCGAAAAGACTTTGAGTCGATCCCTTGAAAAACTTTCGTAGAGACCCCCAACAATCCTTTAAAAAATCCCGTTCAAACTCTTGACTGATCCCTTATAAAAGGCCTGGCAAAATTCTTGATTGATTCCATAAATTGGTTCTGGCGTATTGGTTCTGGCGTATCACTGTCAGTGCGCACAGTGATCCTCATCGTTTAAGGAAAGAGACTCGTCATTGTAATTCTGGGAATTTGTAAACGTATACGCTCTCAAGCATAACGCAAATACATATCGAGTCAGTCGCGAAGCTACGTTCGCCGGGCTCGCATCAGAAATATTCTTACAGTCTACAAAGTATCAATCGAAATTAAAGCCAATATTTGTACTTCAATCTCATAGTCGCAAAATTTATTAAAACCATCCCACCTCCAACCATTCCTACTCGAAACATTTTGGTCCTTCGAGCCGGATAAATTTGAACTCAAGCCTCCGAATCGTGTAGTGTCTCTCGGTAGTATCCGTTCGCGGAGATCAACGGTTTTAGTGCGTGTATTTCGAACAGTGCGTTGCTAAAATTATGGCGGAAACACATGTCGAAGCCTATCTCGAGAAACAGACTGAGCTATTTGGTCTCATAAGTCGCGCCCTGACGAACCTCGAGAAACTCGAGACTAAAAAACGCACTCGCGTTCATGCGCAAACAAGATTAGAGACTCTCGAATCGAACTGGAAGAAATTCCAGACTTGTCATGATCATCTCAGTACCCTTGAAAGCGCGGAGAAAAAAAAGCTCGGCTACTTCACCGACGATCTGTACGCGCAATGTGAAGAAATTTATTGCGACAACAAAGCAGGCATGATCATGCTAATCGACACTTGGGCTCCACCGCCGCCGCCCCTCACCGCTCGCTCGTAGTCTTCAAAACAAGCTCCAACATCTCGTCAACTACCGAGAATAAACTTGCCAAAATTCTCCGGCTCATCGAGCGAGTGGTCTGAATTCCGCGAGTGGTAAACATTCCATGTTTACATCCATGGTTGGAACCAACGGTGAAATTTCGAACGTAGAAAAATTACAGTATTTGAAAATGAGCCTCTCGGATGAAGCCTCGTTGTTGATTCGAAACATTTCGGTAACTGGAGACAATTTCGCGCGCGCGTGGAATATTCTCGTGAACCGATATCAAAATAAACGTGTGCTTATTGACAATCATCTAGCCGCGTTGTTCCTACCGCGTCAAGGTGTGAGTGAGACAGCCGCGGAATTAAAAACACTGCTCAACGAGACGGAAAACGCCCTCGGAGCGCTAGGAGCGCTCTGCGAGCCTGAAGAAGCCTGGGATTACACACTCGTGTATATTACAGCTCGTAAACTCGACTCAGCCTCTTTTAAAGACTGGGAGTTACAAATTGGAGCCAAAACGGAGCCACCATCGTTTAATCAATTAAAATTGTTTCTCACCAGTCCAATTCGAGCTCTCGAAGCCGTCGAACAGCGCTCAGGATCGCTACCGATGAAAAAAGCGAACCCTCAAAAGGGATCGTCTGCGTCGGGAGCAAAAGTGCATCAAACGAATGTCGGTCACGCTCGCGAAACTCCAGCTCAAGAAAAAGGTAAGCCTGCAACAGCGTGTTCTCTTTGCAATGCAGCTCATTACATCGCAGCTTGTCCGGATTATCGTGCGAAGACAAGCGAGCAGCGCCGAGCAATATTGACCGACAAAAAGTTGTGTTTCAACTGTCTAGGGCCGCATCAGGTCAAAGCCTGTCGGTCACAAAAGCGATGCCAAATATGCACCGCTCCTCATCACACAACCATTCACCGGAATGGTAACGCGGATGCAAGTGCGCCGGTTACAACAATCGTCGATCAGCCTCGCGCCTCGACCTCTACCGAGCTTTCCCCGTCAGATTCGCGTTCGTGTCCCACCGAAGTTCAGCGTGAACAGCCGATCTCGAGCAACGTTGCGCTTTTTCACCACGCGAAGCACACACCAGTGCTCCTCGCAACCGCTCTCGTCCAAGTAACGTCAAGCAGCGGCTATCAATATGAAGTACGCGCTTTGCTCGATCAAGGCTCTGAAGTTTCGTTTATCTCTGAGAACCTAGCTCTTCGTCTCAATCATCCGCAAAATCGTGTTTCTCTTCCGATAAAAGGCATCGGAGGAACTTTGTCAACGGTATGTCGCGGTCGCGTCACGTTAAATATCGCGTCGCGCCTAGACTCGGACGTCAAGATTTCGGTCAACGCGTATATTCTCTCGAAGCTCACGTCGTATACTCCTCCCGTTCTCATGATCACGTCATCTTGGTCACATCTCCGGGGACTAACGCTCGCGGATCCCGGATTCGCGAACGCAAAATCGGTCGACCTTGTTCTCGGCGCGGAAGTTTACGGCGCGATTCTCGAAGAAGGGATAAAAAAAGGTGACTCCGACAGTCCCACAGCCCAAAACACTCTCCTCGGATGGATACTGTCAGGATCAGTATCATCCAACTCAGAGAATCAACAAGCGTTTGCATCAGGATTCCAATGCTCTGTCGACCACGCGCTCACCAACCTGCTCCAGAAATTCTGGGCGCAGGAGGAAGTGAAAGCCTCTCTCAAGGCGCTCTTATCGAAAGAAGAGATCGAGTGCGAACAGCACTTCGACGAAACACACTCTCGAAGTCCAGACGGTCGGTACACAGTCCGATTACCGCTTAAAAATCTTCCCGAAGATCTCGGAGAGTCCAAAAACCCCGCTCAACTTACTCAATTACGCCAAAAAAAAGATTCAGCGGGAATCCCGAGCTCAAGGATGCGTATTTGAAATTCCTTTCCGAGTACGAGCAACTCGGACACATGCAACTCGTGTCACCGACTCTCGCGATGCCGAAACGCGTCTTCTACCTCCCCCACCATGGTGTTTTACGAGAAAGCAGCACGACAACGAAAATACGCGTCCTGTTTAACGGATCATTCCGACCAGACCGAGGAATTTCGATCAATGATCTTCAGCACGTTGGACCCAAACTTTAACTCGACCTCGCGGACATAATTACGCGTTGGCGTCTCTATGGCTACGTCTCCATTGCGGATATCGAAAAGATGTACCGCCAAATTCGCGTCCACCCCAAGGACTGGGAGCAACAGCGAATTATTTGGCGAGATAATCCTCAAAAACCATTTTCATCGTATCACCTGTGTACCGTAACCTACGGGTTAAAAAGCGCCCCATACTTGGCGCTGCGCACTCTTCGTCAGATGTCAACAGATGAGAATCATCGCTTCCCCCTCGCAGCCGAGATCATTCAAAATGAAATGTACGTCGACGATGTGCTTTCGGGAGCACATGAGGAGTCAGAGGCAACGAGTAAAATTAAACAAATAAATGACTGCCTCAAGGCGGGCGGATTCCTCCTCAGAAAATGGGCTTCTAACCACCAAGAGCTCCTTTCAGGTGTTTCGTCAGAAAATCAAGAACAATCGTCAGCTGTTGCCATTGACGATGACTCAGCGCTTTGGACTCTTGGGATAGTATGGCAACCACGATTGGATTCGTTTCGGTTCCTGCCTCCGTGTTTCAGTGAAGACGAGTGCATAACAAAGCGAACAGTATTGTCAAAAATCGCTCAACTGTTCGATCCGATCGGCTGGATCGCACCCGTTGTAATTCGAGGTAAAATCTTTCTCCAAGACCTCTGGCAAGTCAATCTGAGCTGGGACCAGCCGCTTCCGGAAAAACTCAGATTAAAATGGCAGGCGTATGAAAAAAGCCTCGATAAGCTCGGATTAATCTCCGTTCCACGCTGGTTTCAGTATCACCCAAAGCACTCGACCGTCGAAATACATGGGTTTTCTGACGCGTCTCAGTCTGCCCTCGGCGTCGTGATTTATCTCCGCGTATTTTGTGAGTTTGACGACATTCGCGTATCATTAGTCTCGGCAAAAATAAAGGTGGCCCCACTTAAAAAGGTCACCATACCGCGACTCGAACTGTCCGCAGCTGTAATGCTTACGCGCCAAATCTCTCGCATTCGGAGTGCGCTCAATCTCGACACTGCTCCGACATACTTATGGACAGACTAGCCTTGGGTACGCCCGCTTCGCCGGGCACACAATGGTATCGCACACAGATTGCCACATGACCTATGTGGTACTGTGTAAAGGTATGCGTTTTCATTTTTCCACATAGGTTTTCGCACGCGACTTCGCTTGCGTTTCACAAAATAAAATTAAATCTATTATTATTTCGATTTAACTCTCTACGAATCTGCCCTCAAAATGCAAAACTTAAAAATATCAAATGTGATATAGAGCGAAAAAAACTGTGGACAGTAATTTTTTCTTTTTTTATAGAAGGGAAATGCCAAGTTACGCACTACTGGCTCTAATTCTTTTATCAGGAACCCAGTCATCCCACTCATCCTGACTCCCATCTTCATTCGCTTGGGCTATCATCGGTATTGATAAAACGACCACATTTAAACAATTTTGTCAAGTTTTGTCGAGCCAAACATCGAATCAAAACGACACTGCAGTTCGCAACGTTGGGGTCAATGAAAAATACCCTTACCCTTAATTTTTTGTTAAATTCAAAAAATAATAACCCAATTTTCGTATCAATTTTGTGTTTGAATCCTGAAAAACGATCGTTTCATCGTCTTGATTGAATATTGAATTAAATTAATGACTTTTGCTCGAAAAAAACCCGAATTTCGTTGCAGTCCAACGAAGCATATTTCAACATCGTCAAATTAAAATGACACTGAAATTCGTAACGTTGAGGTCCAACGCAAAATACTTTTTCCCTTAATTTTTTGTTCAACGTGGATAGAAACGCCAATTTTCGTATCAATTTTGTGTTTGAATCCTGAAAAACGATAATTTTATCGTCTCGATTAAATATCGAATAAAATTCATGAGATTTGCTCAAGAAAAAAACGAATTTCGTTGCATTCCAACGAAGCATATTTCAACATCGTCAAATCTGCCCATGTGAAGTCCTATGTGAAGAAATGAAAACGCATCCCCTTACACAGTACAGTACCACATAGGTCATGTGAAAATCTGTGTTGGATACTATTGTGTGCCCGGCGAAGCGGGCATACCTTGTATATGTATAGAACTAGCCTTGGGTACGCCCGCTTCGCTGGGCACACAATGGTCTCCAATGACACTGGGACCCCAATGAAAATGATTTTTTCATTGGAGTCTATATGATCAAATTTGGAAATTTGACTGACTGACTGATTGACAACGAACACCCTAAACCACTGAAGATAGGATCATGGTGCCAGCCAGTCCTTCCAGTCAGCCAGTCTTTTCTTTTGTGTGTCAGTCAGTGAGTCAGTCACGCAACAGTCGGAAAAAAAATTGCGAACATTTTTTTTTCGATAAAGAACGAACGAAATCCTTTCTTAGTGAGCGTCTGCGATGGGAGAGAAGTATCTGTGACAAATTTCATAACCGTGACAAATTTCACGATCCTATCTTAAGTAGTTTAGAGTGTGCGTTGTCTGTCAATCAATCAGTCACTCACTCAGTCAGTCAGTCAGTCAATCACGCAATAGTTATATGTATAACTAGCCTTGGGTACGCCCGCTTCGCTGGGCACACAATGGTCCCCAATGACACTGGGACCCTAATGAAAATGATTTTTTCATTGGGGTTTATATGATCAAATTTGGAAATTTGACTGACTGACTGACTGACAACGGACACCCTAAACCACTGAAGATAGGATCATGGTTACAGTTTTTCTGTAGACCCCAATGCAAATGATTTTTTCATTGGGGTCTATGATCAAATACGGATGGGATCTATATGATCAAATTCGGAAATTTTTTTGTGCGTCGGTCAGTCAGCCAGTCTTTTTTTTGTGTGTCAGTCAGTGAGTCAGTCACGCAACATTCGGAAAAAAAAATTGCGAAAATTTTTTTTTAATAAAGAACGAACGAAATCCTTTCTTAGTGAGCGTCTACGATGGGAGAGAAGTATCTGTGACCAATTTCATAACCGTGACAAATTTCACGATCCTATCTTATGTGGTTTAGAGTGTGCATTGTCTGTCAATCAATCAGTCAATCACTCAGTCAGTCAGTCAGTCAATCACGCAATAGTTATATGTATAATGATGAAAAAAAATTTTTGCAATAATTTTTATTTGGGTAGAGAACGAATAAAATCTGTTCTTAGTGAGCGTCCATGATGGGAGAGGAGTATAGAAAATGAAAAAAAAATTGAAAAAAAATTTCGATAATTTTTTTTTGGATAGAGAACGAACGAAATCCGTTGTTAGTGAGCGTCTACGATGGGAGAGGAGTAACCATGACAAATTTCACGATCCTAACTTCATTGGTTTAGGCTGTGCGTTGTCTGTCAGTCAGTCAGTCAGTCAGTCACGCAACTCTTTTATATATATAGATGAGAAAAAAAATTTTTGATAAATTTTTTTTTTCATTTTTTTTTTGGTGGAGAACGAACAAAATCCGTTCTCGGTGAACGTTTATTGAGGTAGCAGAGTATAGAAAAAAAATTTTAAAAAAAAATTTGAAAAAAAAAAATTGGAAAAAAAAAAAAAAAATTTCGATAATTTTTTTTTGGATAGAGAACGAACAAAATCCGTTCTTAGTGAGCGTCTACGATGCGAGAGGAGTAACCGTGACAAATTTCACGATCCTAACTTCATTGGTTTAGGCTGTGCGTTGTCTGTCAGTCAGTCAGTCAGTCAGTCAGTCAGTCAGTCAGTCAGTCAGTCAGTCAGTCAGTCAGTCACGCGACTCTTTTATATATATAGATGAAGAAAAAAAAAATTTTTGATAAATTTTTTTTTTTCAATTTTTTTTGGTGGAGAACGAACAAAATCCGTTCTCGGTGAACGTTTATTGAGGTAGAAGAGTATAGAAAAAAAAAATAAAAAATGAAAATAAAAAAAAAAATTGAAAAAAAAAATTGAAAAAAAAAAAAAAAATTTCGATAATTTTTTTTTGGATAGAGAACGAACGAAATCCGTTCTTAGTGAGCGTGAGATGCGAGAGGAGTAACCGTGACAAATTTCACGATCCTAACTTCATTGGTTTAGGCTGTGCGTTGTCTGTCAGTCAGTCAGTCAGTCAGTCAGTCAGTCAGTCAGTCAGTCAGTCACGCGACTCTTTTATATATATAGATGATGAAAAAAAAAAATTTTGATAAATTTTTTTTTTCATTTTTTTTTTGGTGGAGAACGAACAAAATCCGTTCTCGGTGAACGTTTATTGAGGTAGAAGAGTATAGAAAAAAAAATTGAAAAAAAAAAAATTTAAAAAAAAAAAAAATTAAAAAAAAAAAAATTTCGATAATTTTTTTTTGGATAGAGAACGAACAAAATCCGTTCTTAGTGAGCGTCTACGATGCGAGAGGAGTAACCGTGACAAATTTCACGATCCTAACTTCATTGGTTTAGGCTGTGCGTTGTCTGTCAGTCAGTCAGTCAGTCAGTCAGTCAGTCAGTCAGTCAGTCAGTCACGCGACTCTTTTATATATATAGATTCCACAGTCGCTCTCGCGTACATAAAGGGAGACGCCCACCGTTGGGCTGAATTTGTACAAAATCGAGTTGTCGCCATAAAAGAACTTGATAATTCACAGTGGCAACACGTACCAGGCAGTGAAAATCCAGCCGATCTTGCCTCACGGGGAGCGTCCCCTCAGCAACTCGCTGCTGAACCCCTCTGGTGGAAAGGCCCCGAGTGGCTCTCCAAGCACTCTACGTCCTGGCCTGGACCTGCGCCACCACTCGAGGTAGACGCTGTTCTCGAAATTCAAAAAAAAACATGCGAATCTCGCGATAACACAGCCGGAGACTGAGATTTGGGATCTCCTCAATCGATTCTCATCTCTCGTTACTCTGCTCCGAGTGACATCTTGGTGCTTTCGCGCAGTGCAGCGATTTCGCCACAATAAAATCCCCGATGAATCACTCACGCCGACAGAGCTCGATAGCGCCAGGCTGTTTTGGGTCAAACTGACTCAAGCTGTACATTTTGAGTCAGAAATTCGAGAGCTCAGAGACCACGCCAGGCTTTCAAAGTCGAATACCCTATCTCGCCTCACGCCGTTCCTAGACGGTGACGGTCTTATTCGACTAGGAGGGCGGATTCAACACTCATTTTGCTCTCCTGACGAGAAACATCCGCTTATCCTCCCGCAAGAATCACGCTTAACCACGCTCGTCATCAACGAAGCCCATCGAGCAACGCTTCACGGCGGATCTCAAGTTACCCTCTCAACAATTCGTCGTCGTTACTGGATCGTCGGGGGACGCGTGCCGATCCGTGCCTTCATTCACCGGTGCTTTATTTTTGCGCGACAACGTGCTGCTCTAGGACAGCAGCTTATGGGACAGCTGCCCCAAACTCGCTTCGCGCGCGTTCGACCATTCCTCCACACCGGTGTGGATCTCGCGGGACCATTGACTCTGCGTACATTCCGCGGCAGAGAAGCAAAAACGTACAAAGGGTATATCGTCGTCTTCGTTTGTTTCTCGTCGTCAGCCGTGCACCTGGAAATTGTAACGGATTATTTAACCGACGCCTTCCTCGCGGCCTTCAAGCATTTTACAAGTCGTCGAGGAATATGCGAGACTATCACAAGTGACAACGGAACGAACCTCGTGGGAGCCGCCTCCGAGCTAAAAACCCTATTTCGTGCGTCATCAGCTGAGTTTAAACATCTCGCAAGTGTTCTTGCTAACGACGGAACGCTACGGAAATTTAACCCTCGATCAGCGCCACACTTCGGTGGCAAATTAGAAGCCGCCGTGAAATCGGTTAAATTCCACTTGAAGCGTGTCATCGGAGATACCGGCCTCACGTACGAGGAATACGCAACTTTGTTAACACAAATAGAAGCAGTGTTAAATTCCCGGCCTCTCTGCGCGCTATCTGACGATCCGACGGATTACTCTGCACTAACGCCGGGCCATTTTTTAATCGGGTTCGCCCTGAATACGGTACCTGAACCCTCCCTTATTGACTTGCCCAGCTCTCGCTTGTCACGCTGGCAACTCCTTCGTCAGATGCTCGAGCACTTCTGGAAGCGTTGGAGCATCAAATACATCCAACAGCTCCAGACCACGACTAAATGGCTCCGAAAGCACGAGAACATAAAAATCGGGGCTCTTGTCCTTGTGAAGGGCGATCGTTACCCTCCTTCGAAATGGGCCCTCGGTCGAATAATTTCAGTGCATCCTGGAGACGACAATCTAGTGCGTGTCGCCACAGTTCAAACTCAAAACTCAATATTAAAGAGGCCGATCGTAAAACTATGTTTATTGCCAGTGTCAACATCCGATGACTAAAAACGGATAATTCGTTGTTCAAAAAACAAAAAAACCTCCTTGTTGACGTATGTAAAAGCGAAAACTTGAAACTTTAGTCTCAATACTTTAACAATCTCGTCCAGATTGTCAAGGCGGGCGGAATATTCTGGCATATCACTGTCAGTGCGCACAGTGATCCTCATCGTTTAAGGGGCCTGGCCACCCTGGCGAACCGAGAAATGCACTTTTTTAGTTTTTTATTAATAAATCCGAAACCATCGGTCGGAATATTTTTTATTATTTAGGTCATTATCATAAAGAGTTTCAAGTGTAACATCATAAAATTTTATTTAAAAATATTTGAAAATGACGCCGTGATGTTAGTTACCGCGGAGGTCCTCCACACGATACGCGCGGTCCTTGTCCCACCTGGAACTCGGTCATGGTACATTTGAAAAATAAAAAAAAATTCCAGGTTATTACAATGTAGTGTGACTACAATGCAGCGTAGCCGTTTTGTTTTTCGAACGTTAGAAAAATTATGGTGAGCCGCAAAACAAAAATCATCATTCTTTACCGATATTTTCTAAGCAAAAAGATTAATAAGAAAAAAACTAATCAAGTTATAGAAAAAATCCTAGGTAACATTGTAGATGATATATCTGAGAATATTCGGTGGAAATTTGAAAGCAATCGGACGGCTAGTCTCCGAGATTTCGAAGGTACCAGGTCAAAAAATATAGTTTCGAGATAATCACAAAAGAAAGTAGGCGAGACTTACCTTTAATCAGCGATCCCTGGACCATAGACAACTCCTTCGGCAGCTGATTGCCAGTCTTGGGCCCTTCTTTGACCATCTCTTTGTGCTGTTCTTGCTTCCTTAAAATCGTTTTGAGCGCGAATTTCCGCTGTAGTGCAGGTACGTCGATTTCTTCACTCAGCTTCAATTTTTTTGCCGATCGACTCGTACTTGCATTTTCCTGCTCCAGTTCGTATCGATTGACTGGGCCGTGGTGACTCTTGACACTGCTCAATCGACGTCTTCGAATCCTCGAATCCTTTACGTCCACATATTGTAGGGACGCTGTTTTTTTTTTTTTTTTTTTTTCATTTTTCGTGAAATTTTTGTGCGAATATTTTCACGTGGTTCCGCGTTGCTTGTCAAATACTAACTGACGCGAACGACAATTCAGGGAAGTGTTCTTCAGGTAATAAAGTAAACGATTCATAACATAGAAGGACACGATACGACAGCGGTATGGGGTAATACGCGCGAGTTTTGAAGAAAGGTCGCAGCGCGCGGTCAACCGCGCGTAGTGGCACTCAACCGCTCGCAGTAGCGCAAAATCGGCCGCAGGAGCGCCAAACAGCCTGCAGTGGCGAATAACCGTCCGCAGTGGTCCTCAAATTTGGCAAATGTGCCTGTAATTTTTCCAATATCGAGTGTTTCCATACGCAACAAGTCTTAAAATGTCCGTTATAGTAAGGGATTCATAAAAAAAAAAGGACAAAAAATAAAAATTCAGGGTGGCCAGACCCCTTAAGGAAAGAGACTCGTCATTGTAATTCTGGGAATTTGTAAACGTATACGCTCTCAAGCATCACGCAAATATATATCGAGTCTGTCGCGAAGCTACGTTCGCCGGGCTCGCATCAGAAGTATTCTTACAGTCCACAAAGTATCAATCGAAATTAAAGCCAATATTTGTACTTCAATCTCATAATCTCAAAATTTAGTAAAACCATCCCACCTCCAACCGTTCCTACTCGAAACAACTTCAATTGAGATACTATTGTCAACCCTTTTAGAAAATTCCCGTCAAGATTCTCGGTTGATCCCTGAGAAACATCACGATCAACCTCTGAGTCAGTCCCTTAAAGAACTTCCATCAGGACCACTGGTTGAGCCCTGGAAAAGACATCGCGAACCATTGAGCCGTCGACCTAGATAGCGAAAACCATGGGAAGTCATATCTAGACATCGAAAACCATGGAGCCGTTGACCTAGATAGCGAGAACTATGGAGAAATATACCCAGACAACGAAAACCATGGCGCCGTCGACCTGGAGAGCGAAAACCATAGAGAAATGTACCTAGACATCGAAAATCATGGAGAAATATACCTGGACAACGAAAACGTTGGAGAAATATACCTAGACAACGAAAACCATGGAGCTATCGACCTGGAGAGCGAAAACCATAGAGAAACAAACCTTAGACATCGAAAACCATGAAGAAATATACCTAGACATCGAAAACCATGGAGCCATCGACCTAGAGAGCGAAACCCATGGAGAAATATACCTGGATGACGAGAACCATGGAGCCGTTGACCTAGAGAGCGAAAACCATAGAGAAATATACCTAGACATCGAAAACCATGGAGCCATCGACCTGGAGAGCAAAACCCATGGAGAAATATACCGGGATGACGAGAACCATGGAGCCGTTGACCTGGAAAGCGAAAACCACAGAGAAATATACCTAGACATTAATTAAGATTTAATAATAAAAACAATTTGAAAATATCATGTTCAACGTTTCTCGTCGTCTTTGGACTCTTATTTTTAACAAATTTGCGGTCTTCTGTTTTCATTATTTTTTCGCGAAACCCATTTTATCGCGTTCTTATTTGAGGAATGGCCGAGGATCGATAAAGATTATTCCTCACTTTTCGATATCACTGTACCAGACTTCACTCGTATAACGCTCGTAACCAAACCTTCCTGTCAAATGAGAGCACAGGGCGATGTCGTCAGTCGCGACCAATCAGAAACGCGACAGCGACGTTCGCGCTTTCTCTGTGTCGTATACATACACGCACGCACACTCCGATCATTGCATAATTTTGCCTGTGCAAACTTTTATCTCAGCAATTACAGCATCAATCGTAATGATTTATGGCTCAATCGACGGATACTATTTTCATTAGTCTTAGTTTCAATTTTCAGATCCTGCCATTACTCCTATGCTTTGTAATTAAAAAGAATGTCTACCCCCACAGCCAGATTTGCTTTATCCAGAGATAATATACTCGGCCGAGTCTCGGGCTAGCAGATGACAGCAGAGCTGTCAAATGTACTTGTCCCGAGACTCTACCGAGGCTCTTGATTGCAATAGTTGGTTTATTTATACTCAGATATAATCGCGCTTCCATTGGCCACGAGCAATAACAGCTTGACAAATTCAACGGATATTTTACTGGTAAAGAACATTATTTCTTAACAAATTACCATTAGCTTGGAGAGGAAATGCTTGGTCGTTATCGACATTGTCTCCAATCGACTCGTCATCCGACCTTTCATCCCGTATCGTGCCGTGGGCGGGAGAACCTAGAAATAAATTTTCGTTGACCACACGAGACCCCTCGTATATCAAAATTATCAGGAAAATTTACCGGGTTCTTCGAATGGAACAGCATTGTCCAGTAGCCATCGAGGCGGTTGAAGAGGAGAAAGAAGATATGGAACCGTTTAAAAATCTGGAGACTATAAAGTGCACAATTGGTAGGAGGCTTGAAATTTTTTCATTTCATACGATATAATCTAACACTATTCACCCGGTCATGATGAGTATTGCAACCCGTGCTGTGAGTTCTCGGAAAAACTGTACGGATTGCGTTACGCAGCCCACGTTCGAAATCGCTCATGGCCAAAATGATGTTATTTCCATGCAGCACGTGCGTATTGACATGGTCCAAACATGCTGCGTAGGCTACTTCCGTTTTCCGCGACATTACGATCCAGATGAAGGGGAATCCCTATGATCCACAAGCATGAATAAAATAAGAAAACAAATAGCATTAAATACAGTCAATGCATACTTTTTCGTATAAATTATAATACACTATCAATAATACATTCATTTGTTACGAAACGGTTTTTTGACCCGTGCCCCATGAAGTTTGAAAATAATGATTACCATCAAATTTGCATATTTATATTTTTAATTCGTACATTATCGATTTTCATTCGAGTTGCTTTATTTATACCCTCCGGGCAAACATTACTTTGTGCAATAAAAAAAGTACTTCAAAATCATCCTGAATAATGTTCACAACTTTGCCAGCAAAATTAATAGTTCGCTATTGGGACGCACGGTCAGCCACCTCAAAAAAATTTCAAATATCGAAAGCTTTAAGATATAAATCATTCCTTACATGATTTAATTTGATCCCCATTATTGTCAAAAGCTGGTAGACTCCTTCAATACGTGGTCGTGAGCGGAAAGTGGCATCAATGAGTAATCTCGATACATCACCCATTTCTTCGCTGACAAAGACCGCATCCCAAAATAAGGCATGCTGTGCACCACTTTCATCCATTATCAGATGAACGGAGAGCCTGCCATTAGTGTACTCCAGGTTTCGCGCATGTGCCGGATCAAGAAGTCGCCCCACGAATTCCTCGATGGTACGAAGGCTTGGCGGGAAATGTTTCCTCCTGCATTGCTGCATAAACGACCGAATGCTTCTATACAAAACATGTCGGGCGGCTTCGGCATGACTACATTTTGGAAAAACCGAAACGAATTATGAATGTCAAGATTTTTGTTACAAAGCTAGGAATAAATTATGAATTTCACGCAATGCTGTCAGGGGTTCCCTAATTCAATAGTAATTTGAAATGATTGTAATGTTTGACCGTGGAAAAATACTCCAGAAAAGTACAAAAAGAACGCCAACTATTAAAAAATCGAAACCTCAGTTGAAATATAACGACCCCATTTTTTTCTTGATATTACTTTGCAATGTGTTGTGCCCGCAAATCTTCACGTGGGGACGAGTTTGCCAGGGACGAGAATAGTTCGGGATGTTGCGAAGGTTGAGTAAATCTCCAACTCAATACTTCCAGTCTTAACTTTAAGTTTATTAAAGATGTTCGTTACAATCGGGTATGACCCTGAAGACCAATATGTGCGATGAGTGATCAGATACGATCAGTATCGGGTCGCAGACTGCTGGAGTCGCAGGATGTCCTTGGTTTTACAGGGTTAGGGGTTTTACAATATTATTAAGGGAGGTGGTAATTATTGGTCAATCGATCGTTCCGATGTCTTGGGATCATTTCCCAATGAGGTCATTAAAGCGGGACGATCGATTGCGAGATCTGTGATCGTCAGCATTTGATTTAACCTCGTTTTACTTTTTATGCGAGGTGTGCTTAAGGATGACCTGTATTTGTGGCCAGTTGCTTGAGTGCTGACGATGCTTTGTTGCGAATGAACTCGTTTAAGGAATTTGGTTGCGACACTGGGCGCAACAATCCTCCCCCCTTGGGGAGACGAAACTTGGTTTCGACTTTTCTAGCAACCCAAATTCTGTAGTATTGGTCTTTGGGTTTACAATTTTTCGTTTACATGTGTTATAAGGTATCTGTATTGATTGGTCTTGGTGACGGTGAGTATATAACTTTTAAGTCTGTAGCTTGCATTTCTCTTTTTGCTTGCGTTGGCGAAATTGCCGTCGATCGCTCGATGTCGGAAATTGTCCGAGCGCATCGACCTTTGCTAAATTTCCGAATTGCAATTATTATTGCGGAAATAATGAGTGCTGTTATTGTTATACCGTGAAGGGAATAATTTCCCAGGATGTGGAGGTATTGATCTGACCAAAGGTCTGGCTCTGTATCTAATTTGTTTTGCAGATTTTCGATTCTTTCCCCTAGCTTATTTACTTCGAGAGGATTTGTAACAGTTTCATTTGGAGCATTGAGATTCCAATTTAAATGTTTAGCGAGTGGTGCTCCGATCTCGAAGGTTAGATTGTGTGGTGGTATAAAAGTTACAGTTTCTCGTTGAGTATTTTCTATTATAGTCGTTAGTTTGAAATCGGCGGCAGAGACGGAACATTTCCCGTCCAAAACCAGTATTCCAGTATCGATAATTGTTGTGTACGCAGTTTTTTCATCTTTGCATTTTATCGTGAGAGATTCCGGGTTTGGGGCGACGTAAAGCCATTTTCCGGGTTGTTCTAACGTTATTATCATAATCTCTTCTAGTTTTACTATTCTCGGCGTACAATTGCTTTTCTCTGGCTTGCTGCCGAGGTACACAGATACTTCGCAGGGGGTTGATTTTCCTATAACTTGTGTTGCCTGTTTTGGTTGGTAATAGTACTATTTTCCTGGTCTTTTACAATCTTTTAGGTTCTCTTCTGATAGTGAGAGATAATTTCTGTTTTCTGTGTCCACCGTAATGATTTTTTCCTTCGTTTCTAGGAATTCAAATGTGTTCAAATTTGTTCTTACCGGTAATGGATAGACTTTGTTTATTGTAAATGCGGTGTTTTCTATTAGTGGAATTTTTATTACGATTACTACCCGTGATCCGCTGCTGTAGGAGCCTAGTTCGGATGTTTTCAGTATGTCTTGGATTTTTTCTGACGTTATCTCGACTGGGAAGCTTAATCCTGGAGGGATGTTTACGCGTGCTTTTGTTAAGTAGTCTAATAGTTGTCTAGGTGAGATAATAGTCGGGTCTACTATTCCTTTTGGGATTCCTATTAGAAAGTTTGAAATTCGTCGTACGTTGTTTACTAGTGGTGCTAATACAAAACCTATTGCGTTTATGTTTTCGCCTAGGGTTTCTCTTTGTTGTACTAGGTTTGTTTGTTGGTTCAACGCTTTTTCTATTTTTTCTATTGCTTTGCTTATCGTTTTCATGTCTATATTGACTTCTGCTATAGTGTGTTGAAAAAGGTTTGGCGTTGATTTTAAAATTTGCAAGTTTTCTTTAGTATTCTTTCGTCTGTTGCTTGTCTATTACCTATTTGTTGTATTTTTTCCTCAATTTTTTGGGCGTCGTCTGCGTCCAAATTTTCCGTTATTGACTTTATTATTGATCCTAAGCCGTTTATTAGGCCTCTTTTTTCTCTCGGTCTTCTTTTTCCTACGATGTCGTGGATGGTCTGTACTTCGTTTTTTTAGTGATTCTATCATTGGTTCTATCGTGGTGGATAGTGTTGAGCATAAGGTATCCTGTTGCGTGTTGTTGCATAGTTTTTTCAAAGCTGTTATGGTTATTTCCAATGTAGCTGCTCGGGCTTGGATTGGTGATAGATCCAATTGAATTGCCAATTTCCAAACTTCCTTGATGGGGTGTAAGGTTCCTATTTCTTCATAGTAAATTCCAGGCGTGGTTTGTAATTTTTTTACGCGGAATTGTTCTTCTCCGGCTATCGGGGCCAGCACGGTCATGCACCTGTAAATGGTGCATTCGTTAGCTAAGTTTCATGCTGATGCGGTATCGCTGGGGTGCATTGCCCTGGACGGTTGCTTTTGAGTCGTCAGTCCGTCTGTCTTTTTCTATAGTGTGAGAAATCGGGAGTTGTCTTTTTCTTTCTGTTTCCCTCCTTGTCGCTGCTCGTTCTTTCTATAAAATCTGACGTTTCCGTTTGACAGTTTTATTATATCAGTTTTCGTCGTTGCTGCTACATCGTTCTCTTCAATTGTACGAAGGTGGGTTATTGGGATTTTTGTTATTCTATTTTTTTTTGTTGCGGGATCTGGTGTTAGTGGTAAGGTGAAGAATAAGAGCGGGCGATAAAAATATAAAGTGTGAATTTATTAAAAGTACATAAGTTGGTAATTTTGGTGCCGTGAAATTTGGCCCGATACCCGCCCGTGATGCGCGTAAACCGTTGTTGATAAAAAACCCGCCCGGAATGCGTGTAAGAATGATTATAATAACCAGCCCGGTGCGAATATGCGATGTAATTCCCGAGACTCGAGATCGTGAGTCTCGAGTCACCCAAAAGCGCGAATAACCCGCTCGACTCGTGTATTTCGTCGA
Organism: Diadegma fenestrale; assembly: GCA_037043255.1. Lineage (NCBI taxonomy): Eukaryota > Metazoa > Arthropoda > Insecta > Hymenoptera > Ichneumonidae > Diadegma > Diadegma fenestrale. The sequence goes on from CM073314.1 coordinate 2,820,278, forward strand.
CCTCGTGGCCGACGACGACGGTGTGCGCTTGAAGCCCGTGCGCGTGACCCGCGTTTAACGTAATCCCGAATAATCTTGGCGATCCCAAGTTAATGAAGGAAAATATTCCCGTGCGTGGTGAGAGCGCATCCCAGCAATGAATTAGAACGTGTTATTTCCCGAAACCCGCTCAATTCGAGGTTGTAAGACTCGAATTGACCTCATGGTGCGAAGTACCGCGAGAAAGAACAAAAACCCGAAGCGACAAGGACCCACGTGTTTGCGCTCCCACCGGTGATCCAAGACTGAGAGATCAATCATGGCGTAATCGATGAATACCGATTACGCGCATGACCGTTATCCCCGAAAAATCAATAATTGCCCGAATTGTAGCGACGCCCGTGGCAGAGCGCGATAATTAGCCTAAAGGACCTCGCGTTGCCTGTCGATCCCATGTGTCGCCCGTCCTGTGGCGACATTCGCGGCAAGGCGCGAACCCTGACCCAAATGCTCGCGTTATCGATCACAAATAACGCTCAATCCCGAACATTCTCCCCGCCATCGGCAGCAGTGCTGTCGATTAATCCCGAATGAGGCCCTGGCCGGAACACCCGCTTGCTGATTGGCCGTGTGATGGTGGATGTCGCCGTGCTGTGCGTCGCTGCCCATGTGCGTTGGTTCCCGGATGTAGCTGCTTTGCCCTAACCAGCGGCCATTTCGTTGGTGGCTGATTCTCGTTGGTCCGAAGATGCGAAGACCAACGACCCGACCTTGGTTCCAACGGACGAGAGTCAAGTACGACCCCCACTGGCGTAAGAAGAGTCGTAAATTCTTCCAACATGAGAGCCGCCTCTCCCCGCGTCCGCCAGAGGTGATGGTTGACCGCCGATGCTGCGGTCTCCCCGCCCGCCCAGGTGTGGTGCGCCCAGTGGGCGGAATTCCCACTGGATGCCGGTTTTAACTCCCTTGGGGATGCGGAACGTATCCCGTTGCCCAATGCCCAATGCTCTCAGAAAATATTGAAGCGGTTCCCGATGATCTGCCAGCTCGCTGGCCTGGCAGCGTCCAATTCCCGAGGCGATGGCCTCTGTGGGCCGTGAAGGGCTCCCCGAGGCGAAGGTACCCAGGTGTGGAGCCAGTAGCTCGTCCAAAGCACCCGAGCCCGCTTGTAGCGGACCTGCGTGGAAGGTTCCCGAAGTGTGGGTGCGAAGCGTTGTAAGTGCTTCGCACGTGAGGCCCTTGCGGCCCAATCGTCCGTTAGACGGGCTGTTTCACCCACGTTACGGCCGTCTCCTAGCTCCTGCCCAGGTGAGGTGCTCCCGGTGGCGTGAACACCTTGTGGCTCCCGTCAGTTGCCCTTGGTTGAAGTTTTGTCGGGTTCCCGTGTCCCTGCATTGAAGCGTCGTCTCAATTCTGCTGCTGCACCTTGGAGTTGATCCCGTAGTTTGCTGTGGATTGTGTGAGGAACTCCTCGTCTCCCGGTGAATATGCGAAGTACCGCGAAGAACCGCCCGTTGATAGATCTGTAACAACTGCAAGGTGCACAGCAGAGGTGATAAAACAGATAAATGCACACCAGTCTCGTGACATTTGCTCCCATGCCCGTGCCAGCTTTCTGTGAAACTGGCCCCATGTAGTCGATCCCCGTGAAAAGATCCGGTCCTGCCGGCGTGACCCGTGAGCTTGGCAACTGACCCGTAAAATTTGTACGCGTAAGGGCCCAGAAGCGTGCGTCTTGGACGCCCGCATGATGCGTGAGCGTACTGGATCCCGCTCACCAATTTTCCAGCCGCTCCGCCTTTGGTGCGTCCCGAGGGAGAATGACTGAGGTTTGCTGCCAGGTTGTAAGGCTGACCGCCTCAGCCATCCTCCCACCCTGAGGATCCCTTGATGATTAATGAAGTTCGTCAATTGCCTGATCGGATGCGATTTTAGAAGCGTGTGGCCGTATGCAAGTAACTTGAGCTGCCAATGAGATTATACTCCCGGAATGGCTTTTATCCGGTGAAGCCTTGCGTTTTCCAGGTCTCTCCGTGTGTTGACTGGACCCGATGTACCGCCCCCGGTTCCCTTCAGGTTTGTAATCACCTTGAGGAACAGTAATGTAAGTCGCAACAACCTTGTGAGGGGTGAATTCGCTGATGTGGTTGAGGGCCTGTGTGCGTGTTGTTGCGACTGCTGGTGTACGACCTGGCTGCTCTTTGAGCGCCGTTGCGTCCCTCGACCCGATGCGCTGCGTTGGCCAATGGAGAAATTACTTCTGCTAACCAGTGTGGCCCGTGCCTCCCCATTGAAAGTTGCTGCAGCTGATGGATGGTTAGCCCCCCTCGATGTACAATCTGCTGGATTGTCTGTCCCGGTGTGAACCTCCATTGGACCCGTGGCATAAGCTCCAATGCCAATGTGACCCGATTCCCAATGAAATCCTTCCATATGAAGGATGCGACGTGACCCAGGTAAGCGTTACCCTGGAGTCCGTCCAAAAATATACCCGTGAATCATCAAGGCCCGAACTGCATTGAACGTAGTTGCGCTGCTCCCGAATTGCGCTGAAATTCGCTGGAAGCACTGCTGCTGCCAGTCCCAAGCGAGTGATTGTGAGTCGCTTGATTGGGGCGACCTTAGCCGTTGCGAAGACTAGTGAGGCCGATGCGCGGCTCTCCGTACCCAATAACCGAGCGTACACGACCCGTTGCGAGCTCCGATGCGTCAAAACTCGCGTATGGCGCACGTTGCGCCCGACGTGGTGTGGAGCCAACGTCGTACCGATGGTCCCAAGATGCGATGCCTCCCGACGAACCCGTGCGTTGCATCCGTGGATGCTAAAGCGTCCCAGCCAAAGTTTCCCTGCCAATGTCTTGGAAGAGATCCGTAGCCCGTATCGTTCCCGGCGCGAGCAACACCTGAAGATCGTATGGTTGCGCGATCTCAGGAAGGGTGTTGCGCTGCGTAATCCCGTTCCCGCTCGTGTACGTGTGCCCGTGAACTTGAATGCGAAACCGCATTTCTGTCTCGCACTCCTTAATTTCCTGAAGAGGAGGTCGCCCCGACGAACGAGACGGCGATATGCGTCGACCCGATGTGCATGCGGGTTTCTCGCGATTCGCGCCCTTGTGCAAGGCGTTCTTGGGCGCGATACCCGAAGTCGAATCACCCGACCCGTTGAAAACACAACCCGCGCTTGTGTAGTTGGACCACCTTCCGTCGGCACCCGGTGGTGCGGAAGGCGATCAGCCCGATCCCGATCGCGTAGTGTGTAGCTAACCTCCCCATGCGTTGGACCCGACGCTGTTCCTCCAATCCCAGTGTTTGGAAGAGGTGGAGGCTCCCGACGAAGTTGGAGTCGTTTCACTCCACCGTTCGACCTGAATGCGAGTTCCGGACCCATGTCGAACGGCATGCGTATCCACTGTAGTGTCCCGCTTGATGCTGCGAGGTTAGCTTGGCCCATGGCGAGAAGAACGGCGATTCTCCTCAATTAATAACACCGCGTCTCCGCCCGGTGGTCCTGTTGGACTTGATCCGTTAGCCCGTGAATCCCGTTGAACGAAAACCGAAGACGCGCGCGAAGTACCCGAATAATTCGATAAAAAGCCGACCGTGTCGACCGTCCCGTGGGAAGATCACTAATCGTACTGACCGTTTAATCCCATGGTGAAGACCCGGACCGTGTCCGAAAACCCGAATAACCCGGAGAACTTTCCCGAGGCATTGTGCCTACCCGTGAAGGGCTCGAAGGCGATGTGTGCAGTCCAATTCCCGGATGCGCAGCGCGAACCCGCACTGATTGAGGTTCACTGATTATTCCCAAGATGTCCGTGCCCGAAAATGACCCGACGCACTGACGGGATACACTAGCGGTCGAAGAGCACTGAATTGACTCAACGGAACCGAAAATGTCCGAAGGCTGCGCAAATTCCCGAAAAATCACCCTGCGATTAGGTGAATTGCAAACCCGTCAATGCCCGCACACACCACAATCGACTGCCGTACGGAACGCGAACAAGAAACCCGAAAATGTCCCAAAAGAAAATGTACCGAGGCGCCGCTGGCCCAGAAGCTGCGCGATGGCAACGTGTTCGAACGCGACGATCCCTTTAATGCGTAGACCCAACCGAACGTTGCCAAAGAATACCCGATGCTAACGAAACCCAAAACAAGTCGAGGTCGTAAGTCTCGACTTGACGCAGCGGCTGCCCAAAAATATGCCGTAGCCCGACGGAAGTAGCGTTCTCGATGACCACGTGGTCAACGAGGCACGGCTGGCCGCGATGACCGCGACGCGTAAATGCGACACTTGATTCCCGAATCACGAATTGTCACTTCAAAAAATATGCCCGGAGCCCGATTGTCGTTCGCGCTTCTTGATGCACGTTCAAGTTATATGAGAACTGCACCCAATTGCTCTGCGGACCTCACTGGTGAACCCAGTAATCACAAAAAGAGTCTGACGAAACCCGCGAATGATTACACCCGTGTTAAGAACCCACAAACCCATTGTGTCGCGCTGTAATTGTTGCGACGCACTGTAAATGTCTCGAAATCGTTGAGAAGGGGAGAGAAAGACTCTCCAAAATGCGTTGTGGCGATGTGCGAACGCCGTGGCGTTCTGTGCGGTCCGAGATTGGATCGCGAGCACGTGGCGCGCGCGATCCGTCGATGAAAACAAATGGCCCGGTGTGAACCCACGATTCCCATGCGAACGTCACGCAAAAGGAACCCGAAATTCCCAAAAAAAAACCCACGAAATTCTCAATAAATGTCGGAAATGCCCCGTCGCACTGCAAATTCACCCGAAAATGTCAATAATGTCCCGAAAGCGCAGTGCAAGAGAAGAATCAAAGCCCAAATGCGCTGAAAATGACCGAGCGTGTTGACGGAACACGTGAACGGTCGACCCGCACTCCGCGACGCGTAGAAATCCCGAAAATGCCGAAAGCAATCCCGTAACTGATCGCGATTGCTCGACGCACTCCGACACTGAGAATTACCCGCGTGATGTCACGAAAACGTGTGACTCGGCGTCCTCAACAATAAGTTGAGCCCGTAATTTCGCGAAAAACTCGAATTGTCGACGTAATTCGCTGATTCTCCTGAAGAATCGCCCGTGCGAGAACTCAAAAGTTGAGACCACGTTCGAGAACCAATCGAGAAAACGTGAGCACCGATTCGTGTAGTCCCGAAACCGAAGCGCCCAAAAAAGTTCAAAAAGATTAAACGAACCGAACCCGCACATGCGAAAACTGCGACCCGCGATAGCCGCTCGTATATGGTGGCCCCGAAACCCGCCCGGAAATTGCCACCTGTCAACTCGCGAAAATAGACCCGCAAATGGTCTCGAACACAGCGAAATGGCCCGCGAAAATGCCCGAAAACCCGTTGCAAAATGAATACGGAATGTCACTTGCGAAGGGCCGCGCGAAAAAACCCGACGAATACCCGGAGATCACTGTCAAAACCCGAAAAAATGCGTGAACCCAACCGAGCGCGTGCGTAATTATCGGTAACTCGCGTAATAAATGTCGAAAAAAAGGTCAAAATCCCGAAACTCGTGCGAAGAGCCGACTAGTTACCGATACGAGGTAAAGTGACCGTCACTTTACCGCCCGGGACGCGCACAGTGGCCAGTTGATCGATTATCGCCCAAGCAGTTAGCGAAGAACCCGCGCACTTGAGAAAACGGCGAAATCGATTACGATCAAGTCTTGACCACGCCCATAAATCACTTCCCGCACTAGTGAGCGAAGAAATTGCGAAGAACGTTCCGAAAAACTCACCCGATGCGAATGAACAATGCGAGAAGCTCGCTAAGCATTGACAGGATCGATGCGAAGGTGCGATCGATGACCAAGATGGCCGCCCGGTGAGCGCGAGCCACGTGGCTCGCACGCCCGTGAGGCGAATAAAATTCGACGTCCCATGCGATGCGTAGCACAAATTGAACCCGATGCAGAAATTTTCCCACTGATTCCACGGCACTTTTCACACTCACTTTGCGCGCTCTTACCACCAGATCCGGCTCGAAGGACCAAAATGTTTGTTGCGGGATCTGGTGTTGGTGGTAAGGTGAAGAATAAGAGCGGGCGATAAAAATATAAAGTGTGAATTTATTAAAAGTACAAAAGTTGGTAATTTTGGTGCCGTGAAATTTGGCCCGATACCCGCCCGTGATGCGCGTAAACCGTTGTTGATAAAAAACCCGCCCGGAATGCGTGTAAGAATGATCCGTGGAAAAATACTCCAGAAAAGTAAAAAAGGAACGCCAACTATTAAAAAATCGCAACTTCAGTTGAAAAATAACGACCCAATTTTTTCTTGATATTACTTTGCAATGTAACACTTACGATTTACTTAATTTATGTATTTTATTTTTCCTTCACTGCAAACCATCTTTTGACCTTCATAAAAATCTTATCAAAAAGTGTCAAACTCAATTGAGACAAAAAAAAATGAAATCATCGTGCCGTAGCCAAGAGCTCATAAATGAATGACTAAATTTCATAGACGAAGGTACGCCCTTAACACATTCGGTTCAAGGGTTTCTCCCCTACAAGGGCACAAGGGCACGCGAACACGTACACGTACTTCCCGGACGAATTCACTGCAAAGATTATACAAAAACTTGGCGTGTATGGTTTTCAAAAATAATTTCGGGAAGACAAAAGATAATCGGATGTACCAACAACATTAATAATCATCTCATTTTCGTCTATGAAAGAAGAATTTGCATTTTTACATAGCATTTGTCAGTTTGCATTGAGGGAGGGGGGGGGGGCAGGCTTTAGGCGCTTTAAAAGATCCATTTTTTTTTGCACAAATGTCTTCCCAAACTATCCAAGAATGTGTCCCTAAAATTTCAGACGCAAATTCGAAATATTTCCGGAGTTACAGAAGGTATACGAGCGAGATCGCTCGCGGCGCGCGCGCTTCACCCCTTGATCTATTGTACGTTTTGTGATCTATTGTATAGTTCTTTGAAGAGTCTATGGACCAAGAATCGCTGATTAGCATATTAATGCGGTAAGTTGGAGAAAATACGATTCTTTATATACGAAAACTGACGCACGATTTCTCGGTTTTTCATTTCTACGATTTTTCCTAATTAGCGGGAAAGATCAGGAAAAAACTAAACGTCCCATCGAAATGGAACGAAATACATTCTATTCGGGATTAAATTCTCATCTAGCCGAACCTAAAAAACTTTAAGAAAGTTGAGATCTAAAGTGAATTTTTTTTTCACAAGAAATGCATTTTTATTTTAATTCGCGAAAAATTGTTGAATTTTTCACTTTTTGTTAAATTTTATCGGTTTAACTAGGAGCTATACTATTGAAAAAAAAAAAAAAAATTCGGGTCGCGCGGCGCGCGAGGCGGAGATGAGGGAAAATTTGCCATGTTGTCTCTGTCCCCAGTTCGTACTGGGGACGCCACTCATGTTTACTCGTGTAAACATGGATGAGGAATTCCTTCGCCGAAATTATTTTTGAAAACCACGCACGCCAAGTTTTTGTATAATCTTTGCAGTGAATTCGTCCGGGAAGTACGTGTACGTGTTCGCGTGCCCTTGTGCCCTTGTAGGGGAGAAACCCTTGAACCGAATGTGTTAAGGGCGTACCTTCGTCTATGAAATTTAGTCATTCATTTATGAGCTCTTGGCTACGGCACGATGATTTCATTTTTTTTTGTCTCAATTGAGTTTGACACTTTTTGATAAGATTTTTATGAAGGTCAAAAGATGGTTTGCAGTGAAGGAAAAATAAAATACATAAATTAAGTAAATCGTAAGTGTTACATTGCAAAGTAATATCAAGAAAAAATTGGGTCGTTATTTTTCAACTGAAGTTGCGATTTTTTAAAAGTTGGCGTTCCTTTTTTACTTTTCTGGAGTATTTTTCCACGGATTTCCCTTCTTTTTGGAAAGGGCAATATTTATCAAAACTTTAATGATGGAGAAATTTTTATACAAAGTAATATATAGATATGTGAGTCATAATTTTCCAACTGCGGTTGCACGTTTTTAATACTTGGCGTCCTTTTTTTACTTTTATAAAGTATTTTCCCACGGATTTCACTTTTTTTTGGAAAACAGAATGTTCAGCAACATTTTTTTTTTATAATCAAGGGATTATTCGTTGTGGTTGGTTGTTCTGGAGAGAGGATAGATCTCTTCAAAAACTTACGTCGACACCCCTGGTAGAACTCTTCCAATATCTCGACGGAAGACATGATCAATCCCTTGAAAAACTCTCGTACAGACTCTTGTTCAATCCCTTAAGGAAACCTCGGAGAGACTCGTGGTCAATCCGTTCAAGAAACCTAAGTGACGCCATTAAGCAATCACTTGAAAAAATTCCGTCGCGACCCCTTGAAAATCTCGTCCATAAAGGGCCCGGCGAGATTCTTGATTAATCCCATAAAAACTTCAATTGAGATCCTATTTTCAACGCTTTAAAAAAGATCCCAGTCGAGACAGGGCTCTTTTTCAAAGCCGATCAACCGAGAGTCTTGACTCTCGGTTGATCGGCTTCAATCCCTTCAAGAACTTCCGTTGGGAACCCTGGTCGAGCCCTGAAAGAACACATTGCAAACCATTTGAGCCGTCGACCTAGACACCGAAAACCATGGAGCCGCCGATCTAGACATCCAAAACCATGGGGAAATATACCTAGACATCAAAGACCGTGGAGCCGTCGACCTAGACATCGAAAACCATGGAGAAATATACCTAGACAACAAAAACCATGGAGCCGTGTACCTAGACATCGAAAACCATGAAAGAATATATCTGGGCATCGAAAACCATGAAGAAATATACCTAGACATCGAAAACCATGAAGAAATATACCTGGGCATCGAAAACTATAGAGCCATGGGCCTAGCGATCGAAAACCATGGAGAAATATACCTAGACATTAAAAATCATGGAGCCGTGGACCTAGGCATCGAAAACCATTGGGAAATATACCTAGACATCAAAAACCATGCAGAAATATACCTAGACATCAAAAAACATGGAGCCGTAGACCTAGGCATCAAAAACCATGGAGCCGTGGACCTAGACACCAAAAACCATGGAGCCGTGGATCTAGACACCGAAAACCATGGAGCCGTGGACCTAGACATCGAAAACCATGGAGAAATATACCTAGACATCAAAAACCATGAAGCCGTGGACCTAGACACCGGAAACCATGGAGCCGTTGACCTAGACATCGAAAACCATGGAGCCGTCGAACTACACATCGAAAACCATGGAGAACTATACCTAGACATCAAAAATCATGGAGCCGTGGACCTAGGCATCAAAAACCATGGAGCCGTGGACCTAGACACGGAAAACCGTGGAGCCGTCGAACTACACATCGAAAACCATAGAGAAATATACCTAGACATCAAAAACCATGAAGAAATATACCTGGACATCAAAAACCATGGAGCCGTGGGCCTAGACACCGAAAACCATGGAGCCGTGGACCTTGACATCGAAAACCATGGAGAAATATACCTAGACATCAAAAACCATGAAGCCGTGGACCTCCTAGACACGGAAAACCTTGGAGCCGTAGAACTACACATCGAAAACCATGGAGAAATATACCTAGACATCAAAAACCATAAAGCCGTGGACCTAGACACGGAAAACCATGGAGCCGTCGAACTACACATCGAAAACCATGGAGAAATATACCTAGACATCAAAAACCATGAAGAAATATACCTGGACATCGAAAACCATGGAGCCGTGGACCTAGGCACCAAAAACCATGGAGCCGTCGACCTAGACATCAAAAACCATGGAGCCATGGACCTAGACACCGAAAACCATGAGACCGTGGACCTAGACATCGAAAACCATGGAGGAATATACCTAGACATCAAAAATCATGGAGCCGTGGACCTAGGCATCAAAAACCATGGGGAAATATACCTAGACATCAAAAATCATGAAGAAATATACCTAGACATCAAAAACCATGAAGAAATATACCTAGAGATAAAAAACCATGGAGCCGTGGACCTAGACACCGAAAACCATAGAGCCGTGGACCTAAACATCGAAAACCATGGAGAAATATACTTAGACATCAAAACCATGAAGAAATATACCTAGACATCATAAACCATGGAGCCGCCGACCTAGACACCGAAAACCATGGAGCCGTCGACCTAGACATCGAAAACCATGAAGAAATATACCTTGGAATCAAAAACCATGGAGCCGTGGACCTAGACACCGAAAACCATGGAGAAATATACCTAGGCATCGAAAACCATGGAGAAATATACAGAGGCAACGAAAACCATGGAGAAATATACCTACACATCGAAAACCCTGGAAAAGTATACCTACACATCGAAAACCCTGGAGAAATATACCTAGACAACAAAAACCATGGAGCCGTGTACCTTGACAACGAAAACCATGGTAGCTTGACAACGAAAACCATGGTAGCTAGACAACGAAAACCATACGGAAAGAGCGGCCCGATATATCTGTCTCTCTCGCTCAGTGGCGCGCGAAGAGTGGGGATACCGCGTTCAGCGGGGCGGGTGACGTCACAAGCCGAAAATGTCCACCAGTCTCGCAAAGGGCGTATGTCCAAGCGCCTGCGCACACAACTTACGCCTTTCTGACTCCAAGAAACAGAAGGGATCCCAAACCTTGCGTCCAAAATCTTCAATGTTAGATTTCTCGGGATTGGCTCAATAGATTTTGTTCTACCAAGGACCATTCGAAAGATAAAAAATCATAGAAAATTCAAATCTTATATGAGATTTTTCCCTGAACCCGTTTTCCTGTGAGAACGATTAAGAGTCGCGGTAGCGACTCGAGACAAGTACATTTACTCGAGTCTCTACAAGGCACTTATACCCGAAGCGACTCGATTCGAGCCACCTCCCAAAAATGTTTCTTGAATATTTATTCAATAAAATCATTTCAGAGTATTTTGCAGGTTCATGTATTTTTTATTTTTTTTTGTCTCTTGAACGGGACTTGTTAGAACCCTGAAGGTGGACTCGTACTGATAATATTAATATTTTTTTTATTCATAGCTCCGAAAAATTGAGCATTTTTTCGCACACATTTTTGATGCTCAACTATTTTCGCGGTCTAGTGACACTAGTAATATTCGTCAAATTTGGTGATTGGTGAATCCCAACCAAATAGAACTGTCGTTCGCAGCTGGATGTGACAGATCAACAACCGTAACCGATGTTCTATCTATCTAAGTGACACTAGTATTAGGTTATAAAGAAGATCGCGGATCAACGGTTTTTTAAAGTGTAAAAGTGAAATAAACAGAATGAGGATCAAATAGTGCTGGAATTAATGGAAATGGAAAATGTAAGACTACAGAGACCAACAGTAAGTATTCACTATAGATTGTTTGGCTGAAACTTTTGAGGCATGGGAAAATTTCACATTGAACATTGAAATTTCCATCGTTGGAATGCAACGGAGTTATCTTTTTTCTTGAACAGAGCTCATGATTCTTATTCAATATTTTGTCCGTATCCAAACACGGAATCGATAGAAACATCGTCATAGTTTTTGAATTTGAACAAAAATTCAAAGAAAAAGTATTTTCCGTTGGAACGCAACGTTGCGAACATCAGTGTCATGAAAAATTTCATGTTTACTCGACATACATCGACATAATATTTTTCAATTTTCCGTTTCATACAGTCAACCGAAAAGATTAGTTGAACGAAAAATGTGGAAAACTGCAAGTATTCAAAAAATTGGTTGATGAAAGAAGATAATAAAACGTAAAAACTCTACTTTTTTCTTTGTTACCCATTTTTTAATTCTCATTTCTTTGTAAAAATCTCAAATCATTTTTCTTGGATAATCATTTGACTTGAATAATAATAATAATAATGAATGCCCAGCGATTAGACATTTATCAAATTAATTTGATGCGTTCATATATATATATTTTTTTTCAATCGTGGCGGCGGGGAGTTGATATCATTTTCAGCAATGATTCGACTCGTTTCAGCGCTGCCTCCTCATTTTGACGGACTTTTTTCCCTGCACGGTTCCAGCGTGGAGGCCTGACCTGCTCACCTGAAAAAGAAATCCCACCATTACCTGTGTTGCTTTCGCATTTACTCGCTGTGTGTTTTGGATTTCCTTGAATCAGCTGTATAAAGACAGTTACAGATTCTTCATTTGAACATGACTTAAAGTCGTTTTCGATTCACTATTTAAAAAAAAAAAATTCTGAGCCATTTTTCCTTTTCCTGCCGCGAACAGCAGATTCTTTTTCTCGAACTCTATCTCGGAAAGGTTATTTCTCACAGTTTGTGAAAAGTTCTAAAGTTTTGTATAAAAAAAAAAGACAGAAAACGTCCAAGTGATTTTGTGTATTTTGATGTCAAAATCCTAACGAAAACGGCGAATTATATTCGCACTTACTTTTGATGAATCACCTCTTTTTTTAATTTCGAGGCAGCTGCCATATGGTTATATGGCTAGGATCAATTTCCCGATAATATATGTACCAAATAAATATTAACAAATATTTTCAGATTACCTTGGATGCTGTCTCCTTTTTTGGGCAATGTTGATTGTAGCTCACTATTTCGCGCTTCCAGTTGTTTTTGATTGTCTAAAATAAAGAGCAATAAATTGTTATGGTAGTTGTTTTCGTTCCATTTTGTAGATATAGTTACATCTATAAAAAAATAATTATTAATATATATATATATGTATGAGTAATTATTTTTGTTTAGGTACTAAAAAACAGCATTCCTTAATGCAAAATGAAAATTTTACCACTATTACTTGTAATTTTCCTATTGGAATATCGAAGAACAAGATTCGTTCGATTTTCATCAAGTAATACTTACGCATTTCATAGGAATCCATTTTCACTCGCTGATACACAATAATTTATTTTCGGGGTAATTGAAACAAAAATTAAATTAATTATTTACATTGAACGTGGGAGAAAAAAGATTTTTTATAATTGCGTGGTGAATTCAAACTGACACACGTTTATGCCACAGTAACACACTGCTCAGTAGCCAGTAGTGCAATGAATTTGGTGGACGGGAGCCCAGTTCGAAATTATATATATAAAACCATCGACATTCATACGCATCTTATCGGTAATCGTACCTCGTTGTAATTCCACACGACAATGGTGGTGACAGACGATCTACTCGCTCATCGATTTTCTCTGTTTTATAGCATGGCCCATTTTTTTAAATCACGAACAGTGTGAGAGACTGAGAGACTGTTGAAGTGATTATTTTACGACCTACAACGCGAATCGTCCATTTCCGTTAATGACCGTACCGATTATTTATTAATGTGCACATTATTGCTTTGAAAAATGGTTTTCATCCCCTCCCAAGTGAAGCAAATAAAAACAATGAATATGGACTGTAATATAAATTAATAAAATGAATCCCAATTAATAAATTAAATTATTTGAAAAACTGTTGTTTAAATATGGAAAAAAATTGCGTTTTCCCTAGGCCTCGAACTCGAACCGCTAACTCGGCAGACATTTACGTAATCCACCCGCGATTTTCTAAAATTTCGATGCGCCATATTCAATGACCCCTTGTAGAATTAAAAAAAAAATAGATTCTCAATTCACATTCTGCTTTACTTCTCAAAATCGGTATTTACAGTTATTATAAAGTTTCCTTAAGACGATCTATCACTTGCTCGGTCGGTAAAAATCCCCCTAGACGCTTTACTCGGCGAGACTTAATATTTAAAGAAAAATGTTAGTTACACGTTGTTCTCATTTCACCAGAGAAGAAGGTGTGACTTTTTTTTTCTCAAAAAACGAAGGAAAAATATTATTTTGTCATATCTCCCACTTATCGACAGGTCCTAGGGATGTTGTAACACAAAAAATCATGCCGCCGCTAGATCGCGTGCTCATCACCCAGGGACAACTCGCGGTCCATGCGTCCATGCCAATGAAACAGAGGAACGTTGGAATCAACGAAAAAGCCGCCATTTTCGAGGACGAAATCGCTCACCTCGTGAAATGTCTTTCGGAAGTGTAAGTAAACGATTTTTATTAATTAATGTTTTCTTTAATTTTTTTGATTGACTGAAAATAACCTTAGTCTTTCTCTTTTTGTTTCAGATCGATTTTGACGATCTAGACATGGGTAAGTTTATTTTTTGTCTTTTTATATTCTTTCAACAAGTTCATTACTCTGCGGTGCAGCGTCTACATATTTCAGCGATTTTTTCACTGATGCTGCTCCAATCTGTGCAGCAGAACAGTTTTTATCATCTGTCTAGTACAATACAGTCTCAAAATTGTCCTGCGGCAAAGAAAAAAGTCCCACCGGTGAAAAATGTAGATGTTGCACCGCAGCGTCATAACCTGAATGCGTCTCAAGCAATTTTTGCCATTTCTTCCTGCGGTCAAGTTTACATACAAATAATAATGTTCCAATTAGTACAGTAAAGAAAAGTGTATGAAAGCAGAGTTGAATATTTTTATCAACTTTTTAAAAAACGTCAAAATATCCAAGTTGTTGAAAAAAAAACAGTCCTTTCGGTTCTCATTATTGAAAGATTATTTGGATGAAAATCTGACAGCATGGAAAAAATGGAATGAATTCTTGAAAATATGAACATAAAAAATATGGCAGAGAGAAAAATTTATTTAATATTAGTCGTGCTGAAAGATTTTCATTCAAATAATCTCACCCTGCGCACCGGAAGAACATTTTCATGAAAAATTTGGATATTGGGATGTTTTAGAAGAAGTTTATGAAAATATTAGTCGTGCTGAAAGATTTTCATTCAAATAATCTCACCCTGCGCACCGGAAAAACATTTTCATAAACAATTTGGATATTGGGATGTTTTAGAAGAAGTTTATGAAAATATTCAACTCCGCAGTCCTCAATTTTTCAATGCGTGCTCACTGAAATATGATTTTAATGCGAATTCGATCCCAAGAAAAAATGACAAACATTACGTCGGACACATTCAGGTTATTCAGTGATTGAATACTTTTCGACATCCGACATCCACTTTGGGTTTGCATTGAAGCGCAGCGTGTACATATTCAAGTGGTTTTTTCACTGGTGCTGCTTCAATCTATGCCGCAGTACAGTTTTCATCATCTGTCTAGTACAATACAGTTTCAAATTTGCACTGCGGCAAAGAATAAAGTGCCACCGGTGAAAAACCACTGGAATATGTAGATTTGCATGGGCTTGACGCCGTAGTTGCTGAAAAAAACTTTGCACGCGGGCAAAAATGAAATAGTTAGTATTTCATTGATTTATTAATAATTTTTTTTGTGCATTTCAGAAATTGAGGCTGGAGAAGGCAGGAGGCAACCACCCCCCGTTGACGACGCGCTCCATCCGAGACAAGAGGAGCAATTGGAAAGGCCAGTAATGGCGCCTCCCGACGAGGCGGACCGACGCGACCGTCCTCCTCCGGCTGCAGGGCCACAGGAAGATAGGGCGCAGCAGTTGCCTCCGGTCTTGCCCCAGAGACAACTTAGGAGAGGTAAAATGTTTAAGCTTTCTCTCTCTCTCTCTCTCTCCCTCTCTCGCTCTCTGTCTGTGCTCTCTGTGAGAGTTGGACAATGCCTCCTTTTAAAAAACGCCTTATTTTTAAATAAAAAAATGCTTTTTTCAGATCTCGGAGATCAAGCGGCAGACCGAGGTGCTGTGAGGCCCCGCCAGCCACCGCCAGTTCCCCTGAGCCGCCGGCAGGAAGGCCTGCAACATATGCCTCCGAGAATGCCCCAAAGGCAAGGACGAAGAGGTACCTGCGTTTAAATACACACACACACACACACACACACACACACACACACACACACACACACACACACACACACGCACACGCACACGCACACGCACACGCACACGCACACGCACACGCACACGCACACGCACACGCACACGCACACGCACACGCACACGCACACGCACACGCACACGCACACGCACACGCACACGCACACGCACACGCACACGCACACGCACACGCACACGCACACGCACACGCACACGCACACGCACACGCACACGCACACGCACACGCACACGCACACGCACACGCACACGCACACGCACACGCACACGCACACGCACACGCACACGCACACGCACACACACACGCACACGCACACGCACACACACACACACACGACACGCGCGCGCGCGCACGCGCAACCACGCACACGCACACACACACACGCACGCATGTACACACACACGCAATCTTCCCTCATTCGCACATTCATGCACGCGGACTTTCTTTCCCACCCTCTCTCTCGTTCTCCTGATTTCATAATCATTATTACACATTACACAGTTCCACTGACGCTCTAATTTGGACAATATGCACACAAACACATGCTTGCTCGCTTTCTTCACACGCACACTCTTTCTTTATCCGCATACATTAACGCTCTTTCTTTCTCGCTTCCTGTTTTATCTACTACACAAGGATCAACTCACGCTCTCATTCTTTCCCCATGTCTACTCCTCAGCTCACACGCACATACACACGCATACAATCTCTTTCCACGTACATTCTTTTTCTCTCTCACAGTCGCATACATGCATCTTAAATTGACTTTTTATTTCAGGACCCATCGATAACTATTGGGCCCGCCGGGAGAGGTCCCATTGGAACGCGATGGCTCGTGTCGTGGACACCCTTTACCGTATATCAAATCCATATCGCGGCCGTCATCGTGGTGGGGGTCACCATGACCAGCGGGAGGACGACGACGAATTTTATTGATTCTTTTTATTTTCAAAAAAATCTGCCATGCTGTAATGTTGTTCAAAATTAAACTCTTTAAACATTTCCTGCTCTATAAGTTTTTTATTTCAAGTCATATTTTATGTCTGGTAAATAGCTCCCGCAATTTTAAGATATGAAAATCACAATTTTCAGTAGTTTCTTATTAAAAAAAAGCACGTGATGAAAGTTTCAATTTTTAACATTAAATATTTCGATGTTTAAATGGTGAAGCATTTTAAAACTGTGTATACGCTTTTAAGTAACATCGAAGCTTTATTTCGGTTTTCAAATCGTGGGTCGTAAATTTTTTTCGAATTTTGGTTATTATATAATAAATACAAACGGACAATCTTGAATTTAGAGTATGTTTGTTCTTAAATCAATTTGTAACAACTTTTTTTCATGAAATTAGGCTCGCAATCATTTTGTATGTAAGAAAAACTGAAAACTAACTAACTTTACTGAGATGATGATCGTTTTTCGTCTCACTTCGGTCGGAGATTGCTCGACAAGTGGCGCCGATCGAAACGCGGACGATATGAGAATTGTTTTTGACCATCCGTGACAGGAATGAGTGAAATAAAATTGTCGACACTCGAGTGACAGTTTGACTTTAACGCAGTGCTTGGAAAAACTAAAATCAAAGTGTAATTGTGCGTGTCACGCTGGAACAACACCATCAAATAAAAACACCAACGGTTTTATAAAAAGGTAAGTACAAAAAATTGATGAAAATTCATTGATAAAAAAACAAAAGCAAGAAAAGCGCATCAGGCACGAACGGAAAATTAAGCTGGATACTAATGATGCGATACTCCCTCGATTGAGTCTTGAATTAGCACGATTGATGCAGTAATTGCTGACCAAAAACTTTGCACAGGCGAAGTTATGCACAAGCGTCAATATATCGAAACATTCAGTGTCTGCATACGACACAATAAAAAGACTCTTGACGGGCTGTCTTGAACATGAAAAAAGACGCGATTCTCGGATTCTATAGTTCTTTTGGATAGTGTCAAACGTTCTAAGATCTCGAGTGGACTCACCCAAAAACTTTTCCGAATTCGCGATAATGGTTTAACGATTTTGATTCATTTTCTGTTTCAGTTTGCGATCATCCAGCCGTCTTAAGCAACGGGTTCAGTCCGACATTCCCGAAAGCGTTGTGTTAAAAAATAGGCTGCAGTGCGCCAAAAATAGGCTGCAGTGCGCCAAAATAATTAGCTGCTGTGCGCTAAACAATAACGCTGTTGTGAAGCATTCAAACACGTACCCGGGAACCATTTACAGTTTTGTGATACAAGTATTAACGATTCAACATAGTTTGGTATCAAATGCAAATTGATCAAACTTCATTAATTCATTGTAATAAATATAATACAGTGTATCCTCGTTTGTTACGCTTTCACTTTCTTCAACACCTTTCCCCATTAAGATTCTGCGAAGTTCTATCTTTTGGCTTAATTTCAATTGTGATACAGTGCTCTCAAAGGATATTCAACTTTTATCCAACATCGATATGGCATTCAGTAAGGCTAATGTGGGTGTTAACGATTTTAGTTGGTCATTCGAACAGGTTATAGCTCGTGGGCATTGGATACAGGATAGACACATAGATCGATTTGCTGAACTATTGAAGATTGCCAATCCCAGTTTTGATATGCAAAACACATGGAAAGTACAGTTTCCCCATTGGATTAATCCGGTATCATCAAATACGAAACATATCCAAATTTTGCATAGCTGCGAAAATTTTTCGACGAACGCAGGGGGTCATTGGGTATGCAGTTATTACGATACCCACAAGATATATATCTATGATTCGCTCAATTCTAAGAAGTTGCACCAACATCACAAAATATATCTCGAAAGATTATTTCCTTCCTATCCTCTCGAAACCGTTGAATTTCCGAAAGTTCAGCAACAGTTGAATGGTAGGGATTGTGGTGTTTTCGCAATCGCTTTTGCTGTTTCGATTTTGTATGGATTGAAGCCTGAAAACGTAAAATACTTTCCTTCTGTAATGAGGCAACATTTGTTGAAAATATTCGGTACAAATACATTGGAGCACTTTCCATATTCCATTCCAATTGAGAATGTCATGGGAATCCCCGTCCCTCAGAAGCATGCAACAAAAAAATCTTGTGAGCCGCAGGTAATACCAACACCGAAAATTGAACTTGCAGAGCATGCGCAGAAAATAAAAAAACGTCCAAATGATCGCGAACAAGTTCCGGCTGACACGATTGAAATTGAACCCACTGCAACAACAGGTCAGTCTTCCACAGGAATGAATCACACTGCTACGAAAAGACACTCAGATTTTGGTAAAAAAGTTAACAAAAAAAAGAAAAAGAACACTTCCATTGATATGAAATCAATATCAGTTATCGTTCCATCAAGATCAACAATCGGAAAAAGAGACATACGATTGAAGATCCAAACTAATGGTCATTCATCATTGCACGATTGCGTAAAGATTGTATCACCGGAATTGGTTCAACAGAATTCCATTAGTTCTCGGAATATGAAACCCTCAGTAAATGAAATTTCTGCAGTGCAACATATGGACCAAGAAAATAAAGCGAAACTGGGACTCCCATTCAGAAAACGCGAGTTTCTTAATTCCGTATGTAATCGACGCGGAATTTTTCTTAATCAAAAACAAGAGATTGAGAATCCTAAAGTCCCGCGATTTAAATTAACTGAATGTCCCAAACAAACATTGAATACTCAGACTGGTTTGGAAACGGATGGGAAACATCATGAAAAGAATATGATACAAAAATTGAAGGATGCCAAAGTAAAAACAAGGTGCCTTTCAAGTAATGTTATCAATGCTGAGAAATATGCAGCAAAAACTTGTAATACTCGAAAACGAAAAAAAAACCAGTGTGACGATGTTAGTCGAAAAATATTATCATCAAATATTCATAAAAAAGGTAAAGTTCATAATGAAGGAACGCTCCCACCCATGAATGAATCGTTACAATATTTAGATCAAACTTCGGTTAATTCAGATAAAACGGATATTCTCCCAGTTGTTAGGCAAAAGATTCTATTGACCTCAGGAAAGCGTATCGATAAATCTAAAAATAGAATGTGGGCTTTCCGAAAGAATAAAGTAAATAAAGCAAGACGTGAAAAGTATTTTAAGAGTAAATTGAAAAAATTTATTTCTTGTTTAGATGAGGATACAGTGTTACAGCGGCAATCAAATGTTTTAAAAATTCTAAGTAAACAATACAAAAAACAAGGCATATCTTCCAAATTGTCAAAAAGTAAAATCATTGCTCCGATAGATAAACTCAAGGTGATGACGGCAAAAAAAATATCCAATAAATACAAAAAAGCTAGAAGCAAATTCGATACCATGGCGTTATTAGCTTCAAAAGCGTATTATATTTCTAATGTTGCCGCGGCAATCAACGGGCCATCAGTTGATTGTTTGATGAAAGCAGAGTCAATTATAAAATGGTGCTTGCATATACGAGAAAAATATGTATTTGATATAAAAAAGAGGTTGACGTTGATAAAAGAGAATGTAGAGGTTAAACTGACGCAGCTGGCTGAATGTACTGGTGCTACAGTAGAAGACAAAGTAAATATTCTATGCGGTACAATGAGAAAACATAGAGCATCCTCCGAAGCCTATTTCGCAGAAACAACATATCAAAAACCCGAAAAATTCCCCGAAGCTATCATGATGGATAGTAACGGTCGGGCAATGAACATTTTACCTACAATTCGGAATAACAAAGGCGAGGTTTCTTGGACTTGTTCATCTTTCTGCAGAGATATAGATAGTAAACTCATAACTTCTTACCATGATTTTCTTAAAAAAATACACGAATGCCATAGGCGAAATGTTCAGAAAGTATTTTGTAATATTCACAAATGTACAGTTAGGCAAGTCGAGAAATTATTGGGACACAGTCACAGCTGTTACATAACTCCTATGATTTGTAAATCACTTTTTTTGTCAGTTCAATTTTTATCACCTCATTTTCCAGATGTGAGATCGATCGAACGATCTTTTTATGGAATACAAGCGTCTCTGCGCAAATTGTACCATTTAGAACAAGCGTTAGAAACTACGAACATCGAAATATTATCTAACATCGCAATAGAGGCTCGAGCAAAATCGAGATCTTTTGATTCCAATAGAGAAATAGATTTAAACGAAGAATCTATAATATCGTCACATGTGGAGGCATTCAAATTATTGACAAAACGTTCGATAGATGTTCCACGGTTTGCCTGTGTGTCGTGTGAAAAACTTTGATTCCGGAAAAATGTAGCAGACATCGGAAAATTAAGATCCTGTATTACTTGTCCATTTTGGACCGACTTAATGGAGTATATTGAACATAGAGGCACAGAATGTACATACGTCTGTTATTATTGTCTTGATAAATTTCGTTCAGGCAAGTTACCACCAACTTGTATTTTGAATAATCTTGATGTGAGAGAGGTTCCTGAAGTTATGTTTGACCTCAATGATTACGAGAAAATACTTATCCAAAGAGCGAAAGCATTCCAAGTAGTTCAAAAAATGGGCACAGTTGCAAAAAAAAAAACATGCCCAATAGAGTGATGAATAAAAAGATTATAGGGAGAACATTTCATTTGCCTTTGCCCATTGAAGAAACGCTCAAAAAGATTTGTCCTGCAACAGAACCACTTAATCTAGAACACGAATTGTACATATTAGTACGGGGAATTCCCACAAAATCCAAAGTGGTGTGGGAGAATTTGGTAAATGTGTCGAAAGTATTCAGGGTTCTTCAGTGGCTTAAAGAACACAATCCATTATACAGTGAGATCAAGTTGCCAAAGTCCTCTGATTTACTTTTAGATCCATTGATTGCAGATACCGAATTCACACTTGAGGGAGAGGCGTTGGCCGACGAAAGTGTATCGGAGGAGAAATGTGTTGATGAACTGATTCGGACAGATGAAATTCCACAAGCTGAAATAGACATTCAAACGAATGAAAATACAGGAAATGTGCAAGAGCTTCAAATGACGAAGGAAGAAGACGCTAATGAAAAGCTAAGAACTAATGAACCTTTAGAGAACGTCAAAAAGCATTTGGCGCTGCTAACTCAAAGGTCTCAGTCAGACACTTATTATGAAGAGTTTACTATTCATCCAATGTATACTAATAAACAAAATAAATCAGCAACTGAACTTTATCAAATGTTAAAAGTCGAAGACTTGGCACTCGATTTTCGTTATAAGGCCCTCGACTTGAAATGTTACCCATCCTTGTACCCGTATGGTATCAATGGACAACGTGAAGAGAGGGTAGTTCGTCTTACTGAATTTGAGTATATTAAGTTGAGACTCATGTCAAGGCATCCTCGATTCAGGCTCAATCAGCAGTATTTATTCTTTTTATTAAATGACAGTAACATTCGTCAGTTGAATAGTGGTTTATTTCACAAAATGAATGTTACAAACGCACATTACCGATACACCGCTGGTTCTTATTTAGAAAAGTTATCAAAAGGCGAGCTTGAAGGAAATCTGGATACAATATTTGGGCGGCTTCGAAATACGGAACAGTATTGGCGCAAGCCTAGGTCAGATTTGAACTGTATGATTCAGCATTATGGCCCCGCTACGTGGTTTCTCACATTAAGTCCAAGTGAATATCTGTGGTCAGATTTGATAGAATATTTACGTGAAGTGAATCCTACAATGACAGACGCATCGGATAATTCTCTAATTGCCGCGGACCCTGTATCTGTGTCAAGATTCATGGACAATAAATTTCGAGCGATGCTAGATTTTATTTGCTCGAAATCAAATCCAATTGGAGAAGTAATTCATTATTTTTGGAGACGTGAATATCAAACTCGAGGAACTCAACATTTTCATCTATTAATATGGATAAAAGACGCACCAATTCTTGAAGTATCTTCAACTGAAGATGTTGCGAACTTTATTTCCAGATATGTTACTTGTAGAATACCTCAGAAAGATGAATCACCGACATTGTATCGTCGTGTTATCACTCATCAAAATCATCACCATAATAGTTATTGTCTGCGCATCAAAAAAAAAAAAAAAACCGTACTACTCGAGCTTGTCGTTTTGGTTTCCCGCGACCTGTGAGCGATACACTCATTACCTAGCCAAAAATCCCCTAGCGGGGAAAAAAGCCTGGACAAGTCCATTTGTTCGTTACCCCCGTTTCCAATCGTTTTCACCGACAAATCCGACCCCCCTAAAAAAGAATTTAAATAAAATGAATCATAGAAAAAAACCCTCGGAAAAAATGGCTCCTGAAGAAATGGACAAAAACCCCAAAAAAAAATCAAAACAATAGAAAAAAATACAATGAATGTAAAAATGGTAAAAAAAAATTGATTATTTTCGCTCAGCACGAAAAATTCTTGATATCCATGAAAGGACAAGTATTCCATTGATGGCTGAAAATCAATTAACAAGAAAAAGGGAAAAGTTCCAAAAAAACACGGCACAAAAAAAGAAACCCCTAAATATGTACACAATAGCGAATCGACAGAAAAACTTGCGCGACGTGATGGAAAACTAAAGTTTGCCATCGCATGTTGAGCAGTTGAGCGGATGCGCACAGAGTACTTGTCCGGCCCGAAAATTTTTGTATTAGCTTCCGCTATTTTTAGATAGATAGAACAACTCGGTTGTATTCATGAGAAAAATGATGGGCGTTATACAAACATCACTGAACTTTATACATTCAAATGCATTGGTACAAATTCAAAGTTTTCTCTCGATTTGATATACAATTATTTAAGAGAAACGCAGTGGCTAGTCGTCCGGATAGCCGGACGAATAATATTCGTCCGGACACGCTTTATCCAATGATCTCCGCTTTATCCGTACGATTAAGGGTTGCTTATTCGTCCGACCATGCTTTTTAGTGTATGAAATATCCGGACGAATAGCCACAGCCATTGATAAATTAATTATTTGTGCAATATTTACACGAGTATGGATACATAGAAAAATTACAACTAATGAATAATTAAGGTGCAGCTAGTTAAATTCAATGACCCGTAATGCATCGGAAAAAAATGCACTCCTAGCAATTTTTTGTATTATTCACTTGAAATGTAAATCGGTTTTGGAAAGAACCTTGATTGACTCGAGATTTTCACCGACCATTCACGTGTCTTTTCTAAAAAGCTTTCTGAGACTAAACAATTACGTTATGTCAAGTTCAAAACCTATGAGCACTTCTAATAAAAAAATTTCGGGCCGGACAAGTACTCTGTGCGCATCCGCTCAACTGCTCAACATGCGATGGCAAACTTTAGTTTTCCATCACGTCGCGCAAGTTTTTCTGTCGATTGGCTATTGTGTACATATTTAGGGGTTTCTTTTTTTGTGCCGTGTTTTTTTGGAACTTTTCCCTTTTTCTTGTTAATTGATTTTCAGCCATCAATGGAATACTTGTCCTTTCATGGATATCAAGAATTTTTCGTGCTGAGCGAAAATAATCAATTTTTTTTTACCATTTTTACATTCATTGTATTTTTTTCTATTGTTTTGATTTTTTTTTGGGGTTTTTGTCCATTTCTTCAGGAGCCATTTTTTCCGAGGGTTTTTTTCTATGATTCATTTTATTTAAATTCTTTTTTAGGGGGGTCGGATTTGTCGGTGAAAACGATTGGAAACGGGGGTAACGAACAAATGGACTTGTCCAGGCTTTTTTCCCCGCTAGGGGATTTTTGGCTAGGATATCACTTCTTTTTTCTGATTGGAAGTCTCCAATTTTTTCAGTCCGGTGGGAATAATTTGCTGATTTTTCTCTAGAAGTGTACTCTGTGGAGCTCATTTTAAGCCAAGAATCATGTCTCTATCTCAATTTTTCACCGAAATATGATTTTTTGCCCATTTCCATCATTTTTGCTCGAAAATGACGATTTTTCATCAATTTTCAAACGAAAATCGCTCTTCTCCGAGCAAGGACGGTGAAATCATGTTTTTTTTTTTCGTCCACATGGTTTGCTGAGCTAAAAGGAAACGTGAACGCGTGCCATAATCTTATATTTTCTCGAGAATGATATTTTTGCATTTTCACCATCAGCTTAGAAAAAAAACGCCATTTTTACATGACTTGAGAGTGAAGATTTTATTTAGTTGGCTTTATAGGAATAAAATGCTGATTTTTTGTCCAAGAAATTTACTCTTTGGAGCTTAATTTAAGCCCAAAGTCATGTCCCTATCTCAATTTTCCACCGAGATATGATTTTTTGCCCATAACTATGATTTTGCTTGAAAATGACGATTTTTCAACAATTTTCAAACGAAAATCGCTTTTCTCCGAGTAAAAATCGTATAAATTATGACTTTTTTTGCAGCCTTCCAGTTTGATACGCTGAAAAGGAGAGAAAACACGCGCCAAAGTCTCAATTTCCCGCGTCAATGCAATTTTCGATTTTCGACCTTGAGTTGGAAAAAATCGGAGTTTTAACATGAATTTGTTGCCAAGTATTTTTCTGCTTGGCTCCATGAGAATGGACTACTGATTTTTTTCCTTCAAATATACTCTGTGGAGCTCAATTTAAGCCCAGAGTCATATCTGTATCTCGATTTTTCATAGAGATATGATTTTTTGCTCACGAGCATGATTTTTGCTTGAAAATGACGATTTTTCGTCAATTTTCAAACGAAAATCGCTCTTCTCCGAGTAAAAATCGCATACATTATGCATTTTTTTCCAGCCATTCAGTTTGATACGCTGAAAATAAGAGAAAACACGCGCCAAAGTCTCAATTTACCGCGTGAATGCAATTTGCGATTTTTGATCACGAGTTGGAAAAAATCAGAGTTTTAACATGAATTTGTTGCCAAGAATTTTTCTGCTTGGCTCCATGAGAATGGACTGCTGATTTTTTTTCTTTAAATATACTCTGTGGAGCTCAATTTAAGCCCAGAATCATGTCTCTATCTCAATTTTTCATCGAGATATGATTTTTTTTTCACGAGCATGATTTTTGCTTGAAAATGTCGATTTTTCGACAATTTTCAAACGAAAATCGCTCTTCTCTGAGTAAAAATCGCATAAATTATGCATTTTTTTCCAGCCACTCAGTTTGATACGCTGAAAAGAAGAGAAAACACGTGCCAAAGTCTCAATTTATTGCGGGAATGCAATTTTCAACTTTTGATCACGAGTTGGAAAGAATCAGAATTTTAACATGAATTTGTCGCGAAGAATATATATTTTCGGCTCCATGAGAATGGACTGCTGATTTTTCTCCTTCAAATATACTCTGTAGAGCTCAATTTAAGCTCAGAGTCATGTCGCTATCTCGATTTTTCATCGAGATATGATTTTTTGCTCACGAGCATGATTTTTGCTTGAAAATGACGATTTTTTGTCAATTTTCAAACGAAAATCGCTCTTCTCCGAGTAAAAATCGCATAAGTAATGCATTTTTTTCTAGCCACTCAGTTTGATACGCTGAAAAGAAGAGAAAACACGTGCCAAAGTCTCAATTTATCGCGGGAATGCAATTTTCAACTTTTGATCACGAGTTGGAAAAAATCAGAGTTTTAACATGAATTTGTCGCGAAGAATTTATATTTTTGGCTCCATGAGAATGGACTGCTGATTTTTTTCCTTCAAATATACTCTGTGGAGCTCAATTTAAGCTCAGAGTCATGTCGCTATCTCGATTTTTCATCGAGATATGATTTTTTGCTCACGAGCACGATTTTTGCTTGAAAATGACGATTTTTCGTCAATTTTCAAACGAAAATCGCTCTTCTCCGAGTAAAAATCGCCTAAATTATGCATTTTTTTCCAGCCACTCAGTTTGATAGGCTGAAAAGAAGAGAAAACACGTGCCAAAGTCTCAATTTATCGCGGGAATGTAATTTTCAACTTTTGTTTACGAGTTGCAAAAAATCAATATTTTAACATGAATTTGTCGCGAAGAATTTATATTTTCATGCCACTGAGAGTTATCTGGAGCTCCCGGATACCGGATAGCTGGCAGCGATAAGAATTTCATGGGGCTCAGCGGAAAGATTTTCATGTGGCTCAGCGACAAGATTTTCATGTTGCTCAGCGACAAGATTTTCATGTCGCTGAGAGTTATTGTCGCTTTGCGATTGATCTACCGCCAGCGGCGATGTTAGTTATGCTATACAATAATTGGTTCCTTTCGAAGCAAAACTTGTCGCTGAGAGATATCCAAAGCTTCCGGATAACTCGCAGCGACAAAATTTTCATGTGCCTCAGCGACAAGATTTTTATGTCGCTGAGAGTTATTGTCGCTCCGCAATCAATATAATATGCCAGCGGCGATGTTAGTTATGCTCCACAATAATTGGTTCCTTTCGAAGCAAAACTTCTCGCTGCGAGATATCCAAAGCTTCCGGATAACTCTCAGCGACAAAATTTTCATGTGGCTCAGCGACAAGATTTTTATGCCACTGAGAGTTATATCTGGAGCTTCCGGATAGCTGGCAGCGATAAGTATTACACGTGGCTCAGCGGAAAGATTTTCATGTGGCTCAGCGACAAGATTTTTATATCGCTGAGAGTTATTGTCGCTCCGCAATCAATATAATATGCCAGCGGCGATGTTAGTTATGCTCCACAATAATTGGTTCCTTTCGAAGCAAAACTTGTCGCTGCGAGATTTCCAAAGCTTCCGGATAACTCGCAGCGACAAAATTTTCATGTGGCTCAGCGACAAAATTTTTATGCCACTGAGAGTTATATCTCGAGCTTCCGGATAGCTGGCAGCGATAAGTATTACACGTCGCTCAGCGGAAAGATTTTCATGTGGCTCAGCGACACGTTTTTTATGTCGCTGAGAGTTATTGTCGCTCCGCAATCAATATAATATGCCAGCGGCGATTTCAGATGTGCTGTAAATGAATAAAATTGTGGGCTTAGGAATAGGGCAATGGTTGTGAAGCATATTCATTCCTGTCAATGGAGCATGTCGTTAATGCTGCCTGCAAATTAGCATTAGTGAGGTTATGGCGAGCTGTCAGAGCTTTTAGCACATTATTCATCGCAAAGTCGGCAAAAAATGTCAACCCGTTCCAGCTATCTCTCTCACACTCGCGTCAATATCGGCCGTCAAAATATACACGATTGCTAGCGGAATTTTAGGTTATGATTTTCTAATTTTGACAATCTGACTTTCGAATGTTTCTATATTTATCACCGTGAAATTGAACGACACATGTATAAAGATGTATTCGTGAACTGGCAACCAACAGGTGTTCCTCGGATGGGAACAGCTGGATATGTCGTCAGTCACGACCAATCAGAAACACGATAGGAACATTGAGCCCTTTCTCTGTGTCGTATACATACACGCACGCACACTTCGATCATGGCATAATTTTACCCGTGCAAAGTTTTTTCTCAGCAATTACAGCATCAATCGGGTTGATTTATGGCTCAATCGAGGGGGGATAACGTAATTAGTCTTCAGTTCAAATTTCAGATCATGAAATTACCCCTGAGCTTCGTAATTCAAGAAAGTGTCCACCCCCACCGGCGAAATCGCTTTTCTTAGAGATAATATACTCGAGTGAGTCTCGGGCCAGCAGACGACGCTGTCAAATGTACTTGTCCCGAGACTCTGCCGAGTCTCTTGATGAGAGATGTTGCCGTTTCCGTGGCTGGTAGGAAACAATTAAAAGCTAGAAGCAGATTGTATGATCTTCCGAGATCCCAGAAAGAAGCGTGTATCAATGACTATAACCCCGTGATACTTACAGCTTGGGAGGGCAACATGGACTTACAATTTGTTGGAGAAAAGTCATCCGTGCTAACATGGTATTGCACTAAATACATATCCAAAGCTGAGAAAAGTTATGCGACTGAAATTTTTGAAAGAATAAATTCTACAAAATCATTAATGAGTCGTCTTTGGAATGTGGCTTTACGCATGTTGTGCAATAGAGAATGCGGTGCTCCTGAAGCCGCTGATACTCTCTTAGGATTTCCGTTATATGGAACGGATCCTTTAACAACTGTGAGATGGGTAAAGGTAGATATGGTAAGAATGCGAAGATATATTATAGAGAAATTAAAGATATGGATGAAAATTCAACAGATATTTTTTATCGTGATTTGGTAGATTTTTATTATCCAACAAGACCCGTGCAGTTGAACGAAACTAATTTATACGATTTTGCAAAGTGGTACGATATAACTTTCACTAAACCAAAAGACGAGGTTGAGTATTATAGACTAGGTGATGGAAAGTTTTTGAAACGCCGTGGAAGAGGTTATTTGATTAATCATTTCAAGTACGATGTAAAAACTCAACCAGAAAAATATTTCTTTGCTTTGTTATTTCTTTTTCAACCATGGAGAGATACGGTTGAACTTAAAAATTCATGTGATACCTATGCAGAATCATTTTTGTCGAAGGAATCACAACTTACTGATGCCCTACAGTATCATGAGAAACTAGCCGAAATCCAGAAGAATTTCGAATGTGCGAAAGAGCTTATAGAGAAGCAAATCGCTGAAAATGTGGAACAAGATGAAAATGTCACCGATAATAACGATGACATTGGCTGCGTTCCAATTGAAGCTGATGAGGCTATGAAAGATTTCGTTGACATGGGTGATAAACACGATGTTGTTGACGTTAATCTCACTCAAATGATTTCAGAGTTGAATACGGATCAAAAGCGCATATTTGATAAGGTTACACATACTATTAAGTCTGAAAACGGTAATCTCAGGTTATTTGTGAGTGGACCAGGAGGCACCGGAAAAAGTTTCTTGATAGACGCAATTAGGTTTTGGATAAAGCAGACTCTCGGAAAAGATACGGCAGTGACAGCACCCACGGGCTTAGCAGCATTTCACATCAACGGACTTACGGTCCACAGATTGTTTCAATTGCCCGTCGAGCACGGTCAGACACCCAAGTATAAGGAACTTTCTGACATAGTCTTAAAAATAATACGTGATCAATTAAAAAACGTCTCGCTTATTATTATTGACGAAGTATCTATGATATCGAATATAACGTTACTATTTAGAGACGCGGTAGCGTCTTGACGCCAAGTATTAAAAAGAAAAGTTCGAATCGACAAGGCAAGTTGCACCGCGTGTCTATATACTCGAGATTGGGCGTTTTTCCGTTACGTTCAAACTTAAAGTGGTTGTCATTAAAAAACGCGTCGGTTTATAAAAAATGTAATGGCAGTTGATATATATATGTCGTGGGTGGTGCATCCAATGGTCCATGAATTTTTTACCTGTGACCTTGAGAAGTCCCTGAAACCGTGACATCAGTGTTTTACCGAGCCCGTTTTCATTATCGAAAAATTATTCCACAGTGACGTCACAAAATATATATATGTCTATTCCAACGTTATCGCGAATGAGGGGTAATCCGGGTCACCTATTTCGGCCATCAGGCAAGCGAAGCGGGGGCAATGGGGGTCGAGGGGGCACAGCCCCCCACGCGGGGGTTGGGGGGCAGAGCCCCCCGCAACGGGAGTCGAGAGGGCGGAGCTCCCCCGAGGACGGAATCACTATTTTGAAATAATCACATTGATTTGCACAGCCTCACACCCACCCACACATTATATTTATTCATTTATTTATTTATTTCGTTATTATTTTCGTTATTATTTCGTTATATTAAAAAAAAAAAAAATCAACTGCCAAAAAGGAATGAAATCTCAATTAAATAACTTTGCAAAAGTAAAAAAAAAGAACGCCAAGTATTAAAAATAAATTGAAATCATTTTTTTTAAGCCAAGAAAAATAAACCGGTGACGACAAAAACTTGGGGTGCTTGGTT
The DNA here is from genome assembly GCA_037043255.1 of Diadegma fenestrale. NCBI lineage: Eukaryota > Metazoa > Arthropoda > Insecta > Hymenoptera > Ichneumonidae > Diadegma > Diadegma fenestrale. The sequence continues at coordinate 2,850,821 of CM073314.1, forward strand.
AAGAGAATAAGCCCGGGAAAATTTAAAACATAGACATAATCCTAAGCCTGTTATAATGCTTATTGTCTTAACCATGCACCCTAAGTTTTTGTCGTCGCCGGTTTATTTTTCTTGGCTTAAAAAAAATGATTTCAATTTATTTTTAATACTTGGCGTTCTTTTCTTTTACTTTTGCAAAGTTATTTAATTGTATATACACTACCGGCGAAAAGTTTCCGGACAAAAATTTAAAAGAGTGCCGAGACGGTTTTTCGTGCCATTTCGCCGGTAGTTGGGCTAAGCCAATTTAACCAACGCCATTTTGAAGAGGAAGGTTCCACCTTCAGTTTGGTTTTTTCAAAAAATGTGTCCGATTCTTTTTACACTCAGCACTCAGTTTTGAAAACGACAATTTTTTGTCGTTTTTTATCACTGTTTAGAGTGGACCCCGTTTAGAGTAAAAATGTTTTTTAGGCATTTCTACGGATGAAATCATAAAGGTAGAAGTCCAAGCTTCAATTTCATTTTTTAGAAATTTTTCTACGATTTTTTTTTTCAAAGATATTTCGTTTTTTCAGAAAAAATCGATGATTGGGAAATTGCTCCGTAGTACGAAAACGATGACGTTTACATTAAAACCTCAAGACGCTAAAAAGTTCTATTAGATTATGTTGAGTTGACCAGAATTTTTTCAGATTTTTCTTCTCAAATTTTTTTCTCATCTATTTGAGATCGCAGCTGGATTGATCGGGAAGACCGGATCGCATTGATCTTAAGCTTTAGAAGTAACACAGGGCCTCCGGGAACGCTTTTTATCAATTTTGGATTCTGTGTCTCTCAAAAGCTATTCATCGCATCTTCCACCATTGATTTGGCTATTTTCAATCGCTTCGCGATGTAGCAAATTTTAAACCCTTAATTGCGAAGTGCAAGGATTGATGCACGCTTTTTGACACTTGAATTAAGTCGCTGATCCATTTTCTTCTTCCAAAATGAAATAAAATAAACTCCAATAAACTCAAAAATTACAGTTTATCAACGGATAATTTAATAATCGCTCAACACAACGCGGACATTTTTTCGAAAGCTTTCCAAAGAAGTACTCAATCGAAAGAGATTTTGGATATTTGTCTGTCGTCGTAAGTAAAGAGTGTGTGAACATTTTTCCCACTTTTTTTTTTGTTTTTGAGGCAGACTAGGCAAAAAAAAATAACAAATCGCTCACCTCTACGACAAAGCGAATCTCGCGAAAACGTAAACGAGAAACAACAACGCATAGGACTCGCGACTGTGTTGAAAAGCGTGCATCGAAGCGTGCATCAATCCTGGCATCAATCCTTACACTTCGCAATCAAGGGTTCAAAAATTGCTACATCACGAAGCGATTTAAAATAGCCAAATCAATGGTCGAAGATGCGATGAATAGCTTTCGAGAGACACAAAATCCAAAATTAATAAAAAGCGTTCCCAGAGGCCCCGTGTTACTTCCAAAGCTTAAGATCAATGCAATCCGGTCTTCCCGATCAATCGAGCTGCGATCTCAAATAGATGAGAAAAAAATTTCAAAAGAAAAATCCGAAAAAATTCTGGTCAACTCAACATAATCTAATAGAACTTTTTAGCGTCTTAAGGTTTTAATGTAAACCTCATCGTTTTCGTACTACAAAGCAATTTCCCAATCATCGATTTTTTCTGAAAAAACGAAATATCTTTGAAAAAAAAAATCGTAGAAAAATTTCTAAAAAATGAAATTGAAGCTTGGACTTCTACCTTTATGATTTCATCCTTAGAAATGCCTCAAAAACATTTTTACTATAAACGGGGTCTACTCTAAACAGTGATAAAAAACGACAAAAAATTGTCGTTTTCAAAACTGAGTGCTGAGTGTAAAAAAAATCGTAGATATTCTTTAAAAAAAGCCAATTGAAGGTGAAACCTTCCTCTTCAAAACGGCGTAGGTTAAATTGGCCTAGGCCCACGACCGGCGAAACGGCATGAAAAACCGTCCCGGCACTCTTTTAAATTTTTGTCCGGAAACTTTTCGCCGGTAGTGTACATCTTCGATTGACAGAAATTTTCAATACCTCTAATGTCGATGATGGCTGGTTCGGTAAGAAGCATGTTTTATTGTTTGGCGATCTTCTTCAATTGCCACCAGTGCGGCAAGACCCAGCTTTTATTAAACTTTCTACATCTAAAGCTGAACAGCTGTTGGAATCCTTAGGAAGTGCTGAAATTTGGGCCAGCTTATTTAGTTACGATGAACTGACAATCAATATGCGTCAAAAAAATGATTCATCGTATCGAGAAATGCTCTCTAGGATTCGTTTAGGATTTTTGACAGCATCAGATGCTAATATTCTGAATTCGAGGAAAATTAATTTTAAATCTATAGAGTTTTGAGAAAGAATACAGGAATTATGTACTTACATTGACGAATTACCAGCGGACAGTGTTTGTCTATTAGCAACACGTCATTTGTGCGATGTCCTGAATGAAGCTATGTTAAATGGTATACCATCGGAAGAAATAATATTGATGGCGCGCGATGATATTGATTGTGCCCCTTACAATAAATTAAAAGCCGCGAAGCTTTTGGCCCGTGACGATGAGGATAGTTCTCGAACGGCTGGTCTTGCAACTCGCATAACCGTTAAATTAGGAGCCAAAATTATGCTCAGGCGAAACATAGATGTTACATTAGGTTTGGTTAATGGTACAATTGGCAAAGTTATTTCTTTTTCTCGCGCACTTGACACGAATGATGTGGATAAAGTAAAGATTGTATTGACAACGGGATTAGAGTATGAAATAGAGCGGGTAAGCGTCAAGTTTCAGATAATGGATGGAATTTATGTACTACGCAAACAATTTCCCTTGTGTTTAAGCTATGGCATTACTATTCACAAGAGCCAGGGATTGAGTTTAAAGAATGCTGTTATTGATGCGGGTAACTCTATATTCACTTGCGGACAAGTTTACGTGGCCTTGTCACGTGTAACTACCCTAGAAGGACGACATTTAATAAATTTTGATCCCCATTCTGTAAAAGCTGATGAATTAGCTGTGATTGAATATAATCGTTTGAGGCAGGAGTATCGACCAGACCTTGCGCTCATAACATTTTCTAAACAGCGAGCTCCGAAAGTTCCAGATTTGATTTGGGCAATACCCAAAAACGTTCGGGAATGTCAGGTACCTCAGGCTAAAAGGGAAACCAGTTTCTGGTGCATTAACGGTCTTGCGAACGTAGATGGTGTTTCATGTTACGCCAATGCCATCATACATTGCATGTTCCATTGCGAATCTCTCAGAGAAGAACTAAAAGGACGTAGCAAAGCTGAAGAAAGTGCATTAACACTTCTGCTTCGTGCCTACGCAGAACGAAACAAATTATCAAACGCTTTCGCCGTGCGAGAATATGTTGGTGAATCATTCATTGAAAAAAAACAGCATGACGCGTCTAAATTTTTCATGGGCATATGCGGTAAATCCGCTGTCGTCAAGCATACTGTTGAACATCAATTGTCTATTAAAATTCGATGCCAAGACTGTCAATACACAACCACAAGCGAGCTATCAAATAATATACTGGTTCTAACTATACCACGTGTTCAAAAAGTTTTGACGTTGCAGGAAATAATTGACCATACTTTGACTCAATGGCGTCCTATTGAGGGACAATGTAATTCATGCGGGAATGTAGGCAAACTTACATCGAAAACGAGTGTATTAGCTGCTAACCACGTTGTTATCCTACAACTTTCAATAATGTCAGCGAATAAAGAAAGTTCAACACTTTCTAAATTTGATTATAGTATCAAAGGTGTTCCCTCCGTCATAATTGCTATTTGTGGGCAGAAGTACAAAGTTCAAAGTGCCGTATTTCATAAAGGTGAAACCGTTTTTCGAGGTCATTACACAAGTATGTTAAGAAGTGGTCCTTCTTCATGGATTTTTGCAGATGATGCTCGAATTGAGAAAAAAAGTTGGCCAAGGAATGCCAAAAACAGTTATATGTTTTTCTTGGAGCAGACTAAAAGATAAGTCAACAACAAGAGAATTCGATAGACGCATATTCTCATCTCCCTCTCTTCCTTGTACGAGGGATAAATACCTCTAATTGTTTGTAGCGCAACTATTGCTTAGAGTCTAGATAAAAAGGACGATTGTTTTAATTTTACCGTTTTAAAGAGAACTTTTACATCATTTTGTACTATGCATATCCCATGTAGACATGCTCTTTCAATACGGCGATGTTGGTCCGTCACTAAGGTAGTGATGATACGTTCAAAACAGTCTGACGCGATATTCAAAACATTTGCGAAATTTTTCGAAACCTCATGTTGTGTGCATATACAAATACATATAATTGATTGATGAACGATGAATACTTCAAAAAAAGTCAACAAATCCCGGGCAAAAACAGCACATGTGCTGTAAAAAAAGTTGAGACAAGTACATTTACTTCGTCCGAATAGTTGTCTTTGTTGAAATCCGCCCTGAAAGAAAAAACCAATTCTCCCCTAAAAAGCTATGAGCGATCCGTTCGTGAAAAACAAGTGTTTAAAAATTTTTTTTAACCATTCCCCTTCCAAAAAATATCAAGCAAAAAAGTTAAACAAACATTTCAATCTTGCCGAAAATCTGCAACCTTCATTCCTCCCGTGTGTTCAAGTTTTTGAAAAAATAGGAATAATTCAATGCCTCCAAAAGCAACAGTTCTCAGGAAAAATTCGTGTAATTATTAAACTCAACAAAAAAACACTACAGCTAATGTAGAGCAAGTTATCAGAACCCCACGAAAAAAATTTATTGGTTAAATTCAGATTGCAACAAAATGGGACAATTATTTTCTCACAAAAAGTTACTAAATAAACTGAGATCTACGCGTACATGTCTAAGCACGTAAAGCTTTGTAACACTCTACTCGAACCACAACCAAATTTATTTCCAACCTCCTTGCAGTGTCGGTAAGCGAAAGCGCTATCAGCGCAACGGCAATTTAAGAAACTAAGATTTTGAAATGTAATTTTCACGGAGCTTTAAAGTAGAAGAATTTTGAAGTATAGTAAAGTGTTTTTTGATTGGCAACAATTCGATAAAAGTTTAGCGTTGTATCTTGAGCGGATACGCACAGAGTACTTGTCCGGCCCGAAAAATTTTCTGGTTACGTGTGCACATTTGCACGCTCGTCACGGTTTTATGAAAAGTCGGTTCCTAACGTCACAGAATTTTTGGGTAAATTCGTTAATTTCCAATTCGAAATTAGAAGCGACCGTTGTACAAAGGCCAATCTCTAACAATTGCAACGTGTACGAAAGAAAGGGCTATGTGAACTACTTGAGTATTGGTTGGTTTGAGTTTCGAATGGATGGGGATGAATGATGGAAATGTTGTCTAAGATCACAAACTTCGATTACTTTCATTTTTCACTCATAAAAGAGCTTATTTGGCGGAAATTTTTCGGGCCGGACAAGTACTCTGTGCGTATCCGCTCAAGATACAACGCTAAACTTTTATCGAATTGTTGCCAATCAAAGAACACTTTTTTGTGATACTTGCCTCGAAAGTGCGATTTTCGGTTGGCGTTTTCCGTGGCGAAAGTAGCCTATTTCTCAACGCTTGCTCTTTTGTCTTACTTTACCGCACTAGTGCGGTAATGTGGACTTTACCGCACGGTGAGAAGACTTTACCGCACTAGTGCGGACATTCATATGTCAGATAGCTTAACTGTCAGATGTCAGTCGATGTTTTTTGATCCTCAAATCGAAATTTCGAGGCAAGTATCACAAAAAATATTGTACGCAACATGTGCGAAAAACAACGAAGTACATCGCGCGTTTGCCGCATTCGCCTCGACTTATGATACATATTCGCACTCGTACGAGTGTATTACGGCACTCGCCTTCGGCTCGTGCCGCAATTCACACTCGTACTCGTGCGAATATGTATCACTAGCCTTGGGTACGCCCGCTTCGCTGGGCACACAATGGTCCCCGATGACACTGGGACCCCAATGAAAATGATTTTTCCATTGAGGTCTATATGATCAAATTTGGAAATTTGACTGACTAACTGACTGACTGACTGACAGACAACGAACACCCTAAACCACTGAAGATAGGATCATGATCACAGTTTTTCTGTAGACTCCAATGCAAATGATTTTTTCATTGGGGTCTATGATCAAATACGGATGGGGTCTATGTGATCAAATTCGGAAATTTCTTTGTGCGTCAGTCAGTCAGCCAGTCTTTTTTTTCGTGTGTCAGTCAGTGAGTCAGTCACGCAACAATCGGAAAAAAAAATTGCGAAAATTTCATTTTATTCTGTGACAAATCTGTGACAAATTTCATAACCGTGGTAAATTTCACGATCCAATCTTAAGTGGTTTAGGGTGTGCGTTGTCTGTCAATCAATCAGTCAGTCAGTCAGTCAGTCAGTCAGTCACGCAACTCTTTTATATATATAGATTACCATGGCAGTGGTTGCTAAGGGAACGATGACCATGGCAACCGTTGCCATGGTAACCGTTGCCATGATAACCGTTGCCATGGTAACCGTTGCCATGGTAACCGTTGCCATGGTAACGGTTGCCATGGTAACCGTTGCCATGGTAACCGTTGCCATGGTAAACGCTCAATTTCTCTGCCGGATTTTTTTTTTAATTTGAAAAAAAAAATTTTTTTCTAGAATTTTGTTCGTCCTCTATCTAAAAAAAAAATCTAAGAAATCTAGATAATTATCTAAAAATGTATCTAAAAATTATCAAAAAAATCTAGATAATCATCTAAAACGTATCTAAAAATTATCTAAAAAATCTAGATAATTATCTAAAAATGTATCTAAAAATCATCTAAAAAATCTAGATAATTATCTAAAAATGTATCTAAAAATTATCTAATAAATCTAGATGATTATCTAAAAATGTATCTAAAAATTGTCTAAAAAAAAATTTCGCGATAATTTTTTTTTGGATAGAGGACGAACAAAATCCGTCCTTAGTGAGCGTCTACGATGGGAGAGGAGTAACCGTGACAAATTTCACGATCCTAACTTCATTGGTTTAGGCTGTGCGTTGTCTGTCAGTCAGTCAGTCAGTCAGTCACGCGACTCTTCTATATATATAAAAGAGTCGCGTGACTGACTGACTGACTGACTGACTGACTGACTGACAGACAACGCACAGCCTAAACCAATGAAGTTAGGATCGTGAAATTTGTCACGGTTACTCCTCTCGCATCGTAGACGCTCACTAAGAACGGATTTTGTTCGTTCTCTATCCAAAAAAAAATTATCGAAATTTTTTTTTTTTTTTTAATTTTTTTTTTTAATTTTTTTTCTATACTCTTCTACCTCAATAAACGTTCACCGAGAACGGATTTTGTTCGGTCTCCACCGAAAAAAAATGAAAAAAAAAATTTATCAAAAATTTTTTTTCTCATCTATATATATAAAAGAGTCGCGTGACTGACTGACTGACTGACTGACAGACAATGCACAGCCTAAACCAATGAAGTTAGGATCGTGAAATTTGTCACGGTTACTCCTCTCCCATCGTAGACGCTCACTAAGGACGGATTTTGTTCGTCCTCTATCAAAAAAAAATTGTCGCGAAATTTTTTTTTAGACAATTTTTAGATACATTTTTAGATAATTATCTAGATTTATTAGATAATTTTTAGATACATTTTTAGATAATTATCTAGATTTTTTAGATGATTTTTAGATACATTTTTAGATAATTATCTAGATTTTTTAGATAATTTTTAGATACGTTTTAGATGATTATCTAGATTTTTTTGATAATTTTTAGATACATTTTTAGATAATTATCTAGATTTCTTAGATTTTTTTTAGATAGAGGACGAACAAAATTCTAGAAAATTTTTTTTTTTTTTCAAATTAAAAAAAAAATCCGTTAGAGAAATTGAGCGTTTACCATGGCAACGGTTACCATGGCAACGGTTACCATGGCAACCGTTACCATGGCAACGGTTACCATGGCAACGGTTACCATGGCAACGGTTACCATGGCAACGTTTATCATGGCAACGGTTACCATGGCAACGGTTGCCATGGTAATCGTTTCCTTAGCAACCACTGCCATGGTAATCATCTATCTATTTATATAAAAGAGTTGCGTGACTGACTGACTGACTGACTGACTGAGTGACTGATTGATTGACAGACAACGCACACTCTAAACCACTTAAGATAGGATCGTGAAATTTGTCACGGTTATGAAATTCGTCACAGATACTTCTCTCCCATCGTAGACGCTCACTAAGGAAGGATTTCGTTCGTCCTCTATCCAAAAAAAAAATTATCACGAATTTTTTTTTAGACAATTTTTAGATACATTTTTAGATAAGTATCTAGATTTTTTAGATAATTTTTAGATACGTTTCTAGATAATTATCTAGATTTTTCAAATATTTTTTTTTTATAGAGGACGAACAAAATTCTAAAAAAAAATTTTTTTTTTCAAATTGAAAAAAAAATCCGTTAGAGAAATTGAGCGTTGACCATGGCAACGGTTACCATGGCAACGGTTACCATGGCAACGGTTATCATGGCAACGGTTATCATGGCAACGGTTACCATGGCAACGGTTGCCATGGTAATCGTTCCCTTAGCAACCACTGCCATGGTAATCTATATATATAAAAGAGTCGCGTGACTGACTGACTGACTGACTGACTGACTGATTGATTGACAGACAACGCACACCCTAAACCACTTAAGATTGGATCGTGAAATTTACCACGGTTATGAAATTTGTCACAGATTTGTCACAGAATAAAATGAAATTTTCGCAATTTTTTTTTCCGATTGTTGCGTGACTGACTCACTGACTGACACACGAAAAAAAAGACTGGCTGACTGACTGACGCACAAAGAAATTTCCGAATTTGATCACATAGACCCCATCCGTATTTGATCATAGACCCCAATGAAAAAATCATTTGCATTGGAGTCTACAGAAAAACTGTGATCATGATCCTATCTTCAGTGGTTTAGGGTGTTCGTTGTCAGTCAGTCAGTCAGTCAGTTAGTCAGTCAAATTTCCAAATTTGATCATATAGACCTCAATGAAAAAATCATTTTCATTGGGGTCCCAGTGTCATCGGGGACCATTGTGTGCCCAGCGAAGCGGGCGTACCCAAGGCTAGTTTATATATATAGATTACCATGGCGGTGGTTGCTAAGGGAACGATTACCATGGCAACCGTTGCCATGGTAACCGTTGCCATGATAACCGTTGCCATGGTAACCGTTGCCATGGTAACCGTTGCCATGGTAAACGCTCAATTTCTCTAACGGATTTTTTCTTCAATTTGAAAAAAAAATTTTTTTTTTTAGAATTTTGTTCGTCCTCTATCAAAAAAAAAATTATTTGAAAAATCTAGATAATTATCTAAAAACGTATCTAAAAATTATCTAAAGAATCAAGATAATTATCTAAAAATGTATCTAAAAATTATCTAAAAAATCTAGATAATTATCTAAAAATGTATCTAAAAATTGTCTAAAAAAAAATTCGTGATAATTTTTTTTTGGATAGAGGACGAACGAAATCCTTTCTTAGTGAGCGTCTACGATGGGAGAGAAGTATCTGTGACGAATTTCATAACCGTGACAAATTTCACGATCCTATTTTAAGTGGTTTAGAGTGTGCGTTGTCTGTCAATCAATCAGTCACTCAGTCAGTCAGTCAGTCAGTCAGTCACGCAACTCTTTTATATAAATAGATAGATGATTACCATGGCAGTGGTTGCTAAGGAAACGATTACCATGGCAACCGTTGCCATGGTAACCGTTGCCATGGTAACCGTTGCCATGGTAACCGTTGCCATGGTAACCGTTGCCATGGTAACGGTTGCCATGGTAACCGTTGCCATGGTAACCGTTGCCATGGTAAACGCTCAATTTCTCTAACGGATTTTTTTTTTAATTTGAAAAAAAAAAATTTTTTCTAGAATTTTGTTTGTCTTCTATCTAAAAAAAAAATCTAAGAAATCTAGATAATTATCTAAAAATGTATCTAAAAATTATAAAAAAAATCTAGATAATCATCCAAAACGTATCTAAAAATTATCTAAAAAATCTAGATAATTATCTAAAAATGTATCTAAAAATCATCTCAAAAATCTAGATAATTATCTAAAAATGTATCTAAAAATTATCTAATAAATCTAGATAATTATCTAAAAATGTATCTAAAAATTGTCTAAAAAAAAATTTCGCGATAATTTTTTTTTGGATAGAGGACGAACAAAATCCGTCCTTAGTGAGCGTCTACGATGGGAGAGGAGTAACCGTGACAAATTTCACGATCCTAACTTCATTGGTTTAGGCTGTGCGTTGTCTGTCAGTCAGTCAGTCAGTCAGTCACGCGACTCTTTTATATATATAGATAAGCCTTCGGCTCATGCGGCAACTTCACGCGCGATGTAATTCGTCGCTTTCCGCACTTGTTGCGTAAAATACTATACTATACTTCAAAATTCTTCTACTTTAAAGCTCCGTGAAAATTACATTTCAAAATCTTAGTTTCTTAAATTGCCGTTGCGCTGATAGCGCTTTCGCTTACCGACACTGCAAGGAGGTTGGAAATAAATTTGGTTGTGGTTCGAGTAGAGTGTTACAAAGCTTTACGTGCTTAGACATGTACGCGTAGATCTCAGTTTATTTAGTAACTTTTTGTGAGAAAATAATTGTCCCATTTTGTTGCAATCTGAATTTAACCAATAAATTTTTTTCGTGGGGTTCTGATGACTTGCTCTACATTAGCTGTAGTGTTTTTTTGTTGAGTTTAATAATTACACGAATTTTTCCTGAGAACTGTTGCTTTTGGAGGCATTGAATTATTCCTATTTTTTCAAAAACTTGAACACACGGGAGGAATGAAGGTTGCAAATTTTCGGCAAGATTGAAATGTTTGTTTAACTTTTTTGCTTGATATTTTTTGGAAGGGGAATGGTTAAAAAAAATTTTTAAACACTTGTTTTTCACGAACGGATCGCTCATAGCTTTTTAGGGGAGAATTGGTTTTTTTTTTCAGGGCGGATTTCAACAAAGACAACTATTCGGACGAAGTAAATGTACTTGTCTCAACTTTTTTTACAGCACATGTGCTGTTTTTGCCCGGGTTTAAATTTTCTGTGACGTCATAAAACGCCTATTTTACTGTATATAAGAGTACGGCCGGCTCGCGCGCTACGCTTTTCTTTTAATACTTGGCGTCGAGCCGCTGCCGCGTCTCTTGATTATAATAACCAGCCCGGTGCGAATATGCGATGTAATTCCCGAGACTCGAGATCGTGAGTTTCGAGTCACCCAAAAGCGCGAATAACCCGCTCGACTCGTGTATTTCGTCGACCTCGTGGCCGACGACGACGGTGTGCGCTTGAAGCCCGTGCGCGTGACCCGCGTTTAACGTAATCCCGAATAATCTTGGCGATCCCAAGTTAATGAAGGAAAATATTCCCGTGCGTGGTGAGAGCGCATCCCAGCAATGAATTAGAACGTGTTATTTCCCGAAACCCGCTCAATTCGAGGTTGTAAGACTCGAATTGACCTCATGGTGCGAAGTACCGCGAGAAAGAACAAAAACCCGAAGCGACAAGGACCCACGTGTTTGCGCTCCCACCGGTGATCCAAGACTGAGAGATCAATCATGGCGTAATCGATGAATATCGATTACGCGCATGACCGTTATCCCCGAAAAATCAATAATTGCCCGAATTGTAGCGACGCCCGGGGCAGAGCGCGATAATTAGCCTAAAGGACCTCGCGTTGCCTGTCGATCCCATGTGTCGCCCGTCCTGTGGCGACATTCGCGGCAAGGCGCGAACCCTGACCCAAATGCTCGCGTTATCGATCACAAATAACGCTCAATCCCGAACAATTTTATTTCGCCTTTTTATTCTTTTTCTCTTTTCTTTTTTGAAGTTCCTTATTTATTATTATTTCATTTTGTTTTATATATTTCTTCCCTTTTTGTTTCAGAAAATGTCTGGATTGGGGAAAACAAATTTGTCGGTCGCTTTTGGGCCGATGGCCCACTGCTGGACGGATGGGAAGTTCCATTGGATGGTACGTTGTATTTGCTTATTTGATTTTATTTTATTCCTTATAATTTTCCTATTTATTTTTTGTTTTGTTTTTGTTCCCTTTTTATTTATACTAATTTGTTTTGTTTTTTGCTTTTCGTTTTTTCTGTAGAAAGTGCGCAGGACGGCGTACCGTGGGCCGGTCAGCCAGCTCTGGATGGCGCCTTTTGTTGCGGCTGCGAAGGTTGCAAGGGCGCGACGTCTGGAGTGCGCCATGGCATGGGCGCGTCTGTGGCGGGAAGACCCGTGGTCGAAGGAGGTCAACCTTTGGAACGCCGATGACGTTCCTGGAGATATCTTGGGGCTGCGCCGGCTGTTTTCCATGCCGGCGTTTCCAGGACCGGTGGGGAGCTCCAGTGACGACGAGCTTTGGGAGCTTTTTGGTCCCGATTTTTATCGCCGGCATCTTTGTCGTCGTGTTTAATTATATTCATTTATATATTTGTCGGAGATTGATACGAAGTACAATAACTTCTAGTACGAGATGACTTGAAGTACGAAAAGGATCAAAAGAGATATCTTGCGTCAAGCGTTCTCTCAAGAAATAAAGATCGACTCTGGTTGCTAAGCAACAAGATGTTGAATAGGAAATAACGCTTGGATGAAATCGAAAGTCGTGGCTGAGGGATTGACAGCTCGTCACGTCGCAATCATCGCGCGGATATCTTTAATTCGGAATTATTAATTAAAGATCAGTTTGCGATGGCAAATAACTCTCATGGATCCTCTTCGGATCCTTCGCTCGGGTTCACCTCGACATATTTGATTTTATGTAAAAAAATTTTTGAATTTTTTTTTTGTAACAATATATGTACGAAAATTCAAATTGTGTCTATCCGTTTTATTTCTCTTCCTGCGTTTCTCCTTTCTCTTTTCCTGCGTTTTTTTTTCTTTGAGTTGTTTATTTATTATCGATTTTTTATTTTGTTTGTTTTATATATGTTGTTGCGCCCGCATAGCAACCAATTCCATAAAACCATCATATTATAATCAGCGACAGGAAGTCGTTCACGTGCCGTTCAAAAACGCATCCCTCAGCAAGTCTCGTGGACTTTGCTCCAACTTCGAGGCCAAACCAAAAACGCTGACAATTAAACTCAGCACTCGACCGTCGCGATGCACCTGTACAATAACCCCAAGGCATCGAACGATCGACTGCCCACCACCATTAATTACCACCTCCACAATCATTCGAAAACCCCTAGTTCATAAAAAGGGAACGCAACGCCCAAATCAGGCACTCTGCGATCAAATACCGAAATATCATATCGTTAATTACACCGATTGGTCTTGAGGCAATTAAACTCAATTGTAACGAACTTATCCACAATAAACCTTAGACGTTAAAACTGAAAGTATTGGGTTGGAGTTTAACTCAACCTTAGCAATATCCCGAATAAATCAGTCCCAAGCAAACTCGCCCCCACGTGACGGTTTGCACGGGCACAACAATGTGTATGTATATTGTTACGTCCCGGTATTTTTGCCCGATCGTGTTAGGACTTACCGTGGTCGTAGCTGTAAAAGTTGCTCCGGTTTTAGATTTGCAAAGGCAAATCGGGGATTGGAGCCAGTTGTCCAGGCAGGTTGAATATTATTGTTTGGGATTTTAATGTATGGAACGTCGCTGGTTGAAGGAACAATTGGTGTAATTGAATTAGTTATGACGCACGATAAACAATTAACAATGTGTTCACGCCAATAAGCGTTCTGTAGCGAAATCTCGACTAAACGTTAAAACTTCGAACGTGGCTATCAAGTTAGAACACCTGGGGTCGAGAGTAATTTACTCAATATTTTGATTAATGCGTGCGAACCCCGTATTGACCACAGGTACCGCGTTCGAGCTCCCAGAATGCTCAGTATTCCACGAGAATTCACGAGAACAACATATCTGCGACAAATTCTTGAGTTTAATAAAATTACAATATTTTTAAGATTTGTGAGTTGTTTTTATTTCGTGTGCATGTTCCCTCCGAGCGATTCGAACCCTTTTCGCCCACGAATTTATTCGCGGAAAACGAAAATTAGCAGCATCACAAAAAGAAGAAATGGTGTTACTAAATTCTGAATGTTTCCATAGCGAAGGCGGAAACACAATGTTTATTATTATTAAAACAATTATTAAAACTTGTACACTTTCCTTTACATATTGGTGCATTGCGCGATGACCCTTTGAACAATGAGGTTTAGGGTCATTCGCGTTTATTATTCCGGACTTTATAATTTCGAATTATTTTATTTTATTTCGATTCGCGAATTATGTTTCCGCGTAAACGTTTTTACTATTGCCGGACCGAACTATGAAGTGGGTCCTCGGCCACGAGGGCCGAGGCTCTTTTTTGGAAAAACTTAAATTTGCTGGTAGACCGTTCAGCTCGAGGTCTCCAGATCGACTGACTATTTAATTGTCCGCAAATAGTGCCGTGCACTTTTGTGGATATTAATCCGCGCGTGAAGTCCGCGATAAGCTGGACTTCGCGCGTTCGGGAGGTGTGGAGCGTCTTCTCGCTACCGTGAGATCTCCAACGTCAGCAAATTTTGTGGACGATCACCGTGAGATCTCTACGGTTGAGACGTTCCCACCTTGATATGACTAAAATTATTTCAATATTAAAAATGAGTCAATTCGGGTATCGAACGGAATCCCAGGACGTAACAATATCTTTCTTACAGCAAATTATAAAGATTTAATGTGATTTGTTTTGACAAAATTTTTTTTTTCGTCGTTCCTTTACCTTTTTCCACTCTTTATTTTTATTTTATGATAGTTTCTGTTTTTTAAAAGTTTTTTCTCTTAATTTATTTTCACTTTATAATTTTCTTCATTTTATTATTTTGTTTTATGTCTTTTTGGGTTTTATATATTTTTGATTATTATTTATTATTATTTTTCTGGTTTTTTCTTTACCTATTTCTTCGATTTATTTTCGTTTAATATTTTTCGATTTTATTAAAATCTTGAAATCTTTATTAAAATCTTATCGAAAACAGATTTTTTTTTTCTGTTTGTTGCGGCATTTTTTTTTCTTCGTCCGCTGTATTCCGTACGTTGGCGGCTTGAGGGGGACGGGGTGTTGGCGGCCATTTCGTTAGTGGGTGACGTATGGCTTGATGCAGTCCACGTGCACTCGCATCGTACGTCGTCCGCGACCGATAGTGTAGTTTACTGCTGAATCTTTGCTTTTCACCGTGTAGGGCCCCGTCCACTTGGGGGTCAGTTTTGCTGATCTACCTCGACGTACAGTGGGGTCGTGCAGCAGAACTTTGTCGCCAACGCGGTATTCTGGTTTACCGGCGGCTTTGTCCGTGTATTCTTTTGTCTTTTCCTTTCCCTTCAACAATTTTTCTCTTGCTACCTGCCAAGTTGCTCGTAATCTTTCCCTCAATTCGGCGCCGTAGTCGTCATATGTGTACGCTGTACGAGGGGGTTGTTTGAGGGCTGTCGGTAAGTCCGCTCGTTTGCCGAAAACGAGTTCATGCGGAGAATATTTGGTTGCGGTGTGAGGGGTGGTGTTGTACGTGAACATTGCATACGGCAACCATTCATCCCAATCCGCCTGATCTTCCTGAATGAAATTTTTCAGGTATTCCGCTAAAGTACGGTGAGATCGCTCAAGGGCTCCATTCGATTGAGGGTGGTATGCTGTTGTCTGAATCTTTTTTATTTGGAGGAGTTTGCACATTTTCTTGAAAAGATCGCTGAGGAAATTGGTTTCTTGGTCGGCCAGGATTGTTTTTGGGGTTCCGAATTTACAAATTATTTCGGTTATCAAGCTCTTTGTTACTTCCTTTGCCTCTTGATTTTTTAAAGGTACGGCTGCGCTGTATTTGGTAAGCGCGTCTTGGAAGGTGAGGATGTACACTACCGGCGAAAAGTTTCCGGACAAAAATTTAAAAGAGTGCCGGGACGGTTTTTCATGCCGTTTCGCCGGTCGTGGGCCTAGGCCAATTTAACCTACGCCGTTTTGAAGAGGAAGGTTTCACCTTCAATTGGCTTTTTTTAAAAAATATCTACGATTTTTTTTACACTCAGCACTCAGTTTTGAAAACGACAATTTTTTGTCGTTTTTTACCACTGTTTAGAGTGGACCCCGTTCATAGTAAAAATGTTTTTTAGGCATTTCTACGGATGAAATCATAAAGGTAGAAGTCCAAGCTTCAATTTCATTTTTTAGAAATTTTCCTACGAGTTTTTTTTTCAAAGATATTTTTTTTTTTCAGAAAAAATCGATGATTGGGAAATTGCTCCGTAGTACGAAAACGATGAGGTTTACATTAAAACTTCAAGACGCTAAAAAGTTCTATTAGATTATGTTGAGTTGACCAGAATTTTTTCAGATTTTTCTTTTGAAATTTTTTTCTCATCTATTTGAGATCGCAGCTCGATTGATCGGGAAGACAGGATTGCATTGATCTTAAGCTTTGGAAGTAACACGGGGCCTCTGGGAACGCTTTTTATCAATTTTGGATTTTGTGTCTCTCAAAAGCTATTCATCGCATCTTCGACCATTGATTTGGCTATTTTCAATCGCTTCGTGATGTAGCAATTTTTGAACCCTTGATTGCGAAGTGTAAGGATTGATGCCAGGATTGATGCACGCTTTGATGCACGCTTTTTAACACAGTCACGAGTCCTATGCGTTGTTGTTTCTCGTTTACGTTTTTGCGAGATTCGCTTTGTCGTAGAGGTGAGCGATTTGTTTTTTTTTTGCCTAGTCTGCCTCAAAAACAAAAAAAAAGTGGGAAAAATGTTCACACACTCTTTACTTACGACGACAGACAAATATTCAAAATCTCTTTCGATTGAGTACTTCTTTGGACAGCTTTCATAAAGAAAGAAATCATATCTCGGTGGAAAATTGAGATAGAGACATGACTTTGGGCTTAAATTAAGATCCACAGAGTAAATTTCTGGGAAAAAAAATCAGAAATTTATTCCCATAAAGTCAACTAAATAAAATCTTCACTCTCAAGTCATGTAAAAATGGCGTTTTTTTTTCTAAGATGATGGTGAAAATGCAAAAATACCATTCTCGAGAAAATATAAGATTATGGCACGCGTTCACGTTTCCTTTCAGCTCAGCAAACCATGTGGACGATAAAAAAAAACATGATTTCACCGTCGTTGCTCGGAGAAGAGCGATTTTCGTTTGAAAATTGATGAAAAATCGTTATTTTCGAGCAAAAATGATGGAAATGGGCGAAAAATCATATCTCGGTGAAAAATTGAGATAGAGACATGATTCTTGGCTTAAAATGAGCTCCACAGAGTACACTTCTAGGGAAAAATCAGCAAATTATTCCCACCGGACTGAAAAAATTGGAAACTTCCAATCAGAAAAAAGAAGTGATATCCTAGCCAAAAATCCCCTCCCGGGGAAAAAAGCCTGGACAAGTCCATTTGTTCGTGACCCCCGTTTCCAATCATTTTCATAGACAAATCCAACCCCCCTGGAAAAGAATTGAAATAAAATGAAGAGTAGAAAAAAAAACCCTCGGAAAAAATGGCTCCTAAAAAATGGAGAAAAACCCCAAAAAAAAATCAAAACAATTGAAAAAAATACAATAAATGTAAAAATGGTAAAAAAAAAATTGATTATTTTCGCTCAGCACGAAAAATTCTTGATATCCATGAAAGGACAAGTATTCCATTGATGGCTGAAAATCAATTAACAAGAAAAAGGGAAAAGTTTCAAAAAAACACGGCACAAAAAAAAGAAACCCCTAAATACACAATAGCGAATCGACAGAAAAACTTGCGTGACGTGATGGAACACTAAAGTTTGCCATCGCATGTTGAGCAAGTGAGCGGATGCGCACAGAGTACTTGTCCGGCCCGAACATTTTTTTATTAGAAGTGCTCATAGGTTTTGAACTTGACATAACGTAATTGTTTAGTCTCAAAAAGCTTTTTAGAAAAGACACGTGAATGGTCGGTGAAAATCTCGAGTTCTCTCCAAAACCGATTTACATTTCAAGTGAATAATACAAAAAATGGCTAGGAGTGCAATTTTTTCCGATGCATTACGGGTCATTGAATTTAACTCGCTGCACCTTAATTATTCATTAGTTGTTATTTTTCTATGTCTCGGGTTCTCTCCAAAACCGATTTACATTTCAAGTGAATAATACAAAAAATGGCTAGGAGTGCAATTTTTTCCGATGCATTACGGGTCATTGAATTTAACTCGCTGCACCTTAATTATTCATTAGTTGTTATTTTTCTATGTATCCATACTCGTGTAAAATATTGCACAAATAATTTATTAATGGCTGTGGCTATTCGTCCGGATATTTCATACCTAGCCAAAATCCCCTCCACGGGGAAAAAAGCTTGGACAAGTACATTTGTTGGTAATCCCCGTTTCCATTTGTTTTCACAGAAAAATCAAATCCCCCCTAAAAAAAATTGGAAACGCCAACAAAATAAAGAATTTTAAAAAAACCCTGGAATTGAGAAAAATACAAGAAATGCGAGAATGGTAGAAAAAAGTTGATGCTATTCGCTCAACACCAAAAATTCTGATATCTATAAAAGGCCAAGTATTCCGTGTCCATACCACTAAAAACAAAATGGCGAATCGACAGGAAAAATTCATAAAAAAATACAAAACTAAAGTTTGCCATCGTATGTCGAGCGGATGCGCACAGAGTACTTGGCCGGCCCGAAATTTTTTGTATATTAGCTTCCACTATTTATAGATAGATAGAACAGATTCGTTGTATTCATGAGAAAAATGATAAGCGTTACACAAATGTCACTGAACGTAATATGAATGAATCAGTACAAATTCAGGGTTTTCTCTCAATTTGATATACAATTAATTAATTAATCACTTGCGCAATATTTTACACTAGTATGGATACGTAGAAAAATAACAACTGATCACTAATTAAGGTGCAGCTAAATATTAAATCAAATGACCCGTAATGCGTCGGAAAAAATTGCACTTCTAGCAATTTTTTGTATTATTTGCTGGAAATATAAATCTTTTTAGGAGAGGACCTTGATTGACTTGAGATTTTCACTAAGCTCTCGCGTGTCTTTTCTAAGAATATTTCTGAGACCAAACAATTACGTCATGTCAAGATTAACCAAGCTGATCACTTTAATTCAAAATTTCTGGCCGGCCAAGTACTCTGTGCGCATCCGCTCGACATACGATGGCAAACTTTAGTTTTGTATTTTTGTATGAAGTTTTCCTGTCGATTCGCCATTTTGTTTTTAGTGGTATGGACACGGAATCCTTGGCCTTTTATAGATATCAGAATTTTTGGTGTTGAGCGAATAGCATTAACTTTTTTCTACCATTCTCGCATTTCTTGTATTTTTCTCAATTCCAGGGTTTTTTAAAATTCTTTATTTTGTTGGCGTTTCCAATTTTTTTTTAGGGGGGATTTGATTTTTCTGTGAAAACAAATGGAAACGGGGATTACCAACAAATGTACTTGTCCAAGCTTTTTTCCCCGTGGAGGGGATTTTGGCTAGGATATGATTTATTTTTTCTGAACACTCTCAAAACCTAGAGTTTTCACATATTTGCTATCATTATATTTAATAGATCTCTGGAAATACTTGAAAGAAATTGAGAAAATTGTTCATTCCTCTCCAATTGGAAAAAAAACGTTGAAAAAATAATTTGAAAAACGATATAAACGACCGAAACAAGGATAAAATGAAAGATGACGGGAAAGAAATTCTGCTTACGTTTTTTTCTTTCTCTCATTCAACAACGGTAACAATCAGCAAATTTTCGGTGAGACTCTTAGTCAATCCCTCAACGAATGCTGTCCAGACTCTTCGTCAATCCCTCAAAACCGTCTCGGAAAGACTCTGAGTCGATCCCTCGAAGAACTTTCGTAGAGACCCCCAACAATCCTTTAAACAATCCCATTCAAACTCTTGACTGATCCCTTATAAAAGGCCTGGCAAAATTCTTGATTAATTCCATAAAAACTTCAATTCGGATATCATTGTCAACCCTTTTTAAAAATTCTCGTCAAGACTCTCGGTTGATCCCTGAGAAACATCACGATCAAACTCTGAGTCAGTCCCTTAAAGAACTTCCGTCAGGACCCCTGGTCGAGCCCTGAAAAAGAAATCGCGAATCATTGAGCCGTCGATCTAGATAGTGGAGAAATATACTCAGACATCGAAAACAATGGAAAATCATACCTCGACAACGAAAACCATGGAGCCGTTGACCTAGATAGCGAAAAATATGGAGAAATATACCCAGACAACGAAAACCATGGCGCCGTCGACCTGGAGCGTGAAGACCATACAAAAATATACCTAAACATCGAACATCGTGCAGAAATATACCTGGACAACGAAAACCTTGGTGAAATATACCTAGACAACGAAAACCATGGAGCTCCCGACCTGGAGAGCGAAAACCATAGAGAAACATGCCAAGGATCAAAAACCATGGAAAAATATACCCAGACAACGAAAACCATGGAGCCGTCGACCTAGGCATCGAAAAGCCTAGAGGAATGTACCCAGATAACAGAAACCATAAAGCCATCGACCTGGAGAGCGAAACCCATGGAGAAATATGCCTGGATGAACCATGGAGCCGTTGACCTGGAGAGCGAAAACCATAGAGAAATATATCTGGATGACGAGAACCATGGACCCGTTGACCTGGAGAGCGAAAACCATAGAGAAATATACCTAGACATCGAAAACCATGGAGCAATATACCTAGACATCGAAAACCATGGAGCCATCGACCTGGAGAGCGAAACCCATGGAGAAATATACGTGGATGACGGGAACCATGGAGCCGTTGACCTGGAGAGCGAAAACCATAGAGAAATATACCTAGACATCGAAAATCATGGAGAAATATACCTGGACAACAAAAATCATGGAGCCGTCGACCTAGACACCGAAAACCCTGGAGAAATGTACGCCGACAACGAAAACCATGGAGCCATCGAGCTGGAGAGCGAAAACCATAGAGAAACTACCTAGGCATCGAAAACCAGAAAACCATGGAGAAATATACCTAGACATCGAAAACCATAGAGCCATCGACCTGGAGAACGAAACCCATGGAGAAATATCCTGGATAACGAAAACCATGAAGCCGTCGACCTGGAGAGCGAAAACCATAGAGAAATATACCTAGACATTAATTAAGATTTAATAATAAAAACAATTTTAAAACATCATGTTCAACGTTTCTCGTCGTCTTCGGACTCTCATTTTTAACAAATTTGTGGTCTTCTGTTTTTATTATTTTTTCGCGAAACTCATTTTATCGCGTTCTTATTTGAGGAATGACCGAGGGTCGATAAAGATTATTCCTCACTTTTCGATATCACCGTACCAGACTTCACTCGTATAACGCTCGTAACCAAACCTTTCTGTCAAATGACAGCACAGGGCGATGTCGTCAGTCGCGACCAATCAGAAACGCGACAGCGACGTTCGCCCTTTCTCTGTGTCGTATACATACACGCACGCACACTCCGATCATTGCATAGATTTTGTCTGTGCAAACTTTTATCTCAGCAATTACAGCATCAATCGTGATGATTTATGGCTCAATCGACGGACAGTAATTTCATTAGTCTTAGTTTCAATTTTCAGATCCTGACATTACTCCTGCGCTTTGTAATTAAAAATATGTCTCCCCCCACCACCAGATTTTGCTTTATTCAGAGATAATATACTCGGCCGAGTCTCGGGCTAGCAGACGACAGCAGAGCTGTCAAATGTACTTGTCCCGAGACTCTACCGAGTCTCTTGATACTAAAAAGCATAGTCGGATGAATAAGCAACCCTTAATCGTACGGATAAAGCGGAAATCATTGGATAAAGCGTGTTCGGACGAATATTATTCGTCCGGCTATCCGGACGGCTAGCCACTGCGTTTCTCTTAAATAATTGTATATCAAATCGAGAGAAAACTTTGAATTTGTACCAATTCATTTGAATGTATAAAGTTCAGTGATGTTTGTATAACGCCCATCATTTTTCTCATGAATACAACCGAGTTGTTCTATCTATCTAAAAATAGCGGAAGCTAATACAAAAATTTTCGGGCCGGACAAGTACTCTGTGCACATCCGCTCAACTGCTCAACATGCGATGGCAAACTTTAGTTTTCCATCACGTCGCGCAAGTTTTTCTGTCGATTCGCTATTGTGTATTTAGGGGTTTCTTTTTTTTGTGCCGTGTTTTTTTTGAAACTTTTCCCCTTTTCTTGCTAATTGATTTTCAGCCATCAATGGAATACTTGTCCTTTCATGGATATCAAGAATTTTTCGTGCTGAGCGAAAATAATCAATTTTTTTTTTACCATTTTTACATTTATTGTATTTTTTTCAATTGTTTTGATTTTTTTTTGGGGTTTTTCTCCATTTTTTTAGGAGCCATTTTTTCCGAGGGTTTTTTTTTCTACTCTTCATTTTATTTCAATTCTTTTCCAGGGGGGTTGGATTTGTCTGTGAAAACGATTGGAAACGATGGTCACGAACAAATGGACTTGTCCAGGCTTTTTTCCCCGGGAGGGGATTTTTGGCTAGTTAAATTATCCGTTGACAAACTGTAATTTTTGAGTTTATTGGAGTTTATTTTATTTCATTTTGGAAGAAGAAAATGGGTCAGCGACTTAATTCAAGTGTCAAAAAGCGTGCATCAATCCTTGCACTTCGCAATTAAGGGTTCAAAATTTGCTACATCGCGAAGCGATTGAAAATAGCCAAATCAATGGTCGAAGATGCGATGAATAGCTTTTGAGAGACACAGAATCCAAAATTGATAAAAAGCTTTCCCGGAGGCCCCGTGTTACTTCTAAAGCTTAAGATCAATGCGATCCGGTCTTCCCCATCAATCGAGCTGCGATCTCAAATAGATGAGAAAAAAATTTGAAAAGAAAAATCTGAAAAAATTCTGGTTAACTCAACATAATCTAATAGAACTTTTTAGCGTCTTGAGGTTTTAATGTAAACGTCATCGTTTTCGTACTACGGAGCAATTTCGCAATCATCGATTTTTTCTGAAAAAACGAAATATCTTTGAAAAAAAAAAATCGTAGAAAAATTTCTAAAAAATGAAATTGAAGCTTGGACTTCTACCTTTATGATTATATCCGTAGAAATGCCTAAAAAACATTTTTACTCTAAACGGGGTCCACTCTAAACAGTGATAAAAAACGACAAAAACTTGTCGTTTTCAAAACTGAGTGCTGAGTGTAAAAAGAATCGGAGACATTTTTTGAAAAAACCAAACTGAAGGTGGAACCTTCCTCTTCAAAATGGCGTTGGTTAAATTGGCTTAGCCCAACTACCGGCGAAATGGCACGAAAAACCGTCCCGGCACTCTTTTAAATTTTTGTCCGGAAACTTTTCGCCGGTAGTGTAAATCCGTGTAAATTGAAGTCGCGTTACTTTTATTTTTTCTTGAAACTTTTTTAACAAAACGTCACTTCAATTTACATGTATTTAGATGGAAAAAATAGAAAATTGTAAATTAAATATCTTAAATTCGAGGCGCCAGAAAATGTTTCGTCTCATAGAAAAGTTGTTCGTTTTAATGTCAAGAATATTTACACCAAATTTTAAGAAAATCCTAATTCAACCCACATTGCGATAGTTATACCTCAATAATCCCGGATCATTGTTTCATTAATATGCCAGTGTCTCGACAAACAGGCAGTGCTCGACACAGTGGTAGTAATCTGATGTGAATCGAATATCTAACCCCCGAACGACACTTTTGTAATACAGTCTGATGGATCGTATGCAGGCAAGCCAAAATTTCTACCTACTTGGCAAAAAGGTAATATCATTAAGAAAAAGGAAAAAGATTGAAGATCTCATGAGATTGTTCGCAATGAATATGTTTTTTGCGGGATCTGGTGTTGGTAGTAAGGTGAAAATAAGAGCGGGCGATTATAAAAATACGTGTGGTTTATTAAAATACATAGTTTGGAAATTTGGTGCCGTGAAAGTTGGCCCGTTACCCGCCCGTGATGCGCGTAAACCGTGGTTGATAAAAAAAACCCGCCCGGAATGCGTGTAATACTGATTATAATAACCCGCCCGGTGCGAATATGCGAGGTAATTCCCGAGACTCGAGATCGTGAGTCTCGAGTCACCCGAAAGCGCGAAAACCCGCTAGACCCGTGTATTTCGTCGACCTCGTGGCCGACAAAGACCGTGTGCGCTTGAATCCCGTGCGCGTGAACCGCGTTGTTCGTAATCCCGAATTATCTTGGCGATCCCGAAGTAAAGAAGGAAAATATTCCTGTGCCTGGTGAGAGCGCATCCCAGTAATGAATTAGAACGTGTCATTTCCCGAAACCCGCTCAATTCGAGGTTGTAAGACTCGAATTGACCTCATGGTGCGAAGTACCGCGAGGAAAGCGAAGGACCCAACGCGACAAGACCCACGTGTTTGCGCTCCCACCGGTGATCCAAGACTAAGATCAATCATGGCGTAATCGATGAATATCGATTACGCGCATGACCGTTATCCCCGAAAAATCAATAATTGCCCGAATTGTAGCGACGCCCGTGGCAGAGCGCGATAATTAGCCTAAAGGACCTCGCGTTGCCTGTCGATCCCATGTGTTGCCCGTCCTGTGGCGACATTGGCGGCAAGGCGCGAACCCCGACTCAAATGCTCGCGTTATCGATCAAAAATAACGCTCAATCCCGAACAGAATAAGTATTCTTCATTTCAATCCTCAAAATCACCCCGACAACAATGTTCTTTTTATTTCAGATAATCTGGTCCCCACTATTACCATTACAAGATAGCTGTCTTGCTTTTAAATCGTACGGTCCCCACAATCAACTTTCCACCATAGCTATATCGATTTTATATCTGGCCCCTACAATCACCCTTACAGCACGGTTTTTTCATTTCACCTCTGATCCTCGAAACAACCTTCACATATGGCAACAGTTTTCATGCGTAAATCGGTATGGAGATCGGAATTATAAAAACCTGCGAATTTTCTATAATCTGGAAATCGCAGTTTTGTGGCTGTAGAGTGTCGACCTATGAACCCCGACATAATTTTTGAATTAACCCTTGAATGATATTGTTTATAAAATCAATTGCGCATGCATCGTCGCAGAATTTTTCTACGACTTTCGTCTTTGCTGATCCATCGTTGTAAAGCGAGCAAGGAAAAGAGAGAGAGAGAATGAATGAATGAATGAATCGTGTTTATTATGCCCTGAAACAGTTTTCGTGGGCAAAGTTGGAAAGAATGAATATAACTTATCCTAAACTTAATACTAATACTAATACTAATACTAATACAAGAAGACTTAAACCTAAAACATAGAGTAAGATGAGCATGAGAAATAAGTAATAATAAAAATAAAGTGAAATAAAATACAATAAAATAATAAAGAAAAATTTGACGTTGGGGTGAATCAGGTATGAATGACCTCTAGATGCAATTTACAGACGCTGAGAGTCGAGGAGTAAAGCATATAAAGCCGTTTTGAAATCAGAGAGGGTGAAAGAGGACGGTATATTGGCTGGGAGGGAGTGCCAAAAATAGCAAGCGCTGACTGCGAAGGATTTTTGAAGGGTAGAGGTGCGATGCGGTGGGATGGTAAAGGTTAAAGAGAGAGAGAGAGAGATTGATTGATTGATTTCTTTATTATGCCCCGGCAAGCTATAGGGCAAGAATGTGATAACACGCAATACAGAGACAGAAAAACAGTGAGCGCAAAACAGGAGATACAGCAAAAACAAATTTAACAGATGCACAGAAAGAGACTGAAGAATGAGCAAAGAAAAAATACATGGGTAAAGAAAATAAGAGATAGCGAAAAATAGTGAAAAGTGAAAGAGAGAGTGAAAGAGAGAAATAAAGAATAGTGAAAGAGAGAGAGAGAGAGAGATTGATTGATTGATTGATCATATATTTCCGCCCAAGCAAGCTACAGGGCGCAGATAAAAAAGAGAACAATAGTTGAAATTACAACTAAATACAAAGAGAGTACAAAAAAGATAATAAAAATAGAACAGTTTAAGAAAGGTGGACAAG
Organism: Diadegma fenestrale; assembly: GCA_037043255.1. Taxonomy (NCBI): domain Eukaryota; kingdom Metazoa; phylum Arthropoda; class Insecta; order Hymenoptera; family Ichneumonidae; genus Diadegma; species Diadegma fenestrale. The sequence continues at coordinate 2,876,955 of CM073314.1, forward strand.
AGTAAGTGTAAGGTAGAAAAATAAAACTAAAACTAGATAAAGAAAAATTCGAGTACAGAGTGCGAAAAAATAGAGTAATAAGAGAGAGGTAATGAGAGAGAGATAAGGTGGTATTGGGGAGAAACGAGCGAGGGAGACGCAATTCCAGGAGGCCTGGGGGAGTTATGGGACTGGGGAGGGGGCTGAGGTGGGAGGCAGAAAAGCTGAGTGTTCGCGCAGCTCATTAGCAAGGAGAAAACGGTGAAGATTGGATTTAAAGACGGCAAGGGAAGAGGAGGCCTTTAGCTCTGGAGGTAGGGAGTGCCAGAAGTAGGCAGCGGAGAGACGGAAGGAGTTGTGGTATGTGGAGGTGCGATGGGTGGGAATCAGGAAAGAAACAGAAGACAGATCATTGGTACGCGCCGACCTTCTAGCTAGCAGAAGGTCATGCGGCAGAAGATCCACCAAATAGGCAGGTGCATCATTGCGAGAGATGCGGAACGCGGCAATGCCTAAGAAATATCGCCGACGGTTAGCGACGGATAGCCAGTTCAGTCGCAGACGATAAGGGGTGATCGAGGTGTCACGCCGCAAGTTGAAAATAAAGCGGATACAACAATTTACTAACCGCTGGAGTTTGGTGTTAAGTTCGCCGGTGACATCATTGAAGACAAGACAACAGTAGTCGATGTGCGAGAGAGCAAGCGACTGAATGAGATTAGCTCTGGCTTCGACAGGAATGATTTTGGAATTGAATTTAAGTTTATGTAAAGTCGAGTAAATTTTTTGCGAGAGTAAATTAACGTGCTTGCTCCAAGATAAGTCAGCGGCGATTATAACACCAAGGTTGCGGGCGTGAGATACGTAAGGAAGAAAGCTATCGAGACCGAGCCTGATCGGGGGACAAGCGCTGAGGTCGAGAGAACGAATGTAGGCATTGCTACCGATGATGAGTGCTTTCGTTTTAGCGGCGTTCAGCTTAAGACCGTTGGAGACGGCGAAATCGTTAATGACGTTAACGTCGAAAGTCATTTGAGCAATGCCAGCATTTAGTTCTGAGGGGCGGCAGTGGAGATAGATCTGCGTGTCATCGGCAAATATCATCCGATTGGTGTACCGCAGGTTGGAGCCGATGTTGTCGATGTACAGAAGAAAAAGAAGAGGGCCTAAAACCGAGCCCTGCGGAACACCACGAGTGACATTCAACCAAACAGACAGATCACCTCGTTCGTCGACAACGGCCTGACTTCTACCAACAAGGTAGGAGTAGACCAATGACAGTGCTGAATCCACAAAGCCGAGGAGTTTGAGCTTTAATAGTAGTTGTAAGTGAGGTATGGTGTCAAAAGCCTTACTGAAATCAAATAAAACAAGAATTGTCAATTTGCGCTGCTCAATGGCGAGGCGGATATCGTCTGTAACTCGCAGAAGGGCGGATTGAGTACTGAACTTGGGGCGGAATCCAGACTGTCGTGGATCCAGCAGATCATTGGTGGTAACAAAGTTAGAGATTTGTTTGAATAATGCGCGTTCGAAGAGTTTGGAGAAAACTGGCAAATTCGCAATCGGCCGTGTGTCAGAAGGATGTAGAGGCAAATTAGTTTTAGATAACGGCCTAATCAGTGCACGCTTCCAGATCGACGGAAAGTGAGAGAGAGATATCGCTTGGTTAAAAATGACCATGAGAAGCGTAGAGATGGCGCCTTGAGAGTTGGTGACGGAAAAGGCAGAAATTTCGTCGTAGCCTTGGCTGAGAGAGGAGGATGGGAGGGTAGACAGGAGGATGGCGACTTCGTCTAAAGAGATAGGGAGGAAGGAGAAAGGGGGATCAGGTCGTGCAACAGAGGCAAGCAACGAGGTGAGAGTTGCGAGGTCGAGCTGAGGATCCGCACCAACAATCGTGGCATAATAAACATTAAGTTGATTGGCAGAAAAGAAGTGTAAAGGAGATGAGAATCTGGGTTTGACAAGACCCAGATTCGCAAGTTCCTTCCACAAACGGTTAACGTTACCGGTAGCATTTAATTTGCGAAGGAGATATGTCTCTCTCGAGCTCCTGATAAGAGTTGAGACGCGGTCTCTGAGCTGGCGATAGACAGCGAAGGCAAGGGGGTTGCGAGAGCGTTTGGCGTGCTTGTATAGAGCATTTCGTTCCCCAATCATATTGTTAATATCAGGAGTTATCCAGGGCGTCGGGGGTTTGGTGACAGAGAAGGAATAAAGCGGCGCATGTCTATTGAAAGTGTCAGTAATAGTGGACGTAAAAGTGCAGAGTAAATAGTCGAGGTCGGTTGGTGACATTAGGGGAGGAGCAGGGATCGAGCCGAGTGCGGTTGTTAAGTCGTGGTGGTACGCGGAAGGGTTGAAATTCGAAATCCGTCTTCTCTGGAGAGTGCGAGGAGAGAACGTAGTGGCCGCCAGGTTCACAGCGATCTCAACAGCATCATGCCCCGCGATAAATGGAACATCTGTTTTAGAGAATTCGACAAGTTTGTCATGACTGTCAATAATAAAAACATCAAGCCACGAATCACAGTAGGAAGTGTGATAGGTTGCATCGGAAGGAACTAGAAAAAGTGAGTGAGTAAAGATGAAGTCACGGAGAAAGGTGGCTTCGAAATTGTTGGAAAGCATGTTGCAGTTGAGATCACCGGAAATGACAATGTTTTTATAATGGGGTGAGAATCTGTCGAAAGCGGCAATGACTTCGCCAAATAGTTTGGCTTTAGGTCTTCTGTAGATAACAGTGAAGAGGATAGGATCACAGTCGGGTGAGCGAATTTCAAGCATGAGATACTCAGGAGAGTTGGAGAAGGTTGAGGGGGAGGAGTCAAGGATAGTCGCACGCAAAGAACTATGAATGTATACAGCAACGCCGCCCCCGATTTTGCCTGCGCGATCGTTCCTGATAAGGAAGAAATTCGGTAAGTTGAGTAAAGAATCATGAATGCCAGCATGAAGCCAAGTTTCGGAAATCGCAATAATGTGAAAAGAACGCGTGTTAAGATGAAGATTGAGAAGATCTAGATGCGCTGGAAGAGAGTTGGCGTTGAAGTGGAGACAGCGGAGATGTGCGGTGGTCGAAGTTGGCTGCGTTGGCTGTGAGGTTGGCTGCGACGAGAGGTGGTCACGAAGAACGGCAGATTGATCGAAGAATGGAGTAGTAGCAGTGGTAGCAGGAGAAGGCTGATCCCTGAAGAGAGCGACCGGCGTGTCGACGAGTCAAGCTACTTTGTCAAGATCATCAATGCAGTTAATTTCGTGTTTCGGATGCCCAGCACTTTTGCGTGCGTAGATAGTGGAATTGCGAGTCCAGATGCGCTCGACACCACGAGATTTGGCTTTGGTCCGAATATTGTGGAGAAGAATGAAGGTGTCGTGGGGGAGGTAATCGTTAATGAAGATCTTAGCAGCCCCAGGAGTGCCAAAGACCTCACTGACGAGTAGGTCCCGCTTTTGGCGTTTAGCTTCAATTATGGCGTCGCGGATGGCTGATGAAGAGACGGTAACTAGCAGCGAAAGATAGGTCGGAGAGTCAGCAGGGTGTGTGTTGCTATCGGCGTTGGCAGCTCCAGGTTGTTTCTTCAAGAAAGGGCGAACACTGGCGATATGAGATGCGAAGTAGGGAACACCAAGCGAGTCAAGGATTTTAGTGACCAAATCGCGCGGAGAGTCTGGTAGCCCCGGTGGGAGACCTTTAAGGATGAGAGCATTATCTTGGTAGCCGCGTTTGGTCGAATGTGTCGAAGGATCAGAGGTTTTGCTCTTAAGTTCTTCATAGGCCGTTAGTTGCGCTTTGAGAGCAATGATTTCTGATTTAAGCTCGTCGTTTGCAATTTCCAATGAAGCGATGCGTGCAGTGTTGGAGGTGACGGCCTCGCTAATTTTAGGGAGATCACTAAGAGCTGCATTAATGCTATCGATGGCGGAGCGCTGTTCTTCAGCAACGGCATTCATAGCAGCGTTAGCTCGTCTTTGCTCATCGACAAAGGCTGAGAGTTTGGCGTCGGAGGTGCGGAGCATAGCCACGATAGTGTCAAGAGAGGTAGGGGGAGGTGGGGGGGGCCATGGTGGACAGTGCAGGCGTGCTAGGGATGCTGAACTGAAGACGGCAGCAGGGGCGAGAAGAGGAAAGGCGGGAGTAGGGCACAGCGCAGCCGGGGTGGAAAGAGTTTTTGCATGTGAGACAGGAGACAGAGGCCGTCGCGATGTTTCTGGTGCACTTCGCGCACTCAACAGGCATGTGGAGAAAGAACAAGACAGCTGATCGGGCAAAACAAGAGTAGACGGTGAGCAAGCGACAGTCGCTTGGAACGTGGTGACGTAGACGAAGACTTGACCGAGTGACAGTTAAAGGCGAGCTGGTGTGTAAGAGCAAAAAGATAGTAGAGTAGACGGTGAGCAAGCGGCAGTGGATTGGACCATGATAAGGTAAACACTTGGCCGAGTGACAGTTATAGGCGAGCTGGTGTGTGAGAGCGATAGGTTCGTAGTGTATACTGGCAGCCCGGGTCAAGGAACGCGAGTCGCTCGGGCGTGACGAGCGCGAGTCACTCGGGTGTGACGAATAGATCGACGAGCGAGAATAACGATTAACGCGAAGCACATACGAGATATTAAAACACTCGAAAGAGACACAATTGCGCTAATATGCAGTAGGAAAATGACACCACACATAGCCACACACAGCACCACAGAACTAGGAGGAGAGAAAAAAAAACTAAACTGAACTAGAGTAAGAGTTTAAAGCCACGAAAGCCACGAAAACCCGGAGCGATAAGAAACACGTCATATACGTATGAACGCTAGCTCTGTACTGAGAGAGAAAGAGAGAGAGAGAGAGAGAGAGAGAGAGAGAGAGAGAGAGAGAGATTGATTGGATTGGATTGATTGGATGTTTATTAAAGCCTTGGCCTGAGGCCTATAGGCAAGTAATTCAGTGTAGTTTAACAGGGGGGGAGGAAACCCTCCAAACGCAGTTACAAGAGATGAGGAAAATGCTCAAACTCCTACAATTAGAGTAAAAGAACAGCGCGACAGTACAATATGACAATACGTAGCGATACAGAAATTAACAGCGGTGATATACATTTCAAAAAATACGCACGCTGAGGTAAATGCAATGTGTAACGGGTTAGTTATACTAGAGTCACTCGGTAACCGGAACAGTACGCCAATGCCATATAACAATGCATATTATAATCGCAGAATATAATAGCTACCGCCTAAATATCAAAATCGCTCGCTGAGGTAAAATTCGATGAGCAAAACGCATTAGAGAAACATGTCAGAATTTCTGAGTAACGGCCGGATAACAATGATATAAAATAAACGCAACGTAAATGCGAAAGTAAGATTAGAGATGACCACAGTTAAATTATTACTAAGTGTCGACCAGCTCGTTATCAAGAGCCTGCAGGTGCCGTAACAGATTTGTCTTAAAAACAGTGAGAGAAGCACTGGACGTTACAGAGACCGGAAGAGAATGCCAGAAATACATAGCGGACAGGACAAAGGAGTTTCGATAAGAAACAGTACGGTGTAGGGGAATCAGAAATGTTTCGGGAGTTAGGTGGCGAGTTGGGCGGATAGTAGGACGCGCTGGTGGGAACAATTCAGTCAAATATTGCGGCGCATTGCCCTTAAGAATATTAAAAGTCATTATGCCCATAAAATACAATCTTCTGGCGTCGACTGTGAGCCAGCCCAGACGTCGGCGATAAGGAGAGATGTGGACATCACGTCTGAGGTCAAAAATGAACCTAATGCAGTAATTTAACAATCGCTGGAGAACGGTATTGAGTTCGTCAGTCAAATCGACGTATACTAAGCAACAGTAGTCGAATATAGGGAAGATTAAGGTCTTGATCAGGGTAGCTCTTAGCTCAGGAGACAGCGCTGTTTTATTGTATTTAAGCCTGAAGAGAGCAAAATGAACATTTTTAGACAGTAATAAAACGTGCCGCCTCCAGGAGAGGTTCGACGCAAAAATCACTCCCAAGTTCCTGACTTCATTTACATATGGAAGAGGAATGTTATCTACTGTGATGTTTGGAAGCAGGCCGAGGTCAATCTGACTGACGAAGGCACGGCTGCCTAGGACGATAACTTTCGATTTTAACAAGTTAAGTTTAAGACCGTTGTCTGAAGCATATCGAGCAATGGAGCAAACGTCAATATTGATATTATTGATTTCGTTAGCTAGGGCAGATGGAGAACAGCTAGAAAAGATCTGAAGGTCATCAGCGAATAGCATGTGACCTGTGTGTTTTAAAATTGCAGCGATATCATTGATGTAAAGAGAAAAGAGTAACGGGCCAAGAACCGAACCTTGAGGCACGCCCATGGTTGTGGACAGCCAATCAGAGCACGGTCCCGTATTATCAGCAACAGCTTGTGATCTAGAGGTTAGGTAAGAAAAAAAAAAAAAAAAAAAAAAAACCACACGACGGCTTTGTGGGAGAAGCCCAGATTACGCAATTTAACCAAGAGATTGAGAGAGAGACGCAATTTTACCAAGAGAGAGAGAGAGAGAGAGAGAGAGAGAGAGAGAGAGAGAGAGAGAGAGAGAGAGAATGAATAATGTTTATTATGCCGTGAAAATTATTCGTTGGCAAAGGTTAGAAATAAGTATAAAGGTACAATAATAAAATGAAAAGAAAAGAAGTGAAATAAGATAGAAGCTTAGCCTACAACATCGAACTGCGATCAGACGATGTCTTAACCTAATAATTAAAACTAAAGAAAAAGAAAAATAGCTAATGGTACTAGAAATTAGAGATTAGAGACGCTGCGAGTCTAAGAGGAACGCGTGGAGAGCGGTCTTAAACGCGGAAAGGCAGTGTGAGGAAGTGATATGAGCGGGGAGAGAGTGCCACAAATAAATTGAATTAATAGCGAAAGATTTTTGAAGGATGGAGGTACGATGCGGTGGAATGGAGAAAATTAAGGGGAAAGGGAGCCTCGAAGGTCGAGTCGCAGGGGGTGCTAGACGAAACAGATCAGAAATGTAGGGAGGAACACTGTGATGAAGCAATTTGAAGATAAAAATACCAGCAAAGTATTTTCTGCGGTTAGCAACGGTCAACCAGGAGAGGCTGTTGCGGAAGGGTGATATGTGCACGTCTCGACGAAGATTGAAAATAAAACGGATACATTTATTAACAAGTCGCTCAAGAATCAGATTCTGCTCACCTGAGAGATCGTTGTAGACAAGACAACAATAGTCAATGAGTGGCAAGACGAGGGCGGTGATGAGCGTCACACGCAGTCTCCGAGTCAAGAGGTTCTTGTTATACTTAAGACGGTATAAGGTAAAGTTGATCTTCGCCGAGACATGCAGTACATGACGGCGCCATGAAAGGTTGGATTGCATAATGACCCCTAGGTTGCGGGCGTGATCAACATAAGGGAGTTCAGTATCATTCACCAGGATGCGAGGGAGAGTAGCAAAATCAATTCGATTTATATAGGCACCACTGCCCAAGACCATGACCTTCGACTTCGTAAGGTTCAGCTTCAATCCATTGGCTGAAGCATACTCAGATATATAATTGACATCCAGGGTCAGAAGAGACAGCGCACGAGCCAAATCACTTGGATAGCAGGTCAGATAGATTTGTGTATCATCCGCATACGTAAGGTACTGAGTGAAACGAAGTCCATTACCAATATCGCGGATGAAAAGAGAAAAGAGGAGAGGCCCCAGAACCGAGCCCTGAGGGACACCCATATTGGTATCCCGCCAGGGGGAGAGCGCACCCCTGTCATCTACAACTGCTTGAGTTCGATTCGATAAATAAGAAAAGAACCAGGCGAGTACGCTGTCCGAAAAGCCCAGGAGCCGAAGTTTGAGAAGAAGCAATGTATGAGGTACAGTGTCAAACGCCTTACTGAAATCGAAGAGAACCAATACTGTCAGTTTCCGTTCGTCGACCGCCTGTCTGATATCCTGGTTAAGTTTGAGCAGAGCCGTTTGAGTGCTAAATCCGCGTCTAAAACCCGATTGGAACGGATCTGCAAGGGAATTAGCTGAGAGAAAATCGGTGATTTGCTTAAAGACAACGCGCTCGAGCGCCTTAGACAATTCGGAAAGGTTGGCAACAGGCCTGGTATCAGAGGGCGATGCAGGTGGAACGGTCTTGAGCAGTGGGCGGATAAAAGCTTTTTTCCAAAGAGAGGGAAAAAATGAAAGGCGCAAGCTGGCATTGAAGAGATCTAAGAGAGCCTGAAAGAGGATTGGGCCGGCTTTGAGGATGGCAAAAGCGGAGAGACCATCTGGGCCTTGGGAGAGAGAGTGAGGAATGGAAAGGACTGAGCTCAGAGATACATTGGTGATTACGGAGAAGTCAAATGACGGCTGATGAGGAGGAATGGGCGGGAGATTGAGTGACGATAATGAATCGGGATAGGAAATTTCTGAGGTGGAGATTGCTGCATAGAAAGAGTTGAGTTGGGCTGGAGAAAAGAAAGTGAATGGAGAAGAGCCTCGAGGTTTAGTGAGTGATAAAAAAGCTAGCTCTTTCCAAATTTTGGCGGGAACAGAGGAACTCGAAATACGGCGACAGTAGTAGTCGTCCCGGGCCGTGCGCAATTTTAACGACAACGAGTTGCGAAAGTTGCGATATATTGACATGGACAGCAGTTCACCAGAGCGCCTTGCCTGATTATAAAGTCGATTACGATGTTTGATTTTGGAACGTAGCTCATCGGTGAGCCATGGAGCAGAAGAACGTTTGATAGTAAATAGAGTGGACGGGGCGAGAGAATCGAAAGTCTTGCTGACAATGGAAGAGAAACTGCAGATTAGACTATCGAAGTCGGCAGTAGAGGATAGCGAGGCGATGGAATCAAGACTAAGTTGAGGTAAAGAGGATGAAAGCATGTTTAGATACTCAGCCTCCACAAAATGTCTGAGGTCCCTTCTGGCTATGGTAAGAGGAGGACGAGCGTCTGGCTGAAACTTGTAGGTGAGTTCCAGCAGATCGTGACCGGCAATGAATGGAGCGGAAGATTTGGTGAACGAGACGATCTTAGAAGAAGAATCAACTAAGAAGAGATCAAGTAGGGAATGAGATGAGTTGGTATGGAAAGTGGGGCCAGATTCGACGATATGGAGAGCTTGAGAGTGAGCAAATTCGCGCAGGGAGTTTGACTCGAAGTTGTTTTTTAGTAAATCACAGTTCAGATCTCCAGTTATAATGATATTTTGATAATTAACGGAAAAACCAGAAAGGATTTCAACAAAATTATTAAACAAGAACCCCTTAGGACGTCTATATATCGCAGCAAACAAAACGGTTCGATCTAGCGTATTGCGAATCTCGCCAACTATATATTCCGGAGCATTGAATAATTCGTGCGCGGAAACAGCTAGTAGCTTGAAGCGAAGAGAAGTATGGATGTAGCAAGCAACCCCGCCCCCACGCCTTCCCAAACGATCGTTCCGAACAAGATAGTAGTCGGGAAGAGTGACGAGATCGTCAGGGATGCGCTCATGAAGCCAAGTTTCAGTAACAGAAATTATATGGTAAAAATGATCGGCAACATGAGCAGAAAAAAAAGAAAAGTGACCAAGTAGTGAATTTGCATTGAAAGATGCAATTTTCAGGGCAGACGGGGGTTCTTGCACATCCATAGAAGAAGAAGACTGATTCGCGCACCGCGGAAGTCAAGCGAACTGTTCGAGGTCGGACTCGGATCGAAGAACAATCACCTCGGGACGGCCTTCTCTCCTAACCCTGACGACGCCTTGGCTGGCCCAAACGTGGGCCAATTTGAGGACACGAGCTTTGGATTTTGTCAACAAAAGTAATTTGTGAATGTGAGACGGGAGTAGCTCACTACAGTAAATACGATCGTCATGGTTAAGAGAGAAGACATCCCGAACAGTTAGCGATTTCTTGCGAAAATACGCTTCGAGAAACAAGTCACGGGCGATGATCGATGACATGCGGCACACTAAAGATGTTTTTGTCGTGGCCGCCGGAGTAGAAGTAGAGTTGAGAGGCTGAGTGGATTTCGGTTTCATAAAGCGAGAATCATAGACGTCGTCCAGAAGCTTCGAGGCGCCGAGCGACGTGAAGACGAGGCGCACAATTTCAGATTCCGGGAGAGAAATCTCAGCAGGCACCCCTCTAATGACAATTCCAGCTGAGTCAGAGTACGATGAAGACGAGGTTGGTGCCGAAGTTGAACCAGAAGAATTGACGATAGATGAAAGTTGAGAGAAACTCTGCTTCAATGAGTTAATCTCCTCAAGATGCGTTTCCTTAAGTGAATTGATCTCATCAGCCACGCTGTGAGCCTGGCATTCGACGTCAGAGCGAAGGTCTTGATGGGCTGAAGACAAGACGGAAAACTCGTCACGCATCTTGGAGAATGAGTCAATAACTCCGGCCACAGTGTCCTGTATGTCGGAATACTGACGATGTAAATCGACCTTCAAATCCTCGATCTTTTCATCCAGCTTTTGATCGAAGGAAACCGCATTGGCCTGAAGTTGGCGCATCACGTCATCGATCGTGAACTGAGATGCGGAAGGCGATACTTCGATTTGAGTCGAGGTGTCCAGCTGCGAGTGTTCCAGGGAGGATTCGGTTGAACGATCCAGCAAGGTCGAGCGACGTTTCGTACATTGTTCACAGCGAAATGATGCCGCGCCATGTTCCAAAGGATCATAATTTAGTTTAGATTTAACGCAAGCACAGTGAAAGTCCCGAGCGCAAATGCCCATGCAAGAGATAGAGGGATCCTTGCGCCTGATCAAAGAATTGCAAATGCCGCAGTTCATGATTTAAGAATTTGCTGATTGATGGAGAAAGCACTCTTGGTCAGGAACACGAGATCCGTACGGAATTAGAGATCGATAATAGAGATCGTGCTAATTCGAGAAAGATGAGACGATGATAACGTAATCACGAGATCGATAATAGAGATCGTGTTATTTCGAGAAAGATCAGACGATGATAACGTAATCACTAGTTCCCGTTGATCCTGATAGATGGCGCCAGGGGAATAAGGTAAGTAAAGTGCTGTTATCGATGGATCCTGTAGATCCCAATAGATGGCGCCACTAGTTCGACCGGGCGAATGAATGGTTGACGGAGATCCAGATAGATGGCGCCACGAGTCCAGAAAAATGCACAAGCAAGACCAACGAACAAGCGAAAGCCGGTGACAAGTGTGAGGTTAGGAAAACCGTCAGATCCGAAAATGAAGGAAAATTCCATGCAGCGAAGAAAAGTGCCAATTTCAATAATGCATTTGAAAAAGGCAGAAAAAGGGCATGCCAAAAACCTGGAACCAAAGCGGCCCGAAGGCAAAAAGCGGCAGAAAAAGATTCCAAATGAAGAGGCGAAACAGCACACGACAGGAAGTACTCACAGCGCCATAGAAAGGGGGAGAGAGAGAGAGAGAGAGAGAGAGAGAGAGAGAGAGAGAGAGAGAGAGAGAGAGAGAGAGAGAGAGAGAGAGAGAGAGAGAGAGAGAGAGAGAGAGAGAGAGAGAGAGAGAGAGAGAGAGAGAGAGAGAGAGAGAGAGAGAGAGAGAGAGAGAGAGAGAGAGAGAGAGAGAGAGAGAGAGAGAGAGAGAGAGAGAGAGAGAGAGAGAGAGAGAGAGAGAGAGAGAGAGAGAGAGAGAGAGAGAGAGAGAGAGAGAGAGAGAGAGAGAGAGAGAGAGAGAGAGAGAGAGAGAGAGAGAGAGAGAGAGAGAGAGAGAGAGAGAGAGAGAGAGAGAGAGAGAGAGAGAGAGAGAGAGAGAGAGAGAGAGAGAGAGAGAGAGAGAGAGAGAGAGAGAGAGAGAGAGAGAGAGAGAGAGAGAGAGAGAGAGAGAGAGAGAGAGAGAGAGAGAGAGAGAGAGAGAGAGAGAGAGAGAGAGAGAGAGAGAGAGAGAGAGAGAGAGAGAGAGAGAATGAATGAATGAATGAATGAATGAATCGTTTTTATTATGCCCTGAAATAATTTTCGTGGGCAAAGTTAGAGAGAATGAGTATAACTTAACCTAAACTTAAAACTAATAATAATACTAATACTAATAGTAATAAAAGAAGACTTAAACCTAAAACGTGGAGTAAAATGAGCATGAGAAAAATAGTAATAATGAAATAAAGTGAAATAGAGTACAATAAAATAATAAAGAAAAGAAAAATATGACGTTGGGGTAGATCAGGAGTACATGACCTCTGAATGCAAATTTATAGACGCTGAGAATCGAGGAGAAAAGCATATAAGGCCGTTTTGAAATTAGAGAGGGTGATAGAGGACGTTATATTGGGCGGGAGGGAGTGCCAGAAGTAGCAAGCGGTAACTGCGAAGGATTTTTGAAGGGTAGAGGTGCGATGCGGTGGGATGGTAAAGGTTAAAGGAGAAGGGAGTCGTGAAGGGCGAATCGGGGGAGGAGCGAGAGTGAACAGTTGAGTAACATAATCAGGAGCAAAGTGGTGAAGGAGTTTGTACGTAAAAATACCCATGAAATATTTCCGACGATTTGCAACGGTTAACCATGAGAGGGTATTGCGAAACGGAGAAATGTGCACATCCCGACGAAGATTAAAGATAAAGCGGATGCATTTATTGACTAGACGTTCGAGGATGAGATTTTGCTCACCTGAGACATCATTGTAGACAAGACAACAGTAATCTATGAGTGGGAAGAGAAGAGAAGTGATCAGTAGTATGCGCAGTTTCTGAGATAGGAGATTTTTATTGTATTTGAGACGGTAAAGAGTGAAATTAATCTTCGACGAGATGTGCAGTGTATGACGATGCCAAGATAGATTGGATTCCATGATGACACCGAGATTACGAACATGGTTGACATAGGGGAGCTCTACATCGTTCACCAGGATGCGAGGAAGAGCAGCAAAATCAATTTGATTAATATAGGTCCCACTACCCAATATCATGACCTTCGACTTAGTAAGGTTCAATTTCAGTCCATTTGTTGATGCATATTCCGCTATGTAGTTTACATCTAGGGTCAAGTCAGACAGTGCACGAGCCAAATCTTTAGGATAACAGGTTAGATAAATTTGTGTATCATCCGCATATGTGAGGTAATGGGAGAAACGGAGACCATTACCGATATCGCGGATGAAGAGAGAGAATAGAAGAGGCCCCAACACCGAACCCTGGGGGACGCCCATATTGGTGTCACGCCAGGGGGAAAGGGCACCCTTGTCATCTACGACTGCTTGAGTTCGATTCGATAAATAAGAAAAGAACCAGGCTAGTACACTATCCGAAAAGCCCAGAAGACGGAGTTTGTAAAGGAGCAAGTGATGCGGAACGGTATCGAATGCCTTACTAAAATCGAAGAGTACCAATAATGTCAGTTTACGATCGTCCACCGCCTGTTTGATATCCTGATTTAATTTGAGTAAAGCAGTTTGAGTGCTATATCCCTGTCTGAACCCAGATTGGAACGGGTCAGCAAGAGAATGAAGGGTGAGAAAATTTGTTGTTTGGCCGGAAACAATGCGTTCTAGAGCCTTAGATAATTCAGAGAGATTAGCAACCGGTCTGGTATCAGATGGAGAAGATGGCGGGACGATCTTGAGTAGCGGACGGATAAGAGCTCGTTTCCAAAGTGACGGAAAGAAGGAGAGACGGAGGCTGGAGTTGAAAAGATTTAGTAAGTGATCAAGTAAAAGAGGTGTGGCTTTGAAGATGGCAAACATTGAGAGAGAATCAGGGCCTTCCGAGAGCGACAGAGATTTAGAAGCGGAGAGAACCGAGAGCAACGATTCGGTAGTGATTACGGAAAAATGAAATACCGGCTGGTCAGGGGACAGGGATGGGAGGTTGAGTGAAGACAGAGTATCCGGAAGAGAGACTGATGAGGAGGCGATCGATGCATAAAAAGAATTAAGCTGATCTGGGGAGAAGAAGGAAAAAGGTGAGGAGCCTCTAGGTTTGGTGAGGGATAAGAATGATAATTCTTTCCAAATTTTTGAGGGATCAGAGGTCTTAGAGATACGTTGACAGAAGAAATTGTCACGGGCAACACGCAGCTCCTTAGAAAGCGTAGAGCGAAAGTTACGATAGACGGACATAGACAGCAGATCACCAGAACGTCGGGCCAGATGATAGAGCCTGTTTCGGTGCTTGATTTTGGCACGAAGAACATTTGTGAGCCATGGAGCTGAGGAACGATTGGTGATCCAGACAGTGGAAGGGGCATGCTTGTCAAATGTGTTTGCTATGGTAGTGGATAGATCATTGACAATATTATCTAGATGAGCGGTATGGGAAAGAGAAGAGATTGAAGAGAGGTTAAGTCGAGATAGCGAGGATGAAAGCGAGGACAAGTAGTCGGCCTGTACAAAATGCTTGAGATCTCTCCGAGCAATAGTGAGTGGAGGACGAGAGTCAGGCTGAAACTTGTAGGTGAGCTCAAGCAAATCGTGGCCAGCAATGAACGGAGCCGAGGATTTAGTGAAGGAGATAATCTTAGAGCGGCTATCAACTAGAAATACATCAAGTAGGGAGTGAGAAGAATTAGTGTGGAAAGTAGCATCGGATCCGACAATGTGTAGAGCTTGAGCGTGAGCGAATTCACGGAGGGAATTGGATTCAAAGTTAGATTTTAGGAGATCGCAGTTCAGGTCACCAGTGATAATAATATTTTGATAGTTAGTGGATAGATCGGAAATAGTTGCAGCGAAATTGTTAAATAATATGCCCTTAGGGCGTCTATAAACCGTAGCAAAGAGGATGGAGCGATCGAGCGTGTTACGAATCTCGCCGATCAAGTATTCCGGAGCATTGGAGAACTCTTGAGCAGAAACGGCCAATAAGTTAAAGCGAAGAGAAATATGGACATAGCAAGCAACCCCACCACCACACTTTCCCACGCGATCATTTCGAATAAGAAAATAATTAGGCAGAGCAACGAGATCATCTGGAATACGATCATGGAGCCACGTTTCAGTGATACAAATGACGTGATAAAAATTATCGGCAACGTGCGCTGAGAAGAGAGGAAAGTGGCCGAGCAGCGAGTTGGCGTTAAAGGAGGCAACTTTGAGGGAGGTAGGGGGTGCTTGCATATCCGTGGTGACAGACAAGTGATTTACTCCCGACGTGAGTCAGGCAAACTGATCAAGATCAGACGCAGTTCGAATAACAATTACGTTGGGACAACCTTCTCTCCTAACCTTGACGACGCCGTGATCGGCCCAGACGCGCGACAGTTTGAGACCACGAGCTTTAGCTTTGACCAGTAAGAGTAATTTATGAACATCGGATGGAAGAAGCTCACTCAAATAGATGCGATCATCACGGTTAAGAGAAAAGACCTCCCGTACAGACAGCGTTTTTTTCGCAAACATCTTTTCAAGAATAAAATCGCGAGTGATGATCGATTTCATGCGACACACCAGCGACGTTTTAAACCTCGTCGAAGGAGCCGCGGAATTGTTTGAATTAGAGGCCGATTTCGGATGCATAAAGCGCACATCAAAGACATCATCGAAAAGGTGAGAGGCACCAAGAGAAGAAAATACCAAGCGAACAATCTCGGAATCAGGGAGGGAAATTTCAGAAGGAATACCTCGGATGACGATCCCAGCCGAGTCGGAGAGAGACGATGACGAAGAAGGTAGAGTATTGGGAGCTGACGTGTTGACGATGGCGGAGAGTTGAGAGCAGGTCTGCTTCACCGCGTTGAGTTCTTGTAGCTGAGATTCCTTCAACGAAGCGATATCCTGAGCTGTATTGCGAGCATGAGCTTCAAGTTCGGAGCGAAGAACGTGTTGAGCTGTGGATAAGTTGGCGAACTCATCTCGCATCGTAGAAACCGACTCGATAACTCCAGCCACAGTGTCCTGCATAGCTGTGTACTGCCGATACATATCTTGCCTCAGATCATCGATCTTTTTGTCCAACTTATTATCGAATGACGCAGCATTTGCCTGAAGTTGACGCATGACATCGTCAATTGTGAAGCGAGGTGAGGAAGAGGCAGTAGCCTCGATTTGTATCGAAGTCTCCAGGTGCGGCGGATCCAGCGAAGATTCGGACGAACGATCGAGAATGGTGGACCGACGTCTCATACATGATTCGCATCGAAACGAAGCCGAACCATGTTCGAGAGGATCGAAATTGAAAGAAGATTTAACACAGCCATGATGAAAATCCCGGGAACATATTCCCTTACAAGTGATGGAGGGATCTTTACGCTTAATGAGAGTATTACAGATAGCGCACTCCATGATCCGCAAGAGATCGACGATAGACGAAGAGATAGAGAGAGAGAGAGAGAGAGAGAGAGAGAGAGAGAGAGAGAGAGAGAGAGAGAGAGATTGAGATTGACGTTTATTTAGCCAGAGGCTACTCGTTTTTACAACAGTGATATATATCAAGAACTTAGATAATATTTTTGCCTTTTTACGTATTCCTTCAACATATTTTTGAAGTCCTCTAAGTTCGCAGTGTCTTTAATTTCATTTGGAACCTTATTGTACATATCGAATCCCGCGTATGTTATGCATTTTTGTGCAGCCGTTGTCCGGCATTTTTTCAATTTTAGGTTTTTCTTCTGTCTTGTGTTAAAATTATGTGTTTCACCTATTAATTGAATTTCGCTCATTAAATATTTAGGCATCAGCCCTTTCTTGATTTTATGCACAAATAGGCATATATTGTATTGCATTTTTTGTCTTATTGTTAAAAAACCCAGCTCATCATTCATATCTCGTATTCTGGTACATCTGTCGCATCTTAAAATTGCTCTCATTGCCCGATTTTGTATTTTTTGTAAGACGTCCATCCATTTTTCACTAAAATTAATCATCAATGTATTACAGTATTCGAAGTGTGGCTCGACAATTGTTTTGTAAATCGTGACCATCGTGTTTCGTGGTAAAATCTTGCTTATTCGATATAAAAAGTTAACTTTTTTCGATGTTTTCTTAACAATATACATTGCTTCCTTATTAAAATTCAAGTTATTGTCTATTATTATTCCTAAGTATTTTATTTCTTTCACTTCCTCTATTTTTGTCCTTTCTATTTCAATGTCACATGAGTTCCAAATGTTCTTTTTCCGCATGTCGTGTATTATCATAAATTTTGTTTTTTCTTTGTTCAATCTTAGGGAGTTACCGTTGATCCATCTAACCACTCTTTCCAGGTCATGATTCAGTTTTCTTTCTACTCGTTGTGTACATTTTTCGCTTATATATATGACCGTGTCGTCCGCAAACATTTTACAATTACAATATGTTAGTTGTTCCTTAATGTCATTGATATATAATATAAAGAGTAGGGGACCAAGGACCGACCCTTGCGGGACGCCATGTCTTGTTTCTACTTTACTGGACATATAATTTCCATATTGTACTTGTTGGGTACGGTTTGCCAGATATGATTCTATCCACGCGTATACTGTGTCCGTTATTCCATACATTAGCAATTTATTTAACAATATTTCTCGATTGATAGTTTCAAATGCTCGTTTAAAATCTAAAAATATAACTCCTATTATGTTTCCTTCATCTACACTTTTTTTCCATCCTATTACCGTATTTTGGAGTGCCGTTTCACACGAATGGCCTGTACGAAATCCTGACTGTTCGTTTATTAAAATATTCTCTCGTTCAATGTATTGCAGTAATTGTTTCTTTACAATTGTTTCTAATATTTTTTCGTAGAGTGGTAACATATTTATGGGCCTGTACTCTTCTGCTTTGATACTACGAGGGATTTTTTCGATTGGTATAATTGTCGAGGTTTTCCAATTTTCTGGAAAGACTCCTTCACTTAGAGATTTATTTATTAATGTTATCATGTGCGGTCCTATTGCTGGCCATGTGTTTTGTATTATCGCTGTGCTTATTCCTTCCTCTGTACCTTTCTTTTTTTTCATGTTTCTTACTATATGCTCGACTTCTTCTCGTCCTACGTTTGCAAACTCGCTGTACCTTGTTTCAATTGAGGATTCTCCATTTGTCGCATCGATATTTCCTTGAGTTCCTATAATTTCGTCAATACTCTGTACAAAGTATTCATTAAATTTCTTTGCAATCGTCTTTTCATTTGTATAAAGTTCTCCTTTAAATGTTATCCCTTTCGAATGTGCTTCTTTTCTTTTATTACCAGTTAGTTTTTTAATTATTCTCCACATTCTTTTTGGGTCCATTTTCGACATTTCTATTTTTTCCTCGTAATATTTCCTTTTGCTCGTTCTTATTTTTTGTACCACTTTATTTCGCAATTTCCCATATTCTTTCCAATCTTTTTCTTTCTCAAAGTTATTTTCCCTTGTAGCTTTTTTATATGCTCGGTCTCTATCTGCGCATGCTTCCCTAACTTGCTCTGTTATCCACGGTTTTTCCATCCATTTCTGAGGTATTCGTTTCTTTATTAGCGGTGCTATTTTATTTAAGTTATTAACAAGACATTCAACCAAATTATTGGCCATTGAGTGGACGCTTCCCCAGGGTTCGTATCGCTCTTCCATGTCTCTTCTTATCGATTCATTAAAAATGCTTGCATTAAAATTCTTCATGTCACGTATGTAAAATTCAGCGTCCTTGCTTGCTTGTTCGTCAGGTTCGTTCATGTCAACTTTTATTATGAAGTGGTCCGTGATTTTAGGCGTTTGTAATATATCTGTCCATATATGAAAATTCGAAAAAACTAAGTCTATCATCGTCTTTGACGTTTCTGTTATTCTTGTATAGTCCTTTATATATTGTTTGAGTCCTAGGTATCCAAGGTTTTGGGTCAGTCTTCTCGCGTAGTGGTTTTGTTTTTTTAGGTCAATGTTAAAGTCTCCGAGTATAATAATATGTCCCATTTCAACTATTCTTTCGCATTCCTTTATGATTTCGTCTATAAATACTCCATCGCTTTTATTCGGGGAATGGTATACATTGCAGATGATAATTTTTTTATATTTTCCCTTTAGTTGAATTGTGCTAATCCATGTATTTTGGTCGATATTTTTTGTCGTCAGTACTTTATAATCTATTTCTTTTCTCACGTAGGTTAGTGTGCCACCTGTCCTACTACTTTTCGAGTTGTTTTGAATCATTTGGTACATTTCGATTTCCAGCTCTGTATCATTTATTTCTTCAGTAACGTGTGTTTCGGTTAAACATAGTATTTTTGGTTTATAATTAATGACTAGAAGTTCGATTTCATCTTTGTTATGTAGAAATCCCTGCGCATTTAATAGTAAGAGGAAAGCATCGCGATTGTTCCTACTCTCAGTCTTTGTTTGCTATTCACCTTCGTATGATATATTTTTTCTATTTCTTTCTATTATACGTTTATATGTTTCGCAGTTTACATCAGTAGCTTCGTGCTTATTGTCTATATCTTCAAGTTTGAATTTCTCTATTATTTTCGTGCAATTTATGCATTTTTTTACATTCGCTGTGCATTCTTTACTGTTGTGATTATCTCCACATTGCCTGCAACACATTTCATTTCTGCATTCCTTTGCAAAATGGTTAAATCCCCAACACTTGAAGCATCGAGTCACACTGACATAGTCGTACACCGGACAGAATTTCCAACCTACTTTCATCTTTTCACCTTCAATTAGTTTTTTGTGCGTTTTTTGGTCTACTTCTAGTATCACAGTTGATTGGTTATATCGCCCCTGTATTTTTTTAATTATTTTCATTTTCTGTAAATTTTCGTCCATCTTTATATCGTTCTGTACACATACTTTTTCTATAAATTTCAATTCGTTTTCTCTTTCGATCGTTTCTTCTATCCCTACGACTTTTATTTTCGGTAATTTTTTGTTCGGTGCGTGTATTTTATATTGTGGTCCCAGTTTTTCTTTGAGCGCTTCTGCTAAAACATCTCGATCTTTAGTTTTACCGCACCCTACAATTATTTTCCCTTTCCCTGCTTTCATTAGACTATTTACACCAATTCCAAGTTCCATAATATCAACCTTATTTTTCATCATACTCGCTGTTTTTTCGCTTGCTTGATCTTTCACCGGTTCCACTATTATACGTTCTCTTTTGTTACTTTGTACAATATCCGCATTAGGGTGGTTCAAAAAAATCGACTATTTTTATTTTTTCAAAGCCCGGGTTTCTATTGTTGCAGTAAGGTGAAAAAAGATGCCTGACAAAATTTGAGCCCTTAAAAAAATTTTTTAGGGGTCGCTCATCGCAATTTTCTATTTCCCATTTAAATAACACGGGGGAGACTTTATTAGCTTCTTTTGAATTTTATTCCTCGGTAACGGATGAGGGCCCAACAACGCTCAAGGCGGTTTTTTGTAGGGATTTGAACGCTCTATAAAAAACGTGTCTTGACATTTTACGATCAACTTACTCCTACGGAAGTTATTCGACGTCAAAATTGGCTTTGAAGGAAATTTCGACTTTTTTTCACTTTTTCGGCAAAACTATCGATCTCGTCACAAAAATCTTTGGAAATTTCTTCGGAAATCACTTGATTTAGTATCATATCATCTTCCTGGATGAAAAAAATTGAATAATTTAGAATACTACTACTATACGGGTTATTCTTAGAGGAAAACTACGATTTCCGTCGATTGATTCGTTATATTAACAAAAAAATGATAATAAAACGGTTATATATACATATATATATACACACTATACATATACACAACAAAATATATTCAGTAAGGAAAACCCGATATTTATTTCAGATTTCAAAAATTTTCAAAAAGAAAAATCTGAAATAAATATCGGGTTTTCCTTACTGAATATATTTTGTTGTGTATATGTATAGTGTGTATATATATATGTATATATAACCGTTTTATTATCATTTTTTGTTAATATAACGAATTAATCGACGGAAATCGCAGTTTTCCTCTAAGAATAACCCGTATAGTAGTAGTATTCTAAATTATTCAATTTTTTTTAATCCAGGAAGATGATATGATACTAAATCTAGTGATTTCCGAAGAAATTTCCAAAGATTTTTGTGACGAGATCGATAGTTTTGCCGGAAAAGTGAAAAAAAGTCGAAATTCCCTTCAAAGCCAATTTTGACGTCGAATAACTTCCGTAGGAGTAAGTTGATCGTAAAATGTCAAGACACGTTTTTTATAGAGCGTTTAAATCCCTACAAGAAACCGCCTTGAGCGTTGTTGGACCCTCACCCGTTACCGAGGAATAAAATTCAAAAGAAGCTAGTAAAGTCTCCCCCGTGTTATTTAAATGGGAAATAGAAAATTGCGATGAGCGACCCCTAAAAAATTTTTTTAAGGGCTCAAATTTTGTCAGGCATCTTTTTTCACCTTACTGCAACAATAGAAACCCGGGCTTTGAAAAAATAAAAATAGTCGATTTTTTTGAACCACCCTAATCCGCATACGCTGGTTTTGTTTTGTTTTCGTCTCTAAATCTGTTGTCAGTATTACATATCTCATATCGCTCTGACAGTTTGCTTATTTCACATTTTAAACTAACTATCTCTTCTCGAAGTATTTTTGTTGCCTTTCCTATTTCCTGTGATATCACATCTTTCATTATGTCTTTTATTACGATTTTAATTTTATCAGGGAGTATTTCTTCCAATGTGCATTTTTTTACTTCTCCTATGTCTATTTTTTCGCGCGCACGTTCGTCGTCGTTGTTTCCCGTGTCGACACCATCGCTGTTTTCTCCGTCCTTGTCTCCATTTTCGTCCGGTTCTTCTGCTTCCATTCTTTTTCTTTTGTTTCTTCGCTCCGATGTACTTGCACTGTCTTCACTTTGTTTCCCACTTCCTCCTTCTATTCCCTTGCTCAGTTTTTCCGTTTTTGCCTCACATAAAACTAACTGGTTTTTTTCGTTATAGATTTTGTGGTTTGATTGGCACTTTGCGTTAGGATGAAAATATTTTAAACATAGTGGGCAGTAGATTGCATCTTTCTTTATATTTTTCTTACAGCCTCCACAGTGACGACTCACACTCCAATCCATTTCCTGTGTTTGTGGTTTGTTTCGCCTTCAGTATTATTCTATTTCGATGTAATTATTATCCTCTTCCATTACCTGGGCAGTACCAGTTTGTTGACACTGTTCTGCCCGTCGGGAGGGGGATTTTTCGTTTGCTCTCCGTAGTCGACACTCTCCGCCGGTAACTTCGAAGACGGTCGAGCTCGGTCGCAGTCGGTAAATTTCGAGTCAGTTCGTGAACAAGGCGTGAGCATGTATGGTGACAGGCAGCACGATTGACACCGCGTTATCACACCTGTCCGCGACGGTGGTATTTGTTGTTGGTGAGCGCGGGACGCGCCTGCGCGGCTCGGACGCCGGCCTGTCAGCTTATGGTACCAGCTGACTTGGAAAAAATTTTTACCAATTCTCGAAGACACTTCTCACCAAAATTCTGAGCTAATCGTTTGTTTTACTTCAGATTTAATACACTCAACACCACTCCCGCTGTTTTTTAGACACTTTGAGCACTTTTAATCGACTTTATCGGCCTTTTTATCCACTCAATATCGAAATTCTCGCGGAGCGTTATGAATACACTTCCATCCTTCTCAAGAGAGAGAGAGAGAGAGAGATTTATTGATTGATGCTTTATTTTTGCCTTAGTCCGCTGACTTATAGGCAGTGCGCAGATACATAACAAATCAAACAGCAAATAAAATTCAGATCGAGATAACAACATGAAATAAAATAAAATGAAAAACATGATTGCAACTAGTGCTCTCAAACTCTAAACAAAAGAAAACCGCAAAGACCATAATAACGTCGCAAAACATACATGAAAGCATAACGTGAAATAAACGCATTAAAAGCTAAGCATAACGTAAAATAAACGCATGAAAAGTTAAGCAGTAACAATCGTGAGATAGGGAAGGAGAAAAAAAAAAGAAAAAAAATAGTAATAAAAATGAAAATGAAATAACCGCAGGCGGAAATCGTGCCGCTTATCATCCCACTACCATAGTTCGTTCTGTTTCGGATAGATAATCCTTAAGTCTAAGTTTAAAGGTATCAAGACTCGGGGCCGAGGTCACAATCGGTGGTAGGGAATGCCAGAAATAACATGCCGAAATCGTGAAGGAGTCACGGACAGTCTCAGTGCGACAGTTAGGTATGATTCATACTTAAGTATGATTTGAACCAATTTAATACTCTACCCCGTATTCCGTATTGCCACATTTTAGTTATTAATAAATCTCGGTCTACAGTCTGAAATGCTCTCTTTAAGTCCACAAAAATTACTCCTACCATTTTACCCTCACTTATTTCTACTTCCCACTCATCGATTACTGCTTGAATCGCTGTTTCACACGAGTGCTGATTCCTAAATCCGGACTGTTGCTCAACTATGATGTTATTCGCTTCCAAGTATTTCTCGATTTGACTTTTTACTACTAGTTCAAGTACCTTCTCGTAAATTGGTAACATATTTATTGGTCTAAAATCCTTTGCATCTTTTGCCTTATTTATTTTTGGAATCGGTATTATTGTGGATGTTTTCCAGCTATTTGGGCACAGTCCCTCGCTTAAACATTCGTTTATTAAATCGACAAATTCACGCTCCATTACACTGAGAACCAGTTTAATTATTTCACTAGTTATTCCTTCCTCCGTGCCTCTCTTTTTTGGTAACCCGTAAACAATTTTTTTGAGATCATCTGCTCCGCATTTTTCAAAAACGTCAATCCTTGCTTCTTTTTTCCTTATCATTATCCTCCTTCTCCCCGGACTCCCAGTTGAATTTATTGAGTTTATTATACCATCGATACTTTTGACGTAGAATTCGTTGAATTTGTCTGCCGTGTTACCCTCTATTAAATCGTTTTCAAACTTTATGTTTTCCGTCTCTTTTCCACCGCTCCCCTTCCCTCCAATTAATTTTTTTAGAGTTTTCCACATCTGTTTGGGATCGTTCTTGTTATGATCTATCATGTTTTCGTAGTATTCTTTTTTCTTTTTACGTATTAAGGTAACGACTGTGTTTCTTTTTATTTTGAATTGTTCCCAAGTATTATCCGTTCTCTCATGTATCGCCCTCCTGTACGCATTGTCCCTTTCGTTCGCCGCCCTTTTTATCTCTTCTACGTACCATTTTTTGCCTTCCCATACATTCGGAATCTTAATTGTTTTCTTTGGCGCTACTACATCTAGGGTATCTACTATACTATTCACAAAATTGTTCGCCCTCCAGTGTAAGTCTTTACCCGCGCAATGCTGTACCATTTGGTTCAGCACTGCTGAGAACTCTCTCTTGTTAATCTTATTGTAGTTTCTGCTGACGATTTCTTTATGTGTATTCTCTTGAACAAGTCCTCCCAATTCAATTTTAATCCACGCATGGTCTGTTATTTTTGGTTTATGTTGAACTCGCAAATTCACTTTTACGTTACTGAATACTAGGTCAATAATGGTTTGGCTGTCATTTGTTATTCTCGTTGGTTCTGTAACGTACTGTTTCATACCAAGCCTTCGCATTGACGATATTAATAGTTTCTTATAAAATGTGTTTCTCTTTACATCAATATTGAAATCCCCCAATATTATGCAGTCCCCTTTTATTGTAAATTCTTCAGTTATCTCTTCTATATATCTTAAAAATTGTGCATCAGACGCACTTGGCGAATGGTACACTACTATTAAAATGCCTTTAAAACTCTTGTTATTAATCTTTATTGCTACACTCCAGCAGTTCGACTCTATTTTATTATTCATTAGGAATTCATGCTTAACACCTTCTCTTACATACACTGTGACTCCGCCTGTATTTCTGTTTTCTGCGTCGCATCTTATTACGCTGTAACCCGGCATATGTAGTTCGTTGTCTTCCATATCGTTCGTCACCCGAGATTCCGTCAACGCTATGATTGCAGGCTGCATTCGGCCAGCCACCTGATGTTGGATTTCATCTCCGTGCGCTACCAGACTTTGCGCATTTGTGTACCATAACGTTTCTTCCTTCCGTCGTTGCTAATCACTCCATCCGGCTCTCCTCTTCTCCTCCTGTATCGCTCTTTTGTATGTTGGGCATTCTCGATCGACGGCATCATGTTCCGTATCCAATTCCAGATTGTACGCTTGATTTTTTAAAACACAGTTAACGCACTGGTTTTTCTCCGCTGTACATTTACTTGCTTCGTGTTTTCCAGCACATTTGTGACATGTTTCCTCTCTTGAACAGTTTCTTGCCATATGATAGAATCCCCAACATTTATAGCACCTCTTGACGCTGATATGGTTATATACCGGACATTTTTTCCATCCCACGCTGATTCTGCCTCTTTCCATTAATTCGTAGTGAGTCTCATCGTCCACTACCATTATTATCGATCCTTCATGTCTCCCTTCCTTGTTAATTCTTTTTACAATTTTCATTTCCCTTTCATCAGTGTCTTCCATTGCATTCTGCATTTTTATCGTCTCAACCAGCTCTTCATCTGTCATATTCATTTCTTCTTCTTCGATGTTGACGATTTTAACCTTTGGTTTTTGTTGGGCCGATTCAGTAACTTTAAAGCCATCGCCCATTCTTTCCTGCACTGTGACCTTCAGCTGTTGCATTTCCTTTGTCGTTCCACAACCGAGTATCTCGGTTCTTGATGTCAATCTTTTCTTTAATGTTTTTCTTTGTAATCTCACTCTCTTGTCTTTTGTCCGGTCTGATGATTACAACCTTTTCCTTTTCTTTCACTGCATCCCTGTACGTTTTTGTCACTTCACTTGATTTACCTTGAGTCTCTCCTTGGATCATTCTTTTTATTTCCTCCATTTCTGCTTTGAGTCCTTTCATTTCTTCTTGGACTATTTCTTGTATTATCATCCGTAGTTCATTTTTGCACGCACTCTCATCTTTCAGTGTTTTCACTGCTTTTATCAGCCAATCTATTTTTTCCTCCATATTTGAGTTTCCGCTCAGATTTTTTTTAACCATGGTTGCCTCCACCGAACTCACTCCCTCTCTACTACCACTGGTTACCGGCTGGTCTTCGAAAACTTGAAAGTTTTCGAATGGAGAGAGAGAGAGAGAGAGAGAGAGAGAGAGAGAGAGAGAGAGAGAGAGAGAGAGAGAGAGAGAGAGAGAGAGAGAGAGAGATTGATTGATTGATTGATTGATAGTTTAATAAATGCCCTAGCTAGGCTTTGGGGCACATTACAGTTGTTAGTCGATATACATTTCAATACTTATAGATAGTTATTAACTTTTCTTAAGATATTATTAAATTAGATGTGAGCGTATACATATAAGCAATAACATGATATAACATAAACTTGAGTAATTTGCAGAAGCTTACGGTATTAAAGTGAAAATTTAAAGATAGTGATAGAAATAATAGTGAGCTAAGGATAGTGATAGAATTAAACTCGAGTTTAAGCCTCAGCATCGAATAAGTATCTGTAGAGCATTCTCTTGAAGGAGCTGAGCGTATCAGCCGTTCGAACATTAGAAGGCAGCGAGTGCCAAAAATACGCTCCCGCTAAGGCAAATGAGTTTTGCAGCGTAGAGGTTCTATGCAGTGGTAAAACGAATGCATTAGGCAGGGCTTGACGAGACGGTCGCGTTGGCAGAGAAGCGAGCTCAAACATCTCACAAATATATGGTGGAGAAAGGCCATTTATGACATTAAAAATGGTTATACCCATGAAGTAAAGTCTTCTCGATTTAACCGTGAGCCAACCGAGCTCACGCCTGTATGGGGTGATGTGAACATCGCGCCTTACGTCAAATATAAAGCGAATACAGCAATTTACCAACCGTTCCAAAACCGTATTTTGCTCGTCTGTGAGATCGTTGTAAACGAGGCAACAGTAGTCTGTGATCGGGAGTATTAAGGAAGAAACTAGGATTATTCTGAGTCTTCTAGGCAGGGCACTGCGATTATGTTTAAGTTTATAGAGTGTAAAGTGGACGTGTTTTGAGATGGATGAAATGTGCTTGCGCCATGATAGATTCGAGGTCATGGTTATTCCCAAATTTCTAGCCTCACTGACGAAGGGTAGCAATTTATCATGCACCAGGAACTGCGGTAATTGCTCTAGATCAATTCTGTTAATGTATGCTCCACTGCCTAGTAAGATTACTTTTGATTTCGTGAGGTTTAATTTCAGTCCATTGCTCTCTGCGAAATTTGCAATAACGTTGACGTCGTGTTTGACCTTTAAAATTGCATCAGTCAATTGAGAAGGAGAAGTACTCCGATAGATCTGGAGATCGTCTGCAAAAATCATATGATTCGTATATTTGAGATTATCACCGATGTCGTTTACAAATAGCGAAAAGAGCAAGGGACCAAGGACGGAACCCTGAGGAACCCCCGTAGTTGTATTTAGCCACTGAGAGCAGTTTCCAAGATGGTCGATCACAGCCTGTGATCTACCAGTAAGGTACGAGAAGAACCACTTCAGGACTCCGTCACCGAAACCAAATAATCTGAGTTTGGATAGAAGGGTCGAATGAGGAACCAGGTCAAAGGCCTTACTGAAGTCGAAGAGAACGAGTATTGTAATTTTCCTCTCATCAACCGCCTGTCGGATGTCTTGGCAAATGCGCAGCAGCGCAGTCTGGGTACTAAAACCTTGCCGGAAGCCAGATTGCCGAGGATTGAGAAGATTGTTAGCGTCAAGGAAGCCCTTAATCTGGCGGTGGACAATTCTTTCGAGTAATTTGGCAAGCTCTGACAGATTTGCAATGGGTCGACAGTCAGACAATGAGGACGGCGGATTGCATTTTAGTAACGGTCTGATAAAGGCCCGCTTCCAGGCAGTCGGGAAGTAGGAGCAGTCGAGTGAGGAGTTGAAAATAGAGGCGAGTAAAGGGGTCAGATTTGGTACGGCAGTAAGTAGTGTAAAGGCAGTAACCCCATCGGGTCCGGCGGAGTGGGATGGTGACAGTGTATCGCGAATTACTGTCATGACAATCTCTTCGGTGACCGGCGTAAATTCAAACAATACGCGGTTTGTGCGCTGTGTGTTAAGAGTCGGTAGAAATTCTTGAAGCATGTACGATGGAGTGGAAGCTGATATGCTGGCGAAAAAAGCGTTTAATTCGTCGGCGGAAAAATAGCTTAGACATGAGGACGGCTCGGGTTTGGCGAGACCAAGACTTTTTAATTCTTTCCATAATCGCGAGCTTTCTTTTATCCCCGACAGACGTGCACAATAGTAATCACTTCTAGCTAATCTCAAGTCGACCGTCAATTTGTCTCTGTACTCTCTGAATAATAAGAGATTTAACCGATTTCCCGTTCTGATTGCCTTCTTGTAGAGCGCATTTTTAGTTTTTATTCGCGATCTTAGCTCGTCGGAGAACCACGGAGCATGCGGCTTTTTCACACTGAAGGTGCGAAGCGGGGCGTGCAGATCCATCG
The DNA here is from genome assembly GCA_037043255.1 of Diadegma fenestrale. Classification (NCBI taxonomy): domain Eukaryota; kingdom Metazoa; phylum Arthropoda; class Insecta; order Hymenoptera; family Ichneumonidae; genus Diadegma; species Diadegma fenestrale. Next base: position 2,905,224 of record CM073314.1, read on the forward strand.
CATTAGCGATTGCAGAATTTAGGAGATTTATACCGTTGTCTATGGCCTGGGACGAATGAATTTCAGAGGGATTGACGTTTCGAGAGAGATATGTGGAGAGCACTTCACGAAAGGATTGTGTATCAAAGTTTTTAAAGCAGCGTCGGGTCAAGGTAAGGTTTACAGGAGATTTGCATTCAAAGGCGTAAATGAGTTCTGTCAGATCGTGTCCAGCTATAAACGGGGTCTCGCTTTTCTTGAACTGAAGCAACTTTTCGGAGTTGTCGATGATGAAGACATCAAGCCAAGAGTGAGCCAAATTAGTGTGAAAAGTTGCTTCAGACTCAACAATGTGCAGTGAGAGCGAGGAAGCCAAGTCTCTCAGAGATGAGGCCTCGAAATTTTGTGTTAGTAAGTTGCAATTTAGATCTCCGGTCAAAATGAAGTTTTTGTAGGTTGGCAAATAGCGAAGCAAAATGCTGGAGAGGTTGTTGAAAAGGTGACCTTTGGGTCTTCTATATATTAGAGTAAACAAAAGTGAGTGACCCTGTGGGTGACATAAATCGAGCATGATAAATTCCAATTCGTTTAGAGTGATATTCGGTGACAGTTCTAACACTTTAACCCTGAGAGAACAGTGAACATAAACGGCCACGCCACCTCCCCGCCCAACCCGCCGATCATTGCGGACCAATACATAATGATGCAGTTTTAACAGGGCATCAGGTATACGAGAGTGCAGCCAAGTTTCGGTTATTGCAATAACATGATAAAAGTTAGTACTTGCAGTGAAATGAGTCATAAAAAGTTCCAAGTGACCCATAAGTGAGTTAGCGTTAAACTGCACGACTTTGAGTGAGTTTGAATTCGTACTGCTTTCTTGGGTCGTTGAGAGTGACGTCGCACTAACAGTACTTGGGTGCACCCTCGCTTTATCTGGTTGTCAAGCGATGCGAGCAAGATCCTCCTCACAGCTTATTCTTATGCGTGTAGAGCCATATTTTTCCCGAACATAGATTTTTCCTGATTCGACGTAGCAGGACCTCCAACCGATTTCCTTCACTCTAGCCCTAGTACGCATTCGCAAAATGTTCAAGGAGTGTGAGAGATGCTCATTTACGTAAATTTGGCCGCTCTGAGGGGAGTCGAACACTTCATTTATTTTTAATTGCTTTTTTAATCTTTTTTGTTGAATAACCACATTGCTAGCCATAGGTGAAATGAGACCAACTAAAATTGTCCTGAAGGCGTGGTTCGGCAAGGTAGTGTCAGATGATGAGGTTCCTGATCTGTTCATACTCCCCTTAGGCGGCAAATTCCTCGCATAAGCGATGCTTCTGAAAGGCTCCGGTACCTCAAGTGCAGTCAGAACTTTAGTCGCGATATTTTCAGGTGCTTCTGCAATGTCGGTCGGAATACCGGAGATAGAAATCTCCGCGAGATTTGAATCAGATTCCACATGCGATAATCGAGTAGAGAGACTCGACATTACGACACTATCGTTATTTACTTTTGCTTCCAGCGCACTGAATTTTTGCTTGGTGTCGCCTAAAGACGAGTCAAAATTCTCTACTTTAAGGTCGAGTCTCTCTACTTTCGAGTCTAATCCCTCCACTTTAGAGCTCATTTCATCCATGCCTTGCGCCAGGCCGGAGACAGTGGAAGTTAGTAATGAAAATTGGGTATTCATCGACGTGGTAAGGGTTTGTAAATGATTGTTCATCGCCGAGTCGAGGGTCAGCATTTTTTGATTCATCGATGCAGCAAGGGTCTGTAACTGACTCAAAATCATGTCGATCTTCTCCGAATTTGCATTGTCGAGTGGCGAGGGCTTAGTCTGATTTGGTGACGATAGAGGAGTACGTGAAGTGAGTAGTGAGCGATGCATCGAGCAAGAATCACACCTGAGAGTTGTTTTGCCAATAAGGTCGGTACGCTCAAGAGAAAAACTTTTAACCGCGCAATCGATATGAAAACTCTCCCCACAGTCACCAGAACAGGTTAGATTAACTTCTCCTCTCTTTGGTGGTCGCTTACAAATTGCGCAGTTAGACATTTCGAAAACAATATGATACAATTACCGTAAAAGGTAAGCCAAAGTCGATGCACGTGTAGAGGGCCGGAGCACGAAGCCACGCAGTGACGGTGACAGTTCGGCTTCCTTCGGTTAAACTCGGAGCGCCTCGGCGAGTAAGTAGTTGAGCGTTGCCCGAAGTCGAATTTGCGAGCCAATCAGTTCGATGTCAGTGAGGATCACACGCCAAACGATTGATAATATATGTAGATGAGAGCGGTGTAGGTGCAGGTACACCGAGCAATTAGGCTGTAACGTAGCGATCGCAAAAACTCGGCTAGCTCCGGCTGCTCTCGGAAAGACTATAGAGTTGCGGACCAATCAAATCATTCCAGGCAATGATTTCACGCTGAGCGGTCGATAGATCCGTGGGATACAGGCGTTGCCGGGTGTTGACAGGTGCGCATGCGTGATTAGGAGGACGAGTGCGAGATCCAATCAGATCAGTATCGATTGTGATCACACACCGTGCGATCGATGACGTATATGAGAGTCAATGTGTTAGTGCGTGACGGTGAGCGCGGGCGACTCATGCGCAGAGTGTGATAAGCCAAGGAAAAGCAGAGCTCGAGAAATCCTCGTGTTGAAAAATTTAATATTTCCAAAATCTTTCACTTTGCACCAGTGCAGGAGTATTTTAAGTGAACCAGTGGGTGCAAAGCAAGTTAGAGTGCGCTTCAGACCTGTAACAATACGCCCGTGGGCAGTTTTGCACAGTAAGAGCTCGAAAAGATAGAGAGCGAAAAAATTTGCGACTAGCAGTACTCACATGCGGGAAGAGAGAGAGAGAGAGAGAGAGAGAGAGAGAGAGAGAGAGAGAGAGAGAGAGAGAGAGCGAAAAGGTCAAATCGACGTCGCCAGGGCTTTTCTCCACCTTTTGTTTTAATACCGTCGATTAAAATTGGGAGAATGTCGCAAGATGAGTTCGTCGATAAAATCCGATATCGAAAAAATTGAATGAACAGAAAAGTGTACGCTGTTATAATTTTATTTCTAGTTAACCGGCGCTCTGGTCTAGTGGCTAGCGTGCTTGCCTCTTAACCAGAGCGTCGGGAGGTCCCGGGTTCGATTCCCGGTCTCGTAATCTTTTCGGAAGGAAGTAAATATGGTCGTGACTAGCTCCAGACATATATATGAGGCATACACAAGTACACGTACAGGTGTGTGTCACATGTATATGGCTGTAGACCGTGTTTACGTTCTCCCGACAAGATGTGACGTAGCTCCGAGGCCGTGAGGCGAACCCAGGGACCGGCTGTAGTGGCGAGGGTTTTCCGCAGTTTCCCCGAGCCCATGGAATCTAGTTCCATGGCGAATGCGCTACAGAGGGGGAAGTCGGCTGCGGCCGCATGGGTGTCTCGTTACTGATCCGGACGAGGCACCCGGGGGGACCGGCTACTGACCCGGGCCGACCCTGTAACAGGCGCAAGCCTATACACGGGGGGGAGCAATGAAAAATAAAAGAAAAAAAAAATTTATTTCTAGTTTTTTTTCTTCTACAGGGAGTGAGTTTCATCGATGAGCTCGATGGAGGTATTTATCGATATTTTATATTAATATAAAATATTCTATTTTATATTAATATAAAATATTCAAGTGCCGAGAGATTCCATGATTATGAGTTTTAACCCTTCAAGAGTTAGAGAGAGAGAGTGAGAGAGTGAGTGAGAGCTCAAACAAGATTGAAAAGCTTCCGTAGCTATCTCAATCTCTTTCGGAGTCCAACGAACACGATTGCACCTTCCATACGGCGAGGCTGAAACGAAAATGAATTAATAAAGGAAAAATTGATAGAAAACAAAATCACATAGACATAAATAACGCGTAGTTCCTTGGGAAAAAAGTCATCTTCACTCGATCGCTTTCTTTTTTTTGTCGGTCCTTCACTTTCGAAAACATCGTCTTCGATTTTCAATCCTGACGATGGATTGCTGCTCGGTCCGCTCATCTGCTCAGCAGCAAACGTTACTCGTTTCGAAGCTGCGCCGGTCGATGCGGCGTTGCCAATTTCACCGGCTTCCATCTGCTCGCTTTCTTCTCCGTCATCGTCACCCGAGTCGTCTTCGGAGTCATGCTCCCCTTCATCGTCCTTACCTTGTACAACCTCTAATAATTTCCAGATGTGCAAGATTTCCCTCGTAATTATTGGCTGTCTGTAATGATCACGGTGAATTTTTTCGGCGTGCCCAAGGAAATTCGCGAGATCGGAGACTTCAGTCTCTGTTAAATTGGAGTTAATGCACATCGTTGCCACGTGCTTGCGTAAAATCGTGCCACGCAGGGTCGTCGGATCCGCGGCCCCGCAATCCGTTGCGAATTTCCTCATAAGGACGCAAGCGGGAAGGTATTTATAATCACCCTTCACGGTGCCGGGAATGCCAAATAAGTAGGGATTCTTCTTGTGCACTCGCACACTGTTAAAAAAGTCATTAAATTTACTATACTTTCATAATTGAAAATTTCTAAGCTTGGAATATGAAACGCAAATTCACACTTCGGTAATGGAAACTTCAGGGATGTAAATGAATTTTCATCGATTCGTATACGTATTCATCTATGGGACATTAAATATTAGTACCCTGCGTATTAGTTTTTCAACGCGCATCGTAATAATACAAATATTTATTTGATTAATGCAATCAACGTATATGAGTTCATGATTTACAAAACAAATATTAAAATCACAATATGACTATTAATTTTAACTTCATTCCGTTGAAAAGTTAAATACCACGTATATTGAATATTACAAAACGCTATTTGAAATTGACATTCATAGTCGATGAATGGATATTTAGGCTTCAGTGTTGTAAAATTCAATACTGGACCTACATTTCATACGGTTTTACATTTCGTAATATGTACGAATTGAATATCAGTACATGATCTATAATTTTTCAAAGCGACTAACAGAAAAATTAATATTCCGCATTGAAAAATACGGCAAGCGCTTTGAATGTATAAAATGTAGACAAAATAAGAAAATTACAAACTGACTTTTAATTTTTCCCACACTTGGTTCAGGAGTATACAATTTTTGGTGCACTGAATATTATGATAAACTTGAGAAGATTAAGAAACCATTGCATGGTTTTTTGTTGCAAATGAAAACAAAAATTATCAATAACAATATCGTACAAAAGTTATTCATGACATGTACACTACCGGCGAAAAGTTTCCGGACAAAAATTTAAAAGAGTGCCGGGACGGTTTTTCATGCCATTTCGCCGGTAGTTGGCCTAGACCAATTTAACCAACGCCGTTTTGAAGAGAAAGGTTCCACCTTCAATTGGCTTTTTTTAAAAAATATCTACGATTTTTTTTACACTCAGCACTCAGTTTTGAAAACGACAATTTTTTGTCGTTTTTTATCACTGTTTAGAGTAGACCCCGTTTATAGTAAAAATGTTTTTGAGGCATTTCTACGGATGAAATCATAAAGGTAGAAGTCCAAGCTTCAATTTCATTTTTTAGAAATTTTTCTACGATTTTTTTTTCAAAGTTATTTCGTTTTTTCAGAAAAAATCGATGATTGGGAAATTGCTCCGTAGTACGAAAACGATGAGGTTTACATTAAAACCTCAAGACGCTAAAAAGTTCTATTAGATTATGTTGAGTTGACCAGAATTTTTTCGGATTTTTCTTTTGAAATTTTTTTCTTATCTATTTGAGATCGCAGCTCGATTGATCGGGAAGACCGGATTGCATTGATCTTAAGCTTTGGAAGTAACACGGGGCCTCTGGGAACGCTTTTTATTAATTTTGGATTTTGTGTCTCTCGAAAGCTATTCATCGCATCTTCGACCATTGATTTGGCTATTTTAAATCGCTTCGTGATGTAGCAATTTTTGAACCCTTGATTGCGAAGTGTAAAGATTGATGCCAGGATTGATGCACGCTTTGATGCACGCTTTTCAACACAGTCGCGAGTCCTATGCGTTGTTGTTTCTCGTTTACGTTTTCGCGAGATTCGCTTTGTCGTAGAGGTGAGCGATTTGTTATTTTTTTTTGCCTAGTCTGCCTCAAAAACAAACAAAAAAGTGGGAAAAATGTTCACACACTCTTTACTTACGACGACAGACAAATATCCAAAATCTCTTTCGATTGAGTACTTCTTTGGAAAGCTTTCGAAAAAATGTCCGCGTTGTGTTGAGCGATTATTAAATTATCCGTTGATAAACTGTAATTTTTGAGTTTATTGGAGTTTATTTTATTTCATTTTGGAAGAAAAAAATGGCTCAGCGACTTGATTCAAGTGTCAAAAAGCGTGCATCAATCCTTGCACTTCGCAATTAAGGGTTTAAAATTTGCTACATCGCGAAGCGATTGAAAATAGCCAAATCAATGATCGAAGATGCGATGAATAGCATTTGAGAGACACAGAATCCAAAATTGATAAAAAGCGTTCCCGGAGGCCCCGTGTTACTTCTAAAGCTTAAGATCAATGCGATCCGGTCTTCCCGATCAATCGAGCTGCGATCTCAAATAGATGAGAAAAAAATTTGAAAAGAAAAATCTGAAAAAATTCTGGCCAACTCAACATAATCTAATAGAACTTTTTAGCGTCTTGAGGTTTTAATGTAAACGTCATCGTTTTCGTACTACGGAGCAATTTCCCAATCATCGATTTTTTCTGAAAAAACGAAATATCTTTGAAAAAAAAATCGTAGAAAAATTTCTAAAAAATGAAATTGAAGCTTGGACTTCTACCTTTATGATTCCATCCAAAGGAATGCCTAAAAAACATTTTTACTCTAAACGGGGTCCACTCTAAACAGTGATAAAAAACGACAAAAAATTGTCGTTTTCAAAACTGAGTGCTGGGTGTAAAAAGAATCGGAGACATTTTTTGAAAAAACCAAACTGAAGGTGGAACCTTCCTCTTCAAAATGGCGTTGGTTAAATTGGCTTAGCCCAACTACCGGCGAAATGGCACGAAAAACCGTCTCGGCACTCTTTTAAATTTTTGTCCGGAAACTTTTCGCCGGTAGTGTACACTCCCGCTCAAAAGTATGGGTTCAGTTCGCGAAATTTTCAGCTTCGGTATAAGTTCTATATCTTGGTGGAAAAAGGTCGTAAGAGAATTTAATGAGCACCATTTTGAAGGAGACAGTTTTAGCTTCACTTTGCCATTTTTTATAATTTTTTACAATCTTTTTTATAGTCCCCACGCGCTTTTGAACATGGCAGTTTTTTGATGTTTTTTTGCGCTCTGGAAACGGGCTCTCTGGCTATTAGAAAATTTCCCTTGCAATTTTATTCATCGCAGTTTCAAAGAGGATATCAAACACTGCATTTTCGTTTTTGAAAAAGTATCGTGCGATTTTTTTTACCAAAAATATTCCAATTTTTGACAAAAATTGATAATTTTATTCAATTCGGCGTATCTTGAAAACGGCGGGTGATCAAAGCAAATAGCAAGAGGGTGAAAAGTTGCAATACATCATGATGGACCTGGCAAATTTATTTCAGAATTTTTTTCTGACATTTGTTTTTTCGTACTCGTAGAGTCAAAATCATTTTAATTTTGTCATGATTTTTTCTTTTTTTTAAACGGCTGAGCCATTTCTTTCATCACTTTGATCTTTATCTTGACGTAATTTGAACTGAAAATTAAATTTTTTTCACGAAAAAAACGTACAAAAAATTGTGCAAAATTAAATTTTGAGTTCCAATTACAACAAGATGCTGATAAAACCAATAAAAGAAATGCCTCCGCCGTCTAAAAAAAAAAAAAATCATAAGAAAATTAAAATTATTTTGACTCCATGAGTATAAAAAAACAAATGTCGGAAAAAAATTCTGAAATAAATCTACCAGGTCCATCATGATCTATGGCAACTTTTCACCCTCTTGCTATGTTCTTCGATCACCCGCCGTTTTCAAGATACGCCGAATTGAATAAAATTATCAATTTTTGTCAAAAATTGGAATATTTTTGGTAAAAAAAATCGCACGATACTTTTTTAAAAACGAAAATGCAGTGTTCAATATCCTCTTTGAAACTGCGATGAATAAAATTGCAAGGAAAATTTTTTAATAGCCAGAGAGCCCGTTTCTAGAGCGAAAAAAAACATCGGAAAACTGCCATGTTCAAAAGCGCGTGGAGACTATAAAAAGGAATGTAAAAAATTATAAAAAATGGCAACGTGAAGCTAAAACTGTCCCCTTCAAAATGGTGCTCATTAAATTCTCTTGCGACCTTTTTCCACCAAGATATGGAACTTATACCGAAGCTGAAAATTTCGAGAAGTGAACCCATACTTTTGAGCGGGAGTGTATAATAGGGTGTGCCAAAAAAAATCATTTTTTTTTTTTTATCAAGGAACACGTTTCTTCCGTTCTAGCATCATGAAATACAAAAGCCATCCAAATTTGAGCCTTTTAAAAAAATATTTAGACGTGCCTCATCGCACTTTTCTATTCTCCATAAGAATAACCCAGGAAGCACGTCACATGCGACTTTCGCAATTTGCAACTCGCAAACGGGTCGATTTTTGGATTTTCTCAAGACGGTTTTTTGTAGGAAATTGAATGCTCCACAAAAAATGTGTCTTGCTATTTTGTCCTAAATCTACTCTTTCGAAAGTTATTGATTGTTAAAAATCAATAATGAGTAGATTTGCAAAAAAAACTCCAGTTGTATTTCGTGCCTCTTCCTCGAGATCACTTGGTAGTCCTCCACTCTGTGCCGATATTACCACCTATTCAAAGTCAAAAACGAGACGGTGGCTCCCCCGCGCCCTCGCGGTGGCCGTTCTCGGATACTAGTTCATCGGTCACGTCTCCGTCATCGGAGTGACGGAGACGTGGCTCAAACCTGCAATCCCGGATGCCACCATTGCGCTCGACACTCACAATATTTTCCGGCATGACCGACCGGCTCGCCGAGGAGGAGGTGCTGCTCTCTATGTCCACCGCGCGCTCAACGCCCGGCTCATCGCTGCCTCGGCGGCACTGAATCAACTACCACATAGTAAGTCTCGCCTTGAGTTTATTTTGGTCGAGATTGGGAAAACGGGTCATATACAAATTGCTCATTGCTGTGGCCTATCGTCCACCCCATTCTGGCCCCCAGTCCGACCTTGATGAGTTCCAAAACGCCCTTCTTTCCCGTCTGCCTTACTACAAGCATGCCATCCTCATGGGGGACCTCAATGCTGACCTCCTCTCCGTGGAGCACAGAGCCCTTCAATTGAAGGACCTGCTCCTAGACGCCGGTTTATCTATCGTCGACCATGGAGGAACGCACCAACTGCCCAATGGGTCTATGACTTGGCTCGACGTCATGGCTGTGTCGAACTCGGACAATGTCATCGCGTTTGGTAAACACCCGGGTCCCCATCTTTCCGCCCATTTGCTTGTTTACCTCGAATATGATTATCGAGCGCCTACGTGGGAGCCTAGAGTCGTGCTGACGCGTGATTGGGGCCAATTGACTGAAGCCAGGGTGCTTCAAGAACTGGCAACCCTCGACTGGCAGGTTTTCCGCCGCTCGACCGACATAAACGCTAGACTTCAGTTCCTGAATGGCGCGATACTCAACATAGCTGACAGACTGGCTCCAGGCAGAAGGAAGACCATCCGCTCTCCACCTTCACCGTGGATCACCAGCCATATCCGTGCCCTAATGCGCAAGCGTAACCAAGCCCATCGGAGATATGTTCGCTCCCGCAGCCCTGCAGATTGGGAAGCATATAGAGGCCTACGCAACATTGTCCAGCGGAACATCAACCAGGCTCGCACGGACTATTACGAAGCTAGACTGATCCCTATCCGCGGCCAGCCGGCCTGGGGGGAGCTTAGACGTCTGGGGCTGCTTAAGTCGCGCTGTGACCAAGGGCTGGCCTGCACTGTCGACGAGCTGAGCGCCCATTTCTGCGCATTGCCAGCAGATCCTGCACGCTTCGTTAGCCCTCCCCGCGGTCAGTCAGACGGGGCGGCTCTGGCCTTTGACGACCACGACTTCTACTTCGAATATGTCCTGCCAGAGCAACTGTATAAGGGGATTGCCGATCTCAGGTCTAATGCCGTGGGGCCTGACGCCATCTCGCCTAGGCTCCTGAGGCTCTTCGTGCCCGGCCTGCTGCCGGCGCTACTCGACTTGGTCAACTGTTCCCTTGACACGGCCGTCTTCCCCGACGCTTGGAAGGATTCGCACATCCGCCCTATAAAGAAGACCCGCTGTCCTACTGGAGCTGGGGACTACCGGCCTATCTCGCTACTGTGCTGCCTATCCAAGGTGGTCGAGCGGATAGTCTACCAGCAGCTCCAGAAGTATATCATAGCCCATGAACTGCTCGACCCAATGCAGACGGGGTTTCGCAAGGGTCACAGCACGCAAACGGCACTAATCAAGCTCACCGACGACTGTAGGCTGGCCATGGACAGGCGTCACCTCACGGTAGTGGTCTTTTTCGACTTTTCGAAAGCGTTTGACACTGTGAACCACGGCTTACTCCTGGCCAAGTTGCGCAACATCGGCTTGTCTCAACACTCTGTTCGATGGTTTCGCTCCTATCTTGCGGATCGCCGCCAAGCAGTCCTCGGAGACGCAGGGGCCACGTCCGCCTGGCACCCGGTGCCCACAGGAGTCCCGCAGGGGAGTGTACTTGGTCCTCTCCTATTCTCGCTTTACGTCAACGACCTTCCTTTAACCCTGAGGACCAGCCGACACATCTTCTATGCAGACGACCTCGCGCTCTACCTGCACTGCTCTCCTACTGATGTCAATGATGCTATTGCTCGCCTCCAGGTGGATGTGGACGGTGTGAGCGAATGGTCGCGAGCCAACCTCCTCACATTGAACGCCTCCAAGACTAAGGCTATTGTCCTTGGGAGCCCCTACTACACCCGCAGACTCAACCTGGATGGGGTACATGGTATCTGGGTCAATAATGAGCGCATCAGCTTTGTAAAGTCGGTTCGGTACCTTGGCGTCACCCTCACCAAAAATCTTAAGTGGGAAGAACATGTGACTGACACACTACGGTCCGTGAACACGAGCCTCTACCTCCTCAGGCTGAATCGGCGCCTCATGAGCACCCACCTGAAGCGATGTCTAATCAACGCACTGGTCCAACCGCGCCTAGATTACTGCTGCGCTGTGTATCCGGACGTCACGTCAACTCTTGACCGCCGACTCCTCGTCGCGCTTAATAACGCTGTACGCTTCGTCCTCAATCTGAGGAGGTCTGACCACATCTCCGAGCATCGACGGAGTCTTGGGTGGCTGACACCTGCCAGTCGGAGACTCTACTTCATCGGGTGCATCTTCTATGCCCTAGTCAACGAGGGCACCCCCGACTACCTCGCCGACCGCCTACGACCTGCAACGAGGATCAACCCGCGGTTCGCACGAGTTGCCACAAACTCGCTTGCCCCGATGGCCTGCGCGACTGAGGCCCTGTTAAGGTCCTTCCGCGCTACTGGCATCAGACTATGGAATATGCTCCCACCCAAGATCACGCAGGCCACGTCGGTCGAGAGTTACAAACGTGGACTTGCCGCCTGGCTGTTGCAAAGAGACTGCAGTGGCACCATTATTGCCTAGCCTGCTCCCGCTAGTGCCTACGCTCCGCCCCCCCCCTTATTTCAATATTTCAATGCTTCTACCATTTAAACTCTGCTAACTCTTTGCGAATTGCTGCATGCCGTGTCTGCCAAACACCTTTGCAACCTACTGTTCACACTTATTGTATCTCTGCTAATTTCACAGGCTCTATCAATCATTTCTGCCAACCACTTACTTAAGCTCACTGTATGCAACTGCCTCGACTTTTTTCTTTTTTTTTTCTTTTCCTACTTTCTTGTTATGCTGTACCCACTGGTTGTCGTGCATAGGGGACCTGTCCCAAGCGCACGTAAATAAACGATATTATTATTATTATTATTATTAGTTCATTCTTCATTTTGGTGCCGAAGGAACCACACGTGAAGATTTTTCGTTAAAACAATTCGTTAAAAAGAAAAAAGAAAAATGGGGAAGAACGAGGAAAGGAAACTTCGAGACCACATAAGACGGCTCGAGAAGGAGTTGCGGAAAAAGAAGAAGCGGAGACATCGTAGGGAACGTAAGTTAACCTAATTTGTTACAGCTCGGCTCAACAACAGCGAGGCTGACGGGACCAACATAACCTCTCTCGTTACCTCTCTCATCATACTCGATGGTTAGGCCAAAGAGATTATATAAAGTAAAACTACGTAAGGCGTAGAATTTTACGAATAATGGGAGACGGGTCAGGCCCACGCTCCCAGCAGTCCAGGACTGCTAAATACATGCAACGAGGGTTTATTTCGTTTACCCGAGGGACATGGACGCATTTTGAATCGGCGAATGTTTTCTTTCTCCCGATCGTAGGTTATGAAAGCTCACCTTCGTCCAGCAATAGCAGCAGTGAGAGCAGCAGCAACGACAAGGAGAATGAGAGGGAGAGAGAGAGACGATCGCGCTCGTATGCCTCGAGCCGACGTGAGGTTTCACGCGCGCGCTCTCGCTCGCGCTTTCGTGGTCGATCTCGTTCGCGGGTTCGCGGTCGCTCTCGCTCAGACGACAGCTGGCATGCGCGTTCTCGCGCTCGCTCCCGCTCTCGTGCCCGATCCCGATCTCGTGCCCGCTCCCGCTCTCGAGCCCGCTCCCATTCTGGCTCAGGCGAGGAAAGCCGGGCGAGCCAGGCGCGTGAGAGAAATACAGGTCCGGCCGAGGATCATAACCTCAACCAAGACCCTCCCGAAATGACAAACGAAGACGCGGGCGGCCAGGCCACCCTGTCGGTAAGAGAGGACGTGACGCTGGACGAAGACATGTTACTCGTTATCGGTAAACGATTACGAACGGACAAAAAATTAACAGAGCCCGTCCACAAGGATATACAAATTCGCTGGGAGGAAATATACAAAGATGGGTTGCCAAAGGACATAAAAACCGAGCTGCTGAGCAAACATCCTCAACCGCCAAACGTCGCCTTCCTGGAAGCGCCAAAACTCAAATTAGAACTGAAGACCTCCGTACACGAGTCGGTCGCTACTCGAGATAATCGGCTTATCGAAAAACAGGAAAAAGTCGCGGTTTGCTTAGCAGTGTTGGGCTCACTCCTATCTCGACTCTTGAATAAGGAAGAAGTAAAATCGATTGAATTGATCGAGAAGATAAGCGACTGCTGTAGAATTCTCGTCGATTTACAAAGAGACGAAACCCTAACACGACGCTCGCTGATTTTGGCTAACATCCGGTCTTCGTTGAAGGAAACGCTCAAGACTGCAGAGGTGTATGAATTTCTTTTCGGTAAGCAGCTCGAAGAACAAGTGAAGGCAGCAAAACTTCTCGAAAAGTCGACCAAGGATTTGAAGCTGCCGGAAAAGAATGCTGTTAAACACGTGTCAAAAAACACGAAGGGCCCGCTTCAACAGACGAACAGGAAATACGTGCAATCACGACCACCACAGAGGAAGTCGTGGGGCGGGCAATTCAAGCAGTACCAGTCCTCTCCCCGCGGACCATACCCAGCGAACAACAAAACACACAAGAAACGCAATTAGAAGAGGTGAGTAAGTTGGCTGGTAGACTGAAGCATTTCTCCGAAAACTGGAAAATAGTCACGTCCGATAGATTTATCCTAGACACCATCGCGGGGTTTAAAATACCATTCAAAACCGAAATCTGTCAAGATCAACCACCTGGCGAACCGTCGTGGTCGAATATCGAAATTGAAGCCGTTACAGAACAAATAAATAAGCTATTGCAAAAAGGAGCAATTCGTAATTGTGACGGTGAAGACGATCAGTTTATATCGAGAATTTTCTTGACGCCCAAATCAGATGGCTCCAATCGTCTAATATTAAATCTTAAACCTCTTAATGAGTTTATAGACGCAGCGCATTTTAAAATGGAGGATGGCAGGACGGCACAGAGGCTTATGTATCGCGGATGCTACATGGCAACAATAGACCTTAAAGACGCGTACTACCTTCTGCCTATTGCGAACGAACATAGAAAATACTTACGGTTCTTATTTCAGGGTCAACTTTTTGAGTTCACGGTCTTACCGTTTGGGTTAAACTGCGCGCCGTTAATTTTCACGAAATTAATGAGACCGATAGTTACTTTTCTAAGAAAAGGAGGGTTTATGTCCGTTATCTATCTCGACGATTTGTTACTGTTTGGCAGCTCAGCTAAAGATTGTTTAAGCAACGCGGAGAAAACAATATCGCTGCTAGAAAGTCTTGGTTTCGTGGTGAATTACGAAAAGAGCAGATTGTCGCCATCGCAAAAATGTAATTTTTTAGGTTTGTGTCTGAATTCCGAAAAAATGCAAATCGAACTGCCCGCGGAGAAACGAACAAACATGTCAAAACTAATACGTAAATATCAAGGGATCAAAACATGTAAAATTCGAGAATTTGCTTCGTTTATTGGATCTCTTGGCTTTTGTTGCCAGGCAGCGACGTATGGTTGGGTATATGTCAAAGATTTCGAAAGAGAAAAAAATTAGAGCCCTAGAAAAGTGTCATGACAATTACGAAGCCGTTATTGAAATAAACCGCGAACTGCAGGCCGATTTCGAATGGTGGAGAGACAACATATTCAAGGTCGTTAAGCCAATACGCAATTCCAAATTTGCTTTGGAAATATTTTCCGATTCATCATTAACGGGATGGGGAGCGTATTGTCAAAAGGAAAGAATTCACGGCTTTTGGTCTCAAGAGGAACGTAAATTACACATAAATTACTTGGAGTTGCTTGCGGCTTTTTTCGCATTAAAAAGCTTCGCAAAAAACGCAACCAACTGCAACATCTTGTTGAGAGTTGATAATACAACGGCAATCTCATACATTAATCGTATGGGTGGTATGGGCAGTAAAAAATTGAGCGAGGCGGCGAAAAAGATGTGGATTTGGTGCGAACGCCGCAACATTTGGCTCTTTGCATCGTATATTCAGTCTCAAAATAACTCCGAGGCAGATTTAGAATCTAGGAGACTGGAGCCTGAAACGGAATATGCATTATCGGGAAAAACCTTTCAAAGAATTCAGAAAGTGTTGGGCACTCCAGAGATCGATTTGTTTGCGAGTCGAATTAACAAGAAATGTGGCACTTACATTTCATGGAAAAAAGATCCTGGGTCGATCGCAGTTGACGCATTTACCGTTGATTGGGCACGTTATTTCTTTTATGCGTTTCCCCCCTTTTCGGTGATTCTAAGAGTATTAAAGAAAATTGATCAGGAAAATTCACGGGGAATTGTAGTAGTGCCAGACTGGCCATCGCAAGCCTGGTACCCATTATTTATGAGCATGACGGAATCGAAACCCTTAAGATTTGAACCAGACATTGATTTACTGCGCTCCTCCAACAGGGAACCCCATCCACTGTGGCCACAGTTGTCGTTGCTAGCAGGGATTTTATCAAAAAGGCGTTAACAGTGAGAGGACTCTCTGAAAAAGCAGCAACGGTAGCCTTGGCTTCAGTCACCGAATCAACGCTGAGGCAGTACGAGTGTCCAATTAAAAAATGGCGTCAGTTCTGCACTCGAAAGAGTTTGGACCCCTTATCGATCAACTTCACGGAGCTTCAAGACTTCCTCGCCGAAGAATTTCTCAACGGAGCGTCGTATACGACGATTAACTGTTATAGATCGGCTCTGTCGTTCATATTTGGCCCTAGGATCGCAGAGGATCCAGGGATCAAAAGGATATGCAAGGGCGCGTACAAGCTCCGCCCGCAGAGGCCCAAGTATGATGCTACATGGGACCCGAAGATTGTACTCCAACTTCTCGCCACATGGACACCCAACGACGAAATCACACTGGAGCAGCTCTCTATCAAACTGACAACGCTGCTAGCCCTAGTGACAGGTCATAGGATACAGACATTGTCGTTGATCAACATTAATGACATAATTATATCGGAGGACAAAATAGAGATTAGGATACCGGCTCAAATTAAAACGTCTGGGCCAAAGAGAAAGCAGCCTATCCTGACTAGGGTGGCCCTTAATATGGGTAAAAAAAAAAATTGATCGTGCCGCCCCCCAAAACGGTTCCAAATAATAAAAAAAAAATCTACGCGAAGCCCCAGCTATGTCCGTCAAGAGAAAGACGTGCCTGTACGCATGAAATTTCCGTAATTTTAAAAAAATTCCTTATTTTTCATAATCGGTGTCATTATTATTATTTTTTTATTATGTCGATGTGAAACTTGTTTTGTATCACCGCAACAACGATTCATACGTTAAAATTTGATTCACGTTACCGATTTCCTCCAATTGATGCATAATTAAATAAAAAAACAATACATTTATTAAGAATAATGTACATACTTTTTACGATTTTTCATATGTAATTTTGAATTTCGCGGTTGATCATAAAAAGCGAATGATAGCCCCGTCATAGTGACACATGCCACCAAGAGGTGGCGGCAAAGAAGAAAACAAACCATATCCACGGCGTTGTATCGTCAGCTGGGTTATTGAGACGCTATAACCTTCAAAGTTGAACGGAGACGGAAGAATGGTGTTCGTGTATTATCCAGCGAAAACTGCGTCGATCGTTGTTTCATGCCTTGTGGTAGTCTCATTTCGATTATTATTGTGATTCGTCAATCTAATTCATCTCGGAGGAATTGTATCAAGAGGTGTCCTTTGTCGGACGAGAAATCAACATTAAAATCTTCTTCTAAAATCAGTAGCGACGTATGATAGTTTCCACCTGATTCTTCTGAGTCTACCCGACCGTAAATCAGTAGTCTTCTATGCAGTGTAACGACTTTTCACGTCGATGCAAAATATTTCGTCTCGCTCAAACCCTGGGCGCCAGCTCGAAATTAATTCGAACAAATTTTTATTGGATTTACGTGAGACGAAATGAGTGTTTCCCGGTCGTAGCTGTAATGTTTAGCCAATTTGGTAGAGGGGATGGGTCAGGACAAGATTTGCAACACATTTAAATTACACAATAATTCCCGGAATCACAATTTATTTAAAAATGAAATTATTTAGGAAAATTGGACAGAAGAAAAGAAAAGTTAATTTCCGGGAAATTTTCTTCACCGAGACACAAACGTCTCGGTAATTACGCAATCACAAAATTATAACGGAAGTTGAAATATCTCGGAACAATCGATCAACGCAGCACAAATAATTTTCCGACAAATACAATGACGAAATTCTTAATCTACGGTGAACTTACGCCTGTGCGGACTTAGGGAATTCCTCTCGGCAACTCCAAATAATAACATCGAAATATTCGCGAAAACATGGAAATCGCAAGACAAACGTAATTTAACCTTTTTCCCAGCGCGCGCGTACCCGAACCATATTGCTCTTAAACTCACGACACTAATGTCGATCAAAATCCCGCATTGTCGGCAACACGAAAAAGAAACCCAAAAACCGACAATACCCAGAGCTCTGAATCCGAAAAACACAAAAACAAAGCGAAACGACGGATCACCGCTACAGTTTCAGTAGGCGAGTTCTCGGTACAAGACCTCGAGAAACTCCCTCGAATTTTCCGGGACCGCCGCTTTCTTGATCGGAACGGCCACGGCTCGGAAGAAGACGTCTGCCCTCGATGTCGTCCCAAACGTAAGTCCTCGAGAAACTCGAGATGTGCGATAATGCGAATTAGGGTCCTAGCCCCCCACCCTTTGCCTACTCGTGGATTCTAGCGCCGTTAGAACTCTCTCGAAAATTCTGGAGAGTTCCAGCCGTTTAAGGGGTCTGGCCACCCTGGCGAACCGAGAAATGCACTTTTTCATTTTTTAATTAATAAATCCGAAACTATCGGTCGGAATATTTTTATTATTTAGGTCATTATCATAAAGAGTGTCAAGAGTAACATCATAAAATTTTATCTGAAAATATTTAAAAATGACGCCGTGACGTTAGTTGCCGCGGGGGTCCTCCACACGATACGCGCGGTCCTTGTCCCACATGGAACTCGGTCATGGTACATCTGAAAAATAGAATAAAAATTCAGGTTATTACAATGTAGTGTGACTACAATGTAGCGTAGCCGTTTTGTTTTTCGAACGTTAGAAAAATTATGGTGAGCCGCAAAACAAAAATTATCATTTTTTACCGATATTTTCCAAGCAAAAGCATTAATAAGAAAAAAACTAATCAAGTTATCGAAAAAATCCTACGTAACATTGTAGATAATGTATTTGAGAATATTCGGTGAAAATTTGAAAGCAATCGAACGGCTAGTCTCCGAGATTTCGAAGGTACCATGTCAAAAAATATAGTTTCGAGATAATCGCAAAAGAAAGTAGGCGAGTCTTACCTTCAATCAGCGATCCCTGGACCATAGACAACTCCTTCGGCAGCTGATTGCCAGTCTTGGGCCCTTCTTTGACCGTCCCTTCGTGCTGTTCTTGCTTCCTTAGAATCGTTTTGAGCGCGAATTCGCGTTGTAGCGCAGCGCTCATCGTCTGCTGTAGTGCAGAAACTGTAGCTGCAATCTCCGACGGTTAGATTGAGTAAGTTCATCATGAGCAGAATACTCTGTGTTTTTACAGTACTTCAGGTACTTTTTACAGTACTTCAGGTAACAAAGTAAACGATTCATAACATAAAAGGACACAATACGACAGCGATATGGGCTATTACGCGCAAGTTTTGAAGAAAGGTCGCAGCGCGTGGTCGACCGCGCGCAGTGGGACTCAACCGCTCGCATTAGCGCAAAATCGGCGCAAACCGTCCGCAATGGTGCTCAAACTTGGAAAATGTGCCTGTAATTTTGCCAATATCGAGTGTTTCCATACGCAACAGGTCTTAAAATGTCCGTTGTAGTAAAAGATTCATAAAAAAAAAAATAAAAAAAAAATGACAAAAAATAAAAATTCAGGGTGGCCAGACCCCTTATTTCGAAATTTGGATCGGACTCCTCGCATCGCTCGCTGATTGTTGACAGCGAACGTCGATAATGAAGAGACTAGACGACCATCCGATATTCCTTGACGCATCCTGAGATACGACAGCTCCAGGTGAGGGCTTCGAGCTAGCGACCTCGCTCGACTCAATTCACGATGATAATTCGTAAAACTCCTTCTTCCGAACGCTCGATGACTCGCGAATGACCGTCGCTTGTCCATACATGAAATAAATTATCGTAAAATTAAGAATAATGCCGGAATACGCTCGCGCTGAACCTTTTTGGATTTTTATCGAGAAGAATTCCTTTTCGAGAACAAACCCGTGCCGTGCCAAAATGAACTATATTTGTAACGTGCAAAATTGCCACGTCACAGCAGAAATCGAATGATATTTGCAACGGTATTATTCGGTGATATGCAAACAACTACCATTATGATATGTCACCAATTGATGATTGACCAACATCGATTTCTCTAATCCTTCTCAATAAAATATCCATGCTCGAAGTAAGTATAAACGTAATGGAAAACGCCCAGTCTCGAGTATGTAGACACGCGGTGTAACTTGCCTTGTCGATTCGAACTTTTCTTTTTAATACTTGGCGTCAAGATGCTACCACGTCTGTAAATTAGAGATATCATTCGACTTGTCGTAAACTGCCACTCCTGCTGATCTAACATTTTTACGATACAATTTTGCAATACAATCAAAATTTGAGACGTCAACATCGTTATCATCATTTGTCCAGCTTTCCAATAACAACAAAATATTGCTTGAATTGATAACTGGATCATTTAAGTCGGACGCATGTTTTTTTCAGACTTTGGCAATCAAAAGTGACCATGGATAATTTCTTTCTTTCATCCATGAAATCAAGTATCGTTCTTCCTATTGTTACTAATCTGTTCAACGACAATCGGCGAAATTCATATTGTAAAGTTATTATCGACGTATCATTTCTTGGACAATGATAACATCTATTGTCATTGTCTTTTGATACTATGTACAGTCCTTCGATATTGGTAACCCGTGACAGAGGAACATATAGTAACGGTAGATTCATAAACAATTTCATCAAATGTTCCACCCGGAGATTCATGGATCCACCACTACGTAGTAGGCAATGAGAGGAAGAGAGAAACAAAATGTGCGTGCGCACCGCTCTCTCTTGCTCCCACTGAGCTCAAGACTCAATGCAAAAGTGGGGACGACGGTGCACATCAGGTATACAGACCCTAACTTTCTCTCTTTCTATCCATACCAACGTACATCTCCCTCTCCCCTTTCGTTCACCTCACCCGATCACACTTTTCGTAATGCTCCCGTCAGGTATACGGAACCTAACTCCCTCTCTTTCTATCTATACCAAAGTACATCTCCCTCTCCCCTTCCGTTCGCCTCACCCGATCACTTTTTTCGTAACGCTCCAGTCAGGTATACGGAACCTAACTCTCTCTCTTTCTATCTGTCCCTACGTACATTTCCCTCTCCCCTTTCGTTCGCCTCACCCGATCACACTTTTCGTAACGCTCCCGTAACGCTTTTCCCAGTTTACTCCCCAAGTCCAGCGCGCGTAAAGAAGTCTTACTTCAAAATTCCGCGCACAAGTCCTTGATCCGGCTCAAAGAACCCAATGTTCGAGCCGGATTTCCACTGAGAGCTCGATTACTCCCGAAATTCTCCCACATTAGCTCTCAATCCGACTCGACTGACCAAATGTTCGAGCCGGATTTCCATTGAGAGCTAGATCTCACCCAAAATTCTCCAACATTAGCCCTCGATCCGGCTCGAAGGACCAAATGTTCGAGCCGGATCTTCCTTGAGAGCCTGCCACTGAGAAAAAAATATGGTATTTCTGACGATATTTTAACTATGCAGTATGTTTCCCTGAGAGGACAGAAATATTTTATTGTCAGGGTGACATCAAAAAATATAGTACAAGTTACAATATTTTCATGGTCCCACGAACGATGTTCAAATTATTCGTGCAACAATCAATCATATCAACTTACATGGAGTTTGGATAACTCTAATCCAACAGTACATTCTACCGAAAAATTATAGTCCATTATCATCGAAACCATAGGCAATAGTGGTAATCGATATGGTTACGTTTACTTATATTTGACGGAAATAAGCTAAACTTTTTTGTGTATACTATCGTAGTTGATAGTGAAGCATGGGACGCAGTAGTAAGACTCTATCTTTCGATAGGTTCATTCAGCGGTTCCAGATAGTTACATTAATTGTCCCAATGATAGTTTTGAAGGGGCAATATAGTAGTTCTTTAGGAATATTATTGTTTTTAGAATAACGTGAATGTTGCACATCCTCGGAACATATAGCTACTTCTTACAGACCCATATCGTAGCTAATGTGATGAAATGATTTCTACTTTAATATCTTGCAAGCTCATTAGAAACTTTACCATGTCAAACTGTACGATTTCCGAAAAGTAATAATCACGCGTCAATATTATTCGGAAGCACATTATGTTGAACCGTATTAAACATATTGCAAAGTAACCCCCATGGTATATGCATACTTAAAATTCAGGTAAGACTCTTTCGTACGTATCAAGCCACATGTGACGGTTTGGTTACAATAGATATCAAATTTAACATGCGCTTATAGTGACGTGTATTATCGGATCCTCTCCGTTACAAACAATGAATCAGTAAAAACTGATATAAAACATGGTAAACTTCACTAAATGTTCAGGATATGTATGGTATCTGATACTTTGGAACATAGTTACGATCTTTCACCAATTAGAGTTGGGAGCGGGATTTCATCGTGTTGGTAATAATAACTGTCATTCTAATGAACGATATTCTTTTTCCTGGGTTTTTATCAAAAAATATAGATTCTGTATACAGAAGATTTTTTTTTTTTATATCAATGTTCCAGCGTCTCCCCTGGCGAGTTCTTACGATCCCTTCGCTTTTTATCCCCACTTTTCCCTGCTGCACTGTTCCTGAGTTCGTGGAGTTCCCCGTTCGAGTGTTGCCCACAGCTATTGTTTCCCAATGCACCGCCGTATCGCATTCGCACGAAGGCCAAGGGTAACTGGAACACCTTGGTCGATTCCATATAGGTGGCTCCAATTTCACTAAGGTACAGTTGGTTAACGCCTTCAGAAACTGCCTCCCACTCAGTGATTGATTCGCCGGCCGGTACGTCGCTAAGCGGTCACCCAACCAAGTACTGACCGCAGTCGTTGCTGCTTAACTTGTGTGATCTCCCAAGCCAGGCACCGACCGTGAACCCATCGCTGTCTCCGTGCCAAGTATCAAAAAAGAAGCGTAGCACGACAGCTGCCGTACTCTTATGTACGGTGAAATAGACGTTTTATACCGTCACAGAAACTTTAAATTGTTCTCACAGGAAAACGAGTTTCATTTTACGTATATTTTATTCTATTTTATGATATTTTCTTTCGATAGGATTCCTTCAAATTTGCACCACGCGTAGAGAATAGTGATGAATATAGCGTGGGCAATTTTGAGAGGTTTCATCATGTAGTAGTCGAGATATTTTTTACAAACATCACAATTTTTAGTAGATTCTCATAAGGGCGCGTGAAAAAGTTGCAATTTTCAACATTAAATAGGGGTGAGGCGGGCAAAGGGGAACACCCCGCGCCAAAAACGTATATTATTTTTTTTCAGTGTAAACTTAAAAACTCTGATCGTCCGTTACATGATGTTCAATATAATCGCAAGATCAATTGAGACCACTAATTTTTAGAGCAAAAAAAAAAATTTTTTTAATTAAAATTCAGCCGAAACTTTTATTTAAAATGCCATTTTTTATCGACGAAGTATTCCATTATCGTTGAAATCATCGTTCTCTTAGTTTTGTCGTGGAAAATTGAAATTCATTTTGAATTTCAAAAAATTAAAAATTTCACGGTTTTCCGGGAAAACTGGAAGAGCCCAAGAAAAGCTGGAATGTTCGTTTTCTCCAATCTGAATAATTGTACAATTTCGACGAGCAACTTTAAATCGGTGAAATTTTGAATTTTAAGGTTAAGAAAATTTAAAATTCCATGCATTTTCAGGAAAACTGAAACATCCCAAGAAAAACTTGAATTGTTGTTTTCTACAATATCAAAAATTTAACAATTTGGATCAAATTTAAAGGAAAAAAATTTCGAATTTCAAGATTGGAAAAATTACTAATTCGACGGTTTTTCATTCGAAGTCCTTCATAGACCAGTGATGCGAAAAATAAAAAATAAATTCTTGTGTGTCTCCATGAATTTGTAAAATTTTCGACAGCAAAAAAAATTTTTCTCATTTCGTTTGCCGCGGAATCTAGCGAATTTTAATGTAAAAATCAACTATATGCAGAACAGTATAAAAATGTCAACGATTATTGAAAGAGGAATAATTTTTTATTAAAGCTTTCTAATCGTTTCAACGAGAACGATGAGTCTAACAATAATGATAGCTTTGTCGATAAAAAATACCATTTAAAATAAAAATTGCAGCCGAATTCTCATATTTTATTTTTTTGAAAAGAAAATATTTTTTTACTCATAACATTGGTCGTCTCAATTGACGAACGACCAGATTATTCAAAATTTTACTGAAAAAAAACTCACGTTTTTGGGTCAAGTTTTTGGTCATCCCTCTTAAAACTTTGCATACGCTTTTATGTAACATCGAAGAAGCTTTATTTAGTTTTTCAAACATTTCGGTTGTAAATTTTTTTCGAAATTTTGGTCATGACATAACAAATACAGATTATACCCCGGACACACTTGAAATTAGAGTATATTCTATCAATTAAATTTGTATATCGGACCATAAAGCGTCTACCGACAGAAAGGCTTTGTCCGATATTTCCTCGCTCTTGATGTCGTACAAATATTTTTCTAAAAATTTCCAAATCATTTCGCACTCTTTCTGGTATGACGTCGACAATGCCCACGTTGTCTTGAAACAGCAATCAATACCGGACATGAGGGTGGAGCACTCATATTTCGTTTGGTTTACGATTACGAGTACCGACGAAAAACTCGTCCGTGACCCTATCGTGACGACGAATGGCTGCAGGGTCAGTCCGTATTTCAGTAATTTTGTGCGTCTTTCGTTGATCCTGGTTTCAAGTTCACCAGAATTCTGGAATTGATCGAATTACGCAGATAAGAGAAAAAGTAAACATGCATCGCAGCAATTTGACTTCAATATATAAGAGAGAATCATTGAAATTATCCTTTCTTGACAAGTCGGATTGTACATGATTCTCAAAGGTGTGGAAATAATAATTACCTCGATTTGCATGATGAAACTTTCAGCGACTTCCATTTGAGACGGTCGCCATTTTGTTTTCGTCTTCGTCTGAATACGATTTGTGCGAAAAAGGTATGGCAGGACCAGAAGCCCCAACGTCGCCGCCGTCGATTGCTCCGTAAAAAGTTCCGGACGGATGTTTTTCGATCTTGCGAATTCCACAATTTTCTGCGCAACATTGGCCCAATTTTTCAAGAAAACGTTTGCATCGTCCGCCCACTTCCCCCTCTCAAAGTCGATGCAAAACTAAAAATAAAAAAGCATGTAGACGATTACGAATATCGAAAAATGGATCTACATCTATCATTTATTTAATTGAATTCGATATACCAAGGTCAGTCCGATGGGTGATGCTAAAACAGGATATGCGGCGAAGTATTCGTCAACGGTTCCGAGGTTCTTACGGTACTCGCTCGTTTCCTGCCACAGAACCTTCAAGTCAGGGTCACGAGGGACTATAGCCCGTAGCCTCTCGAGCTTTTCGGCTATTTCTAATGGCGTCGTTGCTGACAGTTCCGGTTCCGAACAGGCAACAGTCAGCTTGCGCTTCAAATATCGCCTTGAGTTGCAATAGCGGTCCCAGAGCTTGCCACTCGCTAAACGCTTGGGCCTCGAGCGATATGGCGTATAATATGTGCCCGGCTGTTCATTTTTGAACACCGCGCATATTTCTTGCACCCAAAAAACCCAATCAGCGGATGTGATCCTGTAGAAACATTGTAACCAATTATTTACGAGCATTTTTTCATCGACACTTTGGAAAAATATTCAGGATTATGGGAAAGATTTTTGCAAGACAATGGCAAGTCGTTATTAAGGTCGTTAATTACTCCAATAATTGCTTCGAACGCTTTGAAAATTTATGGAACTTTCTCTATGAGAAAATGGGGTCCTCGGCGGACTTACCGTCTTTTGAGCATCAGGAGATGATCGACAATCAACTCGCAGATTTTTCGGCGATCGTGGTTGCTGACTTGTTGCGAGTTCAGGATTGCTATTCCTCTTGGATGTTGGAGAAGTAAACTTCTTAATTCCTTTAAAAATTGATTAATTACTGATTGCGGGTTGAAAGATCTTATTTTTGTCAAATAGGAGATGATGTTGAATATTAAGTACCTCGCCATTGTCAACACTGCAGGCCTCGTCTGGACACGAACTCGAACTCGCACTCTGAACGGGTATTGTATCCGCGATCCTTGAGCTTGATGGCTCTGGTTGTCGGTCTATAGCATCTACAGCATCGGTCTATAACAAAAAATTACAGATTTACGGGTGTTTCAAATATCTACCTGAAGTTCGGCTTTCGAGGTATAGCGCTCGATTGTTGAGAAACTTGATCCGGTGTCCTAATAGTGGAATTAACTCCTTTATTAGGTCAGCATCCATCGTGATGAATGCATCCGTGTCGATTGCTTGATCTGAATAATGTTAAAAAATGCTTCACATTTTTTTCGCAGATATTTATATTAAGAATAAGATTTCACTTAAGCAGGTAGGTCATTTTTGTGTGTGCGGAAATATTTTGAAAATACAATTATTTATATTAATAATAATAATTAATAATAAGTTGATAAAACTCATAGACAAATCAGTTTTCATTATTCGAATGATTATTGTCACCTCAAATAAATTTTTGGATTAAAAAACTTATAATAAAACCAGCTTTATTATTTAGGTGACTATTTCCACCGAAACAAATTTTTCAAATTAAAAAAAAAAAAAGTAAAATAAGATTCTATAACAGGAAAGACTGTTCCATTGGAATAAATTTTTGAAACAAAAAAAAAACCATAACAAAATCAGTTTATATTATTGAAATGGGAATTTTAGACAAAATGAAATATTGAATTACATTTTTCAATACTTCATTATGTTTAAAATTCCTACTTCAATGAAAATACACCGTTAAATAATAAAAACCGAATTTATTATGGATTGTTTTTTGGTTTCATAAACTTATTTTAATGAGACAGTGGTGACTCACTATGAAAAAAATGAGGAACAAGTGTCGATGATTGAAAATCATACCTTCGAATACTTGAATGTACTCCGCAAGTCCCCAAGTCATGAGTTTCTCCCGGACGAAATCGGTCGCATTCGCTTCCCCATCAATTTTCGAATTCATGATTCTTTTTTATCACAAAACAGAGCTTTTTAGAGCTATTACTTAGAGCTATTCCGTTTTTAGCACAATAAGCCGTATATGTCCCGATCAAGTAACTGTGCGTATATAATGTACACAAGAGAGAAGACGCGGTCTGACTGAAACATTCGATCGAATATCGTACATTTCTTAGAGGGACCGTCGTCACCCCCTTCCAAATTCCAACCATGTCAAACAGGCACTCGCACAAATAAGTGTGGGAAAACGGTGGTTCTAATTATTTCGTATTGTTTCAATCACCATACAAGATATTAAACAGAACTCTATACAGGGCAACGATAACTTATTTTCCATTCGCACCACTGAAAATGAAACAACAAGAAACAAAATCGTTCGGAATTGTCGATACGATCGCACAACAAAAAAATTGGGCAACGACGAATAATTTAAATCATGCGTAACTTCTTCTCTTACCATATTCTATAGTAAATCATACTCGATGAGTAATCACGATAACTTATTTTTTCGTTTGTAGTAGCAAAAGTAAAAGCTTTTTTCTACCGTTTTTGATTTATCTACTTGTAATTTTGTATCGAGTCCTAGAAAAAGGAATCCAACCCCAGTGAATCATCTCCCTATGGCGAACTGAAAATATCATCGATTCTTTTTTCTTTTGAATTTATTTTAAATCGCTAAACTAAAATTTATGCGGATCTCAAAATATAATACATATTAGAGGAAAAATTGGTGGGAGAATGGGAAACACAACCGTCGAAATTTCTTTCATTTCACGAGTTTAGAATAACAACAAGGCAGGGTTCACCTTCGTTCGAAAGAAAGTTAATCCACGCGTCAGACTGTCAGTACACAAATAATTTGGTGAGGTAGAATAATTCCAATAACTCGTATCGGTTCTCTCACCATATGTCATGTAAAAGAAACTTCATACGTAGCAACGGAAACTTATTTGTTGTTGAAAAAAAATCGTTGAAGGAATATATACAAAACCGTTGGAACTTTATCTTTTTCAATATGAAATAACAATTCTGATGAGCGCTCAAGCACTCAGTCGCCTATCGTCGTACTTGAACGAGTCATAAACGACTTATGATCAACTCGATCATGAACGACTCGATGCAGATCAAATGATTTCGTGTTAATATAGAAAAAAATAAAAAATCTGTAAATTAGAACAACATATTGGAAAGTGTCAAAGTGTGTTCAACCATTTTTTTTCCGGAAAGCTGCAGAGTTGAGAACTTCGTGTGATAATATCGAATGTTTCGATTTTTTGCAGGTTTGTACATATAAGATATTGAATTTTATCCTCTGTGCAAGTTCTTCTTGTTCAGATAGTTTCTCATATCGCAAAACAGAAAATTTTCTTTGCTTACTTGTATGGAGTTTCAATTGATCACAACTTTCATTTATTCTTTCGTAGTAATACTTTTATCTATTTCATATGAAGAAAAATTTACTTCAAAATTCTTCGATCAAAATTGCCGTAGAATGAACGAGAAAATGGTTGTGGTTACTATTCAATCTAGTTTTTGCAACCATTTTGTATTGTAATGAGTGCTGTTATTGTCATTCAAAATGATAGAGCACAGGATCGGCCGCTCTCGGAATTAAAGTCGGTAAAAATTACGTATTCCCATATTTTTTCATATTTTCGACAACGCAAACTGGTTCAAAAAAATATTTTTCATATTCTCAGAACGATGTGATAACAGATCAGTTACAAAGTCAAAGCATTAGCCTAAAGCTAAATTCTCGAGGCTGAAAAACGAGGCCGGTTGTTCCAGATTTAATGAAGCCACAAAAAAAGTTTTTGAGCCCGTGGACAACTAGGCATGCAATCTGAATATCGACAACGCTGTAAACTGATTTTCTATTTTTTTAGGCCTCGATCATGCTGATTAAGTGTGGACGTTGCTCCAATGTACTCGAGCTGAAACATTTCAATGCCCACCATAAATATTTCCATGGTACATCCAGTTGCATCATTAAATGTGCTGTGATTCCGTGCGATCGGTCTTTTTCTTCTGCAAATTCGATTCGCAAGCATGCATCAGCACATGCTCAGGATTCGACTGCGACATTAAATGCAGCGGAAGTACGGCTGAATCCTATCCAAAGTCTCACTATTTGCAATGAGGCTAACAAATTTCAACGCGACGGTCATCATCACGATGGAAGCGAAACATCAACAGCTACGGAAATCCAACAAGCCATCGGATCACGAAAAAATAATAGCACCATACAAGCCCTTCAAAAAAAGGCATCACTCCTGGTTTCAAATTTCTATGCCGATCCGTCTCTATCTCGCGTCCAAGTTCAACGCATTGTCGAAGCGTTTCATGAGTTTTTAAATGCAGAAGAATTTGACCTTTTCGCTCAAGGTATTGTCGATATCGTTCCTACTGAAAAGCAAACAGGTACGCGGCAAAATTTTCGCGATCTCCAAAGATTATTTGAACCGTTAAATTCTGAACATAAAAGACTAAAGATAATGAAGGAAACCGGATTCTATGTAGCTCCAATCTCGCAGTACATAGGAAATATGGAATTTCGTGGACGATCGGGTAATATCGTCACAAAAGAAATATTTGCTCAATATGTTTCAATAAAAAGTACCTTGAAAGCGTTCATTAACACACCGGGGGTATGGAACGAAATTCGTGATTATCTCTCAAATCTTCAGCAGATAGAAGGAGAAATAGAAAATATTGTACAATGTGACTGTTGGAAAAGCAAAAATCCTAACGGAGATGAATTTGTTCTGCCAATTTTTCTATACCAAGACGATTTCGAAACCGGGAATCCTCTTGGTTCTCGGGCTGGAATACATAAGTTAACCGCGACATATTTTTCTGTTGGGTGCCTTCCGCCGGAGCATTCCTCAAAATTGACAAATATTTTTCTCGCCCATCTTTGCCACTCGGCAGATTTAAAAAAATTTAATCCTGCATTGATTTACAAGCGGCTCATTGACGACTTGAATGATCTTGCCATTAATGGTATCGAGATAACCGTTGAAATTACTAGTTCCAGACGTTACGTATTTTTCCATCTCGCCGTAATTACTGGAGACAACTTGGCACTAAATTCGACGTTGGGATTTGTAGAAAGTTTCTCAGCAGCACATTTTTGTCGAATTTGCAAATTGTCGAATGTTGCATCAAAATCGTGTTGTTCCGAAATCAAAGCTCTCTTAAGGAATAAAGAAAACTATACCGCAGATTTAGCGGCAAATAATCCTCGCAAAACTGGTGTTAAACGGGAGTGCATTTGGGATAGAGTGATAGGGTTTCATGTAACGGAAAATTATTCTGTCGACATAATGCATGATTTATTAGAAGGTGTGTGTAAAGTTGGCGTCGCTCTGCTTTTACAGTACATGATAGGCAAGAAAAAATATTTTACCTTGGATGATCTCAACGCTCGAATAAAATATTTCAAGTTCTCAGAATCCGATAATGCTCCACCATTGATATCTTACAACGAAATATTCCACAACAACATAAAAATGAGCGCAGCTGAAATGAAAACGTTGATTTTAAATTTCGGGGTTCTCATCGGGGATAAAATCCCAGAAAATGACAAACATTGGCACGTCTTTGTATTGCTGAGGAAAATTGTATCGATCTGTTTGCAGACACGTGTTTCGCCGACGACTGTAAAAGAACTTGAAGTATTGATAAAAGATCACCACTTATGGTACATCAAACTGTATGCCCAAAAATTGAAACCGAAGCATCATCTCATGGTTCACTATCCTACAATAATGCGTGAAGTCGGGCCATTGCACAATCTTTGGTCGATGCGGTTCGAGGCGAAACACCAGCTATGTAAGAAAACTGCGAATGTTACGTGTAATCGTGTGAATGTTTGCAAAACGATAGCGATAAAAAATCAATTATTTTTCTGTAACGCGGTTTCCAGGCATACGTTTTTCTCTAATAGAATTGACTTCCGTATTGTTGGCGAAGTATTACAGCGTCAAACAGAACCACCATTGCCCGATAATGTAATGAATTATTACGTGAGAATTAACCGTCTGACTGTCAACAATGTTACATTTAAGCCCGGTGCCACAATTTTTTTGCGAAACAAAGAGTTGCCCGAATTCGGTCGAATTTCCCATATGTTTGTGAAAAAAAATGTATCATGTCCGAAACTCACCGATTTCACGTTCATCGTGTCGGTATTTCCATCCTCATTGCGGAACGATCATTTACAGGCGTATGAAGTTTTTCAGACTGATTCGACGGAATTAGTGTGTCTAGAATCGCTTCATGTGACTGAAAGATGTTCTTCCATATTTTTAATAAACAGCAAACATTATGTAGTTTTTGATAAACCGGTGCGATAGAAAATAAATCCAATTCAAGTAATTTGTATTCGTTGTGGTAAAAATTTATGAGAATGACTGATAAAACTTCACCCTTACTTGCCAAACCTCTGTAGAATTACGTACTTGCCATAGAATCGAAGGGAAAATGTTCATGGAAGCCACGGACTTTTCGAATCTTAAAGTCACTCACATGTGCATGCAGCCTGCAGGCCGAGAAGGCCGGCATGACACAGTGAGGCGACCAAGAAGCCGCAAGCGGTATAGCACGAAGGAACCAAATGGATCTAATGAAATGCGTGAAATATCTTTCAAATGTACTTGTTCTTGATGAATCGCTCTTTTCATTCTGTTATTTTCGATTATTCTTGTTCAAAATGAGAGAGACGCCGTGACATATTACCGCGTTAATGCATTCTCGCAGTAACATTATTTCATCGCAAGTTCGTTGAAAAGCGCGACTTTACATGGTGTATTGATTTTTTCTCCAGGTGCGAAGCATGCTTTGAGCATGCTTAATGAAGCAGCTCAGTATAACGGATTTTGATTTCCACACATGTGGGAACTTTTAAAATCGCTATAATCTCCAAAACACTATACATCTCGTGTAATTTACCATATTGCATGTGTGAATCTCCCTTTATGAAATGGGTTACATTTCCGTCGTCGCGTTTGTCATCGAAACCAAATATTTTGTAATGTACTTTGATTGCAGAGTGTACGCTTGACTACATTTTGCAATAAATTACAACTTGCTGTTTATTTTCATAATAATATATCTAAATTCTACATGACTGTAGATTTTGTCGTCGATACTTTCTTTTTATGTGTCTTACTTTGATTGCGGATCGTACTTCTGAGTATGCATTGTATTATTTTTCGACCCACTTTTTTTCCGTTTACATTACACGTGTATCAGTTATTCCTCTGACATCGGTCACTGACGTTATATTACGTTGTATCATATCTGAAATGCGGAGTCTCCGTATAACTACAAATTATATTTATTTTTCCTTACCGTATGGCTGATCAAGATAAACTTATGTTACATAGCATTGTAGCATTGGTTATGGATACTTTTTTTGTGTTTTATGTACTGATTGCGGATTGTTCTTTTAACCATGTTTTGTGTTGACTCTCAACTTACCTTATTAGTAGGTGCACAAACGTATTTCCAACATGACTGTCCGCAAAAACATAATTTAACAAATAGAAAGAGTAATTTCAACGTTTTCAAAATCTCGTAGTCAACGACTGGAACAGCTCAATCCAACAATAACTTCATAACAAATTCAAGAGTATACCCTAGCAGATGCTTCACCATACGGTATAATTAATCGTGCAAAACTAATGGCGAAAACAAAACGACTTGCATTTCGAAATCAAACGATAATGCTAAGTTAACCAACGTATGGTTTTCTAATACACTTACCTTACGTGAGAATTCGAAGTCACATTTCTGCAGTATATTTCACCATTCAACACGGTATTAATTAGTATTTTATTTGTGTGCCAAAAATCAAAGCTATGGAGTAGGCCAGAACGAGTGAACTGTTCAAATTCTACTCCAATATGGTAGCTAGAACCGTTAACAGTATTGAAATTCACCAAAAACAAAAATTGGTGTGAAATTTCCATATCTGTCATGTATCATTAGACATTTTAGTAAATTTCATTGACCAAATATTAATACGTATTATCAATATGGTGAAACGTTGTTGATATAAAAAAAAAGTAAACCGAATGATAAATATTTTATGGTACAGCATTCTTTCATCGTAATGGCAACTGGCTTATAATTTTTCGTTTACTATATTTCTTCTGCTCAATTTTTTACAATATTGGATAGCATATTTCCAGATAGTGTATTGTGGAGAACACCCTAGAAATCGTATGCTGAGGTGGACTTTACAATTAATGTCTGCTTTACAATAATATGGTCAGCGCGTCAATATATTTAAATTGCCTTGACTATAACACTCTTTACGTTACTAATTTAGTAGAAATTACCATGGTCATTTTTCTCGATTGAACCCAAAACTCTCCGACACTAGCCCTCGATCCGGCTCGAAGGACCAAATGTTCTAGAAACTGACCCGAATATTGCCGCTGTTTTTATGATCGAGGGCGGGATGTTATCATGCAGGAGAGTTTTGGGTTTGAGAAAAAGAGAGACTGACACGAAGCTTTTGAGAGTACTCTTTTGTTTAGTTTATTGCTCATTTACATAGAGCAAAAGTCCAGATAAGAGCGATCACTCGCATAAAGATGCGTAACACCGACACGTGTCCGCCGCGTGGTAAGAGAAAAACGGAGATCACCACGAGTTTACATAAATAAATTTCCCGGAGAATACACTTGATTAAAATACTAAAGGAGCAGTCGCTTCGCCGTGATAATGCGGACACTTTAACACAACGATTGGGAGTTAAACCGAGAAAGGCTGAGTGGTCCTTGTCGGAGATGGCCGCGATGCCTCGTGTCGCGAGGTCCTAGAGAGCGAGAGCTCACACGTCTTCTCGGTTACGAGTCCGAAGAAGAAGAGAATATTTAATATGGACGCTGGTCAAGTTGTCACGATATCCCTTGTGGCAGCGACACCCGACAACTTGACAGCCGCCTGTTATCCATATTTGCGACTTTTATGCCGCGCTGAGAGCGCGAGTCACGGCGCGGGCATTTGAGAATGCTCATTCCCGAACAATGATCAACCGCGAAATTCAAAATTACATATGAAAAATCGTAAAAAGTATACAGATTATTCTTAATAAATGTATTGTTTTTTTTACTTAATTATGCATCAATTGGAGGAAATCGGTGACGGGAATCAAATTTTAACGTATAAATCGTTGTTGCGGTGATGCAAAACAAGTTTCACATCGACATAATGAAAAAATTATAATAATGACACCGATTATGAAAAATAAGGAATTTTATTAAAATTACGGAAATTTCATGCTTACAGGCACGTCTTTCTCTTAACGGACATAGCTGGGGCTTCGCGTAGATTTTTTTTTTATTATTTGGAACCGTTTTGGAGGGCGGCACGATCAATTTTTTTTTTCACCCACATTAAGGGTCAGCCTAATATATTTAGAGACGCGGTAGCGTCTTGACGCCAAGTATTAAAAAGAAAAGTTCGAATCGACAAGGCAAGTTGCACCGCGTGTCTATATACTCGAGATTGGGCGTTTTTCCGTTACGTTTAAACTTAAAGTGGTCGCCATTTAAAAACGCGTTAGTTTATAAAAAATGTAATTGCAGTTTATATATATATGTCGTAGGTGGTGCATCCAATGGTCCATGAATTTTTTACCTGTGACCTTGAGAAGTCCCTCAAACCGTGACATCAGTGTTTTACCGAGCCCGTTTTCATTATCGAAAAATTATTCCACAGTGACGTCACGAAAAATATATATGTCTATTCCAACGCTCTGGCGACTTTGGGGTAATGCGGGTTACCAACTTTGCCCACTAGGCAAGCGAATGGCGGGCAATGGGGGTCGAGGGGGCGCAGCCCCCCGCGCGGGGGTGGGGGGACAGAGCCCCCCGCGGGGTTGAGGGGCAGAGCCCCCCCGGGGGGTTGGGGGGGCGGAGCCCCCCCGAGGACGCAAGTACTATTTTTAAATAATCATATCCATTCGCACAGCCTCACACTCACCCACGCATCCACATACACATTCATACACAGACACGCTTCCGGGCAAGCACACACGCACGCATCCACACACCAACCCCCGAGGATGGAATTGCATTCTTCAAAGAATCACCATCACTCGCACACCCTCACACATGCCCACGCATCCACATACACATGCACACACCACGTTTGCGCGAAAGCACACGTACGTACACAGGCACGTTTACGACCAAGCACACATACAAACAGAGACACGCTTGTGTGAAAGCACACATAGGTACACGCTTGCCCGAAAGCACAAGTACATACATAGTACATAGACACGTATACAATAGACACACATGCATGCACGGACACGTTTGCGCGGTATACATACATACATACACTACCGGCGAAAAGTTTCCGGACAAAAATTTAAAAGAGTGCCGAGACGGTTTTTCGTGCCATTTCGCCGGTAGTTGGGCTAAGCCAATTTAACCAACGCCATTTTGAAGAGGAAGGTTCCACCTTCAGTTTGGTTTTTTCAAAAAATGTCTCCGATTCTTTTTACACCCAGCACTCAGTTTTGAAAACGACAATTTTTTGTCGTTTTTTATCACTGTTTAGAGTGGACCCCGTTTAGAGTAAAAATGTTTTTTAGGCATTCCTTTGGATGGAATCATAAAGGTAGAAGTCCAAGCTTCAATTTCATTTTTTAGAAATTTTTCTACGATTTTTTTTTTCAAAGATATTTCGTTTTTTCAGAAAAAATCGATGATTGGGAAATTGCTCCGTAGTACGAAAACGATGACGTTTACATTAAAACCTCAAGACGCTAAAAAGTTCTATTAGATTATGTTGAGTTGACCAGAATTTTTTCAGATTTTTCTTTTCAAATTTTTTTCTCATCTATTTGAGATCGCAGCTCGATTGATCGGGAAGACCGGATCGCATTGATCTTAAGCTTTAGAAGTAACACGGGGCCTCCGGGAACGCTTTTTATCAATTTTGGATTCTGTGTCTCTCAAAAGCTATTCATCGCATCTTCGATCATTGATTTGGCTATTTTCAATCGCTTCGCGATGTAGCAAATTTTAAACCCTTAATTGCGAAGTGCAAGGATTGATGCACGCTTTTTGACACTTGAATCAAGTCGCTGAGCCATTTTTTTCTTCCAAAATGAAATAAAATAAACTCCAATAAACTCAAAAATTACAGTTTATCAACGGATAATTTAATAATCGCTCAACACAACGCGGACATTTTTTCGAAAGCTTTCCAAAGAAGTACTCAATCGAAAGAGATTTTGGATATTTGTCTGTCGTCGTAAGTAAAGAGTGTGTGAACATTTTTCCCACTTTTTTGTTTGTTTTTGAGGCAGACTAGGCAAAAAAAAAATAACAAATCGCTCACCTCTACGACAAAGCGAATCTCGCGAAAACGTAAACGAGAAACAACAACGCATAGGACTCGCGACTGTGTTGAAAAGCGTGCATCAAAGCGTGCATCAATCCTGGCATCAATCTTTACACTTCGCAATCAAGGGTTCAAAAATTGCTACATCACGAAGCGATTTAAAATAGCCAAATCAATGGTCGAAGATGCGATGAATAGCTTTCGAGAGACACAAAATCCAAAATTAATAAAAAGCGTTCCCAGAGGCCCCGTGTTACTTCCAAAGCTTAAGATCAATGCAATCCGGTCTTCCCGATCAATCGAGCTGCGATCTCAAATAGATAAGAAAAAAATTTCAAAAGAAAAATCCGAAAAAATTCTGGTCAACTCAACATAATCTAATAGAACTTTTTAGCGTCTTGAGGTTTTAATGTAAACCTCATCGTTTTCGTACTACGGAGCAATTTCCCAATCATCGATTTTTTCTGAAAAAACGAAATAACTTTGAAAAAAAAATCGTAGAAAAATTTCTAAAAAATGAAATTGAAGCTTGGACTTCTACCTTTATGATTTCATCCGTAGAAATGCCTCAAAAACATTTTTACTATAAACGGGGTCTACTCTAAACAGTGATAAAAAACGACAAAAAATTGTCGTTTTCAAAACTGAGTGCTGAGTGTAAAAAAAATCGTAGATATTTTTTAAAAAAAAGCCAATTGAAGGTGGAACCTTTCTCTTCAAAACGGCGTTGGTTAAATTGGTCTAGGCCAACTACCGGCGAAATGGCATGAAAAACCGTCCCGGCACTCTTTTAAATTTTTGTCCGGAAACTTTTCGCCGGTAGTGTACTTACCTACATACTTACCTCATTTGTTCATCTTCATTTTTTATTGTGACTTTCATTTACGAAAAACTATGA
This sequence comes from Diadegma fenestrale, assembly GCA_037043255.1. NCBI lineage: Eukaryota > Metazoa > Arthropoda > Insecta > Hymenoptera > Ichneumonidae > Diadegma > Diadegma fenestrale. The sequence continues at coordinate 2,941,845 of CM073314.1, forward strand.
AATCTCTGGTAAAAACTTATAAAAGTAAAAAAAGAACGCCAAGTATTAAAAAGTCGCGCCTTAGTGATAACTTGGAAATAAATATGTTTTCCAATAGTCTTATGTTTACAAAAACGAATTTAAATCACGCTTTTCCTGAATAGCCGAGATAGATTACAAAGAGTAGATACTGCAACCCGTTGCAAATTATGTACAGACAAATTACGTACACGTACTTACCGGACGAATTCACTGCAGAGATTATACAAAAACTTGGCGTGCATGGTTTTCAAAAATTATTTCGGCGAAGGAATGCCTTATCCATGTTTACGTGTACTGGGGAAGCCGTTGAGAGGGGGGGGCGGGGAAACAGCTTAACGAACAAAGAGGCAAAATGGCACATTTACCGCCGAACGCGCTGTTTTCAGAACTCGTCTCCGCAAAGCGCGCTGCGCGCGCTTGGCTACGATTCATCCTGAAAACAGCGCGTTCGGCGTTGACTGTCCTTCCTTTTTTTTTTTTTTTCTTTCAAAAGATGGTTTATTGAATCCGATTAACAACAGTATTATAAAAGTACAAACATTCTTACAAATACTTTAACAGATGGTATAATTTGCTTATTAACTAGGTAATATAAATTACATCTCGTTAATTGCCCGTTCTAAAAATATACAAGCTTAATTGATTTATTTTTTTGTTTATAATGGAATATAGATAGACGACGTATCACACTCGATGTGGTCGATCAAATTTTTATGTTTAGACGCAAATAGCCCGGGTAGGGAAAAATCGTCTTTCTTTTTTATTAATGCGGGAACTTAATCTAAGGGTGGGTTGGGGACAGTGAGGGGGGAGTGAGGATGGATAGGGGGAACTATGTACATATTTACAAGATAAGGCTCCTTTTTTTTTTTTTTTTTTTTTTTTCTGGGGCCAATCGCGTACTTTTTTTTTTTTTGTTTTTCTTTTCCTTGGGTCGGCTGCTTGCGGTTCTTGTGGGTGATTTCCCATAGTTGTGCCGTGGTTTCGGATTCATTCAGTGTCTGAACCGTGTTCTCCTTCTGAGCTCGTCAAGGAACCTTGCGTCGGCTCCGAGCCACCAGTATCTCGCCGAGAGTCTCTGCGTGTCTCGCCAATCTCTTTTTGGTATCGCTGTGTCGAACATCAGTCTATTTTCTTCGTAATCCTGGAGGTTCAGGCTTATTTTTTTGTTTGTGCAGTGTCTCGGTTTGTGGTACAGAGTGGGCACATTCTTACTGTTTTGAATTATTCCTTCAAAGTCACAGTAAATGAAAAGTTGTGGCGGGATGTAGCCGGTTTCGAAGTGGTTTAATATTTGTCTGGTGTTGATGCAGGTGGCCATGATGTCTGTGAGGATTGGGTTGTCTACTTTGACTATGCTTGCAAAATAGTTCCTGCAGAGTTTCGTCATAAAGCAGTCAATTCTCGGTATGTTGGCCTTGTTGTAAACTTCGCTGTTTCTCGTTCTGTGAGTATAGCCGGTGTTAGCTGTTCAGTGGAATCTCAAGCAAGCGCGTAGAATGGTTCTCTCAATTCTTCGATATTTCTCCATGACTGATGGTCCGGTGTTCCAGGTGATCGGAGCTGCGTACGTTAATATCGGCCTGATAAGCAATTGGTAACATATGATTTTAGCTTTGCAGTCTAAGTTCTTGTTATAGAAGAGTCTCGAATTGATTTTGAGAGTTTTCTTGGCTTTCTCGAGTTGATTCTTGTGGTGGAGGTTCAGTCGGAATAAATGGTCGAAAGTAACTCCAAGATATTTTACAGCTTTTTTGTTCGGGATGTCAGTGAGTGTGTTTGATGTATAGTCGGATACTGTGAGTTTGAATTTTTTTATTTTCTTGGCTGTCGAAGCCTTGATGTGGTTGATGGGGCGTCTGAAGATAATTGTCTCGCATTTTGACGGATTGATTTTTCGGTTCCAGTCCAAATAGTAACGGTTAATCTTATCGATTTTGTCCTGTAAGGAGTTGCGGATCGTGTCGATGTCACGGTCGGCCTTGTAAACTATCAGATCGTCCGCGAAGGCGATAGCGTGGCAATTCGGTTCGGTATTTAGGCCAAATTCGTTAATTATCTCGCTGTTAAAGATATTGAAGAGAATCGGCGATGTGACTGTTCCTTGTTGTAGGCCTTCAGTAATTTTGAATTTTGATCGAGAAATATTGGTTCCATCCCAAGTGTGGAAATTTTTTCCTCTTATCATATCGAGGATTAACAAAACGAGCCCCATTGGGAATTTATATTGATCCAATTTATAAATTAACCCCTTGTTCCAAACAGAGTCAAATGCTTTTTCCAGATCGATGAGCACAGCTCCGACTATGTTGTTGTTGTGAAGGTTGGTGTTAATGTCGGATGAAAACTTGTTTAATGCGTGCGTGGTTGAGTGTTTGTTCACGAACCCGAATTGATTCGATGGAATGATGTTGTTCTTTGCTGTGTGTATGTTGAGCATTAGTTTTATTAGTTTTTCATAGATTTTACTAATGTTAATTGTCAAGCTGATTGGCCGGTAGCTTCTGGGGTCTTCGGGGTTTTTCCCCTTTTTAAGGATTGGTAAGACTTTCGCTGTTTTCCACCTTATTGGATAATAGAAATTGTTTAGTGCATTGTTGAATATGGTTGTGTAGTCTTTGATGATCTCTTGAGGTAAATTTTTTATTGCGATGGTCGGTATTTCGTCTAATCCTGTTGATGTTTTGTTCTTTAGTTTTTTTATTATGGCTTCTACTTCCCGATAAGAGAATAGAAATTTCGGTGTACCGTCTTGCTGCGTTGGTTTGTACGCTGGGTTTTCGGGTGAGAAGATAGTGAACGTTTGTCTTGATTTTCGCAGATGTTTTTTCCACTCGGATATAACTTTGAAAGCGCTGTCAACTGTCTCGCGTGTATCGGTGTTATCGTTTGTGTATCTTGGCGAGTTTATTGATTCCAGGTATTTCCCGATGATTTCCAATTTGGTGTTGGGCTCGGATGCAACAATTTCTCCTTTGTTATTGATTAGTTGTGGGTAGTTTTGTCTTATTTCGTTGGTGAAGCCACTGGCATCGTTCTCCATTCTCAGCGTTTCAATGCCCATGCTGCTTTTCGGTCGTAGTAATCTATTTATCTTGGGAAAGAATTCGTTTGGGTTTTTGTAATTAATACTTTTCGTCTGCGCTGCCCAATACGCTGTGACTGTCTTTCTAAATTCTTTGTTTAGCAACTTGTTTATTGTTTTTACTGCTTCTTTGATTCTATTTATTTCTTGTCTGCTGTATTGGCTCGTGCGTCTGTTGGTAGATTGGAATAGGCGTGTGATAAGGAAGGATTTAAATTTGTGTAGGTATGTTATCGTGTTGCTTTCGTATTTTTTGTAGTATTCGTTAGTTTTGTCGTTGTTTTTTGGAATCGTTTTGTGTATGGCGTCGCGTATGTGGGCCTCGATTAAGTATATATATCTGTCTATTTCTTCCAGCGCTAGATTTTTGTCGGTTGGAATGGATTTGTAAGTGTTTGCGTCAGTGAGTTGTTTTTTAAATTTTTCCCAATTTGCTCTTCTGTAGTTATATGTTATTGTTTTTAGAATTTGTTTTGGGAGTCCTTGGAGCAGCGTGCTGGTATCGATTGTGAAGGTTATTGCGTTATGATCGCTGTCGTACGGGGCCGTGTCCAGCCGACCGTTTTTTTTGTCGAGGATGTCTATTCTATAGTCGATCATACCACAGTCAAGATAAGAACCTGCGGATGGAAACGTAGGGCAGCTTGGTGGGTACCAAGCCGCTTTGTACTCGATGCTGTTGTTCTCCAGCCATTGCACTATTTGCCTTCCTCTGTCGTTGGTAGTCGAGTCGCCCCACTCGATGTTTCTGGCGTTGTAGTCCCCGGCGGCGATGTAGAAAACGCTCTGTTTGTTTAGATTGAGGTCTGTGGCCATTTTTTCCAATTCCTGTATGAACCTGATTGCCGAGCTTTGCGTTGCATAGATGCTGATGATAAGTAGCGTATTATTCGAGTTGACCTTGATTTTTATTGCAGTGTATTCCAGGATCTGGTTGTCCCTGGCATCCGCGTTCGAAACGTGCGTAAATTGCAGTCGATTGTGAATGGCGATTGCCGTTCCCCCTCCACGGCGGCCGGTCGGTCGGTCGTTTCTGACTATCTCGTAGTTATCGAGTCGAATACGATGTTTATTGTTTAATTTGGTTTCTGAGAGGAGTGCGATGTCGATGTTTTGGTCCGTGATGAATTTTTGTAAATCATATCGTCTTTTGGCGGTGCAAATCGAGTTTACGTTGATCGCAGCAATTTTAACGATGTTATTGTTTCTTATCCTGGTCAGATTGTTCATCTTATTCCATATTTAAATAACTCATTATGTAATCGATTCTCACTGAGTTTTGCGTTATTTGCTCTCGCATGTTTTTAATTTCTTTAAGGATTTCGTTTTTAAAATCAACGAGGAGTTCTTCGACTCTGTTTCCAGGTGCGTGTTGATAGTTTTCGCCTTCGTTGGTTCTTTCCCGAGGATATTCTGGTTGTCCCGTGGCTGTCCTTGGTGGTTGTTGCGTTGCAGGGATCGCTGGGTTCATGCCTACCGAGTTGTTTACAATCCAGCTTCTCGTGTTCGCTTGTCTGGTCATGTCTGCGTATGAGAATTTTTGGTTGACGAAGTTGTTGATTTTGTTCATCTTCGCTTCGTTGATGTGTTGACGGATCTTTTTTTTTTCTTTGTTTAATTTTATTAGTCCGCTGAGCATCGGACAGCCGCGATACGAGGCCGGGTGGCCAGTCTCGCCGCAGTTCGCGCAACGCGTATTTTCGAATTTTCCCAGTTCCAAGGGACAATCTTTTACTTGGTGTTGTTCGGCACATCTGACGCATCGCAGTCGATAAAAACAATTCGAGCTCGCGTGTCCCGTCCTTTGGCATTTGGTACACTGGAATATCGGCTTTTTCCTCAGCCTCTCCCACCTAACGCGTTGATGAAGCAACGCCCTTGTGTTTGTCAGCGCTTTCAAGCTACTCTCGGCTGTCAACGTGACGATGAAATGGTATCGATCGGGAGTATCGCGATTGAATATCATTTTGGAGACTTTAATGAGTTCAACGTCCTGAATTTTAAGACTGTTGATTTCTTCTGCTATTTCAGCTTCTTCAAACCCTCCTCTGATTCCTTTTAGGACGATTGATTTGGGTTTTAAATGTCTAGGGGTGTAAGTGTAGAACTCAGCTTGATTGCTTTTTAAAATAGCCATTGCACTGTTATAAGTGTCCAAATCGTGAGTAATTATTCTTACAAGTTTCTCATCTCGGATGTTGATGAGAAATTTATCCTTAGGAACATTATTTTGTATCAGTAAGTCTATAGACTTTTTGATTCCGATGTTGTACGCATAAATTGGCGGAGGTTTTAGTTTTTGTTTATTCGCGTTTACCTGTTTGCGTAACGCGTCGGTGGCTCCGTCTACCTCGTCTCCTGGATCTCTCTCTTCTACACTCATTGTGTCGGAGAGGCAGTCAAATCGGTTGGTAGTTGCGGTGTTAACTGTATCGACAGTTTTGCGGTGTTTAAATGGTCTCTTAGGCACTTTAAATCCGACCTTGGCGCCAGATTCGTTAGGAGTGTCATTGCCCAGCTGTTGTTGTGCTGTCGATGATTGTTTATTTTCGTCTTGGTCTGACTCGATAGAGGACGAGCTGCGACGTCGCGCTTTAACGTTGGGTTTTGACACTGTCCTATTAGTGAGTTTATTAATATCGATGTTCACACCGTATTTTCGATTAAAAACCTTGCACTGATATTTAAGTTCAGCTAGGGATTCGTTCTTTTCCCGGTTTGTCCCAGAGGAGCCCGGATTTGGCTCATTGTTTTCCGAATTCGTGCCAGACATTATCGGGTTTTTTTCATCACCGTTAACCGTCTTTTCACTCCCGGTAATCACAGTGGAGTCACTTAGTGGGTGCCGGTGCCGCGGCACCTTACTATTTTCACTACACTTGCCCTCAGGCAGTTCGAATTGGTTGATCACGGTTTAATAAAAGTGAATTGTGACTAATACTGTAATTAAGCAATCACGAAATTGAATTTTTTTGAAATTGATTGAGAGCTTCGTACGTCCGTCCGTCACCTATGGCCACTCAACCAGTACTGACTGTCCTTCCTCGGTGCATAGGATACTTCACAGCAGGCGGTTCAGCGGGCGATATTCAATTGGGGGAGAGAACACGAACTTCAACTAGAAAAAACTGTCATTTTTCTCGTATAGTTCGTCTTCGATACAAACTGACATACGCTATCCAAAAATGAAAATTATTTCATCATAGACGGAAAACGGGATGATCATTAATCTGGTTGGTACATTCGATTATTTTTTGTCTTCCCCGACACAAATTAAGATTATACAAACTAGCGTACTACAAACACGCTCGGACCGTTCGGAGCCCACCCACGTACGGGTCCCCACGGCCCGTCGGACGTACGTACCACGTAACGTCCCCGGCATCCGGCCGGTGCGTGAGGAGAGGGGGGGAGTCAACGGGGCGAAATTATTTTTGAAAACCATGCACGCCAAGTTTTTGTATAATCTCTGCAGTGAATTCGTCCGGTAAGTACGTGTACGTAATTTGTCTGTACATAATTTGCAACGGGTTGCAGTATCTACTCTTTGTAATCTATCTTGGCTATTCAGGAAAAGCGTGATTTAAATTCGTTTTTGTAAACATAAGACTATTGGAAAACATATTTATTTCCAAGTTATCACTAAGGCGCGACTTTTTAATACTTGGCGTTCTTTTTTTACTTTTATAAGTTTTTACCAGAGATATACACTACCGGCGAAAAGTTTCCGGACAAAAATTTAAAAGAGTGCCGGGACGGTTTTTCATGCCATTTCGCCGGTAGTTGGCCTAGACCAATTTAACCAACGCCGTTTTGAAGAGAAAGGTTCCACCTTCAATCAAGAGACTCGGCAGAGTCTCGGGACAAGTACATTTGACAGCGTCGTCTGCTGGCCCGAGACTCACCCGAGTATATTATCTCTAAGAAAAGCGATTTCGCCGGTGGGGGTGGACACTTTCTTGAATTACGAAGTCCAGGGGTAATTTCATGATACGAAGTTTGAACTGGAGACTAATTACGTTATCCCCCCTCGATTGAGCCATAAATCAACCCGATTGATGCCGTAATTGCTGAGAAAAAACTTTGCACGGGCAAAATTATGCGCTGATCGAAGTGTGCGTGCGTGTATGTATACGACACAGAGAAAGGGCTCAATGTTCCTATCGTGTTTCTGATTGGTCGTGACTGACGACATATCCAGCTGTTCCCATCCGAGGAACACCTGCTGGTTGCCAGTTCACGAATACATCTTTATACATGTGTCGTTCAATTTTACGGTGATAAATATAGAAACATTCGAAAGTCAGATTGTCAAAATTAGAAAAACATAACCTAAAATTCCGCTAGCAATCGTGTATATTTTGACGGCCGATATTGACGCGAGTGTAAGAGAGATAGCTGGAACGGGTTGACATTTTTTGCCGACTTTGTGATGAATAATAGGCTAAAAGCTCTGACAGCTCGCCATAACCTCACTAATGCTAATTTGCAGGTAGCATTAACGACATGCTCCAGTGACAGGAGAATATGCTTCAGGAAGAGGAATGAATATGCTTCACAACCATTGCCCTATTCCTAAGCCCACAATTTTATTCATTTACAGCAAATCTGAAATCGCCGCTGGCATATTATATTGATGGCAGAGCGACAATAACTCTCAGCGACATAAAAAACTTGTCGCTGAGCCACATGAAAATCTTTCCGCTGAGCCACGTGTAATACTTATCGCTGCCAGCTATCCGGAAGCTCCACATATAACTCTCAGTGGCATAAAAATCTTGTCGCTGAGCCACATGAAAATTTTGTCGCTGCGAGTTATCCGGAAGCTTTGGATATCTCGCAGCGACAAGTTTTGCTTCAAAAGGAACCAATTATTGTGGAGCATAACTAACATCGCCGCTGGCGTTAGATTAATCGCAAAGCGACAATAACTCTCAGCGACATAAAAATCTTGTCGCTGAGCCACATGAAAATCTTTCCGCTGAGCCACGTGTAATACTTATCGCTGCCAGTCATCCGGAAGCTCCAGATATAACTCTCAGTGGCATAAAAATCTTGTCGCTGAGCCACATGAAAATTTTGTCGCTGAGAGTTATCCGGAAGCTTTGGATATCTCGCAGCGACAAGTTTTGCTTCGAAAGGACCCAATTATTGTGGAGCATAACTAACATCGCCGCTGGCATATTATATTGATTGCGGAGCGACAATAACTCTCAGCAACATAAAAATCTTGTCGGTGAGCCACATGAAAGTTTTGTCGCTGCGAGTTATCCGGAAGCTTTGGATATCTCTCAGCGACAAGTTTTGCTTCGAAAGGAACCAATTATTGTGTAGCATAATTAACATCGCCGCTGGCGTTAGATTAATCGCAAAGCGACAAAAACTCTCAGCGATATGAAAATCTTGTCGCTGAGCAACATAAAAATCTTGTCGCTGAGCCACATGAAAATCTTTCCGCTGAGCCCCATGAAATTCTTATCGCTGCCAGCTATCCGGTATCCGAAAGCTCCAGATAATTCTCAGTGGCATGAAAATATAAATTCTTCGCGACAAATTCATGTTAAAACATTGATTTTTTCCAACTCGTGATCAAAAGTTGAAAATTGCATTCCCGCGATAAATTGAGACTTTGGCACGTGTTTTCTCTTCTTTTCAGCGTATCAAACTGAGTGGCTGGAAAAAAATGCATAATTTATGCGATTTTTACTCGGAGAAGAGCGATTTTCGTTTGAAAATTGTCGAGAAATCGACATTTTTCAGCAAAAATCATGCTCGTGAGCAAAAAATCATATCTCGATGAAAAATTGAGATAGAGACATGACTCTGGGCTTAAATTGAGCTCCACAGAGTATATTTGATGAAAAAAAATCAGCAGTCCATTCTCATGGAGCCAAGCAGAAAAATTCTTGGCAACAAATTCATGTTAAAACTCTGATTTTTTCCAACTCGTGATCAAAAGTTGAAAATTGCATTCCCGCGATAAATTGAGACTTTGGCACGTGTTTTCTCTTCTTTTCAGCATATCAAACTGAAAGGCTGGAAAAAAATGCATAATTTATGCGATTTTTACTCGGAGAAGAGCGATTTTCGTTTGAAAATTGTCGAAAAATCGACATTTTCTAGCAAAAATCATGCTCGTGAGCAAAAAATTGTATCTCGATGAAAAATCGAGATAGATACATGATTCTGGACTCAAATTGAGCTCCACAGAGTATATTTGGAGGGAAAAAATCAGCAGTCCATTCTCATGGAGCCAAGCAGAAAAATTCTTGGCAACGAATTCATGTTAAAACTCTGATTTTTTCCAACTCGTGATCAAAAATCGAAAATTGCATTCACGCGGTAACTTGAGACTTTGGCGCGTGTTTTCTCTTATTTTCAGCGTATCAAACTGAGTGGCTGGAAAAAAATGCATAATTTATGCGATTTTTACTCGGAGAAGAGCGATTTTCGTTTGAAAATTGACGAAAAATCGTCATTTTCAAGCAAAAATCATGCTCGTGAGCAAAAAATCATATCTCGATGAAAAATCAAGATAGCGACATGACTCTGAGCTTAAATTGAGCTCCACAGAGTATATTTGAAGGAAAAAAATCAGCAGTCCATTCTCATGGAGCCAAAAATATAAATTCTTCGCGACAAATTCATGTTAAAACTCTGATTTTTTCCAACTCGTGATCAAAAGTTGAAAATTGCATTCCCGCGATAAATTGAGATTTTGGCACGTGTTTTCTCTTATTTTCAGCGTATCAAACTGAGTGGCTGGAAAAAAATGCATTACTTATGCGATTTTTACTCGGAGAAGAGCGATTTTCGTTCGAAAATTGACAAAAAATCGTCATTTTCAAGCAAAAATCATGCTCGTGAGCAAAAAATCATATCTCGATGAAAAATCGAGATAGCGACATGACTCTGAGCTTAAATTGAGCTCCACAGAGTATATTTGATGAAAAAAAATCAGCAGTCCATTCTCATGGAGCCAAGCAGAAAAATTCTTGGCAACAAATTCATGTTAAAACTCTGATTTTTCCCAACTCGTGATCAAAAGTTGAAAATTGCATTCCCGCGATAAATTGAGAATTTGGCACGTGTTTTCTCTTTTTTTCAGCGTATCAAACTGAGTGGCTGGAAAAAAATGCATAATTTATGCGATTTTTACTCGGAGAAGAGCGATTTTCGTTTGAAAATTGTCGAAAAATCGACATTTTCAAGCAAAAATCATGCTTGTGAGCAAAAAATTATATCTCGATGAAAAATCGAGATTCAGATATGACTCTGGGCTTAAATTGAGCTCCACAGAGTATATTTGAAGGAAAAAAATCAGTAGTCCATTTTCATGGAGCCAAGCAGAAAAATACTTGGCAACAAATTCATGTTAAAACTCCGATTTTTTCCAACTCAAGGTCGAAAATCGAAAATTGCATTGACGCGGTAAATTGAGACTTTGGCGCGTGTTTTCTCTCCTTTTCGGCGTATCAAACTGAAAGGCTGGAAAAAAAGTTATAATTTATACGATTTTTACTCGGAGAGAGCGATTTTCGTTTGAAAATTGTTGAAAAATCGTCATTTTCAAGCAAAAATCATAGTTATGGGCAAAAAATCATATCTCGGTGGAAAATTGAGATAGAGACATGACTTTGGGCTTAAATTAAGCTCCAAAGAGTAAATTTCTGGGAAAAGAAATCAGCAATTTATTCCCATAAAGCCAACTAAATAAAATCTTCACTCTCAAGTCATGTAAAAATGGCGTTTTTTTTTCTAAGCTGATGGTGAAAATGCAAAAATATCATTCTCGAGAAAATATAAGATTATGGCACGCGTTCACGTTTCCTTTTAGCTCAGCAAACCATGTGGACGAAAAAAAAAACATGATTTCACCGTCCTTGCTCGGAGAAGAGCGATTTTCGTTTGAAAATTGATGAAAAATCGTCATTTTCGAGCAAAAATGATGGAAATGGGCAAAAAATCATATTTCGGTGAAAAATTGAGATAGAGACATGATTCTTGGCTTAAAATGAGCTCCACAGAGTACACTTCTAGGGAAAAACAGCAAATTATTCCCACCGGACTGAAAAAATTGGAGACTTCCAATCAGAAAAAAGAAGTGATATCCTAGCCAAAAATCCCCTCACGGGGAAAAGAGCCTGGACAAGTCCATTTGTTCGTGACCCCCGTTTCCAATCGTTTTCACCGACAAATCCGACCCCCCTAAAAAAGAATTGAAATAAAATGAATAATAGAAAAAAACCCTCGGAAAAAATGGCTCCTAAAGAAATGGACAAAAACCTAAAAAAAAAAATCAAAATAATTGAAAAAAATACAATGAATGTAAAAATAGTAAAAAAAAAAATTGATTATTTTCGCTCAGCACGAAAAATTCTTGATATCCATGAAAGGACAAGTATTCCATTGATGGCTGAAAATCAATTAACAAGAAAAAGGGAAAAGTTCCAAAAAAACACGGCACAAAAAAAAGAAACCCCTAAATACACAATAGCGAATCGACAGAAAAACTTGCGCGACGTGATGGAAAACTAAAGTTTGCCATCGCATGTTGAGCAGTTGAGCGGATACGCACAGAGTACTTGTCCGGCCCGAAATTTTTTTATTAGAAGTGCTCATAGGTTTTGAACTTGACATAACGTAATTGTTTAGTCTCATTGTCAGAAAGCTTTTTAGAAAAGACACGTGAATGGTCGGTGAAAATCTCGAGTCAATCAAGGTTCTTTCCAAAACCGATTTACATTTCAAGTGAATAATACAAAAAATTGCTAGGAGTGCATTTTTTTCCGATGCATTACGGGTCATTGAATTTAACTAGCTGCACCTCAATTATTCATTAGTTGTAATTTTTCTATGTATCCATACTCGTGTAAAATATTGCACAAATAATTAATTTATTAATGGCTGTGGCTATTCGTCCGGATATTTCATACACTAAAAAGCATGGTCGGACGAATAAGCAACCCTTAATCGTACGGATAAAGCGGAAATCATTGGATAAAGCGTGTCCGGACGAATATTATTCGTCCGGCTATCCGGACGACTAGCCACTGCGTTTCTTCTTAAATAATTGTATATCAAATCGAGAGAAAACTTTGAATCTGTACCACTGCATTTGAATGTATAAAGTTCAGTGATGTTTGTATAACGCCCATCATTTTTCTCATGAATACAACCGAGTTGTTCTATCTATCTAAAAATAGCGGAAGCTAATACAAAAATTTTCGGGCCGGACAAGTACTCTGTGCGTATCCGCTCAACTGCTCAACATGCGATGGCAAACTTTAGTTTTCCATCACGTCGCGCAAGTTTTTCTGTCGATTCGCTATTGTGTATTTAGGGGTTTCTTTTTTTTGTGCCGTGTTTTTTTGGAACTTTTCCCTTTTTCTTGTTAATTGATTTTCAGCCATCAATGGAATACTTGTCCTTTCATGGATATCAAGAATTTTTCGTGCTGAGCGAAAATAATCAATTTTTTTTTTTTTTTACTATTTTTACATTCATTGTATTTTTTTCAATTATTTTGATTTTTTTTTTTTAGGTTTTTGTCCATTTCTTTAGGAGCCATTTTTTCCGAGGGTTTTTTTCTATTATTCATTTTATTTCAATTCTTTTTTAGGGGGGTCGGATTTGTCGGTGAAAACGATTGGAAACGGGGGTCACGAACAAATGGACTTGTCCAGGCTCTTTTCCCCGTGAGGGGATTTTTGGCTAGGATTGGCTTTTTTTAAAAAATATCTACGATTTTTTTTACACTCAGCACTCAGTTTTGAAAACGACAATTTTTTGTCGTTTTTTATCACTGTTTAGAGTAGACCCCGTTTATAGTAAAAATGTTTTTGAGGCATTTCTACGGATGAAATCATAAAGGTAGAAGTCCGAGCTTCAATTTCATTTTTTAGAAATTTTTCTACGATTTTTTTTTCAAAGTTATTTCGTTTTTTCAGAAAAAATCGATGATTGGGAAATTGCTCCGTAGTACGAAAACGATGAGGTTTACATTAAAACCTCAAGACGCTAAAAAGTTCTATTAGATTATGTTGAGTTGACCAGAATTTTTTCGGATTTTTCTTTTGAAATTTTTTTCTTATCTATTTGAGATCGCAGCTCGATTGATCGGGAAGACCGGATTGCATTGATCTTAAGCTTTGGAAGTAACACGGGGCCTCTGGGAACGCTTTTTATTAATTTTGGATTTTGTGTCTCTCGAAAGCTATTCATCGCATCTTCGACCATTGATTTGGCTATTTTAAATCGCTTCGTGATGTAGCAATTTTTGAACCCTTGATTGCGAAGTGTAAAGATTGATGCCAGGATTGATGCACGCTTTGATGCACGCTTTTCAACACAGTCGCGAGTCCTATGCGTGGTTGTTTCTCGTTTACGTTTTCGCGAGATTCGCTTTGTCGTAGAGGTGAGCGATTTGTTATTTTTTTTGCCTAGTCTGCCTCAAAAACAAACAAAAAAGTGGGAAAAATGTTCACACACTCTTTACTTACGACGACAGACAAATATCCAAAATCTCTTTCGATTGAGTACTTCTTTGGAAAGCTTTCGAAAAAATGTCCGCGTTGTGTTGAGCGATTATTAAATTATCCGTTGATAAACTGTAATTTTTGAGTTTATTGGAGTTTATTTTATTTCATTTTGGAAGAAAAAAATGGCTCAGCGACTTAATTCAAGTGTCAAAAAGCGTGCATCAATCCTTGCACTTCGCAATTAAGGGTTTAAAATTTGCTACATCGCGAAGCGATTGAAAATAGCCAAATCAATGATCGAAGATGCGATGAATAGCTTTTGAGAGACACAGAATCCAAAATTGATAAAAAGCGTTCCCGGAGGCCCCGTGTTACTTCTAAAGCTTAAGATCAATGCGATCCGGTCTTCCCGATCAATCGAGCTGCGATCTCAAATAGATGAGAAAAAAATTTGATAAGAAAAATCTGAAAAAATTCTGGTCAACTCAACATAATCTAATAGAACTTTTTAGCGTCTTGAGGTTTTAATGTAAACGTCATCGTTTTCGTACTACGGAGCAATTTCCCAATCATCGATTTTTTCTGAAAAAACGAAATATCTTTGAAAAAAAAAATCGTAGAAAAATTTCTAAAAAATGAAATTGAAGCTTGGACTTCTACCTTTATGATTCCATCCAAAGGAATGCCTAAAAAACATTTTTACTCTAAACGGGGTCCACTCTAAACAGTGATAAAAAACGGCAAAAAATTGTCGTTTTCAAAACTGAGTGCTGGGTGTAAAAAGAATCGGAGACATTTTTTGAAAAAACCAAACTGAAGGTGGAACCTTCCTCTTCAAAATGGCGTTGGTTAAATTGGCTTAGCCCAACTACCGGCGAAATGGCACGAAAAACCGTCTCGGCACTCTTTTCAATTTTTGTCCGGAAACTTTTCGCCGGTAGTGTAGATATACGCGCTCTTGTAGGCTCCGTTCACACCGAATATATATTTTTTTGACACTTTCGCGCTTCAAGCGACAAATTGAAGTAATAACGAATTTTTACAAACATTTAACATCTCCCGTTTAAAACAAACCGAATTTTTCTTCAAAAAAAAAAACGAAGCCAATAACAAAAAAAAAGAGAAAAAGAACGAAACAATTTTCAGTAGACGAATTGAACTATTGAGGAAAAAACCGAACATACTATTAAAAATTTGTGCTCTTTTCATAGCCCACCAAAAAAAAAAACAAACGCAAAAACCGAAAATTTTTAAATCTTGCAAATTTTAATCCCATATACGCTTACACTATTTCCCTCGAATTTAAAATGAATCTACCGCATACAATAAATAGAACAATTACAAAATAGCAAAAAAAAATTGTTCTGAAAAATTGCCCTTTGCAAAAATTTCCCTTTTTTTAACTTAGAACGACCCCGTTTTCACAAACCAATTACAAATACGAACAAAATAATAACAAATGAGCTTGAAAAAAAAAAAAACAAAACAAAAAATCAACGAAATAATTCCTTTTCTTTACAAATTTTACCTTCGCAGTAGATTAATTTTGTTTTCCCCAGATTATATTAGAAAAAATGAGCCATTTCAGACGAACCAGAATACATGGGAAAAATTGAAAAAAAAGAGGAACACAGAAAATTAAAAATAGAGCCAATACGACCACCCCGACGCATCAGTACGCGTCAGAATAATTTACCCTCATTCTTTCACCTAAAAACAGAAAAAATGGAAGGAGTTAGCTTAACTTTCCGTGATCTTTACGGACTCATCCCTACCTTCGACGGAAAAAACATCCCTGTAGACCATTTTTTTGGCGCTTGTAAACGAGCTGCAAAATTAATCCCGAACGACCAGCAGCCGCAATTTCTTGTGACTGTTCAATATAAATTAACAGGATTCGCCCAAGATTTGGCAGAAACGAAAAATTACTTAACCCTCGACGAATTTTACCGAGACCTCAAAGAAAGTTTTGGTGCCACTATCGAACTATTAGACTTAGAACTAGAACTCAAAGCCATTTCCCAAAATTTTAACGAATCAGTAGCAGAATACGCCACACGAACTCGAATGATTTCAAAACGAATAACAGAAAGATTAAACGAATGTTACGGCAGAGCCGAGGAACAGCCATATTTAAAGAAAAGAATAGAAGAAGTCCAAAAATCAGTAACTAGAGCCTTCGTCAGAGGACTCTTTGATAAAATCGCAGTAAATCTAAACCAAAAAAATCTCGGAGATTTTGACACAGCAGTTAGAGAAGCAATTCACGTCGAACAAGAACTTCGACATCGTCAATCAGTAAACCACGGTAGAATTTCTAGAGAACACGCTCTAACACAACCACCAGAAACAGCTAGAATCCAATTTGCTGAAACTAGAAATCAACACACAGATGTATTTTGCGAACTTCACCAATCAAGAAGTCATTCCACAGGAAATTGTCACACACTCAGAGAACTTAGAGAAAAAATGAACCGAAATTTTAGAAGCCAATCCCCTTTCGACAACAGATTCGATAACCAACAAAGCAGGTACCGCAGCGAATCGCGCGGCCCGCAAAATTACAACAGACCCTTCGGATATCGAAATAACTCGCGAGATCGATATCAAAACAATTACAGAAATCGAAATTATCAAAACAGATACCCTCAAAATAATTATAGACAAAGAGACTACTCGAACCAAAACAACCAACAAAACAATTTCCGAAACAGAGACAATTCCCAAAATCGAGACAGAAATAGTAGATACTAGCCATGGGTACGCCCGCTTCGCTGGGCACACAATGGTCCCCAATGACACTCGGACCCCAATGAAAATGATTTTTTCATTGGGGTCTATGATTAAATACGGATGGGGTCTATATGATCAAATTCGGAAATTTTTTTGTGCGTCAGTCAGTCAGCCAGTCTTTTTTTTTTTGTGTGTCAGTCAGTGAATCAGTCACGCAACAGTCGGAAAAAAAAAATTGCGAAAATTTTTTTTCCGATAAAGAACGAACGAAATCCTTTCTTAGTGAGCGTCTACGATGGGAGAGAGGTATATGTGACAAATTGCATAACCGTGACAAATTTCACGATCCTATCTTAAGTGGTTTAGGGTGTGCGTTGTCTGTCAATCAATCGGTCAGTCAGTCAGTCAGTCAATCACGCAACAGTTACATGTTGCCCGCTTCGCCGGGCACACAATGGTATCGCATACAGATTGCCACATGACCTATGTGGTACTGTGTAAAGGTATGCGTTTTCATTTTTTCACATAGGTTTTCGCACGCGACTTCGCTTGCGTTTCACAATATAAAATTTAATCTATTATCATTTTGATTTAACTCTCTACGAATCTGCCCTCAAAATGCATAACTTAAAAATATCAAATGTGATATAGAGCGAAAAAAACTGTGGACAGTAATTTTTTTCTTTTTTTTATAGAAGGGAAATGCCAAGTTACGCACTACTGGCTCTAATTCTTTTATCAGGAACCCAGTCATCCCACTCATCCTGACTCCCATCTTCATTCGCTTGAGCTATCATCGGTATTGATAAAACGACAACATTTAAACAATTTTGTCAAGTTTTGTCGAGCCAAACATCGAATCAAAACGACACTGCAGTTCGCAACGTTGGGGTCAATGAAAAATACCCTTACCTTTAATTTTTTGTTAAATTGAAAAAATAATAACCCAATTTTCGTATCAATTTTGTGTTTGAATCCTGAAAAACGATCGTTTTATCGTCTTGATTGAATATTGAATTAAATTAATGACTTTTGCTCGAAAAAAAACCCGAATTTCGTTGCAGTCCAACGAAGCATATTTCAAGATCGTCAAATCAAAATGACACTGAAATTCGTAACGTTGAGGTCCAACGCAAAATATTTTTTCCCTTAATTTTTTGTTCAATGTGAATAGAAACGCCAATTTTCGTACCAATTTTGTGTTCGAATCCTGAAAAACGATAATTTTATCGTCTCGATTAAATATCGAATCAAATTCATGAGATTTGCTCGAGAAAAAAACGAATTTCGTTGCATTCCAACGAAGCATATTTCAACATCGTCGAATCTACTCATGTGAAGTCCTATGTGAAGAAATGAAAACGCATCCCCTTACACAGTACAATACCACATAGGTCATGTGAAAATCTGTGTTGGATACTATTGTGTGCCCGGCAAAGCGGGCATACCTTGTATATATTGAAACGTTTCGCGATTTCGAGCGGGCCAGAGCGATACGCTCCCGCCGTGATACGGGCGAAACGGGTTCGGGATGCTCGGGTTGAATCTTGGTACAGAATTCATGCGCTACAAGAGGAAATATTCGGAGGATGCAAATTTAAGATCGCAGCGGTATCTTTCTCTCGCACGTCCCTTTAAGGGATTTATGTGTTGCCTCAGGGTGAAGATTGTCGCGTCACGAGTGACGGATGCGACCTTTCATCATCGGCACTCGTAAATCGAGAGAAAGAGATCGCTGCTGAAAACGAGAAAATATTGATTAGACAAAGAAAAATAAAAAGTGAATTTTGAATTGCGCTGAAAGATTTCGGGAGTCGTCAATTAGGGCAGAGAGGCGGATGTTTAGAGAAAATTTATAAAATTTACAAGGATTTATAGATGTTTAAAGGCATGGAATTCGTGAGAAGTAGCAGGACACTATGAGGACGGAAGAGGTATCGCTCTAGCCCACACTCGTACGTGTGAGTACGTGTCGGTGTGCTCGTAATGCCGATGTCGTCGCGCTCTCGTTAATGCCAAGCGTGAGGCGCTGGGATTTTCGCTCTCTCTCTTATTTCCTAACGAGCGAGATCGCGAAATAGCAATTTGCGAGCGAGATTCGGAACGTTCTTGAGAGTAAGTTTGATGCAAGAAATCGCGCCGGAAAGCTCTCTTTTTACAGAAACGAAACCCAGGGAAGCTGGGAGATCCAGGCTTTCGTAAAGATTATTAGATGCGTCAGAGAAGCTGACGGAAAATAGGCCGGGTTTTGGGATCGATCGTTCGATCTCTAGGCCTCGTCGCGGTGCAGAAAACGTCTCGTTCGCTTTCTGATGCACGCGGATGTACCGTTGCTCCGGGTGCTATGCGCCAGGAAAGCTGACGTGCAAATGTCGGTTTTCGTGAGCCGTTTTGGTCACGGAAACCTCAAGGCGGGTCAGACGACGGTTTCGTATCGCGTCTGATGAGCTCAGAGATGCCGACTCTCTGAGCACTGTGCGTCAGGGAAGCTGACGTTCTTTAATCGCGTGCACTCGTTATATTTTCCTGGGATCGGGTTAGGACACTGAGACGTGGCCGCAAGCAACGAATCGAGTAAAGGGCGAAATGGAATGTTACGCGGATGATTTTTGGAAAAATTACGTTCAACGTTTCACGCGAAGATTCCTTTTCCCGCGATCGTCTACGTTGCAAGGTCACCTAATTCACTGATTCTAAGGTCCGACATCCAGCGCAATGCTGGGGCATTCCAGAGAATCAGCTCCCTAACCGCGAGCTCGGGATGAAGCTATGTCAGAGTTGCACTCTGAGATTAATTGACATTACCGTTTCGGTGGGTGCGAAGACTGTGAAAGTTTCTGAATTGTTGGTCGAAGAATAACACGCGAAGGCTGCTCGTGCGCGCCCTTAAATAGATACAGCCGCGTGAGGAGAATTTGTCCCTCTTGGGCAACCCGGAGTGGTGACCGGTGGGGTGTTCGTGGAGTGGGATGGTCGCGATTTTGGGGAAGCGCTTGCCCGCATTCTTCTCCCCGAGAGTTAGTTAGTGTAATTTTTATTAGGGATTTGGCGTCTCGATGATTCTTCGCGAGTATCAGGAGCAGAGAATATGGAAGGAGGTGTGTCTCAGGAGCGCGATTAGGGAGTGTCTTGTTAGGGCGTCTTCCCGTGTGCTAGACGCCGTGACGTCGGAGGTGGGCCGAGCAATTAGAGCGCGAGAGGTGTGACTTACGCGCGAGGACCCCATACGCGTGTGACGTCATGCAGTGGTTGTCGTTTCGTTACAATATATAGAATTACCATGGCAGTGGTTGCTAAGGAAACGATTACCATGGCAACCGTTGCCATGATAACAGTTGCCGCGGTAACCGTTGCCATGGTGACCGTTGCCATGGTAACCGTTGCCATGGTAACCGTTGCCATGGTAAACGCTCAATTTCTCTAACGGATTTTTTTTTTTTAATTTGAAAAAAAAAAATTTTTATTAGAATTTTGTTCGTCCTCTATCTAAAAAAAATTATCTAAAAAATCTAGATAATTATCTAAAAATGTATCTAAAAATTATCTAAAAAATCTAGATAATTATCTAAAAATGTATCTAAAAATTATCTAAAAAATCTAGATAATTATCTAAAAATGTATCTGAAAATTGTCTAAGAAAAAAATTCGCGATAATTTTTTTTTGGATACAGGACGAACAAAATCCGTCCTTAGTGAGCGTCTACGATGGGAGAGGAGTAACCGTGACAAATTTCACGATCCTAACTTCATTGGTTTAGGCTGTGCGTTGTCTGTCAGTCAGTCAGTCAGTCAGTCAGTCAGTCAGTCACGCAACTCTTTTATATATATAGATGGTAATCTATATATGTAAGGAAACGATTACCATGACAACCGTTGCCATGATAACAGTTGCCGTGGTAACCGTTGCCATGGTAACCGTTGCCATGGTAACCGTTGCCATGGTAAACGCTCAATTTCTCTAACGGATTTTTTTTTTTATTTGAAAAAAAATTTTTTTTTAGAATTTTGTTCGTCCTCTATCTAAAAAAAATTATCCAAAAAATCTAGATAATTATCTAAAAATGTATCTAAAAATTATCTAAAAAATCTAGAGAATTATCTGAAAATGTATCTAAAAATTATCTAAAAAATCTAGATAATTATCTAAAAATGTATCTAAAAATTGTCTAAAAAAAAAATTCGCGACAATTTTTTTTTTGATACAAGACGAACAAAATCCGTCCTTAGTAAGCGTCTACGATGGGAGAGGAGTAACCGTGACAAATTTCACGATCCTAACTTCATTGGTTTAGGCTGTGCGTTGTCTGTCTGTCAGTCAGTCAGTCAGTCAGTCAGTCAGTCAGTCACGCGACTCTTTTATATATATAGATAACGAATTCTACGACAGGCAATCCGGTAGTTCTCGGAACAACCGCGATAATTCGCAAAATAGATTCCGCGATAACTCTCAAAACAGATTCCGCGACAGCTCGCGAAACAGGTACCGCGACAACTCAAATAACCGAAGACTCAACGACGATAAATTCGAAGAATTACACTCAAAATTCGAACAACTTGCGAAATTCGTAACGGAAATCGCACAAAAAAACTCGACGGCGACTCCGCGGGACAGCGCGACCGGGAGCACATCGCAAGAACGCACGACCCCAAACGATTAGACGCGAAAACGCAAATCATTAAAAAAGCAAGGATTTCACTCGGAAAAATGAAAAGACACACACCACCGACTGTTAAAGTAGACTCAGTCGACTTGCTTAACAAAGACACAACATTTTTAATTGATACCGGAGCAGAAATAAACTTGATAAGAAGAGACGCAATAGCGAAACACGTCCCAGTTGACTTTTCAATCATTTATGAACTAACAGGAATAACAGACGACACTATTTTCACATCAGGAAAATGCGTGATCAAGATAAAAGGAATACCAGTCGAATTTCACACGATCCGTTTCAAATGGCCAATCCCCCAGGACGCCGTCCTCGGTGACGAATTTTTCAAAGAAACACGAGCTGACATCTTGTACACCCAATCCTGCATAAACTTCAGAGGTATACAGATACCTTTCGAAACAAACGAAAAAGTTTTCATCCCAGCTCGAACCAAATCCACCATCCATATCCGAATCAAAAACACAAACCTAACCGAAGGTTACGTACCGAGAATAGAAGCAGGCGAAGGATTATTCATCGGTGACGCAGTAGTTACAAACCGAAACGGTGTCGCATATTTATGTGCAATAAACACCAATGACTATACACCACCAACATACACCAATGAACATACACCTCCAAGTCCCAACAATCGAATTACAACCGATTGACACGATATCCGACAGACCAGTCGATATCGATAATCACGGCTCTAACGACTTTCCAACTGGAAATCGTGCAGAAATCCGTACAACAAGAACATTAGGGAAACAGGAAAGATTTAAAAAATTAAAACCTCTCTTGCATCTAGAAAATTTAGATGAAGTAGAGAAGGAACATGTCCTTCAACTAACCTTCGAACACTCACACCTGTTCAGCCTACCAGGCGAGCAACTAGGGTCAACATCACTCGTAAAACACGAAATATTCACAACGGACGACATACCAATAAACACAAAACAGTACAGATTCCCACAAGTCCACAAAGAGGAAATACACAATCAAGTCAACGATCTCCTCGACAAGGGAATAATTCAACCATCCTTATCACCATTCAATTCACCCGTTTGGATCGTCCCAAAGAAACCTGATCAAAAAGGCAACAAACGATGGCGTATGGTCATCGACTTTAGAAAACTTAACGAAAAAACAACCCCAGATGCGTACCCGTTTCCAAACATCACAGACATTATAGACCAATTGGGCAGATCTCGCTACTATTCAGTGCTAGATTTGGCTTCAGGTTTTCACCAAATCGAAATGCATCCAAGAGACAAACCAAAAACCGCTTTCTCCACACCAAACGGACATTACGAATTTAATCGAATGCCATTTGGCCTAAAAAACGCACCCGCAACATTCCAACGATTAATGGATGTTGCTTTATCTAGACTCCAAGGTACCGACCTATTCGTCTATTTAGACGATATCGTCATATACGCCGCAGACCTTGAGGAACATAGAAAAAAATTCCAGCGCTTAGCAAAAAGACTGTCCGACGCTGGCCTCACACTCCAAACAGATAAATGTCAATTTCTCCAGAAGAAAGTCGAATATCTAGGCCACGTCATTAGCGAAAAAGGTTGTCAACCAAGACCTGAATTAGTGCAGGCAGTAAAAAACTTCCCAGTTCCCACAAACAAGAAAACCATCTCGCAATTCCATGCACTAGCGAACTATTACAGAAGGTTCATTAAAAATTTCGCAACAATTGCCCTTCCGCTAACAAACCAACTAAAAAAGACGGAAGAATTCAAGTGGACAAACGACTGTCAAGAAGCGTTTGAAACCCTCAAACAAAAATTAACAAACGAACCAATCTTGCGATACCCAGACTACGAGAAAGAATTTAAACTCACAACCGACGCATCAGACTATGCGATCGGCGCCGTACTCAGCGAAGAGTACGATAAATTCGATCACCCAATAGCCTTCTACTCCCGTACACTCTCAAAAGCCGAAAAAGTGTACGACGCAATGCGAAAAGAACTTCTGGCAATGGTACATTCCATCCAGTACTTCAAGCATTACCTGTACGGACATCATTTCATCCTCGTGACCGACAACAGGGCACTGACGTATCTCATCAACAAACCGAATCCGCCACAACAACTCCAACGTTGGCAGGCAATTCTCAACGGCTACGAATTTAGTGTTCACCACAAACCAGGGAAACTTAATGTCGTCGTAGACGCACTTTCCCGAAACCTAGCCAACGCCTTTCCGATCAGACCTCGAGAGGAATCCACAGATGTTGATGACGAGGACTCAAAAAGATTAAAAATGACCCAGCAAGGAGAAAAACGTATCAGAACCTCCTCAGACGAAGATTCTGGGAACCCATCACCCGACAAAGTAATCATTTTACCAGCTGAAGAAACTGAGACTACAAACAAGCAACTGAACTCGAAAGCAAAAACCAACGAACAACATGTTATCAAAGGGAGTGCACACCCTAACATGGATATAGAAATCGACAACAACAACCAGGACGAACCAACGTCCCAAGAAGAAGAACCAATGGACTCAAATAATCAAGAAAATCAGCAAGCCCCACGGAACACGAGCGACAGTAAAATGGAGTACGATGTGGATCGCAAAAGAAACCGCACCACATCGGACGACGATATGGAAAACGAAACAGGCAACGAAACAGGAAAACGAGAAAAAACGATTATTCAAGACGAAGCAGAAGTTACGATGGAAGAAGTAATAAATAAGAATACTACGCAACAAAGAGAAGGAATATTAAACGAAAATAAAATGATACAAAGTGATAAAAATAATGAAAAAGCAACGATGAACTCCGAAAAGAATAATGAAGGAGCCAACAAGAGCTCAATACTACGAAAATCAACAAACGAAGTTGAAGACAATTCAAAAGTGCAAAAAACGCCACAAACGGCAAGCGAAAGTGAAAAAATACAACGAAACGATGGAAATTATGGAAATTCAACACGCCAAAACGAAAAGGAAGTGCGCGAAAGCCAAGAAACTCAAGAAAACAACGAAAAAGGAAATTTTACGCCAACGAGCGAAAATGAAGAAACAGCAAATTCAACAAGTGAAAAAGAAAAAGTGCATAAAAACCCAACGACGAAAAACGAAACAAGAATACAAGGAAAAGCCACGAATTACGAAGAAGCGGAACAGAGCTCAACGCGACGAAATGAAAATGAATCAAATAATAATGAAGCAAATGAAAATGAAAAGAATAAAAATGATGTAAGCTCCGCGCTGCATAAACAAAAAGAAGCAGACCCTGTGCTGCTAACATTAAAAGCTCTCAATCCCGCCAATCATTCAAGTGGCTAATCGAATACGAAAGATGCAAGCACTCAATCCACCGTTGAAGAAAATAAAAAATTAAGCAACGAACATTCAAACGCGCAACGATTAAGAAGGCTGATAGAAGAACAAGTGTTGGAAAACTCGATCCATGCAAAGTACCCGGTAACCGCGACCTTCAGATCACCTCCAGTTCACTACTCGGAGGATGATTCAGGTACAGAAGAAGAAGAAGAAGAAAAGGAAGATTCGGACGAAGTAACGGAACCCAATTTCCGATCACCAACGGAAGTTACAACACCAGCACCGAAACGTGGACGCGGAAGACCAAGGAAAAACCCAATCAGTCCACAATCCAAAGTAATAGTCAAGAGGAAACCTGGCAGACCTAGAAAACACCCTATTACCGAGCAATTAACTTCACCCGTGAAAAGGAGACCCGGCAGACCTAGGAAAAATCCCATCATACAACTTCCAGCTCCTACGGCAAAACGAGGACCAGGGAGACCACGGAAACAAAATTCTGAAGACATCGACCCACCATTCGGATTATCCCAGTACCATAGGAAAAAATTGACACTACCAGAATCAGAGAAAGCAACGAGAAGCAATACGAAAAAATATGAATCAACAACAGAAGTACATTCAACAACTGAAGAATCAGATAACGA
The DNA here is from genome assembly GCA_037043255.1 of Diadegma fenestrale. Taxonomy (NCBI): domain Eukaryota; kingdom Metazoa; phylum Arthropoda; class Insecta; order Hymenoptera; family Ichneumonidae; genus Diadegma; species Diadegma fenestrale. Next base: position 2,966,776 of record CM073314.1, read on the forward strand.
CACTAGGAACGAACACCAACAGGAAGACCAAGAAATCCACAACGAAACAATAGCACTGCAACCAGAAGAAACCGAAAATCAAGCAGAACTTCGGAAGGAAATTCCACCAACAACTCGACGAATGGCATCGACCGAACAGGACGAACCACCACACAATCAAACCCCTCCAAAAACTAAAGGAATTTCTGTCCCACAAATACCACACGCCAAAGAAAACGTAACGATCACACAAGAAAATTTCCTATCGAAAAGAGACAACATAGCACATTTCTTAGTAGCTGATTGCAAAATAAACACAATGGTTTCCAAAGTACTTCTCGAAAAAGGGAAAATCAATCAGGAACAATTTCTACAGCATAAACCAAGAACCGGTCACATTTTGACGATGCGTCATGGCAAAACTTGCTATTTCACAATATTCTGTAAAGAAAAATCAACGGACAACACGAACTTATTCATGATGGAAAAGTGTCTTCGAGCACTCCTACAAATGCTACACATGGAAAATTTGACATCGTGCACCATATCAAAAGACCCAGAAATCATCGACCCACTCACGTGGTCGAACATCAAATCATATTTACAACCAATGGTAAAAGGGACAAAACTCTCAATCACCCTATGCGAAGGACTTATTTCAGTACCACCACCAGAAAACAGGAAAGCAATAATAACAGAACTCCACGGATCGACCGTAGGAGGTCATAAAGGAATCACGAAAACGTACCAACGAGTAGCACCTCAATATTACTGGAAAAACATGAAAGAAGACATCGAAAAGTTCATCAAATTTTGCTACGATTGCCAAAAGAACAAATTAGTACGCGTTAAAGACCGAGCCCCCATGATCATTACTCACACACCAACCAAAGCATTCGATAAAGTTGCCATCGACATAGTCGGACCTTTACCCAAAACGAGTAAAGGATACGAATATATCCTAACAATCATGGATTTATTTAGCAGATTCAGTATCGCAGTACCCTTAAAACGAACAACGTCAGTAGATGTTGCTAAGGCACTATGCCAAAATTTCATAACAACATTCGGCGCACCTCGCGCAATCCTTTCAGACCAAGGCACAAACTTCATATCCGAAGTCTTTCAATCATTTGCCGAACTTTTCCAAATCCGACACTATAGAACGTCAGCATACCATCCACAATCAAATGGCGCACTCGAAAGAAGCCATCACAGTTTAATAGAGTACATCAAGCACTACAGAAACAACGATCGCGATTGGGAAGGACTTATCTCATTCGCAACATTATCACACAACACAAGCATTCACGAAGGAACAGGATTCACCCCATACGAACTAGTTTTTGGTTACCCGGCAACCTTGCCATCAGAATTCCCGCCACCCGAAAAAGTCGTCACATTCGACGATTACATAGTGACATTAAATAACCACATGAGAAACATCCAAGAAATGACATTCAGAAAACAACAAAAAATTAAAGAACGAACGAAACGTTACTACGACAGACGAACGAAAACACCCAAGTATCAAATAGGTCAATTAGTATTTTTAATTAAGGAACCTAAAAAAGGAAAACTAGACAGTAACTACACAGGATCATTCGAAATCCTGGAAATTAGAGATAATAATAACGTTAAATTGCTCATGGAGAACGGAAAAACAAAGATAGTACACGTAGACAAAATAAAATCAGCATATGTTGCAGATGCCACGCCTTTGCCACAAACGGCGACGACCCCGTAAAAGTAACACCATTTTCAGAAAATCCTGGACTTTATTCCCAGCAACTTGGAAACCTTCAATCATACCACACGACCTGGAACTTAGTAACATACATCAACACACATGGACTATTACTCAGGAAACAACAAATACAGAAAAACCTTCAAAGTATGTACACTTATTGCAACACACTAGGACCATCATGCCTGATGAGGACGCAGCTAAAAACTATTAAAAATCGCCTAAACACCATCGAAAACGCAGAATCGACTCTTAGGGAACTATTACCACCGTCAACAGACCTCACACAACACCGCAAAAAACGAGGTTTATTCAATTTCATGGGAAAAGCATTTAAATTTGTTTACGGAACAATGGACAACAACGACGCGAAAAGAATCGCATCTCAAATCGAACAACTAGCAAATAATTCGATCGATCTGTCAGAAATAGTATATAACCAAACTCAAATAATAAAAGCAGGATTTGACATAGCACAGAAACAAATAAAATCAATAACCCGCGAAATAGGAAACCTTACACTACAAGTTAACCTAGCATTAGTTAACATGCGAAAAGAAATATACACAATTAAGTACAACCAAAATGGAATGCAATTCATGGCCCTAATCGAAGAAGATCTTACAGAATTAGAAACCGACACAAATACTCTAACCGACGCTATACTTTTTGCAAAAAGTGGACAAATACACCCTTGTCTAATATCATCAAAAACATGGCTGCGTAGCGCAGAAAACATAAGCAAATTGACACCCAACCTGGAATTCCCAACTCCATTGGAACCAGAACACATACCACAATTGATAGCAATTTCGAAACTTATTGTATTCCAAGACAACGAAAAATTGATATTCATAATGAAAATCCCATTACTAGATCCGACCACATACAAATTGTATAGACATATGTCAACACCAATCCGCCAACAAGGAACACGTTTTGCATTTATTAAACCATCAACACGATTCACCGCAATTTTAACCGACTTCGAAATCTATTTTACTCCAGCAGATTTAAGTAACTGTAAACTAATGTCAACACGATACATTTGCGACGGAACAAACCCTGTACAACACGTTAACGACAAAGCAGAATGTGAAGTCCAGCTACTCACAAACCCACAATTTCAAAATCTTGAACTTTGCGACATTCGTCTACAAAATCTCAGCCAAACATATTGGATCGAAATTCGAAACGCTAACGCATGGCTGTACGCAGCACCAATTCCGAAAATGTGTACATACACTGCGATAATGATAAATCCGACATCAAAATGATAACAGATTCAGGCACACTAGAAATAGAACCATCATGTCAAGCAAAAACACAAACCACGAAGCTCGTCCCTTCAACCGAAATAAATATAGTACACCACGTCAATTTCTCCCGTAAACTAACTTTAAACATAACCAAAATGATCAAAAACTCTGTAGACACAATGGAAACCCTAAACATTACAGAAATTTTAGTTAAAACCGAACTACCATCTGATCCGTCCAGTTTGGACAACGTCCGTAACGATTTAACAAGAAACGAAGTGGCATTAAAATCAGTAATATCAAAAGCACAAGAAATAACTAGAACACAACGCATTCACGGTAGAATATCAACAATCGAATCAATTCTAAAATTCGGAGGAATCTCATTAGGTTCAATTCTCGTACTAGCAACAATTGGCTGGAGATTTTCAATGTTTGGAAAAATATCATCCCTAGTAAAAATCCCATCATGCATTACAAAGAAAAAGAACAAAAAAGAAACACAAAACGCGGACATAGAGATGCAACCTTACCGTCCCCAGGTACAAATAATAAACCCACCACGCGAAATAGCACTGTCAACGGAAAACCTTATAGAGCGAGAACGAAGTACACCAAAAGCAATTACGTATTATAGAGAAATTATACCATAAGATTTATGCTAACCAAACATTCTAACCACCTACTAACAAAGGGAACCAACGGAATCCTTATTTCATACCTTCTTTCGCTTAAGCCTCAAAACAACTGCACTGCATGAAATACACAGAACAATCGCAATTAAAATATGCCTATCTTACGCACTACCCCTAACAGATAAAAAAAAAAGAGAACACAGACAGACAGACACACACACAAACAAAAAGGAAGAACAACAAAACATAATGGAATCTCAACTATTGACCATGGTCCCGTGCCCCATCTGCGCAACCAAAATCCACCACCGGTGCCTAGCCACGCACATGGCCGAATGCAAAAAGCGGCTAGCAAAAAATTACATCGCTAACCCGACAGCGGACAGAGGATGCTGTCTGTGCAAGGGAGCTTTCCCCGCACACCGGATGCTGGCCCATATGGACCTCTGCACCCTGTATTGGGTACGGAGGGGGATCTTCCCGTGGACATTTACGGAGGACGACAACGTAGACAGCAACGACGAGGTAGAAGACAACGACAACGATGAGGATACCGAAGATGACGACGACGACACTAGCGACAGTGATACAGAAGACAAGAAACCCACCCCGTTCCCCGCTCCCGTACTGACCAACATAAAAAAAGAGGACTCCGACGACAGTGACCTCACAATCATGACGACGACAGTAACGACAGCAGAGAAACGTACATCCACAAAAGACAGACCGTTACAAAACAAAAAATTAACAAACTTTTATCTACACTCAGACCAAAAACACCACCCATTGACAACACCCTAAACTTACCAGGACCAAGCAACCGACAGAAAATCACTATTACAATGGACGCACGACAAATTATAAAAGCGAGAGCGGAACAGAAGACAACCCAACCAACAAAAAGACTGATGACTGACATTCCTACCAAAACCGAACCCCCAAAAAGACAGAAAATAACTTTCGCATCAGACGAGATAACAACGCCAACACTCAGCCCCGACGTACAGACGGAACTCGACAGTATAAAAGACTGGATTGACACAATTAGTGCGAAAGAACTTCCGACGGTCCGCGCAATAATTGTAAAAACATTCGACGAGAAAACAGCAAAATTTGAGAGACGAAAACGACTTTGAAAACACAAGACACCCTACCCACACAAAACCCAGCACACCTGCAATCATCTTACCACTACTTTTATTATTGTTCCCACCACTTTCACACTTACCATTACCACCACTCCGCACACCAAAATTTATTATAACCACACAAGACCTTTTGTATCTTACTTTTTTTTGATTTATACCCATACATTGTAATCACTTAGCATCGTAATCCTAAATTAGCCACATAAATCAAGAGTCGCGGCAGCGGCTCGACGCCAAGTTTAAAAGAAAAGCGTAGCGCGCGAGCCGGCCGTACTCTTATATACAGTAAAATAGGCATTTTATGACGTCACAGAAACTTTAAATCGTTCTCACAGGAGAACGGGTTGAGGGAAAAATCTCATATTAGATTTGAATTTTCTATGATTTTTTATCTTTCGAATGGTCCTTGGTAGAACAAAATCCGTTCAGCCAATCCAGAGAAATCTAACATTGAAGATTTTGGACGCGAGGTTTGGGATCCCTTCTGTTTCTTAGAGTCAGAAAGGCGTAAGTTATGTGCGCAGGCGCTTGGACATACGCCCTTACGTGCCTGGTGGACATTTTCGGCCCGTGACGTCACCCGCCCCGCTAAACGTGGTATCCCCACTCTTTGCGCGCCACTGAGCGAGAGAGACAGACTATATCGGGCCTCTCTTTCCGTATGGTTTTCGTTGTTTAGCTACCATGGTTTTCGTTGTCTAGCTATCATGGTTTTCGTTGTCAAGGTACACGGCTCCATGGTTTTTGTTGTCTAGGTATATTTCTCCATGGTTTTCGATGTGTAGGTATATTTCTCCATGGTTTTTGTTGTCTCTGTATATTTCTCCATGGTTTTTGATGTCTAGGTCGACGGCTTCATGGTTTTCGTTGTCAAGGTACACGGCTCCATGGTTTCTGATGTCTAGGTATACTTCTCGATGGTTTTCGATGTGTAGGTATATTTCTCCATGGTTTTCGTTGTCTCTGTATATTTCTCCATGGTTTTCGACGTCTAAGTATATTTCTCCATGGTTTTCGATGGCTAGGAATGTTTTTCCATAGTTTTTGATGTCTAGGTCGTCGGCTCCATGGTTTTCGATGTCTAGGTCGACGGCTCCATGGTTTTCGTTGTCAAGGTACACGGCTCCATGGTTTTTTATGTCTAGGTATGTTTCTCCATGGTTTTTGATCGCTAGGTTCATGGCTCCATGGTTTTCGATGTCTAGATCGACGGCTTCATGGTTTTCGACGTCTAGGTATATTTCTCCATGGTTTTCGATGTCTAGGTCGTCGGCTCCATGGTTTTCGGTGTCTAGGTCCACGGCTCCATGGTTTTTGTTGTCTAGGTATATTTCTCCATGGTTTTCGTTGTCTCTGTATATTTCTCCATGGTTTTCGATGCCTAGGTATATTTCTTCATGGTTTTCGATGTCTAGGTCGACGGCTCCATGGTTTTCGTTGTCAAGGTACACGGCTCCATGGTTTTTTATGTCTAGGTATGTTTCTCCATGGTTTTTGATCGCTAGGTTCATGGCTCCATGGTTTTCGATGTCTAGATCGACGGCTTCATGGTTTTCGACGTCTAGGTATATTTCTCCATGGTTTTCGATGTCTAGGTCGACGGCTTCATGGTTTTCGATGTTTAGGTATATTTCTCCATGGTTTTCGATGCCTAGGTATATTTCTTCATGGTTTTCGATGTCTAGGTATATTTCTTCAAGGTTTTTGCTGTCTAGGTATATTTCTCCATGGTTTTCGATGCCTAGGTATATTTCTCCATGGTTTTCGGTGTCTAGGTCCACGGCTCCATGGTTTTTATTGTTTCTGTATATTTCTCCATGGTTTCCGATGCCTAGGTATATTTCTTCATGGTTTTCGATGTCTAAGTATATTTCTTCATGGTTTTCGATGTCTAAGTATATTTCTCCATGGTTTTCGATGTCTAGGTCGTCGGCTCCATGGGTTTCGGTGTCTAGGTCCACGGCTCCATGGTTTTCGGTGTCTAGGTCCATGGCTTCATGGTTTTCGGTGTCTAGGTCCACGGCTTCATGGTTTTCGGTGTCTAGGTCCACGGCTCCATGGTTTTCGATGTCTAGGTATATTTCCCCATGGTTTTCGATTTCTAGGTATATTTCTTCACGGTTTTTGATGTCTAGGTATATTTCTCCATGGTTTTCGTCGGCTTTGTATATTTTTCCATGGTTTTCGATGCTTAGGTATATTTCTTCATGGTTTTCGATGTCTAGGTATATTTATTCATGGTTTTTGCTGTCTAGGCATATTTCTCCATGGTTTTAGTTGTCTCTGTATATTTCTCCATGGTTTTCGATGTCTAGGTCCACGGCTCTATAGTTTTCGATGTTAAGGTATATTTCTCCATTGTTTCCGATGTCTAGGTGTATTTCCCCATGGTTTTCGATGTCTAGGTCCACGGCTCCATGGTTTTTGATGTCTAGGTATATTTTTCCATGGTTTTCGATGTCTAGGTTCACGGCTCCATGGTTTTTGATGTCATTTGTTTTTCATCTCAAAAATCAAAATCTTCTTCAGTCAAATTTCGGCAACATAAAAAATATTTATCAGACTTTATGATTGAAGGGGTTGACCGGGGGTTGCCACGGAAGTTTTTGACCTTTGCACGGTAACCTTATTTTATTTAAACTTTCCGGTGACGTGGGGTCATAAATCACCCCAGTTTTAAAAACTCCCTGTCTCTTCTAAAATTCAATGAAAATGATCCACCTTGGGCTTATTCTTTTCGTTTTTTAATGCAGGATCACGTGAGCCTGGGGCAATTTCGCTCGGAGTCAAAAAATAAGCCAAAAATGCAATAAAACGATTAAAAAACGGGAGAACGAAGGGAGAAAGGGCACGAGGGAGAAGGGTGAAGTCTCGTCAGGACTTTTTTGAGGGATTGACGAAGAGTCTTGACGGAATTTTTTAAGGCGCTCACCAGTGGTCTCGAACGTGGTTTCTTAAGAGTTAGTTAATATTTACTAAACTCAGAGTCTCGTCACTATGGTTTTAAGGGATTAACGAAGAGTCTGGACGACAATTTCGAAAGGGTTAACCAAGGCTCTTAAAGGGAGTTTTTAAGGGATTAACCACGAATCTCGCCAGGACTTTTTTAAGGGATTGGTCAAGAGTCTGGACGAGAATTTTGAAGGGGTTTATGATGACCCTCGCCGATATATTTTGAAGGGATTTGCGGAAGCGGTGTCGACGGAAGTTTTTCAAGGCATTGAGTGGAAGCGTCCAGAGACTTTTTTTATGGGATTCATAAAGAATCTCGCCGCGACTTTTTCAAAAGATTCATCGAGATTCTGGTCGAGACTTGTTTCAACAGATCGACCAAGAATCGTGCCAAGACTTTTTTAAGGGATTAGTCAAGAGTCTGGATGGGATTTTTTAAAGAGCCGACAAAAAGTCTTGACGAGATTTTTGCAACAGACTAGCCAAGGGTAGACGAGCTTTTTTAAGGGATTGACTAAGGGCCTCACTGAGGTTTCATTGAGAGATTGACCACGAGTCTCTTCGTGGTTTCCTTGAGGGATTGAACAAGGTTCTCGATGAGAGTTTTTTAAGTCTTTGATCATGACTGTTGTCGAGATATTTAAAGGAATTTACCAGGGGTGTCGACAGAAGTTTTTGAAGAGATTTATTTTATTTCAAGAATAACCAACCAGAACAAATAATGCCTCTATAATTACAAAAAAATGTTGATGAATATCCCGCTTTTCAAAAAGAAGAGAAATCCGTGGAAAAATACTTTTGAAAAGTAAAAAAAGAACGCCAATTTTAAAAGATCGCAACCTCAGTAGAAAAATAATTACTCAATTTTCTTCATATCACTTTGACATAAAAAACAATTTAGATTTACAAAATGTAATGCATTTTTCCTTCCCTACGAACGATATTTTGAAATTCCCCAAAATTTTCTCAAAAACTCTCAAGCTCAATCGACAAAAAGAAATGAAATCATTGCAACATAGCCAAGAATTAAAAAAATAATGAATAGCTACATTTCACAGGGAAACATGTGCACCCTCAATACATTTTGTGTATTTAAGGGTCTGCAAAGGCTCTACAAAAAAATGCAAAAAATTGGCGTGCATGGTTAACTAAAAAAGCCCGGAAAGATAAAGAATCAATTTAAGGGAGAGGCGGACAAACTTGAACAACTGCCTAAAATAGAATTTCCGTTTTTCATCTGAAAAATCGAAATCGTTTTCATTCAAATCTCGTCAAGATAAAAAAAACATTTATCAGATTGCACGGAATGAAATTTTTTAAAAGTTTCGTTCCCCTTGGCTCTCCAGACTTTGAAAAATGATTATTAATTGTGCAAAGAGGAGAGATTTTTGTTTAATATGGAAATAGGAAATATCATCGCGGAAAGAGGAATAGGATAAACAGCGAACATTTGGAATAATATGGAATTATCATCGCGGAAAGAGAACAGAAAAAACAGCGAACATTTAGAATTTCGGAGGATGTTCCATTCCCCATTACATGACGTCATAATGCTACTTTGCGCGTGCATGCGGAAATTTCTAATAAGAACAGTGACGCAGGTCTTCGCCGAACTTTTTTAGTTAACCATGCACGCCAATTTTTTGCATTTTTTTGTAGAGCCTTTGCAGACCCTTAAATACACAAAATGTATTGAGGGTGCACATGTTTCCCTGTGAAATGTAGCTATTCATTATTTTTTTAATTCTTGGCTATGTTGCAATGATTTCATTTCTTTTTGTCGATTGAGCTTGAGAGTTTTTGAGAAAATTTTGGGGAATTTCAAAATATCGTTCGTAGGGAAGGAAAAATGCATTACATTTTGTAAATCTAAATTGTTTTTTATGTCAAAGTGATATGAAGAAAATTGAGTAATTATTTTTCTACTGTAATCATATACTTAGTGCATACATTTACAATCACCTACTATCATAATCACCTACCTAATAATCTTAGACGTAACGCATAGCATAACCATGCATTTAACAAAAGAGAATAAATCTCACTATATTTCTTCATGACAACACTCGACGTAATTCATTCACCCCATGACACCGAACCAGACCCATTCCCATCACTAATAACATGTCACATCGACTAACCACCAGCGAACTAACCAAGTTTAGAATGTTTCAGAATCTTTGGAAATTTAGGTACAATACCCATTGGGAAAATATGAACCAACAATCGAAAAACCAAAATTTAGAAGAAAGCATCATTTAAAAGAAGACCCATTCGGAATTGGAACCAAGACAGAGCAACAAGAACAAATAAAACCAGTGAAAGGAAACTAACAAAGAGGAGACGACCAATAGAGGAAGAAAAACCAACCATACGTAACAACCAACTGATAATGATAAATAACACTAACCACGCCCATCCAAAATAACACCCCACCCCTACTAACATGGACAACTAATCGACTTACTCAGTTACAGATTCCACAAAATAAGAGAGAAACAGACCATAAAAACGGATTATAGATGATGAAGAAGACCAGAAATACCAAAAGTGACCAATAAAGAACCAGCAATACCACGATGAACCGGATTACCTACAACCCCTAAAACACTGAAATTAATGAGACCCTTATACACTTTCACACAACCCTTCTCACGAACAACACAAAATTTTATATAGAGCCACACTTGAACTATTAATAATGTACAATTATTTTTCATTATATAGAATCATAGAAACAAATAAATTGTAACCTACGATGCGGAGCATCATTTTGTAAGAGGGGGAGTGTCACGGCAGCACCCTATATATTCTTTTCCAAACTCTTTCCCACATTCGTACCCGATACCTCACATCCGTTCTTAACTCTTTCTCACACTCAAAACTCCTAGCTCAGCATCCTAATCTTATCACCGCATTCCTCAGCACTTACTTTGTCCCACGAGCCTCAACTTCTCCTCCGCTTCATCTCCCCACTACCACTTCACCAAATCATTCTCCTTTATTCTAATCCTCGACCCCTTAGTTCATAACCATCTTCCGAACCAACAATACATCGTGCACTCCCCAATCATCAAGTCTCAATATATTATACCTTTTACCTAATTGTTCAGTGTCTTCTATTCTCATCATTATTATTATTCACCCTCGCAAACCCGGCCGTCACAAGAGGATTATTTTATTTTTGACCAGTTAATATTTTTACAATGTCACGGTATGCTGAGTGCGAGCGGCGTGATTCCGGTCTAGGGAGGTTAGGTTACCGCGTGGTGCATATACTTTAGAAAAAAGTTTCCTTTTCATCAAACGATATGCGTGAGAGCGAAGGAACAACAAATGTGAAATCGAATTAAACGTTCATGAGTATGGTGCGGAGGGAATGAGGAAATAGCGATCAGCTGCAATGGTTCCATTTTAACAGAAATTTCCGTATCAATCGATATTTAATTGAAATTCTCTGAAAATCAACGTTTCAAAAATATTTTTAAATCGTATCAGCTCTCTGTTAACGAATTACGAAAATTTCAACTTTTACAAAGTTTGTGAGAGTGCAACAAAATGTCGATAACGTTTTCGAATGAAATATGCTGAGAATTCGTCATTTTCGAAAGAAACGAGAAATGTAGAGAACCGACAGATTCCAATTGTGTAAATGCGGCCACTTTTTCCGACTTTTTACTTCGACACCTCGTAGGAATGTTTCCAAATAATCCGGGAAATCGTTAACATAATTTTTTCGAATGAAAATGGGAATATACTGAAAAAACGATGAGTATCTTATTAACCAAAAAGTTTGTTTCTTTCGCGTGTGGATTTCGGAAGTTTTGGAACAGCTCGATGCTCATCATTGCAATGTAAAAGACTCGATATTTCTTTACGATCGACAAAACCATGGCGAACGTAAATCACGTACGTCGACATTGTCAAGGAAGCAAAATTAATTCAAAAACGAAAAAAGTAATATTTACAGAAAGAGCAAAAAGAAAAGTCTTCGTCGATGTCGACCTTCGAGACGATTACGTCGAAGTAAAAAAGACTCGACGAAGAACTTACATATAGCTCGGATCGGAACGAAAAATTGGTCGAGTTTACTACACGCATTAAATTCGTCGGTTCTTTTTTTGCCACGTACTTTATTTTGTCCACTGCAATCGTCATTTCAGAAATTCAACGATAATTTCTGATCTATATTGGTCCTTTCAAAAAACAGTTTCTACCGTCAGCGAGTAGAGTCGTTGCTGAGTGTTCAGCGCCACCGTTGCGGGAACGGTCACTATAGATAATATACGCAATTCCACCTCGGACAGTGCCTGACGAGTCGCGGTTGCATGAATACCACCGAAACTTGCCGGAGATAGCTTTTCAATTTCGTTCTACGATCTGTGAGAGACAAGTATGGTTGATTTTTATTACAGAATTATTTTATTGTTGACCAGTTTATATTTTTACAATCTCGCGATATGTCGAGTGCGAGCGGCGTGATTTCGGTCTAGGGAAGTTAGGTTACCGCGTGGTGCGTATGTTTCGAAAAAGAAAAAATCGTATCGGCTCTCTTAACGAATTAAAGAAACGAGAAATGTAGAGAACCGTAAAGAGAACTGTAGAGATTGTGTAAATGGCCTCTTTTTTCAACTTTTTACGTCGACACCTCGTAAGAATATTTCCAAATAATCCGGGAAATCGTTAACATAATTTTTTTTCTTATATACTGAAAAAACGATCAGTATCTTATTGAGCAAAAAGTTTGTTTCTTTCGCGTATGGATTTCGCCGGCTTTGGAACAACTCGATGCTCATCAATTATGTAAAAGACTCGATATTTCTTTACGATCGACAAAACCATGTCGAAAGTAAATCACGTCGACATTGTCAAGGAAGCACAATTAATGCAAAAACGAAAAACGTTATTTCAGGGTGATCGCTGTTTCCTCGTTGCGAGTTCTCCAAGTTTCCCGAGTATTTCAAAATATTTCCCTGACGCATCGGTATGCGTTACTATATGTGTCTTTCGAGTTACGTATTCAAACGATCTATTTACACGAAAAAAAAAATATTTATAGTAAACATATATTTGTCGGAGATTGATACGAAGTACAATAACTTCAAGTACGAGATGACTTGAAGTACGAAAAGGATCAAAAGAGATATCTTGCGTCAAGCGTTGTCTCAAGAAATAAAGATCGACTCTGGTTGCTAAGCAACAAGATGTTGAATAGGAAATAACGCTTGGATGAAATCGACAGTCGTGGCTGAGGGATTGACAGCTCGATACGTCGCGATCATCGCGCGGATATCTTTAATTCGGATTATTAATTAAAGATCAGTTTGTGATGGCAAATAACCCTCGTGAATCCTCTCCTCATGCTTCGCTCGGGTTCACCTCGACATATTTATGTATATTAGGAAGAAAGATTCAAAAGTCTAACGGCGTCGTATCGAAAAGATACGGCTTTGGGCCGTAGTATGTGTGAACGTGTTGTCGGTCCGAGAAACTTCTGACACCATTTTGTGACGAGGCACGGTCCAGCAATAATGAGCGAATAAAAAGGTGATCCGAGTGGGACTCGATCCCGGGACCCACGGAGTCGTAGTCCGGAGCGCTAACCACTGCGCTAGGGCCACCTCTTCTCCTCTCATTATTGCCAGACCGTCACAGGATTGACAGCTCGATACGTCGCGATCATCGCGCGGATATCTTTAATTCGGATTATTAATCAAAGATCAGTTTGTGATGGCAAATAACTCTCGTGAATCCTCTCCTCATGCTTCGCTCGGGTTCACCTCGACATCAGAAGTGGGATCGAGATCCAATCCCGCGACAAAAAGGAATACAAAAACGAACGAAGAAAAGTGGCTAGACATTTTGCAAATACAACAGAAGAATTTTATGGAAATTCTTAATAGTGTGAAACCAAGTGATAATGAAATTGATTTTCCTGAGTTTGATCCTGAAAAAGAAAATAATGTTCGAGCATGGATCATCACTTCCGAGATGTGTATGTCCGGTCGACCACTGACAGGTGCGCCCCTGATCAATGCCTTGACTCGTGCCATGAAAAACGAAGCGTCATCATGGTTTACACAAATCGTACATCCTGAATTAAATTGGGACGAATTCAAAACGGTATTTTCGCTTCGATATGATAATCAAGAGACTCTTGTGGCTTTCTTCATTAATTTAAATAAAAGCAAACCAAGAGAAGGCGAATGTATCGCCGCTTACGCTACGACTACTGCCAATTCTTTGATAAATCGGTGGAAAAATTACTCAACTGAAGAAGTCGCGGTAGCAACCGCCATATCACGAATTTCTCAATTCGAGCCACGCATCCACCGCCTCGCCTTTACCGAAGAAATCAAATCAAGGAGTAAACTACAAACTGAATTGAAGGCAATAGCATTCCTAAAAAGGAAAAATCCTGAAGGACAATCCGAGAAAAATTTCACCGATACAAAACGCTTTAAAGACACTTCTTCGTCTTACAACATGAAGTGTTCCTATTGTGAAAAATTGGGGTATAAGTCTGTCGAATGTCGTATGAAAGAACAAGACAACGGAAATTATACAAGACGAAATTCCTAGTAAAAAGAAGGATCTTCAAAGGCAACTACAAGCACCAGCGTCACCTGCTTCAAGTGCCAAGAAAAGGGCCTTTTACGCTTCACAATGTCATGAAACGAATAAGAAACCAAAATCTATGGGAATAATAGTAAATGGAAAAACGAAAAACGAGATGACGTGTGCAAAATTAAATCAGCTTTCGACATTCTCTGACACACAAGTGAGCAATATCGTTTACATTTTGATTCGGATGCGGAGTATTCATTAATTAAAGAATCTATGTTATCAGAGTTTTCTGAATAAAAGTTTAAATAATGTCATGACAACGACAGGAACTGGCCAAACAAGTATAAACAGTACTTTACAGATTCTGACGAACATAAGCATTCATGATATCGCATTGGACATTCTTTTTCATGTTCTACCAAATCATTTCAAAAAAAGAAAACGATATTAGTATCGGTCGACAAATTTTATGTCAAAACCTAACAATTTTTATATTGTCAAATGGATTAAAATTACAAAATTCAATCGAATAGAAATTTTGGGAAATGAACGAATCAAACAAAGTAAACTTTGACGATATTGACATTGATGTTTCTTGAAATTGGAAAGAAAAAAATTACTCTCGATTCTAAAAGAATTCGAAGAATATTTCATGACGGAAACTCCAAAACAACCTGAAAAAACAGAACCTATAAAAACACGTTTGAAACGTCCTTGCAAAACAGTTTATAGACGACCTAACAGATTGGGTGTCGCTGAACAGAAAAATGTTCAAAACAAAATCGATGATTTACTTAAAACAAAAATCATTCGTCCAAGCTTATCTCCTTTTGCTCGTCCGAACGTTCTTAGAAAAAAGAGAGAAAGGGAAAAAGATGGATCACAGAGAATGTACTTCTTGGTCTTGGATGTACTATCTGGTTTTCACCAAATCCCGATTCATAAGGATTGTATTGAGTATACAACATGTTATTCCTGATAGTAAACTATTTTGGATACGAGAGAATACTGAAAGTAAATGAAGTATAAAATGGGCTCAATGCATGATTGCTGTTGCAAAGGTTGCAAAGTTGTTGTTTACATGGAAGTTTGTAGTCGTAGCCCAGTGGAAATCGGAATTTCTTAAATGAAACCGTGGGTGCGCGATGCGCAGCTTCTTGTAAATGTTGTGATTGATTAAAAAAAAAAGTTGGAAACATTCGTCACTTGAGAAGAGTGACAGGTAATGTTGTCCAGTCGATGTTTGTGGAAACATTCGTCACTTGGGAAGAGTGACAGGAAATGTTGTCCAGTTAAGATTTTTGGTAACATTCCTCACTTGGAAAGAGTGACAGGAAATGTTGTCCAGTTAAGATTTTCGGTAACATTCCTCACTTGGGAAGAGTGACAGGAAATGTTGACCAGTTAAGATTATTGGTAACATTCGTCACTTGGGAAGAGTGACAGGCAATGTTATTCATTTGAAAAGTGAAAATGACTGCTGTGACAGCTATTATGTATTCAGACTCGATATACTTCAACTTATCTCAATAGATAAGGAAACCTACTTCAATAATTTGATATCGAACGATTATGCGAAAATTTGAGATCACTAAGAACGATTTTCTGTTGGAGAATTCGATTTTTTTCCAGCTAACGTCACATGAGGACATGTGACTTGTCAGGATGGCCGTGTCGGAGATTAGTACGAAATACAATAACTTCAAGTACGAGATGACTTGAAGTACGAAAAGGATCAAAAGAGATATCTTGCGTCAAGCGTTGTCTCAAGAAATAAAGATCGACTCTGGTTGCTATTCAACAAGATGTTGAATAGGAAATAACGCTTGGATGAAATCGACAGTCGTGGCTGAGGGATTGACAGCTCGATACGTCGCGATCATCGCGCGGATATCTTTAATTCGGATTATTAATTATAGATCAGTTTGAATTGGTCGCGTTTACCACACGCATCGAATTTGTCGGTTCGTTTGTTGCCAATACTTGATTTTGTCTACTGCGATCGTTATTTCAGAAATTCAATGACAAATGCTGATGATCGGTGAATCTATATCGGTCGTTTCAAAATAAAATAGTTTCTACGTCGGCGAGTAGAGTCGTTGCTGCCAGTATTCAGCGCCACCGTCGCGGAAACGGTCACTATAGATAACACGCAATTCCACCTCAGACAGTGCCTGACGGGTCGCGGTTGCATGCATGAATACCACTGAAACTTGCCGGAGATTGTAGCTTTTCAATTTCGGTCTACGATCTGTGAGAGATAAAAGTACGGTTGATTTCATTATACAAGACTATTTTATTGTTGACCAGTTTATATTTTTACGATCTTGTGGCATGCTGAGTGCGAGCGGCGTGATTTCGGTTTAGGGAGGTTAGGTTGCCGCGTGGTGCATATACTTTCGAAAAAGAAGTTTCCTTGTAATAAAACGATATGCGTGAGAAGCAGTTCCTTGTCTTCCTACGAATCGAAGGACTCCTCAAGTTCCTTGTATTAAATGTTTCTTTCTGGTAGAAAAGGAATTAAAGTTTGGCGAAGAAATATAAAACTAGCCAAAAATCCCCCCACGGGGAAAAAAGCTTGGACAAGTCTATTTGTTGGTGATCCCCGTTTCCATTCGTTTTCACGGAAAATCTAACCCCCCCCCCCTAAAAAAAATTGGAAACGCCAACAAAATAAAAAATTATAAAAAACCCTGGAAAAAAGGAAAGGATATCAGCACCAAAAATTCTGATATCTATAAAAAAGGACAAGTATTCCCTGTCTGATAATCATATTGATGTCTGAAAATCAATTAACGAGAAAAAAGACAAACTTCCACAAAAATACAAAACAAAAGTTTGCCATCGTATGTTGAGCGGATGCGCACAGAGTACTTGGCCGGCCCGAAATTTTTTCTATTAGCTTCCGCTATTTATAGATAGATAGAACAACTCGGTTGTGTTCATGAGAAAAATGATAAGCGTTACACAAATGTCACTGAACGTTATACATTCAAATGAATGAGTACAAATTCAAAGTTTTCTCTCAAATTGATGTACAATTAAGTAATTAATCTTTTGGGCAATATTTTACACAAGTATGGATACGTAGGAAAATAATAACTGATTACTAATTATAAGGTGCAGCTAAATATTAAATCAAATGACCCGTAATGCGTCGGTAAAAATTACACTTCTAGCAATTTTTTTTGTATTATTTGCTTGAAATATAAATCGTTTTAGGAGAGAATCTTGATTAACTCGAGATTTTTACCAAGCTTTCGCGTGTCTTTTCTAAGAAGATTTCTGAAACCAAACAATTACGTTATGTCAAGATTAATCAAGCTGAGCACTTTAATTCAGAATCTTTCACTTCTTTTTTTTCGAACTCTTCCGACACCCACATTTTTTCATGATCACATGATCCTTCGTGAATCTTTCCCCATGGCTTGAATTGGTTTAGTTTTTCCGATTTTCGACCCACTCATATAAGTGATAAAAGGAATGAAAGCAATATTATCTGCGTTATGTACTCGAATATAGGCGGGGTTGACCAAGGTTTTTATCGCGAGATATTTTTTATTGCTTTTGTGACACGTCATCCAATACTGAATTTATAATGAAATTAAGCTTTTAGCTAATGCTAACCCCAGAGCCCCTAACCCGGAGCTAAGGGCGAGGACGGAGCGCGTTTCTAGCTCCATATTTCAGTGTCCAATTCAGATTTGCGTTTCATTTTCTATATCGAAGCTGCCACTCAGTTCTTCAATTTTGACCTCAGATTCGAATTCAGCGACTCGAAAAACCCCTGAATATGGAGTTTCATCTTCATTAAATTAGTTTGAGCATTTTGGTCCGTCATATTGGATCCGCCATCTCGGATTTCCAAATTTTTAGTGCAGATTTGTAATCAGCGACCCCAGAAATCCCCGAGTATCAACTTTCGTTTCCATCGAACGATTTTTGCATTTGGGGTCCGCCATATCGGATCCACCATATTGAATTTTGATGTTTTGAGTGCAGATTAGTAATCAGCGCCCCCGAAAAGCCCCGCCTACCAACTTTCGCGTTAATCAAACGATTTTTGCACTTTAGTCCGCCATATCGGATCCGCCATCTTGAATTTTCAAGTTCTGAGTGCAGATTTGTAATCAGCAACGCCGAAAACCCCCGTGTACCAACTTTCGCGTACATGAAACAAGTTTTGCGTTTCTGGTCCGCCATATTGGATCTGCCATCTTGAATTTTCAAATTTTGAATTCAAATTTGTAATCAGTGGACCCGAAAACCCCTAAGTGCGAAGTTTTGAGTTAAACGCACGTAAAGATAAATGCGTGCTTCAAAGGATTGAAGCAGCAATTAATCATTTTCATTTGTATAATGACAGAATGAATTTTTGCGGCTATGTCACCCTTTTTTCGTTGTCATCCGATCACTTCAAGATTCATGAAATGTTAAATATTTCGCCGAGGCTCTACCGAGTCTCAAGATAAAAAAGGCAAAACCGAAAGTAGACCAGCTAACTTCATGGCGGTCATAGAAACTCGTCGCGCTTCTGTCATCGAAGATCGACTTTCATGGAAATCGGTCGTGATGGGCATCAAGAGGCCTTTGATTGTGTCGTCTGCGCGTATATACATTGTGACGTTGTCACTTTTTTGAGTACCGTTGCCAGCTGTCGAGCCGCGGCGAGAGCTACCGGATTCCAGACTGGGACCGGCCTTTTCTGTTTTCATTTGATTTCAGCCCCTCCAAGGATCGAGGAGGACCGAACGAGACGACCAGCCCGGAGAAAAACATCAAAAGTTCCCCCCCCCCCCCCCCACCCCCCACCCCCCCAGAATATTTCCGCGAACGCGAGCGAGCGACCCACCGACCGAGCGAACATTAAACTCGCTCTTGACCCATTTTTATAATTTTTCCCTCCCTCCCCGCGTTAAATGTTTTATTTCCCCCCCTTAGCCCCGTACTTAACTCGAATTCGTGGTTAATAGCCGCGTCGCGGAACTTGCGTCATTCATCGTCCCTCCGACAAAAGGTTCGTCCGTCGAGTCGGAGGGAATTAACAAGTTCCGTGGCGTCGAGGCCAATTTTCCGATCGCCGTTCCTTCGATTTCGCCACGGCTGTTTTGACAGCCGTGGGCGCCGCCATCTTGCTTGAGCCTCGGTCTCGCGAGGCAGACAGCGTGGCGCCAGCGCTCGGCCGCGAGGCCAGCGTCGGCGCCACGTGTGTGCGATCTCGCGAGGCCGGCGCTCAATAACGGATCGATAATCAGCCGGCTCTAAAGCCGCGTTCTGATTGGCTATCGAGACTCACGGACTTCGCGAAGCTTCGAGAGCGTCCCGAGGAGCTCGAGGAGACGCTGAAGTTCTCTCTCTCTCTTCCGCTTCGGACTCGACACGGTCAACACGTGTCCCGTTTTGTTGTGTTTTTCTTGAGTTTTCTTGTGACAAATTAATAATTAAAATATTTACGACGACCCGGCTTCCCGAAAGACCACTCTCTGAGCATTTTCTGGATTACGTCGGCATCGCATTCTCGTGTTTCTTCTCAAAACCGAGACAGCAAGTAAGGCCTTCGATTCTTGCCGGGCGTGCGACGCCACTTTCTCCCAGTTTGTTCGATTCTTCCCAAACTCCCAAATTTTCGTCATTTTCTCGAATCTTTCTCGAACTTTTCGTTCGAGAAAGATTTATTTCGTCGGTCAGTCGACGCGACGAGTGTTGTGCTATCGAGTTCGTTCCCCGTAAATTCCCCGTCAAGCCATTTTGCCCATTTTGTTTCGTCATTCCCTCCCGTGATTTTTCGAGTCATTATTCCGTGTTTTTGAGCCCTTTTCGCTCGATTCATTAAATCGGGTTCCGCCGGCGCGGCCCGGTTCGAGCGTCCGCGTGGTTCGTTCGATCGCGTGCCTCGCTCGCTCGTCGTCCCTTTTATGACGTCACTGGTATAATAAGACGCCTGAGTTTCAGGGACCTTCTGTCCTTGAGTTTAAGATTTTCTAACTTCTTCCTGAACTAGCCCTCGTGATTATTTCATAAAACTAAATAATTTAATATTGTTTTTATTTTGATATTTCGCGTTTCATTTGTAACGGTTGCTGGACCGAGTTAACCAGCTGGCGCCCCTTATTTTCATTGTATAAATTCCCGTTCAATAAATCTGAAACTTGTTATTATTATTTTAATTCATTTTTCGGGTAATTTATTTATTTTCTCCCTCAATTTCTCTAGCGATTGTGAAGAACCCGTCACAACATACATGCACGCACACTGCGATTTTTGCATAATTTTGCCTGTGCAAACTATTTTCTCGGCAATTACGGCATCAATCGTGATGATTCATGGCTCAATCGACGGAGACCAACTTAATCAGTCTCCAGTTCAATTTTAAGATCATGACATTACTCCTGGGCTTTATAATTTAAATGAATGTCAACCCCTACCACCGAATTTGCTTTGTTCAGAGATAATATACTCGGCCGAGTCTCGGGCTAACAGACGACAGCAGAGCTGTCAAATGTACTTGTCCCGAGACTCTACCGAGTCTCTTGATAAATAGAATTAACCAAACGTATCGCATTTTGAAAAATGAATTGAAATTCTACTTAGCGGAGGAACAAAAATAGTAAAAGGAAAAAAGTAGACAGCGGAACAAGTTTCTTCTGCCGTAGAAAAAGAATAGAAGTTTTTATAAAAAGTATAAAATGTTCGAATAGCCAGACGCAGCGAATGAATTGACATTCGATTAAGCGGAGGAACAGAAATAGCGAAAGGAATAAAAGTAGACAGCGGAACAAGTTTTCTCTCGGCAGAGGAATTGTCAGTCCTTCGGAGATAAAATTTGAAAAAAAAAAATTCACTCGCCGCAGCTACTTCTAAAAAATGATGGAAATTCCTCACAGCGGTCCAGTCATGGCCACATAGAGTCGATATAATTATTAGGGTGGGCCAAAAAAAACGTATATTTTTTTTTCGATCGGTACTCCAATAAATAGGTTTCTAGACACCTCTAAGAAAGTCTCTCCAAGTTTGAGGTCTTAATTGTAACGGAAAAGTCCTCCGCCTTACAGTTTCCTATTTTTTTCTTGTTATTAGATACAAGCATTCATATCTCACTTCCAACACCTTGAAAAAATATCTCGTTCCATAGATTTTGTAGGAAATTTAATGCTCTACAAGAAAGGTCCCTTACGATTTTCTCGTAAACCTAACCGTTTTGAAGATATTAACGGTTGAATTTTGATTATTTTGAGGCAAATTTCGCTTTTCCTTCTGGATTTCATAACTCAATAAAAAAAAATCATTATCAATCGAAAAACTCATAGTTTTGTAGGAAATTTACTGTTCTACAAATACTGCTAATCATGACTTGCAGTTTTTGAAAAATTTGATGAATTACAAACACATCAATCCTTCGATGACCCAAACTTCAACCGTTAATATCTTCGAAAACGTGAGGTTTACGAGAAAATTATAAGAGACCTTTTTTGTAGAGCAGTAAATTTCCTACGAAACTATGAGTTTTTTGATCGGAAATGATTTTTTTTCATTGAGTTATGGAATTTAGAAAAAAAAACAAAATTTGCCTCAAAATAATCAAAATTCAACTGTTAATATCTTCACAACAGTTAGGTTTACGAGAAAATCTTAAGAGACCTTTTTTTGTAGAGCATTAAATTTCCTACAAAATCTATGGAACGAGATATTTTTTCAAGTAGTTGGAAGTGAGATATGAAAGTTTCTATCTAATAATAAGAAAAAAAATAGAAAACTGTAAGGCGGAGGACCTTCCCGTTACAATTAAGAGCTCATACTTGGAGAGACTTTCTTAGAGGTGTCTAGGAATCTATTTTTCGGAGTACCAATCGAAAAAAAAAATATACGTTTTTTTTGGCCCACCCTAATAATTATTATGTTTGAAATTGCACCAAACTCGGTGGTACCATATATTTTTCTCGTCTCAGTGTGCTGTGTGAATTGAAAAAAAAATTTATGCTAATGAATGGAAATGAAGAATACGAACGCGGATATTCGAGATTCAAACTTTTCAACTCCAAACAGGAATAACAGTCCTCGGAGTCGTTGCTATGGGTTCATCAGCGCCGCCGTTGCAGAGACGGCCACTGTAAATACACGCAATTCCACCTCGGTCTGCCTGAAACCGGAAAGCTGCCGGAGATATATTTTCAATTTCGGTCTACGATCTGCGAGCGGTAAGCTTGATTTTATTAAACGATTATTTCATTGTTAACCATTTATAATTTTTCCAATGTACATAATTTCGTAAAACGAGTTTCGTCCTTTTTTTGTGGTTGAAAAGGAATTAAAGTTTGGCGAAAAAATATAAAATATATGAAATTAACCAAACGTGTCGCAATTTGAAAAATGAATTGAAATTCTATCTAACGGAGGTAAAGAAATGGCAAGAAATAAAAGTAGACAGCGGAACAAGTTTCCTCTGCGGTAGAAAAAGAATAGAAGTTTTCATAAAAATTATAAAATGATGAAATAACCAGACACAGCAAATGAAGTGAAATTCTACTTAACGGAGGAACAGAAATTGCAGAAGGAAAAAAGAAGACAGTGGAACAAGTTTCCTCTGTGGTAGAAAATAATAGAAGTTTTTATAAAAAGTATAAAATGGTGGAATAACCAGACGCAGCAAATGAATTGAAATTCTACTTAGCGGAGGAACAGAAATAGCAAAAGGAATAAAAGTATACAGCGGAACAAGTTTTCTTTCTGGTGGACGAATAATTAGTTTTGAGGAAAAGAATATAAAAAATCGCAACTTCAGTTGAAAAATAACGACCCAATTTTTTCTTGATATTACTTTGCAATGTAACACTTTTGATTTACTAAATTTATGTATTCTATTTTTCCTTCACTGCAAACCATCTTTTGACCTTCATAAAAATCTTATCAAAAAGTGTCAAACTCAATTGAGACAAAAAAAAATGAAATCATTGTGCCGTAGCCAAGAGCTCATAAATGAATGACTAAATTTCATAGACGAACGCACGCCCTTAACACATTCGGTTCAAGAGTTTCTCCATTTTGGAGGATTCCAGCATGATTATCCTGAATATTATGATGACTTCATGCTAGCTATAGATCATGAATGTACGTACAATACAATTGCACGGGAAACGAAACATGAAAAAGGGCACGTTTGCGTACAAGGGCACGCGAACACGTACACGTACTTCCCGGACGAATTCACTGCAAAGATTATACAGAAACTTGGCGTGCATGGTTTTCGAAAATAATTTCGGGAAGACAAAAGATAATCGAATGTACCAACAAGATTAATAATCATCTCATTTTCGTCTATAAAAGAAGCATTTTCATTTTTACATAGCATTTGTCAGTTTGCATTAAGGGGGGGGGGGGGGAGCAGGCTTTAGGCGCTTCAAAAAATCCATTTTTTGCACAAATGTCTTCCCAAACTATCCAAGAATGTTTCCCTAAAATTTCAGACGCAAATTCGAAATATTTTCGGAGTTACAGAAGAAATGGTGAGCAAGCGTCGAGCAGGATACGAGCGAGATCGCTCGGAGCGCGCGCGCTCCACCCCTTGATCTATTGTACGTTTTGTGATCTATTGTATAGTTCTTTAAAGAGTCTATAGGGCAACTCTATGGACCAGGAATCGCTGATTAGCATATCAATGCGGGGTAAGTTGCAGAAAATACGATTCTTTATACACGAAAACTGACGCACGATTTCTCGGTTTTTCATTTTGACGATTTTTCCTAATTGGCGGGAAAGATCGGGAAAAAACTAAACGTCCCATCGAAACGAAACGAAATGCATTCTATTCGGGATTAAATTCTCTTCTAGTCAAACCTCAAAAACCTTAAGAAAGTTAAGATTAACCCACTTTTTAAACAATCTAAAGTGAATTTTTTTTCACAAGAAATGCATTTTTAATTTAATTCGCGAAAATTTGTTGAATTTTTCACTTTTTGTTGAATTTTATTGGTTTAACTAGGAGCTATACTATTGAAAAAAAAAATTCGGGTTCTTTGTTTCAGATGGGAATTGCGACCTGCACCTTTCCCGCCGCACGACAAATGCACCCTCGAGACGCCTCGGCAAAATGCTTTTACCGGGCATAAAATGACATATGACTTGATGAAAAAATTCAAGAAGACTGATGAAATATATAACAATAAAACCGAAAGTTTCGTTTCAATCGGATATTTCTTTCCTTCCAAAAAAATCCTTGAAAAAATCGATTTTGTGAAGCCTCTAAAAGAGGCTCCCCCCTTAAAGACAAACTATACTAGAAAAACGACAGTATTTTCTAGATGAATTTCGCAAACTCTCCCCCAATGAAATATCGCCCGTTCAACACCCTGCTGCAAAGTATGATATGCACCGAGGGAGGATAGTCAACGCTGAACGCGCTGTTTTCAGGACAAGTCGTAACCAAGCGCGCGCGGCGCGCGAGGCGGAGATGAGGGAAAATTTGCCATGTTGTCTCTGTCCCCAGTTCGTACTGGGGACGCCACTGAGAGGGTGGTGGGGAATTCCTAATCCATGTTTACTCCTGTAAACATGGATGAGGAATTCCTAATCCATATTTACTCGTGTAAACATGGATTAGGAATAACACGGTTAGGAATAACATGGTTAGGAACATGGATAATCCATGTTTACTCGTGTAAACATGGATGAGGAATTCCTTCGCCGAAATTATTTTTGAAAACCATGCACGCCAAGTTTTTGTATAATCTTTGCAGTGAATTCGTACGGGAAGTACGTGTACGTGTTCGCGTGCCCTTGTACACAAACGTGCCCTTTTTTATGTTTCGTTTCCCGTGGAATTGTATTGTACGTACATTCATGATCTTTAGCTAGCATGAAGTCATCATAATATTCAGGATAATCATGCTGGAATCCTTCAAAATGGAGAAACCCTTGAACCGAATGTGTTAAGGGCGTACGTTCGTCTATGAAATTTAGTCATTCATTTATGAGCTCTTGGCTACGGCACAATGATTTCATTTTTTTTTGTCTCAATTGAGTTTGACACTTTTTGATAAGATTTTTATGAAGGTCAAAAGATGGTTTGCAGTGAAGGAAAAATAGAATACATAAATTTAGTAAATCAAAAGTGTTACATTGCAAAGTGATATCAAGAAAAAATTAGGTCGTTATTTTTCAACTGAAGTTGCGATTTTTTAATAGATGGCGTTTCTTTTTTACTTTTCTGGAGTATTTTTCCACGGATTTCCCTTCTTTTTGGAAAGGGCAATATTTATCAAAACTTTGATGATGGCGAAATTTTTATACAAAGTAATATATAGATATGGGAGTCATAATTTTCCAACTGCGGTTGCACTTTTTCAATACTTGGCGTCCTTTTTTTACTTTTATAAAGTATTTTCCAACGGATTTTACTTTTTTTTGGAAAACAGGATGTTCATCAACATTTTTTTTTTTTTTTATAATCGAGGGATTATTCGTTGTGGTTGGTTGTTCTGGAGAGAGGATGAATCTCTTCAAAAATTACGTCGACAGCCCTGGTAGAACTATTCCAATATCTCGACGAAAGAGATGATCAATCGCTTGAAAAACTCTCGTACAGACTCTTGTTTAATCTCTTAAGGAAACCTCGGAGAGACTCGTGGTCAATCCCTTCAAGAAACCTAAGTGACGCCATTAAGCAATCACTTGAAAAAATTCCATCGCGACCCCTTGGAAATCTCGTCCATAAAGGGCCCGGCGAAATTCTTGATTAATCCCATAAAAACTTCAATTGAGATCCTATTTTCAACGCTTTAAAATAGAGCCCCGTCAAGAGAGGGCTATTTTTTAAAGCCGATCTACCGAGAGTCTTGACTCTCGGTTGATCGCTTGGAAACCTCTCGATAAAACTCTGAATCAATCCCTTCAAGAACTTCCGTTGGGAACCCTGGTCGAGCCCTGAAAGAAGACAACGCAAACCATTTGAGCCGTCGACCTAGACACCGAAAACCATGGAGCCGCCGACCTAGACATCGAAAACCTTGGAGAAATGTACCTAGATATCAAAAACCATGGAGCCGTGGACCTAGGCATCGAAAACCATGGGGAAATATACCTAGGCATCAAAGACCATGGAGCCGTCGACCTAGACATCGAAAATCATGGAGAAATATACCTAGACAACAAAAACCATGGAGCCGTGTACCTAGACATCGAAAACCATGAGGAAATATACCTAGGCATCGAAAACCATGGAGAAATATACCTAGGCATCGAAAACCACGGAGAAATATACCTAGACATCGAAAACCATGAAGAAATATACCTAGGCATCGGAAATCATGAAGAAATATACCTAGGCATCGAAAACCACGGAGAAATATACCTAGGAATCGAAAACCATGAAGAAATATACCTAGGCATCGGAAACCATGGAGAAATATACCTAGACAACAAAAACCATGGAGCCGTGTACTTAGACATCGAAAACCATGAAGAAATATACCTGGGCATCGAAAACCATGAAGAAATATACCTAGACATCAAAAACCATGGAGCCGTGGACGTAGACACCGAAACCATGGAGCCGTCGACCTAGACATCGAAAACCATGATGAAATATGCCTAGGAATCAAACACCATGGAGCCGTGGACCTAGACACCGAAAACCATGGAGAAATATACAGAGACAACGAAAACCATGGAGAAATATACCTTCGACAACAAAAACCATGAGGCCGTGTACCTAGACATCGAAAACCATGAAGAAATATACCTAGGCATCGAAACCCATGAAGAAATATACCTAGAGAACAAAAACCATGGAGCCGTGGACCTAGACACCGAAAACCATAGAGCCGTGGACCTAGACATCGAAAACCACGGAGAAATATACTTAGACATCAAAACCATGAAGAAATATACCTAGACATCATAAACCATGGAGCCGTGAACCTAGACACCGAAAACCATGGAGCCGTCGACCTAGACATCGAAAACCATGAAGAAATATACCTAGGAATCAAAAACCATGGAGCCGTGGACCTAGACACCGAAAACCATGGAGAAATATACAGAGACATGAAAGACCATGGAGCCGTGGACCTAAACACCGAAAACCATGGAGAAATATACCTAGGCATCGAAAACCATGGAGAAATATACAGAGGCAAAGAAAACCATGGAGCCGTGGACCTAGACACCAAAAACCATGGAGAAATATACAGTGCGACGTAATCCGCCTCGCGAGGAGCGAATAGGAAATAATTTCGAACGCCAATAAACGGGAAATAGTCGAATTATTTATTGAAGCAAAAGGGACAAAAGAAAAATGGAGTGAATCGCCTGGTTTCTGGGCGCCAGCTGGTTATTACGGTCCAGCAACCGGTACAAAGCAAAAGAAAAGAAAACAAGATGATAATTCTACTTGGACAGTCCCGAAAACGAAAATTAAATCGTCGACCAAGGTGGCGAAGTGAAGTCCGAGAAATCGGTGGCACGGCGGGTTCAGTCGGCGTCACGGACTCGTCTCCCAGCGAATCGTGGGCCCTCGAACGAATTGGCGTCTTATGAATCCCCAAAATTTTCTCAAAAACTCTCAAGCTCAATCGACAAAAAGAAATGAAATCATTGCAACATAGCCAAGAATTAAAAAAATAATGAATAGCTACATTTCACAGGGAAACATGTGCACCCTCAATACATTTTGTGTATTTAAGGGTCTGCAAAGGCTCTACAAAAAAATGCAAAAAATTGGCGTGCATGGTTAACTAAAAAAGTTCGGCGAAGACCTGCGTCACTGTTCTTATTAGAAATTTCCGCATGCACGCGCAAAGTAGCATTATGACGTCATGTAATGGGGAATGGAACATCCTCCGAAATTCTAAATGTTCGCTGTTTTTTCTGTTCTCTTTCCGCGATGATAATTCCATATTATTCCAAATGTTCGCTGTTTATCCTATTCCTCTTTCCGCGATGATATTTCCTATTTCCATATTAAACAAAAATCTCTCCTCTTTGCACAATTAATAATCATTTTTCAAAGTCTGGAGAGCCAAGGGGAACGAAACTTTTAAAAAATTTCATTCCGTGCAATCTGATAAATGTTTTTTTTATCTTGACGAGATTTGAATGAAAACGATTTCGATTTTTCAGATGAAAAACGGAAATTCTATTTTAGGCAGTTGTTCAAGTTTGTCCGCCTCTCCCTTAAATTGATTCTTTATCTTTCCGGGCTTTTTTAGTTAACCATGCACGCCAATTTTTTGCATTTTTTTGTAGAGCCTTTGCAGACCCTTAAATACACAAAATGTATTGAGGGTGCACATGTTTCCCTGTGAAATGTAGCTATTCATTATTTTTTTAATTCTTGGCTATGTTGCAATGATTTCATTTCTTTTTGTCGATTGAGCTTGAGAGTTTTTGAGAAAATTTTGGGGAATTTCAAAATATCGTTCGTAGGGAAGGAAAAATGCATTACATTTTGTAAATCTAAATTGTTTTTTATGTCAAAGTGATATGAAGAAAATTGAGTAATTATTTTTCTACTGAGGTTGCGATCTTTTAAAATTGGCGTTCTTTTTTTACTTTTCAAAAGTATTTTTCCACGGATTTCTCTTCTTTTTGAAAAGCGGGATATTCATCAACATTTTTTTGTAATTATAGAGGCATTATTTGTTCTGGTTGGTTATTCTTGAAATAAAATAAATCTCTTCAAAAACTTCTGTCGACACCCCTGGTAAATTCCTTTAAATATCTCGACAACAGTCATGATCAAAGACTTAAAAAACTCTCATCGAGAACCTTGTTCAATCCCTCAAGGAAACCACGAAGAGACTCGTGGTCAATCTCTCAATGAAACCTCAGTGAGGCCCTTAGTCAATCCCTTAAAAAAGCTCGTCTACCCTTGGCTAGTCTGTTGCAAAAATCTCGTCAAGACTTTTTGTCGGCTCTTTAAAAAATCCCATCCAGACTCTTGACTAATCCCTTAAAAAAGTCTTGGCACGATTCTTGGTCGATCTGTTGAAACAAGTCTCGACCAGAATCTCGATGAATCTTTTGAAAAAGTCGCGGCGAGATTCTTTATGAATCCCATAAAAAAAGTCTCTGGACGCTTCCACTCAATGCCTTGAAAAACTTCCGTCGACACCGCTTCCGCAAATCCCTTCAAAATATATCGGCGAGGGTCATGATAAACCCCTTCAAAATTCTCGTCCAGACTCTTGACCAATCCCTTAAAAAAGTCCTGGCGAGATTCGTGGTTAATCCCTTAAAAACTCCCATTAAGAGCCTTGGTTAACCCTTTCGAAATTGTCGTCCAGACTCTTCGTTAATCCCTTAAAACCATAGTGACGAGACTCTGAGTTTAGTAAATATTAACTAACTCTTAAGAAACCACGTTCGAGACCACTGGTGAGCGCCTTAAAAAATTCCGTCAAGACTCTTCGTCAATCCCTCAAAAAAGTCCTGACGAGACTTCACCCTGCTCCCTTGTGCCCTTTCTCCCTTCGTTCTCCCGTTTTATAATCGTTTTATTGCATTTTTGGCTTATTTTTTGACTCCGAGCGAAATTGCCCCAGGCTCACGTGATCCTGCATAAAAAAACGAAAAGAATAAGCCCAAGGTGGATCATTTTCATTGAATTTTAGAAGAGACAGGGAGTTTTTAAAACTGGGGTGATTTATGACCCCACGTCACCGGAAAGTTTAAATAAAATAAGGTTACCGTGCAAAGGTCAAAAACTTCCGTGGCAACCCCCGGTCAACCCCTTCAATCATAAAGTCTGATAAATATTTTTTATGTTGCCGAAATTTGAATGAAGAAGATTTTGATTTTTGAGATGAAAAACAAATGACATCAAAAACCTGGAGCCGTGGACCTAGACATCGAAAACCATGGAAAAATATACCTAGACAGCAAAAACCATGGAGCCGTGGACCTAGACACCGAAAACCATGAAGCCGTGGACCTAGACACCGAAAACCATGAAGCCATGGACCTAAACCCCGAAAACCATGGAGCCGTGGACCTAGACACCGAAAACCATGGAGCCGACGACCTAGACATCGAAAACCATGGAGAAATATACTTAGACATCGAAAACCATGAAGAAATATACTTAGACATCGAAAACCATGAAGAAATATACCTAGGCATCGAAAACCATGGAGAAATATACCTAGGCATCGAAAACCATGGAGAAATATACCTAGACAGCAAAAACCTTGAAGAAATATACCTAGACATCGAAAACCATGAAGAAATATACCTAGGCATCGAAAACCATGGAGAAATATACAGAGACAACAAAAACCATGGAGCCGTGGACCTAGACACCGAAAACCATGGAGAAATATACCTAGGCATCGAAAACCATGGAGAAATATACCTAGACAGCAAAAACCTTGAAGAAATATACCTAGACATCGAAAACCATGAAGAAATATACCTGGGCATCGAAAACCATGGAGAAATATACCTAAACATCGTAAACCATGAAGCCGTCGACCTAGACATCGAAAACCATGGAAAAATATACCTAGACGTCGAAAACCATGAAGCCGTCGACCTAGACATCGAAAACCATGGAGCCATGAACCTAGCGATCAAAAACCATGGAGAAACATACCTAGACATAAAAAACCATGGAGCCGTGTACCTTGACAACGAAAACCATGGAGCCGTCGACCTAGACATCGAAAACCATAAAGAAATATACCTAGGCATCGAAAACCATGGAGAAATATACAGAGACAACGGAAACCATGGAGAAATATACCCAGACAACAAAAACCATACCTACACGTCGAAAACCATGGAGAAATATACCTAGACAACAAAAACCATGGAGCCGTGGACCTAGACACCGAAAACCATGGAGCCGACGACCTAGACATCGAAAACCATGGAGAAATATACCTAGACATCAAAAACCATGGAGCCGTGGACCTAGACACCGAAAACCATGGAGCCGACGACCTAGACATCGAAAACTATGGAGAAACATTCCTAGCCATCGAAAACCATGGAGAAATATACTTAGACATCGAAAACCATGGAGAAATATACAGAGACAACGAAAACCATGGAGAAATATACCTACACATCGAAAACCATCGAGAAATATACCTAGACATCGAAAACCATGGAGCCGTGTACCTTGACAACGAAAACCATGAAGCCGTCGACCTAGACATCGAAAACCATGGAGAAATATACAGAGACAACAAAAACCATGGAGAAATATACCTACACATCGAAAACCATGGAGAAATATACCTAGACAACAAAAACCATGGAGCCGTGTACCTTGACAACGAAAACCATGATAGCTAGACAACGAAAACCATGGTAGCTAAACAACGAAAACCATACGGAAAGAGAGGCCCGATATAGTCTGTCTCTCTCGCTCAGTGGCGCGCAAAGAGTGGGGATACCACGTTTAGCGGGGCGGGTGACGTCACGGGCCGAAAATGTCCACCAGGCACGTAAGGGCGTATGTCCAAGCGCCTGCGCACATAACTTACGCCTTTCTGACTCTAAGAAACAGAAGGGATCCCAAACCTCGCGTCCAAAATCTTCAATGTTAGATTTCTCTGGATTGGCTGAACGGATTTTGTTCTACCAAGGACTATTCGAAAGATAAAAAATCATAGAAAATTCAAATCTAATATGAGATTTTTCCCTCAACCCGTTCTCCTGTGAGAACGATTTAAAGTTTCTGTGACGTCATAAAATGCCTATTTTACTGTATATAAGAGTACGGCCGGCTCGCACGCTACGCTTTTCTTTTAAACTTGGCGTCGAGCCGCTGCCGCGACTCTTGATACCCGCGACACCCACAAGAGGAAAGGGGGGGGAAGAGGGGGGTAGCGCGCCCACAGGGCGTGTGGCGTAGCAAAAGAGGAGAAAAAAAAATAGCGGGTAAAGTAACGAAAAAGGGATGACGGCGACGGCTCGTAAGCGGCACGATGGGTTAAGCGACGGGAGCACCCGCCAAGATGGCCGCGCGCGCGACGTGTCCGACGCGCACCGGCGCGAGATTTTACTCAAGGGTCGCCTCGGGTGAAGCCACGAGGCGCGACGTAACAAAAGGGGAAAGAAAAAAAATGAGATGAGACGGTGAGAGAAACCGGCGTAATCCCGGGGCGCGATCGACTGCAACGATCGAACGCGCGAGACTCTTGAGGAGAGTCTTTTCTCGCAAAGACACGTGCTTGGGCAACGCGGTGAATAAGTCGGCTTACCTTGCGGTGTCGACGCGCTCGTTGTACCAAAAAAAGATAGCTGGGACCAAGCCGTCCGTATTTTCCGCGAAATTTCGACTCTCCGGTCTTCCGTGTCCAAAAATGCCACTTGGGCTATCGAAATTGAACAACAATTTTAGTTTAGAAAAAAAAATTGACTGCTTCGTGCTCACTGTGTCGCCGTCGTGGGTAGAAGTGAGGATTTCCGGGCTCGCGTGGCCTCCTCGCGTTCCCAACGGCGCGCGCACGGAGCCCGCGAAATCCTCGCGAATCGAGAGACAAGTATTTCGAATGCGACAGGGCTAGGTCAGGGACTCGGCGAATCGATTGGCTATCGATCGCGGCTTCGATTCCCGAGATCTTCGCGGGGGGTCGCCAGCCGCGCCACAAGTGGTCGCTGGCGCCACGCTGTCTCGGGATCTCGAAGCTTGGCAAGATGGCGGAGCCCAGGCCTGTCACTTTGTAGTGCGTGAGGTGAGCCCGACACGACGTTCGACGGTGGGCGGCCCGCCCGAGTTCTTCGTTGGTGGCAGCGGCCGCCACCTTCGGCTCCCGGTACCCGATGATGGAGGTGGGGTGCCGCCGTGGCCTCGACGCCCTGGAGCTCCCGATTGCGGTGGCCGCTTGACTAGGACGACTGTGTCCGCGCCGAGCGCGAAGTGGGGTTAGGATGCTCCACGACTTGGTCCAGCACGGCACCTCGCGAGTCGTTATGCCACGAGCCTTTCCGAGGCGATGACCCTCCGCGCGATTTCCAGTGACGACGCGGAGTTGGCGGTGGACTCGTGGCTCGACCGGTCGCCGGGAGCCCGTCGTCGCCCAGGTGAGTGGAGTTGTGCTCCTTTTATTGGGGAGATTTGAGTCTGGGCTCCTGGGAGGGTTGTTGTTGGGGTACGGTGGGGACGGTTCGAGGGTGTCGCGGGTTGGATTTGGCTGGATGTGTCGCCGGCTCCTTGTCATTATTTTGTCGCCGTTCCAGGTCGCAGCGGTCCTCGGCATTCCTCTCCGGCGTGATCGCTGGCTCGCCTCCTAGAACAAACTGGGAAGGACGGGCGACGAACACAAATAGGGAAGGAAGTAGGTTGCGGAATGGTCGCCACGGCGGCCAGACTTCCACCCCGACGACGTGACAGCTCGCCACGTCACAACAGAGACATGAAAAACCATGGAGCCGTGGACCGAGAGACCGAAAACCACGGAGAAATATACCTAGGCATCGAAAACCATGGAGAAATATACGGAGGCAACGAAAACCATGGAGAAATATACTTACACATCGAAAACCCTGGAGAAATATACCTAGACAACAAAAACCATGGAGCCGTGTACCTTGACCATTAAAACCATGGTAGCTAGACAACGAAAACCATACGGATATGTGGCAAGCCGTTCTTCTTCTTGAAGAAATAGTTGAGATTGTTTGCGCTCCTAAAATTAACAAGCATTCTTTGCCATACTTGGACAGAATCATAAGCGAATACATGGTACTGAGAAAAACCTTAGCACAGAATGTTTGTCCAAAACACCATTACTTGAGACATTACCCTGAATTAATACTGAAATTTGGGCCTTGAGTGAAAGTGTGGTCTATGCGCTTTGAAAGCAAGCACAGTTATTTCAAGCGAGTTCTCCGTTATAGCCGAAATTATATTAATGTAACCAAATCTCTCTGTGAAAAACACGAATTAATGCAGAGTTTTATTCGGTTGGGCGCGGATACCAGACCAGTAATCGAACTGAAAGGGAATTCTCATTTTGAAAAATGTCTTTATCCTGAAAATATACAGCAAGCAGTCGAAAGTATTCGTCTCCCTCAGCAATGCAATCAAGCAATGGTCAAGGGAATCCCGTACAAAGTCGGCGATTGTTTAATTATTGGTGTTGTGCCCCGAGCGCAACCAAATTCCGTAAAAATAAATGTACGACAGTACATTTATTGTCAGCACAGTTTAGCGACCTGTCGTGCACGCGCCGTTTCAAAAACGCATCCCTCAGCAAGTCTAGTGGACTTTGCTCCAACTTCGAGGCCAAACCAAAAACGCTGACAATCAAACTCAGCACTCGACCGTCCTGATCCACCTGTACAATAACCCCAAGGCATCGGACGATCGACTGCCCACCACCATTAATTACCACCTCCAATTAATACCACCTCTACAAATAATTGTCAAACCCCTAATTTAATAAAAAGAGAAAGCAACGCCCAAATCAACCAGTCTGCGATCCGACACGAAGAGGATCAGATATTATAACGTCATTAGTCTCGAGGCAATTAACTCGATTGTAACAATCTATTCACAATAAACTTAGAGTTGAAACTGACAGTATTGAGTTGGAGATTGACTCAACCTTGGCAACATCTCGAACAAATCAGTCCCAAACAAACTCGCCCCCACGTGACGGTTTGCACGGGCACAACATTGGGCAAAGAGGATATCAATATGGCATTGAAGTTGGGAAAATAGTTCACATGATGAGCGATGAAGAAGTTTTGTTCATGGTATTCGAAGTATTGAAGACATAGTACAAACAAGTGAACCGCCCAGTATAAAATGTAAAAAAAACGACAAAATCGCGTTCACAACAATCATCGATACAAAAATACTGGTTTTGGACGGGAAATGTTCCGTCACTACTGCTCGCAATTAACCATATTAGCAATTAATCATATTAATTGAAAATATTCAAATGAAAATAATAATATTTTTCCAGCAAATATCTCAACTTTCAAAGTCGGAATACCAATCGTAAAACATGCGATTAAAACTAAATTACACTACTCCAAACAAAATATTAACAAACAACGAAAAATTGATTAACACCGACACACTGTAAATTGTTTATCGAAGATGAAATTTATTAATCGAAAAAAAAGAAAAAAACCCAAAAAACACTGTAAACAAGCAAAAATTGTAAGCCTTGAGACACAAAAAATTTTAAAGAATTTAGTTGCTACACATAAAGAGTCGAAACCAAGTTTCGTCTTCCCAAGGGGGGAGGATTGTTGTGCCCCGAGCGCAACCAAATTCCTTAAAAATAAATGTACGACAGTACATTTATCGTCAGTACAGTTTAGCGACCTGTCGTGCACGCGCCGCTTCAAAAACGCATCCCTCAGCAAGTTGAGTGGACTTCGCTCCAACTTCGAGGGCATATCAAGAGACTCGGCAGAGTCTCGGGACAAGTACATTTGAAAACAGCTGTGCGTTGTCTGCTTGTCCCGAGCGCTCGCCGAGTCTATACTTTCTCGTAGTAAAACGATTTGCGGTGGTGGGAAAAAAAAATTCGATGACATTTCAGCTAACTGTAAAGCCGGAGTCGTCTAGCGACCTGAAAATTGACATGCAGACTAATTACGCGATATCCTTTCGATAGAGCCCAAATTCAATACGATTGATTAAGTAATTGCTAAGAAAAAACTTTGCACGGGCTTAGTCCTATCTCAGCCTGCGTCAGAACCACGCTACATCGAAGGATTTGACGTGTCTGTACATGGCCGCCCGACAACACATTCAAAGGGGTCTGTGCGCCCATCTTAGCCAATCCCGGGCTGCGAAATTCCTGATTGGTCGAGGCTGCGATGATTCCAATGGATCCGTCGTGTGCACACGACGGTGCAGACGAGCGAGCGAAAAATGTCAGCTGATATTTCGAAGGGCCATTTTGACGTGAGTGTGAGAGAGAGAGATAGCTGAAATAAGTTCATATTTTTCTTTTCCGCCCTTGATATTTTCGAGAAAATAACTGTTACAATTGTTCCTTGTCGAACAACGAACGTTGGCTAAGCATTTATTTTCTTGAGGATGCAAGGTTATGGGAGAAGAATGTGTTGCTGGTTTTTCGTTACCGAGTCAGAACGAATGCTGTGATACAGCTTTGACAGCTCGTCATAACCTCACACTTTCGAATTTTCAACTGCCATATTACCGACATGCTCCGATGACGAGAGAATATGCTTCATGAATGAATCTGCTCCACATCTTTTGACCCTTTCCCACTCCCACCATTTTATTCATTTACAGCATGACTTATACATAATAATTCTCAGCGATGTAAAAAAATCTTGTCGCTGATTCGAGCCACATAAAAATCTTGTCGCAGAGGCGCATGAAAATCTTGTCGCTGCAAGTTATCTAATAGCTCCGGATAACTCTCAGTGACATTAAGATCTTGTCGCTGAGCCACATGAAGATTAATCGCTGAGCAATAATATCTCTCAGCGAAACAAAAATCTTGTCGCTAAGACAAATGAAAATCTTCTTGCTGAGGCAAATGAAAATCTTGTCGCTGCGAGGGCTCAGTGACATGAAAATCTTGTCACTGAGGCAAATGAAAATCTTGTCACTGCGAGGGCTCAGTGATATAAAAATCTTGTCGCTAAGCGACATGAAAATCTTATCGCTGAGCAACATGAAAATCTTGTCGCTAAGGCAAATCAAAATCTTGTTGCTGCGAGGGCTCATAACATAAAAATCTTGTCGCTGCGAAGGCTCAGTGACATAAAAATCTTGTCGCTCCGAGGGCTCAGTGACATAAAAATCTTGTCGCTGCGAGGGCTCAGTGACATAAAAATCATGTCGCTGGGCCACAAGAAAAAATTGTACATTTGTTCCTTTCTGCCAAAATTCTCATGGAGCCAAGGAAAAAAATTCTTCACTACAACTTCATGCTAAAATATTGATTTTTTCCAACTCGTGGTCAAAAGTCGTAAATTTAATTCTCGCGATAAATTGAGACTTTGGCACGTGTTCCCTCTTTGTTTCAGCATATCAAACCGAGTGGCTGGGAAAAAAATCATGATTTTACCATTTTCGCTTGGAGAAGAGCGCTTTTCGTTTGGAAATTGATGAAAAATCGTCATTTTTAAGCAAAAATCTTGGTAATGGGAAAAAAATCATATCTCGGTGAAAAATTGAGATAGAGACATGAATCTGGGCTTAAATTGAGCTCCGCAGAGTCTAGTTGCTGAGAAAAAATCAGCATTATATTCTCATGGAGCCGAGAAGAAAACTTCTTCGCTACAACTTCATGTTCAAATATTGATTTTTCTAACTCGTGGGCAAAAGTCGAAAATTGAATTCTCGCGATAACATGAGACGCTAGCACGTGTTTCCCCTTTGTTTCATCGTATCTAACTGAGTGGCTGGGAAAAAAAATCATAATTTATACGATTTTTACTCGGAGAAGCGTGATTTTCGTTTGAAAATTGTCGAAAAATCGTCATGTTCACGCCAAAATCATGGTAATGAGAATAAAATCATACCTCGATGAAAAATAGAGATAGAGACATAATTCTGGGCTTGAATTGAGCTCCACAGAGTCTAGTTGCTGGGAAAAAATCAGCATTTTATTTTCATGGAGCCAAGAAGAAAAATTCTTCGCTAGAACTTCATGTTCAAATGTTGATTTTTCCAGCTCGTGGGCAAAAGTCGAAAATTTAATTCTCGCGATAAATTAAGACTTTGGCACGTGTTTCCTCTTTGTTTCAGCGTATCCAACCGAGTGGCTGGAATAGAAATCATAATTTATACGATTTTTACTCGAAGAAGCGCGATTTTCGTTTGAAAATTGTCGAAAAATCGTCTTTTTCAAGCAAAAATCATGGTAATGGGCAAAAAATCATATCTCGATAAAAAATTGAGATAGGGACATAATTCTGGCCTTGGACTAAGGTCCAAATAGTGTCCTTCTGGGGAAAAAATCAGCATTCTATGTTCATGAAGCCAAACAAATAGATTCTTCGCTCATATGTGATGTAAAAATGTCGTTATTTTGTAAGCTGATAGTGAAAAGGCAATAATACCATTCTCGAGCAAAATCAAGATTATGGCACGCGCACACGTTTCCTTTCAACTCAACAAATTATGTGGCTTGAAAAAAAATCAAAATTTATACTATTTTCACTCGGAGAAGAGCGATTTTCGTTTGAAAATTGATGAAAAATCGCCATTTTCAAGCAAAAATCATGGTAATAAGCAAAAATTCATATCTCGGTGGAAAATCGAGATATAGACATTATTCTGGACTTAAATTGAGCTCCACAGAGTATATTTTTGGGGAAAGAATCAGCAATTTATTCCCATAAACCCAACTAAATAAAATCTTCGGTTCCAAGTCATGTAAAAATGTCGTTTTTTTCTAAGCTGATAGTGAACATGCAAAAATACAATTCCCAAGAAAAATTAAGATTATGGCGTGCGTTGACGTTTCCTTCCAGCTCAACAAACCATGTGGACAAAAAACATGATTTTATCGTCGTTGCTTGGAGAAGAGCGATTTTCGTTTGAAAATTTATGAAAAATCGTCGTTTTCGACGAAAAATCATGGAAATGGGCCAGAATCATATCTCGGTGAAAAATTGAGATAGAGACGTGATCCTTGGCTTCAAATGAGCTCCACAGAGTACACTTCCAGGGAAAAATCAGCAAATTATTCCCACCGGACTGAAAAAATTGGAGACTTTCAATCAGAAAAAATAAGTGATATCCTAGTCAAAAATCCCCTCCCGGGGAAAAAAGCTTGGACAAGTACATTTGTTGGTGATCCCCATTTCCATTTGTTTTCACAGAAAAATCTAATCCCCCCTTGAAAAAAATTGGAAATGCCAACAAAATAAAGAATTTAAGAAAACCCAAAAAAAAAAAAATTCAAGAAGATTGAGAAAAATGCAAGAAATGCGAGAATGGTAGAAAAAAATTAATGATATTCGCTCAGCATAAAAAATTCTGATATTTATAAAAGGACAAGTATTCCCTGTCTGAAAATCATGTTGATGTTCGAAAATCAATTAACGAGAAAAAAGAAAATCTTCCAAAAAGACACGTCTCAAAAAAAGGAACCCCTAAATACAAAATGGCGAATCGACAGAAAAACTTCATAAAAAAATACAAAACTAAAGTTTGCCATCATATGTTGAGCGTATGCGCAAAGAGTACTTGGCCGGCCCGAAATTTTGAATTGAAGTGCTCAGCTTGGTTAATCTTGGCATAACGTAATTATTTGGTTTCAGAAATCTTTTTAGAAAAGACACGCGAAAGCTTGGCGAAAATCTCAAGTCAATCAAGGTTCTCTCCTAAAACGATTTATATTTCAAGCTAGTAATACAAAAAATTGCTAGAAGTTCAATTTTTATCGACGCATTACAGGTCATTTGATATAATTTTTAGCTCCACCTTAATTAGTGATCAGTTGTTATTTTTCTACGCTACGTTTAAATAAATGAAAAAAAAAAAAATTCTATATAATTTTCGATTACATGGTATTGTAGAGCACTGAAAAATGAACAACTTTGCTATTTAAACTTTTGGCGTATCTATTTTTGTTTCAAAGTGTTCAGGATTCCGCCTCTCCAAATTCTCGGAGCTAGCTGCCTTATCGGCCCGCTCCGGGGCAGCACCTCGCGGACGCTCTCGTTTCGCCTCGGTGCGCAGGATCTGTCGATCCTCGTGCCTATCGGCGTGCGAGAGCGCCCAAAATTCCTTCTATTCGTCATCGAACGTGATCAGCGGCACATCGTCGCTGGTCTCGTTATCTATTCTTCGCGTGTGGCCATGCTCGGTAGCACGCTGCTGCCGAGCATGGCAGCCATTTCGTGTAACTCCACCCGCATAATGTCCGCGTGACATTAATGCATCGCGAACGTGTGCCTTCTGCACTCGTTAATCCCGCTCGATTGGCGCATTAGGCGCAATCGACTCACGCTTGTCTACATCGCATTTTTACCAAACTCTTTTTCTCACTGCGTGGCCGGGCCGAGCCACGTGTGTCACCAAGTTCCACACTGGCCCCGCATCCACGTCGTGATTGAGCCGCGAGATCAATAAAATCAGTGCGCGAGATCCGACGATTGCTACACCGCAATCTTTACATTAAGTACCGCAATCATTTGTCCAACCGCGTCTTTCACCCGCTATCAAGGGTGCAATTTGTACATAAAATCACTGTAAATCATAACTCTGTAAATAAAACTCGACAAGCGGATCCCCGCGCTAACAATCGCGTCTTAAAACAACCTTTCTTTCCAACGTCGGCACGATCCCTAACATCCCGGCAATTTGTATGCACTCAATTCCCGAACATTGGTCCTTCGAGCCGGATAGTGCCAATTGTAAATTCGCGAGTGTTGGTGCGTGTGTGAAAAGTTCGCTAGCCGAGTGAAAAATTTGTGCACCGCGAGACCGCGTGGCAACTTGGCCAGTCCAAGCGGCCAACAACTGTGCCGCGCTCGGTCACTTCAGACTCTTCGCTCACGACGCCGTGGCCAACCGTTGCACTCTGCGACAGTCATTGGCCACTTAACGAAATTTTCGTTTCGACCATGCCGGCACGTGTCTCGCGCCGCGATCGCGATCGATCGCGCTTCGCTCCTCATTCTCGAGGATTTTCCGCAGTGTTCGCGAGTTATTTCATTTCCGCGAATCATTTTATTCTCGATTTTCATTCTTTGCGAGTTTTCCAAAGTGCGACGCGTAACTTCGCGAGCGTCATCGCATTTTCGTTTGATTTTTCTGCGTCGTGTGCGCTCGACCGCGTCGCTCAGTGCTTTCGAGCATCTCCCACGCTCGATCATCGCACTCGAGCCTAAAACCACCATCTTGGGTGGTTTTCGCACTCACGTCGCGCAGCTTCTCGTCGCGCTTTTCGTCGCGTGTGTTCGCCCGCGACGCCCAGTGCCATCGAGCAACTTCGCGCTCGATCTCGGCACTCGAGCACAAAACCGCCATTCTGTGTGGTTTTTTGCACTCACGTCGCGCAGTTTCGTGTCGCGTATTTCGTCGCGTGTGTTCGTCCGCGCGACGCCCAGTGCCATCGAGCAATTCTCGCGCTCGATCCCGGCACTCAAGCCTAAGACCGCCATTTTGGGTGGTCTTCGCACTCTCGTCGCGCTGTCTCGCGTCGCGCCTGTCGTCGCGCGTGCGCGACCGCGTTGCTCGGTGCCTTCGAGCAATTTTCGCACTCGATATCGATTTTCGAGTCATCGCCCGCCATTTTGAGCAGTGTCGTGCTCTCCTCGCGTGGCACGACTGTGCCTCGTGTCTTTTCCGCGTGGCTGTGTCGTGTAACTCGTTCTTCGTGTGCGCGTCGCGTAACCTCTGCCCGCGTGCAAGATGTCGAACCCGCCGTCTGGTCGCTCGACGCCCGAAGCCGTCGTCGACCCGGGTTCGCCACACGACGCAACGTTTTCGCGCCTTTTCTGGTGAGTTCGCGATTTCTTACAATCTTCGCGAATTTCCAGTAAAGTGCGTTTCGTTTTTCAATCTTCCCCGCGCTTCACGGCGATTCGTGCAAATCGCGGGAGTGACTCTTGACCACGCGGTCTTTAACCGCGTTTCCCGTCCCGCGTGTGCGCGCGTGCGCGTACCAGTGCCCCCGTGGGCAAGTCGCTCTCGAGCTCCATTCCTCGAGACTCCGACCGCCATTTTCCGCTGCCTTTCCGCGTGACGCTTCTCGTCCAAAGGCAGTCTCGCGAAGAGAGTTCGCAATCTCTCTTAAGTTCGCGCAGTTTTGCGAAACATTTTCGCGAAACCCATATCAAAACACGCCGCGCGCAACAGTTAATTGACTTTCGTTCAATTTAAATCATAATTCGCGCCCACTAATCGGCTTCATGCCACGCGAGTTCGTGCGCACCCAGTTCGTACGTTACGAGTTCGCGCGCACTCTGTTAATGCGTCGCGAGTTCGCGCTCATCCAGTTCGTGTGTCGCAAGTTCGCGCTCGTCAAGTTCAGCGCGTCGCGTGTGCGCGTTCATTGTGAGTCGAGAGATCGTCCGCCATCTCCTCACGCTTCTGTGCGACGCTTCTCGTCCACAGAAATTCAAAACGCTTTTGCCAATTTCTCAAACTGGCAAATTTAACTCGAACTTACACGCTCATGTCTAAGTTCTTCGAGTTTACGTCGACTAGTCCCCGCGTGGACTTCGCGCTCGCCGCGTTTTCCAAAATTTCGACCAGTCCCGGCGTGGACTTCGCGCTCGCCGCGGTTTCCGAAATTTCGACTAGTTCCCGCGTGAACTTCGCGTTCGCCGCTGCTCTCGAAATTTCGATCGCAAATTTCTCGAGCTCGGCGTCACCGCGCCGCGCGTTCAACGTCCGTGTAGTTCACCCAGCATTCATCACGCTGAAATCAAGGTCCAGTCGAACGACGCCCACGGTCGTCGTAGATAACGGTCCGTCAACAATCTAGACATCGGCCTTCAGCCATCTAGACAACGCTACGCGGGAGGCTCAGGAAAATTCGCTTGGCTCATTGTCCGAGCACCCGAGCTCCCTGAACTCGAAGAGTTCCTCACCGTTCGAGCGCAAGCACTCGAACTCAACGAAGCAACTACACCGTTGACCGTGCACATCAACGTCTGCCTGCACTCATCAAGCTTCCGTGCAGCGGAGCTTCGCAACAATATTTCGTGACCCGTCACGCAATCATGCTCTACGAGGAACGCAGACGCCAGCCCGGCGCTGCCTCCACGAGCAAGCCCAAATCAACGTCGAGGACTCCAACGCGGGAGTCAGCGCAATCGTCAAACGCTTCCGAGCCTTGCCCGCAACAAGCTTGCGTGACCTGCAATCACGCATCAACGCTGCTTGCCACAGTACACGCATTCGTCTCTCGTCAGCATCCGAAACTACGAGAGTACGTGCACTCGTCCATCCGAGATCCGAACAAGCATTCATCTCGGAACAGCTCGTCCAAGAACTCATCGTTCGTAGTGATTAATCATTCACCCGATCAGAAATCACATGGTTCGCATCTGCAGAGAATCATCGAACTCTCCGCTTCGAGGTGAGCACACCATCATCCGCTTCAAGGTGAGCTCATCCTCACGGGTTTCACCCACGAACTCAACGAGCTGTGCCACGCGGGAGCAATTCCCGCTCGCAAATTCGCAATCGCACCAGGCAGCGTCAAACCAACAAGGCAACAACAACATCATCGACGATTGCTCAACCAAACCAGTCGGGCAAAAATGGAACGGTCAAGCTGACGAACGCATTTCGCAGCGCGACTCTCCATAACTTCAAGCAATCACGAAGCGCCGAACATTATCTGAAGTAGCGCAGATAATTTGATCCACACGACCACATCAACCCAGCCGCCGTTCGAGCAAGGATTCTCCACTCGAACCGCAATCGCAAAATCAGCTGGGACGAATCACAGCCACCGAACACGGTTCAAGGTGGCCGCTTATCAGAGAAGATCTACAATCCTTGGCCAAGGAAACGAATCCACCAGATGGTTCAGCACGTGGAGCAATTCCACCGTTGAACTCCACGGCTTCCCTGATGCATCGCAACTCGCGATGTTCGCTGTCGGCTACATCATAGCCAACTCCCCGTCCACTGGCGCCAAATAAACTCTCGTTCGCGCAAAACGAAAGTCGCACCGCCTAAACAACTAACCATCCCGAGGTTAGAACCCCCAGCAGCGCTGCTATACAAAATTCATCAGACGAAATCCAACCGCTCCGCAGCTACTAACAACGACTCACTGTGGACGGACCCTCAAGCACTCTTTCGTGGATCAAGGCACCAGCTTCACAAGGAAGATCACGTCAGGAACCGCATGCTGCTCGCTCCACTCGCTCCGTGGAGACGAGATCCTGGCACTTTCAACCGTGCTGATGGCCCTGCAAGGCCTCAGCACTCAACAACTCCGAGCTCATCTACAATCGTGGACGGGACCACCGTGGATGACGCAACCGCCTCAAGAGTGGCCTCGTCAGCCACTCGCCTCATCGCAGACGACTTCTCCGTACCCGAAGCTCGTCCGGGAATCGCACTCTGCGAATCCCAAACGCACCGCCCTGTGACAATTCAAATTGATATTTATTGTTGCAGAGACTGTTTAGGTCACCACCATTGCCTCCAAGGCCGTCGCGAAGCCGAGGAAACAACGCACCGCGAAGCTCTCGCCGCATCCGCTTCGAGATCATCGAGACC
Source organism: Diadegma fenestrale (assembly GCA_037043255.1). NCBI lineage: Eukaryota > Metazoa > Arthropoda > Insecta > Hymenoptera > Ichneumonidae > Diadegma > Diadegma fenestrale. The sequence goes on from CM073314.1 coordinate 3,011,205, forward strand.
ATCGAGACCGTCGCTGGTCTCGTTATCTATTCTTCGCGTGTGGCCATGCTCGGTAGCACGCTGCTGCCGAGCATGGCAGCCATTTCGTGTAACTCCACCCGCATAATGTCCGCGTGACATTAATGCATCGCGAACGTGTGCCTTCTGCACTCGTTAATCCCGCTCGATTGGCGCATTAGGCGCAATCGACTCACGCTTGTCTACATCGCATTTTTACCAAACTCTTTTTCTCACTGCGTGGCCGGGCCGAGCCACGTGTGTCACCAAGTTCCACACTGGCCCCGCATCCACGTCGTGATTGAGCCGCGAGATCAATAAAATCAGTGCGCGAGATCCGACGATTGCTACACCGCAATCTTTACATTAAGTACCGCAATCATTTGTCCAACCGCGTCTTTCACCCGCTATCAAGGGTGCAATTTGTACATAAAATCACTGTAAATCATAACTCTGTAAATAAAACTCGACAAGCGGATCCCCGCGCTAACAATCGCGTCTTAAAACAACCTTTCTTTCCAACGTCGGCACGATCCCTAACATCCCGGCAATTTGTATGCACTCAATTCCCGAACACAAAGATATCAGCGAAAAACGAAAAAACCACCGATTTTTGAGAATTAATTTCACCCCTTAAATATGCGAGTGGGCCGCTAATTTTTTGTGAGGGATTATACTTTGGTGTGAACTACAAAATATAATTTTTTTGACCCAGGTTGGGGGGGTACAGTAAGGTGACCTTCCTTGTGAGTCGGGTGAGTGCCTTGAATCATTACTTTATCGGCCTTAAAAAAAAACTAAGTCGAAAAAAATACTAAAAAAAAAAAATTCAAAGAATAATTCCAAAAAAATTCGACGCGATTCAGGATCGAAATACATAACTTTTTTCATTCCTAATATTTTCTCTTGAACCCTATAGTTCTCGGGTTATTTAGAATTTTTCAAAATTGATTGATTTTGGGAAAAAATCAGATAACTTTTCGAAAAAAAATCACAAAAAATTTTCTAAAAAACAAAGATGGAGCTATTGCATGCAGTTTTAAGTTTGTCATCATTAAAGAAAAAATCAAAAAAATCCGGAAGCTGTGCGCCTGATTTGCCATGGTCAAAAAAAGCCTAAAAACAGTCACAACCCAAAGTCTGTACTGAGTCGAAAAATAATCATAAAAAATATTTGAACGGATCAAACTGAAGCTTGATTTGTCCCCTTCAAAACGCCGTTTCGAAAATTGGGAAATCTTCTTTTTTGACAGAGTTATTCAACTTGTTGTGCCGCAAGAAATATTGGGTAGTGTATCTAAACTTTTGAGCGGCAGTGTATCTTCCTGAGCGAGCGAAGCGAGCGAGGGATTATCCATCTCGATCTTGGGTTAGTTGTGAGCTCGCGCGATGAGTCAGCGATGAGACAAACCGTAATCTGGAGATGTGCATTTTCACTTGCTTTTACCAAACAGTTTTAAAGTCATAACGTTTATGAATGCAAGGATTCTCAAAATTACTTCGACCTTTCCAAACGTCTCGAGATGCATCTATTTTTTTTTCTCAGTCTGAAGATTTATGGATTTGGGAGTTAACCGTTTCACTTCGACTTCTCCCACCCACGAGATAAGGAGTCGCTGTCCTATTCGTTGAAATAATCCATTTTCTCATCCCTCTAAACGAATCACCTCACTCCACCGAAATGTATAAAAGACCTCATAGAATGGACTTATGTCAATGTTTTTCTGAAAACGCTGCATTTTGTGCAATGATAGCTTAGAGTTTACAACATGTCACATACCGAAGATATTGCTTCGGAGGAAATTCTGCGTGCACGGGCACTTGTAGTCCGGAACTTGGGTGAATATTTTGCTTGGGAGGCCCAATGCAATGAACTCATTGAATCATTGGAAGAGCGAGTTTTATCTAAACGTATGCGATTGAGTATAGGGTATCATCACTCTATTAATTCTCAGATCATACGTTTGGAGGGTTTGAGACAAGCAACGAGACAGCGATTTGTGCATAGTGGTGGTGAATTGAACAATCTAGAATTCAGATCGCGTGAAATTGATACCGCATTCACGAATCGTGTATTAACTGGCGCGGTGATTAATCAAAAGCACATTTTACCGCGTGATTTTCTACAAGATGCGAGTGAATTAATTATTAAACATGTGACGGATTGCATTCAGAAATATGACTGTGTCAAAGTTAATACCGAGTTCAACGGAGAGTTTGCGGTTAATGATCAGCGTGCGTATAAAATCATTAACACTGCGAATGTGGAACTTTTGGAAACGTCAGATCTGCGTGAGTGGTATGAAGATCGAGTGATTGAACCAACTGTTTTGTCGTCGTGTACTCTTCAATGAAGAAGAGGCCACGTATTTTTTTTGTTTAAAGATTAATTCAGTTCAGATATAATTAATTAACATAGGGGAGGGTAAGGATTGAGAAATAAATCACACTGATTGAGCCACAATAAATAATTGATTTATTTTTTGGCTCAGAGAGGAAAATTCTCTGAGATCGAAATCTCAGAGAAAAAAAACCCCTCGCAAATTTAATTTACATTTCACAATTCAAAAGATATAAGTTAAATTGAGGTGAAATCTTCCGATTAATATATATTTGATGTAAGAAAATAATGGCGAGATTTAAGACGAGAGGTTCGTCATCGAAATTTGTCAGCTGGTGACGGATATTTGAAAACAGAATCCGACTGGCGGATGTAGTACGAAATTTTAGCTAGACCGACGTGTGGGTCGATAGTTGGAACCAAGATTTGGTTTTTTGGTTGATCAATCAAATCGACTCAGTTAGATTTTCTCCATAACCTTCACGCGACTTGAGTGAGGGTTATGGATACAATTATGCCTTGAAAGAGCGAAAATCAAGATTAAACTTACCATGTAATCGATTTTGCTATCAATTGTATGTCAAGAGTAAAATTTGAACCATTCAAGCTTCTCTCCCTTGTGGGTTTTTTATTTTCCTTTTCCTTTTCTTTTCCTTTTCTGAACGTGTCGTTCCAAAGCTCTCCCCTTTCTCTATTACTCTCTTTTTTATTTTATTTATCTCCTAGGCAACGACAAACAAATTTTTGGACAATACGAAAGAAAGGCTCGATCCCTGAAGTGGGTCGATGATATTCATACATATATATTCAAATGAATACATTAATTGTTCGACGGAACACCAACGCTAGCAGCGCTCGATGAGTTTCAGGATCGTGATAGTGGTTGGACATTAATTGCAATAGCAAATATAACCATAAATATAAATAAATACAATCCCATGCGTGCAGGGTGTAATATTAAATTATCGCGAAAAATTATATCGAAACGGGCTGTTGTCAATGTGAGATCGAATGATAATGCTTGTTTCGCCTGGGCGGTGGTTGCTGCTCTATACCCAGCAGAACAAAATGGTCATCGAATATCATCATATCCACATTATGCGACGGTGTTAAATGTTCGCGGTCTTATTTTTCCTCTCGCACTCAATCAAATAAAAAAGTTTGAACAATTAAATGACATTTCGGTGAATTTTTATGTGTCGGAGGATGATAAATTTAGACCTATACGCATAAGTAAAGAAAAGATGAAAAAGGAGCGCCATGTGAATTTACTTTACATCGAGGAAGAGGTAGGAGGAAGAACAATTGGCCACTTCGCGTGCATTGAAAATTTAGCGCGGCTAGTGGGCGTACAACTCAATGCTAATCGAAATAAAAAATTCATTTGTGATCGGTAAGTTTTTATATTCGTATTGAATCTTTAATTTTTATTTCAAGCAATTTTTAATAAATTGAAAATAATTGCAGATGCATGCACTACTTCCATTCGGAGGGAAATTTGCGGGCTCATGAGGTTGACTGCGGACGACTCAATAAGTGTGCAATCATACTTCCGGGGGGACAACACGAATAGTTGCAGTTCCAAAATCATAATCGAAAGGAATGACTTCCATTTGTGGTGTATGCAGATCTCGAATGCATTTCGGAGAAGACCAGCGAGCTCGAGCGTGAGAAACGCAAAAATCAACATCACAAGGTCTTCAGCGTTGGATATTACGTGAGCTGTTCATATGACAGTTCTTTGTCGAGCTATCACGCACATCGTGGCGAGGATTGTGTTGAGTGGTTCGTGAAAGAGCTAGAGTCATTATCACAGCGTGTAAAGTGTATATTGCATAAGAACATTCAAATGAAGGACTTGACGATGCAAGAGTTTGAACATTTTCGAACGGCTGACAAGTGTCATATTTGTGAGCAGCCATTCAAAGATGATTCTGAGCGTGTGCGCGATCATTGTCATCTCACTGGCCAATTCAGAGGTCCAGCTCATAATATCTGTAATCTCAATTATCAGCATTCATTCACGATTCCGGTTGTTTTTCACAACTTGTCGGGATATGATGCTCATTTTATAATCCAAGAAGTGGCCACGGCGTTTGAGGGGAAAACCGATTTACTCCCCATTACTAAGGAAAAATACATTTCCTTCACAAAGACTGTGGAATCTACTTCGGCGGATTGGAAAAAACAAATCAAACTTAGATTCTTCGATTCATTCAAATTTTTAAACACGAGTCTCGATAAATTAGCATCCCTCCTATCGCCGGATAAACTAAAAATTGTTAAATCACAATTTACTAATTTAGCATCAAATGATTTTGAATTATTGACTCGTAAGGGTATTTTTCCTTATGAATACATAGATAGTTTCGAAAAATTAGATGACACTCAACTTCCACCGCAAGACGCTTTTTACAGCTCACTGACTGACGAGACAATTTCCGTGGAACAGTATGAACATGCGCAGACTGTTTGGGAGCGATTTTCAACTCAAAGGCTGGGTGAATATAGCGATCTTTATCTGAAGACCGATGTTTTGTTGCTGGCAGATATTTTCGAAAATTTCCGAGACAAATGTCAGGAAAGTTATAATCTTGACCCTGCACATTATTTCACTTTCCCAGGCTTTACCTGGGACGCTATGTTGAAATGTACTAAAATTAAATTCGAATTACTCACCAACATCGATATGGTTATGTTTGTGGAGCGGGGTGTACGGGGTGGTTTAAGCCAATGTTCGAAAAGGTATGCTTATGCAAATAATAAGTACATGGAGTCTCATGATTCATCAAAACCAGAATCATATCTAATGTATTATGATGTAAATAATTTATATGGATGGGCCATGAGTCAACCATTACCACACGCGAATTTTGAATGGATCGAAGATATTTTAAGCTTCGATATTAACTCCCCGAATCCTGCCAAGGGATATATTCTCGAGGTTGATTTGGAGTATCCGGAATCGTTACATGATAAGCATATCGACTTACCATTTTGTCTTGAACATGCTAAACCCCCGGGTAAGAAGCAAGAAAAATTGCTGGCAACCGTCTCGGATAAAGATCGCTATGTTATTTATTCTAGAACTCTCCAGCATTGCTTGCAACATGGATTAAAATTGAAAAAAATCCATCGAGTGCTACAGTTTGACGAATCTCCATGGTTAGCAAAGTACATCGATTTGAATACGCAATTGAGAACTAATGCGACAAATGATTTTGAAAAAACGATGTATAAATTAATGAACAACGCTGTTTATGGTAAAACGATGGAAGACGTGCGCGCACGTAGAAATGTTAAAATTGTAACCGAATGGGACGGTAGATATGGTGCTGAGTCATTGATTTCGAAACCAAATTTTCATAGTCGAAGCATTTTTGCCGAAAATTTAATTGCCGTAGAATTACGTAATCTGCAAGTTAAGATGGATAAACCTATTTACCTGGGCAAATCTCCTTCACGCAGAAAAAGCCTGGCCGAGTACATTCGGTGATTCGCGCCCGCTCGGTACAGAAGAAAACGTGTGTACCTAGCGCGCAAAATGTCAGTACACTTTAGAGACGTAACGGACGTAACTGAAACCATCGCGTCACTCCTAACCACCGCGACACTCCTAATAGTCCAGGAACCGGGTATGAAAAAAGCCCTTTTCGTGACACAGAGCCAGACCGATTCTCACCGACGGATTCGTGTAGGGCTCAAGTCCCTGATAAAGGCCTAATAGTTTCCAACCACAGATTTTGGGAGGCTTTTTTTTGTCACGCGGTCAAAGTTGGCAAAACCATGTTTTTGCGAGATAGCGCGGAAACTATCCATCGGAGAAGAAAAAAGTCGAATAACTATTTGTAGATATTAGAAAAACGAACAATTTGGCGGGTCGCAAATTAAAATCGGTTCATCAGTTCGCTCGCAAAATATTAAAAACTAGCTAAAATGGCCATTTCTATTATAACAAATTATTGGTTCAAAAATTGATGTTGAGCCTTCAAAATCTCAGAATATATGCCCCCCGGTGCACTCAATAAGTGTGCAAAATTTGAGCCCGATCGGATTGATAGTTTTCGAGAAAATCCATTTGTTATTAGAAAACCTACTGTTTTCACAAGGAATTTCTACACCGGGAGGGGGTCACAGCACAATAAAACCAAAACGAAATTATTTAGCAAGAATCAAACTATCGCATACGCTTTGAGGCAAATCGATTTTTTATAATTAAAGGGGTGAAAAACGGCTCCAAAAATGGGGTACGATTTTTACTCATAAACAATTAAAATTTCATCGCGAATTTCCAAGTTACAGAGTCGGGAGTGACATCATTCGAAAGCGGTTATTTTTATACGAATTTAGAAGAAGAAAAAATTGCGTAAAGTTAATTAGGGGGAGATAAAAAAATTAGTTTTTTAATAATTATTGCAGCTGCTCATTTCAACATGGAAAGCTGAAAATTGGACAGCGTACGGGGTGAGGCTTCTGTTACCTGGAGAAAAATTTGCGGAAAAATCCCATATAAATTTATTGGTTTCGGTGAAGTCTTTGCGAGAGGCCAAATGTCACGTAGCGTTTGGCGGCAGAGTGGGGGTAGCCGTCTCCAACTCGCGCGCGCACGCGTGAAAAGTGAATTCGCGCGTTCAAATTAGACCAACAAGCAATATCTCCGGACCTAATCAACTTATCGAGTTTGTTTTTTTTTTTTTAATCTGGGCTAATTTTTCTCGCTGAGTGTGGTTCCGCTATTCAAAATTCCGAAAGATCGAAAATTCACCTCCAAATTTGTTGTTAATTTTTTTTTTTTCATTTTTTTTACACAGTTTTTTACACAACTTTTGGGTGAAATCAAATGAGAATGTTATCCTTGTGATCTTCTTCAACTACTGTACGGAAGGGAAAAAAAAACAATGCAAAATGCTTATACCCTGAAAAATAATGCATAATAATTTTAATTAAAAAGAAAAAATATTCTTCATACTTAAGAACATGTGGTTAACTCTCGTAGTCGCAATGGCTTCGAATAGTTAATTTTTTCTGGCAACGGAACGACACGTGCTCCGCTAAAAAAAACATTCTGCATTGAATTTTTTTCCCCTCCGTACAGTAGTTGAGGCACATCACAACGATAACATGTGCAATTGATTTTACCCGAAAGTTGTGTAAAAAACTGTGTTAAAAAAATGGAAAAAAAAATTAATAACAAATTTGGAGGTGAATTTTCGATTTTTCGGAATTTTGAACAGGCAAATCATGCTCAGCGGAAAAAGTTAGCCCAGGTTAAAAAAAAAACAACTCGATAAGTTGATTATTTCCGTAGATATTGCATGTTGGTGCAATTTGAACGCGCGAATTCACTTTTCACGCGTGCGCGCGCGAGTTGGAGACGGCTACCCCCACTCTGCCGCCAAACGCTACGTGACATTTGGCCTCTCGCAAAGACTTCACCGAAACCAATAAATTTATATGGGATTTTTCCGCAAATTTTTCTCCAGGTAGCAGAAGCCTCACCCCGTACGCTGTCCAATTTTCAGCTTTCCATGTTGAAATGAGCAGCTGCAATAATTATTAAAAAACTAATTTTTTTATCTCCCCCTAATTAACTTTACGCAATTTTTTCTTCTTCTAAATTCGTATAAAAATAACCGCTTTCGAATGATGTCACTCCCGACTCTGTAACTTGGAAATTCGCGATGAAATTTTAATTGTTTATGAGTAAAAACGGTACCCCATTTTTGGAGCCGTTTTTCACCCCTTTAATTATAAAAAATCGATTTGCCTCAAAGCGTATGCGATAGTTTGATTCTTGCTAAATAATTTCGTTTTGGTTTTATTGTGCTGTGACCCCCTACCGGTGTAGAAATTCCTTGCGAAAACAGTAGGTTTTTTAATAACAAATGGATTTTCTCGAAAACTATCAATCCGATCGGGCTCAAATTTTGCACACTTATTGAGTGCACTGGAGGGCATATATTCTCAGATTTTGAAGGCTCAACATCAATTTTTGAACCAATAATTTGTTATAATAGAAATGGCCATTTTAGCTTGTTTTTAATATTTTGCGAGCGAACTGATGAACCGATTTTAACTTGCGACCCGCCAAATTGTTCGTTTTTCTAATATCTACAAATAGTTATTCGACTTTTTTCTTCTCCGATGGATAGTTTCCGCGCTATCTCGCAAAAACATGGTTTTGCCAACTTTGACCGCGTGGCAAAAAAAAAGCCTCCCAAAATCTGTGGTTGGAAACTATTAGGCCTTTATCAGGGACTTGAGCCCTACATGAATCCGTCGGTGAGAATCAGTCTGGCTCTGTGTCACGTAAAAATACCCGGTTCCTGGACTATAACCGTCGCGACCAATCAGAAAAAGGCTAGCGCCACGGGCCCTTTCTCTGTGTCGTATACATACACGCACGCACACTTCGATCATCGCATAATTTTACCCGTGCAAAGTTTTTTCTCAGCAATTACAGCATCAATCGGGTTGATTTATGGCTTAAACGAGGGGGGATAACGTAATTAGTCTCTAGTTCAAATTTCAGATCATGAAATAACCCCTGAGCTTTGCATTTTAAGAGAGTGTTGCATTTTAAGAAACCCCCACCGGCCGAATCGCTTTTCTCAGAGATAATATACTCGAGTGAGTCTCGCGCCAGCAGACGACGCTGTCGAATGTACTCGGCCCGAGACTCTGCCGAGTCTCTGGATATTGGTATGTGCATTCTAGATATTTCGAAAACTTGCTTATGGCGCATTCCATACCGTTTCGACCTGGGTTTGACCCTCCACCTCTCCGAATTGGTCCATAATTTTTTATGGTTTTGTACTACCTCTCAAAAACACTCAGGATTTTTTTTCAGATTTTTCCGGTGCGATTCCATTTCCTGATGATTTTATAAACAAACATACGGTTAGCCCAACATAAAAAATCTGAAAAAAATCACGAAAACCCTGTTTCTCATATGAAAAATTTCGAGCGTTCCATTGAAGTGGGCACAGGTTTTTTTCTGTTGATAAAATTTTTTTTTCGAAAAATTGGAAGAAATAAAGGCAGATAAAGGTGGATAAAAAATCTCTGTACAAGCATAGGTCTTAAAAAAATACGTTACTTAAAAAAAAAAAATACGAGTCAAAGATCAAACTTTTTATTCATTACTATTTGTATAAGTTTTGTTCATTGATTTCGTGCAAATAAAAAAACCGCACAACAATACTCGGATATTTGGACACGAGTGGCACTGAAGACACTCAGAACAATGGTCATAACAAAACAGGAGGCGCTTCCGGGTCCGGCTTCGATCGCGACGGTAGCCCTGTAGGCACAACCGATGGTCGCGCTAATCCGAGACATTGTTCCAAGATGGAAGTAGCTGAGGTGTCACACCTATTGCCTATCAGTGCCACTCGTGTCCAAATATCCGAGTATTGTTGTGCGGTTTTTTGATTTGCACGAAATCAATGAACAAAACTTATACAAATAGTAATGAATAAAAAGTTTGATCTTTGACTCGTATTTTTTTTTTTTAAGTAACGCATTTTTTTAAGACCTATGCTTGTACAGATATTTTTTATCCTCCTTTATCTGCCTTTATTTCTTCCAATTTTTCGAAAAAAAAATTTTATCAACAGGAAAAAACCTGTGCCCACTTCAGTTGAACGCTCGAAATTTTTCATATGGGAAACAGGGTTTTTGTGATTTTTTTCAGATTTTTTATGTTGGGCTAACCGTATGTTTGTTTATAAAATTATCAGGAAATGGAATCGCACCGGAAAAATCTGAAAAAAATCGTGAGTGTTTTTCCGAGGTAGTACAAAAGCTTGAAAAATTGCGGGCCAATTCGGAGAGGTGGAGGGTCAGACCCAGGTCGAAACGGTATGGAATGCCCCTCATATAAGTTCCATCATGAGTTTATGACACGGGAGTATGGTAAGAAGTGTAGAGCTGCGTATACTGACACTGATAGTTTAATTTATCATATCGAATGTGATAACGTGTACAGTGACATGAATCAAAAGCTCAATGAATTTGATACTAGCGATTATCCGATTGATAATCCTTACAATATTCCACTCGTGAATAAAAAAGTGCCCGGTCTGATGAAGGATGAGAACAATGGAGCCATTATGACGGAGTTTGTAGGCTTAAGATCAAAAATGTATGCGACCCGAGTTGTGGGTAAAAAAGATGTTAAAAACGCTAAAGGTGTTAAGAGCAATGTCGTCTTGAAAACAATAAACTTTAATGATTATCTGCGATGCCTGAGAGAGGAGATTGAAGTGACGCGCGCGCAATCGTCAATCCGTTCAACCCTCCATCAGGTATACACAATTTCGGAGACGAAAATTGCTCTTAGCCCCCACGACGACAAGCGGTACCTCATACCTGGAACTGAAGAAACGCTTCCATGGGGTCATTACAAGATCCCAAAAGAACAAAGATTTTTTTTTTAAGTTTCAACATTTTTACTTATTTCTATACTCCACTCCTCTCTCCCAATTATAGGTTGAATAAAAAATCATGTAATATTTTGAAAAGCATTTTTTATTTCATAAATCATTCTTGTTTATCCTGCTGTTATGCGTATTGTCGAAACCGAGCCATTTCACAAATAGCTGAGTGCCGCATTTTCTCAAAACTTTTTCTATAAGCTAAATATCTGGATACTTAACTAGCAGTAGCTCTTGGTCATAAAAGCCACCAGAAATCGGTTCATCTTGATAATCTTTTAGCCAATACGTGATGGGATTTGTTTTTCTAACGCGAGCTATCGTAAATATTTCCGTCGTCCAGTTTGGGGTATAGCCTTTTTCAAATACATTTTTAAACTTGCTAACGCGTACTTTATCGCCAATTTTAAATTTCGGTAGTTTCTTCACCACATCACGTTGATTGAAAACATCATGAAGCAATTGTTTCTCATTCTTAACATCAACATTTTTCGGTTTCATTTTAATTGTAGAATGTTTAGTGTTGTTATACGAGGTGATTAACATTTCTATTATGTCAATCCATTTCCAGTTTCCGCGCAAACTAAATTGCATCCACATTTTATTTTTAAGCGTACGGTTGAAGCGTTCACAAATCGATGCTTTCATATTGCTATATGTAGAGTATATGTGAATGTTAAATTTTTTCATTAACGCCTTAAATGTGGAATTATAGAATTCTTTTCCACGATCAACATGTAGATTTTTCGGTATGCGTCCTTCGGTGAAAATAGACTCCATTGCAGCAGTAACATCAGCGCCATTTTTGCTCTTCAATGGTTTGGCCCAGGCGAATTTGGAAAAAATATCGATGATGGTGAGGAGAAATTTGTGGTTAGAGTTGTGAGATCCACATGATAACATGTCGACGAGATCAGCTTGTCATGTCTCATCCAGACCGCGAATATCAACATGTCGACGTGGATAAATTCGTCGAGCTGGTTTATGCAACTCTTGCACAACAGTCAGCTTTTTAGCACTCATTTCTTCTTCTTCTTAGCCGCTAGATATTCTTCTTTCACTTCGGGGATTCTTGGTGGAGCGGACAACTTTTTAATCACCGTTTGAATCGTTGGCATCGGCTTAGCTGTTTTTACACGTTGCCCTTCCAGTTCAATAATTTTCTTCATCAAACGCTCCTCAAGAGCTACAACCATGAATTCGAAACGTGCAATCAATGTGTAACTCAGATCATCAATCTGTTTTTTTACGTATTGTCTCATTGCCAATCCGTTAATGGCGTCATAAAGTCCATTGCCCGATTCCACGTCGCAGAGTCGTTTGCCGGCCAACGAAAAATGACCGTCGAGGGTTGTCTTGAAGCCAACTCCTGGCTTACCTGGAGCTCCCACCGAAGTACTTAATGACCGTCCGAACACGTCAATAGGCATTTTGCAAACGCATGAAAAACTTTGATTACGCGTATTAATGAATAATTTTAGCTTCACACAATTCCTCAATAATGGAAATTATTTCATTTGAATGGGATGAGTTCCCAGCAGCTTGCGATGCGAGTAATAAATGAAGACGATCCACTAGCTCATTCGGATCATCCCAATGCTCATATTGGAATGACATATTATTTCTCATGACCTTATGCATACTCCCACCATGATGCGCGCCACGCTGCGCCACAATGTTTGCAATGTAATTTTTAAACTTATAACTATTACTTAGGCGTATGGCACTCTTAGGCATATAATTTTTCCTATATGCATTCGTAATAATAACAATTTGCGCATAATTCGACATATCTGTTGGAGATCAATAATCCATTTTCGGTACTTTTTTAAAAAGTAATTCTATGAAACCAAGAGATTTCACATACTTTTCATCACCAATATAAATAAAATTACCTTTGAAACTTATTGGTGAATCGCCAATCATTAATTTATCATTAGCAAGATTCCTCACACCATACGACATGTCAAGACTCTTTTTATTATCACTACGCAGCATAGTAAGATATTCATGAATTAAATTATCGACGTCTTTACTGGATTTCTCATCATCATCCGTTGACACTCCATCATCCACAATATAACTTTCATCTTGACTTGCAAAAGTCTTATCGAGTGTTTGATTTAGGGAAATGTTATGAAGAGTATCATACTCAGCTTCCTCCTCCTCCCCCTCCTCTTCCTCCTCTTGATATGCACTTTTTCACTTTTAATTTCTCGATGCTTTTTCAATGAAACCAGCTCCTCCAACGGTTCAACAATTGGTTTAAACACATTTTGCATTTGCAGTTGTGTTGTATTATGGCCACTTTTTAATATTCGATATTTGCGGCGAATTGCATCACTTGCCTTGGTAATTTGAGACACCACATTTTTCTCCTTCAAAAAATCGTTACTTTTCATATTGTTGTTGTTGTTGTTGTTGTTGTTGCCACGAGTAAGTCTCAACTTATACTGTTTTTCTCAACGCAAAGACTCGTCATTTATCGTCAGCGGCGAGGGTTAGGAAAGAATCAAAACCCTTTCGATATCGCCCCGCATTTATTTCACTATCTTTATCAATCGTGATGAATCCATATCTATCAGACTTCCAGCATTGTGTACACATATTGTAACGGTACGAAATAGGCTCAAAAACGCCTCGCGTTACGCGTCGGTTCGAGCTTCGTGAAAAAGGAGCAGGCAATGAAGAAAAACGAGAATTTTTAGTAGAAAAAGTCAAATAATGGATGATTTTCTTTACAACATAAAAAAGATCGATTTGATCTGGGAGAAAACAATTTTTGTAATTAATTGAGGTTATTTTCTTGAAATAACCGTGGAAATAGAAAATTTAACGTTCTTATAATTAACTTGTCCAAATGATTTGATTTGACACAAAATGAAACGATTTTTATTGACTCGATATAATTTTAATGATTTTTGTTTATGATTTGACAATTTTTATTGACTCGATACAAATTTAATGAATTTTGTTTAATTTGGACAATTTTTATGTCGGATTTTGACAATATAAAAGTCCAAGTGGCTTTTATGATTATTTATTTGAATTTATGAATTTTTAATTTGAACTTGCGATGAGTTCCCTCACTTCTTTTCAGGTTATGATAAAATTTTAAGTTTAGGAAAGCAAAACACGGTTGCGGGAGTTGAACGGAGCCGAACTACTCCGTGGCCAATGCTTTGTAGGTTAGGATGTTCACCGGTTGCGGGAGTCGAACGAAACCGAACTACTCCGTGGCCGATGAACAAGGAAGATTGAGGTTATGTTGCACGCCGGTTGCGGGAGTCGAACGAAACCAAACTACTCCGTGGCCGATGCGCAGGAAAAAATGAGGTTATGTTTGGAAGTACACCGGCTGCAGGAGTTGAACGTAACCGAACCACTCCGTCGTCGTATGCACTAGGGTGCTTTTTTTTTTGGCGACATTTTTTTTTTCACTCCCATCTCGCATTTTTGTGGGGAATACCTTAAAGAAAATTCCCTGAAAATTTGAGCCCTTAATATTAATTTTAAGTACTCGCCCAAGGCGTCCAATGATTTCCCCTTCAAAATACACGTAAAGTTCGATTTTTCTTCTTAAAAATTCTACAGATCAGAGGCATTTGAAGGTACGATCTTGGTCGACGAGCCGATTTATTCATAATTGAATGCTCTACAAAAGTGTCCATTGTGACGTGATTGTAACTCGAACTGGCGAGGTCGTACGGGTCACTAAACCCGATTTTTTCATGAAATTCTCGTTTTTTCACCTCTATCTCGTAAATGACAAGAGCTACATAAAAAATAAGAATTACAAACTTGAAGGAAATTCAATTTTCTACAAAAAAGTATTGAAGCACCAAATCGCTAACATCGATGTTTCTTGAGATATTGGGCTTTTAAGTTGAGGTAGTATGGAATTTCCATGGATTATTGAGCTAAACTGTATAAGTTGTTAATTTATTATTCTTTATTGTCATTTCAATCATCAAATATTTATTCGTTAAGTTGCAAATGATTGGAAAGTTGAATAATTGAACGTTTTGAAACTGAAATTCGAGAAAAAAACACATTTTCAAAGTGCTTAAAATTATTTTTTTCACTTTTCACGAATTTTTCAATTGATTTTCTCCCGATTCTTCTAATTTACTTACCAGTAATTGAATACCTATGAATTTCTGGTTGAAAATAGGTTGTAAATTTACAAAATTTTCAACTAGAAATTTACAAATTTTACAAAATTTTTGTAAATTTACAACATATTTGTGACTAGAAATGTATAGGTATTCAATTACTGGTAAGTAAATTAGAATAATCAGGGGAAAATCAATCGAAAAATTCATGAAAAGTAAAAAAAACAATTTTGGGCACTTTGAAAATGTGTTTTTTTCTCGAATTCCAGTTTCAAAACGTTCAGTTATTCAACTTTTCAATCATTTGAAACTTAACAAATAAATATTTGATGATTTGAATGACAATAAAGAATCATAAATTAACAACTTATACAATTTAGCTCAATAATCCACGAAAATTCCATACTACCTCAACTTAAAAGCCCAATATCTCAAGAAATATCAATGTTAGCGATTTCGTGCTTGAATACTTTTTTGTAGGAAATGGAATTTCCTTCAAGTTTGTCATTCCTATTTTTCCTGTAGCTCTTGTCAATTACGAGATAAAGATAAAAAAACGAGAATTTCATGAAAAAATTGGGTTTAGTGACCCGTACGACCTCGCCAGTTCGAGTTACAATCACGTCACAATGGACACTTTTGTAGAGCATTCAATTATGAATAAATCGGTTCGTCGACCAAGATCGTACCTTTAAATTCCTCTGATCTGTAGAACTTTTAAGAAGAAAAATCGAACTTTACGTGTATTTTAAAGGGGAAATCATTGGACGCCTTGGGCGAGTACTTAAAATTAATATTAAGGGCTCAAATTTTCAGGGAATTTTCTTTAAGGTGTTCCCTATAAAAATGCGAGATGGGAGTGAAAAAAAAAAATGTCGCCAAAAAAAAAAAGCACCCTAGTATGCACGAAGGAAATTTAGGTTAGATTATGAGTGTACACCGGCTGCGGGAGTCAAACGTAACCGAACTACTCCGTCGTCGAATGTACAGGAAATTTTCAGGTTAGGATTTTGAAGTGAAGAAACTCGTTGCCTAATACTCAGACAGTACGCTGAGGTCTCAGAATCTCGAGAGAGAATGAGCGCCGAGTGCTGGACGGCACCGGCTTTTATACAGTCGAAATCCTTTGTTCTCGGATTTCGCAGAATTCTAAAAATAACTTACAATATTATTAGCTTTGTTTCCGAGTTTCTTGAAATTCTAAAAATAACTCTTAATACTATTGGCTTCTTTTTATCGCGGTGGGAACGCTGCTAGAGATCACTGGCTACGCGCTTCCCCCACTCACTCACGCTCGGATCTTATTGGCTAGGCGTGGCTTGAGTCTGCGCACTACGCTCGCCGAACGTAACGTAGGCCACTTATTGCATCATATTTTTCCCCCACTTACGTCCCAGAGTCCCGAGACGCGCTCGCTAGCGGGCTCGCTACCCCCACTTTCACTCGCGGGCCAGCGATTAGTTCCGCCGCCGTCCGCTCGGCGCTAGCTCAGTCGAGCGTCAGCCGCCGAGCCGACCACATCGCCTCACCAGCCAGGCGGTGCCGTTACAATATTTTTGAATGCTGCATAAGTCATGTCGGTATTCACATGATCGTTATACACATGCTTTAGATTCATTTCGTCTTGCTTAAAAAGTACGACAAAATTTGCATTATCTCTGACAAGATGTTTTGGAACACGTGTATACGTTTGACAAAGATAGAAACAGTCGACAATCTCATGTCTTCCCATAGAAAAAAATGCTCTCACATTATCCTGTTTTTCACATGCTATATCGTCAAAGATGAAAATGGAATTAGGTCGTGCTTCACTCGGCGAGACAACTTGTTCATGAGCGTTGAATAGAAAATAACTAATTCCCCGCACCGATTGCAACAACTTTTCCAGTAACTGATATTTTGGCTGTTTCAACGACTTGGAATTCGATGGACCGCAAAACACTGCTGGGATGCTGTCGGGCAATAGATTCCCATGACGCTTTTTCTTCTCACCCCCACCACCACCACCACCACCACCACCGCTAACAAATTCGTCGAAATTCATTATGGGAAGTTTACTGCCGGAAACTTGTTTCTTGAACGCCATCTCGGATGTGACTGTGCTGTAAACCATATAAATATGTTTTTATAATGCTATGAATAGTCAGTTTAGCATTAACTGTCGCGGGGCAATGGTCGCGGGAAGTGGTATTCTCAACAGCCTAATCAATAAACTTCCCGTAGAACTACATTTGCCGGGTTATCAATATTGTGGTCCAGGCACAAAGTTGATTAAGCGTCTTGCACGTGGTGATCCTGGTAAAAACCCTCTGGATGCTGCGTGTAAACAGCACGATATTGCATATTAGTAGTAGGGTGCACACTATGGCGACCCCCACTCCTATCCCCACTCCTTTCCCCCACTAGTCGGCCGTCGTGAGCGGTCGGCGTCGTCGGCGAGAGGGCAGCGGGTGTGCGGAGGGGGGATGGGTGAGTGTGTCGCCGTAGTGTGCCATCGTGTTGTATATAGGGTGCGTCAAATGTTGCGTAATGCGGTGTCCCCAAAACGCGTTTTTTAAAAATATTTTTCAGAATACGCTGAAAAAGCGTAGAATGACATTTCAAAAAACTCACCGATGCCGTGGGTGTCTTTCCTTGCCCCGTTCGTGTTTGCGCACTGCTGTCCGATAATTGTTTTTGCGCGATAGTTTTTACGCGGATGTTTTTTGCGCGATTGTTTTTGCGCGCGCGCGCTCACACGCGCGCACACACACACACACGCGCACACACACACACACACACACACACACACACACACACACACACACACAACACACGCGTTACGCCTCGTCCGGGGTGTCGACGACGTCACCAAACCCCTCGTCTTCGGCTCCTTCGTCGTACCCGCGGTAGCCATAGGGGAGCAGCAACTCGTCAACGAACATGCCCCCGAGGTTACGACCGGCCTGGGTCAGCAGATGAACACGCAGAGGGTGTTCAGCCCCGTGGCTCATGGGGATAGCCGTTAGCGGCTCCTCGCAGAAAGGAGCCAGCTCATGAGCCACGTAATCGACGTCGGCGAGGTACTCCAGACCGTAGAGCGCGCACTCGATGAGCAACGCCGGTATCGCCGCTAACACCGGCGTGGTGTGGTAAAGAGCGCTTATGTCGTAATATTCGCTGTCACCGAGATCTACTAGATAGACCTCGGCACAGCCATCGCTGTCCACATAAACGATTTCACCGCGCCAAACCGTATCCACACCACGCGGTCCCAGCACTACACAGCTCAGCCCCTGTGTCACCTCGTCCATATGTATGGGGCGGCCCGCCCGCTGCTCCACGAACGTCGATCGCATCAACCCCGCGATATAATCGCACGTCATATTGAGCTCACCGGTGGCTATATAAATAGCTGTCGTGGTTATAAACCGCGCGACGCGACACACGAAAGCAAAACGAAGGAACTCATATTCGCGGTAGCGAGGATACATTTTGAATCGGATGCAAGATGCTCGTTCGCGTTTCAATCAAAGACTGACGTGAGAAGAGTCTAAACTGTTTATGCGCGTTTATTGTTTATGATGACCATAGCATTTTAGGTGACGGTGTGAGAAACAGGAGCAGAGGAAGACGTTCCTACCACAGCTGCATGCTGCATCCTCTCGCTTGCTCTCGTGCGGGCATATGAGCTCTCGCTCGCTCTCACACAGACATATACTCTCTCGCGAGATGCGATGTCTCGCGAGGGCGTATGGTATTTGCAGCGTCATCAAAAATGCATGTGACTGCAGTCTCTTTATCAAGAGATTAAACGGTGTGCTTATGCTTATGGTACAACGTACCATCTCTCTCCCTCTCATTCCTACGACGCTGCAAACCATCTCGCTCGCTCTCTGGCGAGATGCTATGCCATCGTGCTCGAGAGCTGGAGCAGCGATGCCTGATATCCTCTCGCTCGCTCTCACGGCGGCGCGCATTCTCTCGCTCGCTCTCTCTCACAGGGCGTGGAGATCCCGTGCTCCAGAACTGCAACAGCGATGTCGCGTGCCCTCTCGCTTGCTCTCATACACGCGGTACAGCATACCATCTCGCTCCCTCTCACTTTTACGACGCAGCATACCATCTCGCTCGCTCTCTCGCGAGATGCTACGCCGTCGCGCTCGAGAGTTGGAGCAGCGATGGCTGATATCCTCTCGCTCGCTCTCACGGCAGCGCGCATTCTCTCACTCGCTCTCTCTCACAGGGCGTAGAGATCACGCGTTACAGATCAGCAGTGAGGTATTCGCAGCGTCGTCAAAACTGCACGTGGCTGCGGTATCGGTGACATAGGCCCTCTCACTTGCTCTCGCGCTAGAGAGCTGGAGCAGCGATGCCTGATATCCTTTCGCTTGCTCTTACGGCAGCGCGCATTTTCTCACTCGCTCTCTCTCATAGAGTGTAGAGATCCATGACACTGAAGTTCGCAACGTTGGAGTCCAACGAAATGAAAAAAAATAAAAAATGGATTCTCATATCTTTTATTGCATAGAATATTAGGAACGGTGTGAAAACGGCGAAATATGAAATTTGGAAAAAAAATCGGGTATAAACTTACCCTTTATAGGGGTTGAAATTTTGAAAAATTCCCACAATCAGCCCTTTGGGCATTCTTATCTTTTTTATTCCGATCGAGAATCGGATGAATTCGATCGAGAATCGGATGAAACGCGTTTCTAGCCTATCGTGGGAGGACATTTTTTTCGAAAAATTTCAAAGTCCTGAAAACCTCGAATTTTTTCAAAGTCCCACGATTTTCTCCAAAGGGCACTTTTTTTCGGCCTCGACACGAGTAGCTCATTCGATCGAGAATCGGATGAAACGCGTTTCTAGCCTATCGTGGGAGGAGATTTTTTTTTTCGAAAAATTTCAAAGTCCTGAAAACCTCGAATTTTTTCAAAGTCCCACGATTTTCTCCAAAGGGCACTTTTTTTCGGCCTCGACACGAGTAGCTCATTCGATCGAGAATCGGATGAAACGCGTTTCTAGCCTATCGTGGGAGGAGATTTTTTTTTTCGAAAAATTTCAAAGTCCTGAAAACCTCGAATTTTTTCAAAGTCCCACGATTTTCTCCGAAGGGCACTTTTTCATGGTTATTGGAATTGAACAATTGATAAAGAAACTTTTATTCTTTTCGTTGCGCGTCAGCGTTGCAACTTTCAGCGTCGCTCTCGCTCACTCTCGTGACCGCGTGCATCGGCTGAGACTTCGAGAGTCGTAACAGAGATATCGTAAACCCTCTCGCTATGTTGCTGAAGTTTGCACCGTTCGAACGCAACGAAATTCTTTTTCTCTCGAGCAGTACTCATGATTCTCGTGGATCAAGAAAAAAATCGGCACGAAATTTGTCACGGTTTTTGGGGTTGAAAAATTAATAAAGAAACTAGCAGTACTCGTGATTCTCGTGGATCAAGAAAAAATCGGCACGAGATTTGTCATGGTTTTTGGAATTGAACAATTGATAAAGAAACTTTTATTCTTTTCGTTGCGCGTCAGCGTTGCAACTTTCAGCGTCGCTCTCGCTCACTCTCGTGATCGCGTGCATCAACAGAAATATCGTAAACCCTCTCGCTACGCTGCTGAAGTTTGCATCGTTCGAACGCAACGAAATTCTTTTTCTCTTGAGCAGCGGTCGTGATTCTCGCGGATCAAGGAGAAAAATCGGCACGAGAAGAATTAATAGAGAAACGTTTTTTTCGCCGCACGTCAACGCTGCAAACTTCAGCGTCACCCTCGCCCCTCTCGCTACGTTGCTGAAATCTGCATCGCTCGAGTGTAGCGGAATTCTGCCCCTCTCTCTTTTGAGCAGAGCTCGTGATGCTCGCTCAATATTTAATCGGGGCAACCGAACGATCTTCTTTTTACTATCAAGAAAATAAATTGGCACGAGATTTGTCATGTTTTTTTTTTTGGAATCAAACAAACAATTGATAGAGAAACTTTTTTATTTTCGTCGCGCGTCAGCGTTGCAGACTTCAGCGTTGCTCTCGCTCACTCTCGCGACCACATGCATCGGCTGAGAGTTCAAGAGTCGTGACAACGAAACAGTAAACCCTCTCGCTATGTTGCTGAAGTCTGCATCGTTCGAACGCAACGAAATTCTTTTTCTCTTGAGCAGTACTCGTGATTCTCGTGGATCAAGAAAAAAATCGGCACGAGAAGAATTGCTAGAGAAACGTTTTTTCGCTGCATGTCAACGCTGCACGTTTCAGCGTCGCTCTTACCCCTCCCGCTTCGTTGCTGAAATCTGCATCGCTCGAATGCAGCGAAATTCTTTCTCTCTTTGAGCACAACTCGTGATTCTCGTTCAATATTTAAGTGGGACAACCGAACGATCTTCTTTTTTACTATCAAGAAAAGAAATCGACACGAGATTCGCCATGATTTTTTGGAATCAAACAAACAATTGATAGAGAAACTTTTTTTCTTTTCGTTGCGCATCAGCGTTGCAGATTTCAGCGTTGCTCTCGTTCACTCTCGTGACCACGTGCATCGGCTGAGAGTCGTAACAACGATACAGTAAACCCCTCTCGCTACGTTGCTGAAGTCTGCATCGTTCGAACGCAATGCAATTCTTTTTCTCTTGAGCAGAACTCATGATTCTCATGCAATATCCGATCAGGACCATCTTCTCTCAGAATCGAAAAAAACCGGCACGAGATTTTTCATAGTTTTTGAAATTAAACAATCACCATCCGTTTAAGAAATACTCCGACAATCACCAACCGTTTAAGAAATACTCCGACCCCTGCCGGTAAAAACTGTTTTGGAAAAAGATTTCAGTGAATTCATTGATTTACATTGTGGTAGATTCGTAATTCGTAGCGGTTTTTCTACTTCCCAGCAGCCGGAAAGGACGTATCACCGCAGAATGACGCGAGAATTCTAATGTGGAACTATGATCAATAAAATCGAAACACCATATACAATTCCATATTTTATTTAGAGACGCGGTAGCGTCTTGACGCCAAGTATTAAAAAGGAAAGTTCGAATCGACAAGGCAAGTTGCACCGCGTGTCTATTCGCTCTGTGCACACTCATACACTCTCACCAAAGTGAGAATGTATGGTCGTGTACATGCATACATTTTGCCTGCCAAGAAATGCCTTCCGCCACGATTGGCGTCGCCACCAGTATGCATATGCACGACTACACATTCTTACTTTGACGAGAGTGTATAAGTGTGCACAGAGCGAATATACTCGAGATTGGGCGTTTTTCCGTTACGTTTAAACTTAAAGTGGTCGCCATTTAAAAACGCGTTGGTTTATAAAAAATGTAATTGCAGTTTATATATATATGTCGTAGGTGGTGCATCCAATGGTCCATGAATTTTTTACCTGTGACCTTGAGAAGTCCCTCAAACCGTGACATCAGTGTTTTACCGAGCCCGTTTCCATTATCGAAAAATTATTCCACAGTGACGTCACGAAATATATATATGTCTATTCCAACGCTCTGGCGACTTTGGGGTAATGCGGGTCACCAACTCTGCCCACTAGGCAAGCGAATGGCGGGCAATGGAGGTCGAGGGGGCGCAGCCCCCCGCGCGGAGGTCGGGGGGCAGAGCCCCCCGCGGGGTGGAGGGGGGCAGAGCCCCCCGCGGGGTGGAGGGGCAGAGCCCCCCCGGGGGGTTGGGGGGCGGAGCCCCCCCGAGGACGGAATTACTATTTTTAAATAATCATATCCATTCGCACAGCCTCACACCAACCCACGCATCTACATACACATTCATACACAGACACGCTTCCGGGCAAGCACACACGCACGCATCCACACACCAACGCCCGAGGATGGAATTGCAATCTTCAAAGAATCACCATCACTCGCACACCCTCACACATGCCCACGCATCCACATACACATGCACACACCACGTTTGCGCGAAAGCACACGTACGTACACCGGCACGTTTACGACCAAGCACACATACAAACAGAGACACGCTTGTGTGAAAGCACACATAGGTACACGCTTGCCCGAAAGCACAAGTACATACATAGTACATAGACACGTATACAATAGACACACATGCATGCACGGACACGTTTGCGCGGTATACATACATACATACTTACCTACATACTTACCTCATTTGTTCATCTTCATTTTTTATTGTAACTTTCATTTACAAAAAACTATGAAATCTCTGGTAAAAACTTTATAAAAGTAAAAAAAGAACGCCAAGTATTAAAAAGTCGCGCCTTAGTGATAACTTGGAAATAAATATGTTTTCCACTAGTCTTATGTTTACAAAAACGAATTTAAATCACGCTTTTCCTGAATAGCCAAGATAGATTACAAAGAGTAGATACTGCAACCCGTTGCAAATTATGTACAGACAAATTACGTACACGTACTTACCGGACGAATTCACTCCAGAGATTATACAAAAACTTGGCGTGCATGGTTTTCAAAAATTATTTCGGTGAAGGAATGCCTTATCCATGTTTACGTTGTGACGGGTTCGACACAAGCGCAAGAGAAATTGTGGGGGAAAAATAAATAAACGCTGCGAAAAAGGAATTAAAATGATAAAAACAAGTTTCGGATTTATTTAGCGAGTTTATACAATGAAAATAAGGGAATTTATATGAGAAAAATAAGGGGCGCCAGCTGGTTAAATCGGTCCAGCAACCGTTACAAAAAAAATGGCCAAAAATTGAACGAAAACAATAATAAATGAGTTGTATTAATGAAAATAAATTGGACTGGCTCAGGGAGAATCAAGAAAAACTTAAACGCAAGGACAGAGGGTCCCTGAAACTCAGGCGTCTTACAATACCAGTGACAAAAAGGGGAACGACGCGCGAGCGAGCCACGCGATCGAACGAACCACGCGGACGCTCGAACCGGGCCGCGTCGGCGGAACCCGATTGAATGAATCGAGCGAAATCTCACTCGCGTCACACACGAAAACGCGAAAAATAGGGCTAAATTAATGACAAAGGGACGCGAGGGGGGGGGGATCGACGATAGGAGTCGAAAAATATGCAAGAAAATATCGCGACGGGGCTCGAAAACGCGAAACACTGACTCGAAAAATCACGGGAGGGAATGACGGGCAAAAAGGGGCAAAAACGATTTCACGAATAATTAACAGGGGCAAACTCGATGGCACAACACTCGTCGCGTCGACTGATCGACGAAATAATCTCTTTCTCGAACGAAAAGTTCGAGAAAGCGAACGAAAATGACGAAAAGTTGGGTGTTTGGGAAGAGTCAACGACGAGGGAAAAATGGCGTCGCACGCCCGGCAAAAATCGAAGGACTTACTTGCTGTCTCGGTTTTGAGAAGAAACACGAGAATGCTATGCCGACGTAATCCAGAAAATGCTCAGAGAGTGGTCCTTCGGGAAGCCGGGTCGTCGTAGATATTTTTGATCACGAATTGAACACGGAAAAACTCGAAAAAGGCACAAAAACGGGACACGATGTTGACCGTGTCGACTCCGAAGCGGAAGAGAGGGAGCTCGAGCGTCACCTCCAGTCCCTCGGGACGCTCGCGAAGCTTCGCGAACGTTCCGATAGCCAATCAAAACGCGGCTTTAGAGCCGACCAATTATTGATCCGCTTATCGAGCGTCGGCCTCGCGAGATCGCACACAGGTGGCGCCTACGTCGGTCTCGCGACCGGGCGCTGGCGCCACGCTGCCTGCCTCGCGAGACCGAGGCTCGAGCAAGATGGCGGCGCCCACGGCTGTCAAAACAGCCGTGGCAGAGTCGCGGTCGTATTGTCGAAAACGCGCCTGGACGCCGCGGAAACCGTTGAGTTTCCTCCGACTCGACGGACAAGCCTTGTCGGAGGGACGATGGGTGACACGGTTTCCGCGACTCGACGCTTGTCGCGAAAAACGAGTGTGTGCGGGCTAAAGTGAGTGGGGCTAAGGGGAGAACACGAAAATTGACACGCAGGGGAGGGAGGGAGAAATTCGTAAGTGGGTCAAGTGCGCGAGTTTTAGGGCGAATCAGCTGTTCGCTCGGTCGGTGGGTCGCTCGCTCGCGCTCGCGGGAATGTTCAGGGAAGTTCGTGGTGTTTTCTCCGAGTTCGTCGGCTCGTTCAGTCCTCCTCGATCCTGGGGGGGCTGAAATCAGATAAAAAAAAAAAGGCCGGTCCCAGACTGGGATCCGGTAGCTCTCGCCGCGGCTCGACAGCTGGCAACAAAAGTGACAACGTCACAACTCCCCCCGGCTTGACGAAAGTACCATCTCGTACGCATCGTCACACAAGCTGCAGTCATTCGACTATTACCGGGGTAGCGACTCAGAAAATTCAAGATGGGAAAGGAATTATAGGAGAAGGAAAGAACGAACTGGAAATAAAACAAAAATAAACTCAACAACTATGTAACTGACTTGTGCATTTTACTGACTTGTATTGAACTTAACACTTGAGCTCTTTGGCTTGAAAAATCTTGTATCAAAAATAAAATTAATATTACATCGATGATGTTATCACAAGAAGGGGCTAACAATTATTTTTGGGCTAGGGACTCTGGGGCTAACAATTTGGTTTCTTGGGGCTGGGGTTCGCGGCTACTTAATATTATCAGTCTCTCCGTTACAATATCACAATGATTAACGAGTATTAGAGAAGATATCGACTAACATAGGACTAGTTGAGAGTTTCTAGCACTCTGGGCTTTAAAATAACATCTTTGACGTCTCAGGCTTTTGCCTTCGACACTTAAACTGTACTGACTCGAAAATAATACTGAACGAAAATACGCAACAACGAAAGAATTAATTCAAGGGCTAATATTCTCAATAACTCCTTCCTCAAACATCTGATCGACCTCTTTCTGAGCGACTTTCAGGAGGTACGGAGAAATTGTTCGGGCCTTTTGTCGAATTGGGGGGTGACCTTGAACATCGATACTGTGTTCTGCTAAATGGGTAACACTGAGGATGGGTGACGTTTTGGGAGGGATTAACTCATCTAAAAGGGCGGTTACTTTCTTAGCAGCCGAGTCTGTTGCAATCGCCAGACCGGCGCACGGGGGATAGGCTCTAATTGGGTGGGCTTCAATGTCTTCGGGGCTGAACGAACGAACTGGACCGTTTCCCACTCGCCACGTATCGCTGCCATAATCGACACGTAAGTCGAGTGCGCGAAGGAAATCGATCCCGAGGATACAATCGTATCCTAACGAAGCCAATTGAGTACGAAGGTGTGCTGTTCGTCCACCTATCTCGTACGCGAGATACAATTCACCAAAAACTGGAAGTACATTATTTCCAGGCACTAAAATACCGTCGGGGGATGGAGACAAATGAGATCCAAGGATGCCGGCCAGATCCTTGTCGAGGTATGTTCGACACGAACCTCCATCGACCAAGGCACGACACAGTCGATCCTCGATCTTTAACCAAAGAAAATGTCGGTTATCGACGTTACGACGCTGGAGAGCGGCAAGCATGTCTCCTAGCGTAGCAAAATCCGACGGGGCGATTTCCTGAAGCTGAACAGGGCTCTGAGGGCGTTTTTCTGGGTAAATTGGGGTGGAAAGGGCTGATTCATACTGAGACGGAAGTTCGGGAGAGTTGGGTGGCGAGTGGCTCGGATCTTTTGAACATCCGGGCTGCGGCTCGTCGTTGGGTACGGGTTTCTCGGATTCCTTACCGAGGAATATGTCGAGGGTATCAAAATTGGGACGGCTTAATTTCAGCGCGTTGCCGAAGTTGTCTCTACAAGGGAAGCTGGTGGTTCTGGGTGCGGAATCAGGGTTGCTTGGGAGTTTCTCGTCTTGTGGAGGGGTTTTGAAGGGAATTTTTGGGGGTTGGTTTGTCGAACTGGGATTTTTAAGGGGTTCGGGCGATGGAATGGGAATTTTAAGGGAGTTGGGGTTTTGTTTTCTTAGGAATCGGTCGAGGGTTTCGAAATCAGGAAAACTTAATTTCATTGAGTTTCCAAGGTCGTCTTGATAAGGGAGGCTGATGACTCGGCGCACCGGGCCGAGTTGATTCGGAGATTTTGGGGTAAATATGAGTTGGCTTGACGAATTGGGGTCTTCACTGGGTTCGGGCATCGACACGAACACCTCAAGGGGTTCAGGGTCGTTCTTACAAGGGGAAGATTCTACTGGATTTTTAGGCAAACTGGGAATTTTCAAGGGTTCTGGGAATTTTCGGTCGGAATTTCTTGACTCAAAGGGATTCTGGACGGGTTTGTTTGGCAAAAAAGGAGTTTGGGAGGGTTTTTCTAACGGAGAACGGGTTTTGGGCCACTGGGGTGTTGGCTCCTGGGGGGGCGAGGACTTTACTGTCCCCCCGGCTGGCCGTTTCCCGCCTGTCCTCTCGAACAGCGCGGACAAGTCCTGACTATCACGTCCGGATAGCCGCAGATTCTACAAAACCTTCCGATCGGTTTGACGCATTCCCGCCAGAAATGGCCAGGGAGGCGACAATTGTAGCAAGGGGGCTGAGGAGTCTGTTGGGGACAGGTTTTCGGAGCTACTTCACATAAAGGGGGAATTTTCGGGAGGGGTTGCGAGCGAGGAGATTTCTCCGCTCCTGCTACTGACGCGTAGCTGGGTTTTTGGGTCCGAATGGGTTGAGGTTGAGGATTTGTCGGACTGGGTTTTGGTTGGGGAGGATTCGGAGTTTTCAGGGCCGTCTGGGCGTCTTTCGGAGCCTGTAACGCCGCCACTTTGCCTGGTGTGGCTTTTTCGGCCGGCTTGTACGCACTTGAAGGGAAGGACGATTGGCGTGCACTCGGGGGTGGGCGATATGCCTTAGCTCGTTCAACGAGCTCTTCTCTACGCCGACACATACGCTTGAGGTCGAGGTAACTTTGTACCTCGTCTCGTCTGATGTGGGCGGAAAAATCGGGGTGCAAATTGCGATAGCAAATATCCAATTGGGTCTCGAGGGAAAGGGGAGGGTTGAACTGGTCGAAAAGGGCCTTTAACTTGACCAAATATTCGGCGACGGGTTCGCCAGGCCCCTGGGTACGAAGTTCCACCTCGTGCCTCAGACGATCCTGCAAATCACCGTGGCCAAATTGTTCTCTGAAATGAAATACGAAACCTTCGTAATCATGCCAGTTACTTTTCTCAACGCGATGCCACAGACGCGCAGCGCCTGTGAACGCCTCGGGCAACGCGCGCAATAATTCGTCCTCAGACAAATCTTGACCCAGACCGTACTCATGGAGTTCTTGAAGGAACTCCTCCGCGTCTTCTTCGCGTTTTCCGGCAAATTTTGGGCCATATTTCTTCCAGTGGTTGGCGGAGTGATTGTCTCGGCCCAACCGCGTGGAAGAAAGCTCTGTTCGGGTGGTGTTGTGGCTTGTTGTGGGGAGGGCAGATGGTAAACTCCGTCTGGGTGCTGGTGGAAGGACTGGGGGCAGACGGGTGCTGTTGTGTTGGGGTCGGGTCGTTGGAACTGTGTACGTTCTCGTAAAGTCTGTTGGGTCGTCAAAATGAGGTTCCGGGACATCAGGAATCAATAAGCGAGGTCGGTGGGACAGGGGAAGAGGAGGGAGAGATCGTCTGGTCATTTCAGGAGAAGGGGGAAGGGCAAATGTCACGGTTGGACCAGGGGTTCGTCCGGGAAGAGGGATTAAGGGTTCGGGCAAATTTTCGGGCGTGTCTTCTAAACTAAAGTCCGGTTCAAGGGACGGTTGGCTTCTGGGGGGGGCTCTGAATGGGTTGGTTGCCTGGGATGGTCGACTTCGGGGCGAGGGAACCGGAGGAGGGGGAGACGAAGACCGAATAGGCAGGGTTGGTGCTGGCGTTGGCGGAGGCCACAAAACTTCGGCGACATCCGGGACTTCCAACGCACGTATCAGCGTGTACGGAAGACCGACTCGATTGTCGCGATGCTCACGCCAATGGATGGGAATGTAGGGGTAACGAGCTCGGATCTCGTGTCTCAAGAGCCGATCCTTGACTTGTTCGATCGATCCCTCCAGGCTTATGCCTGCTCGATCGCCACGGAAAAGTATCTCGGAAAAATCCGTCAGGCCCTCTATTTCATTAGTTAGGGCCGTTATTGAGGGGCCAGTGGGTGCCGGTCGATACTGAGTGTGACCCAAGCCACTACTCGTCGCCGTTGTGGTCGTAGGGGCCGCACAAATAGGGGTGGTCACCGTTACGGTTGAAACTGAAACGCTAACCGGGAGATCCATCGCGAAAAAGGGGGAAAAATACAGAAAAATACGAAAATAAATTAAATAGAATTTATTGGAAAATTTTTGATCAAAAGGGGATTCGATTGCACTCCACGAAGCGCAATTATGACGAGGGGGAGTGAATTTATCTCAAAAAAGGAATTAAAAATAGTAAAAAATGAGAAAAGGGAACGAAATAAAAATTTAGAAAACGGAACGTAATTTACTTGGCCCGAAAACTTGACCAAAATTATGCTAGGGGATGAAAAGAACAAAAGGTCATTTAATTATCGGTTGAAAACCCGAAATTTCAAAGAAAAACGAAAAATTAGTGACAAAACGGGAATAAATGACAAAAGGGAATTTTTAATCGTCACGGAATTGACGAAAATTATTTTTAATCACGTTGGGAGGGCGAGAATATTTTTCGGGGAATTTTTACGGCGAATATTGGGCACGGAGCGTTATTGCTGTAGGGGGGGGAAGGGCGATATTCACGTCGAGTAGCGTAATCACGCAAAACTCGGCAAACACACGAAAAAAACTCAAAAATCGAACAGATCTACTCTTAATTATCACATAAATATTCCACAAGTCAGGAAAATATCGAAAAACACAAGGAAAATGGGATAGGAAATCTCAAGGTCGTCAAAACAAGAGAATTAACGTTCGGCAGTCTCGCGCCGAAGCGTTGTGCAATCGTCGAACGCGTGAAAGGGGAGGGGGGTCACTGGTGAGCACTATTTTGCACGCTAAAACAATGGGACAACGAAAAAGAATTTTCTCGCACCGATTCACTCGGGCGAGATTCGAGACACGAAAAATCAGGTCAAAAAAGTCGAAAAATTGTTCAAAATGGCTGAATTTAATTAATTGGAAATTTTTTTGTTTGTTATTGAAGGGTATTATGAGAAAATGGGGAAAAGTTAATAATTAATATGTTTTTCAGGCCCCACGTTGGGCGCCAAAAATTTGTGACGGGTTCGACACAAGCGCAAGAGAAATTGTGGGGGAAAAATAAATAAACGCTGCGAAAAATGAATTAAAATGATAAAAACAAGTTTCGGATTTATTTAGCGAGTTTATACAATGAAAATAAGGGAATTTATATGAGAAAAATAAGGGGCGCCAGCTGGTTAAATCGGTCCAGCAACCGTTACAAAAAAAATGGCCAAAAATTGAACGAAAACAATAATAAATGAGTTGTATTAATGAAAATAAATTGGACTGGCTCAGGGAGAATCAAGAAAAACTTAAACGCAAGGACAGAGGGTCCCTGAAACTCAGGCGTCTTACAATACCAGTGACAAAAAGGGGAACGACGCGCGAGCGAGCCACGCGATCGAACGAACCACGCGGACGCTCGAACCGGGCCGCGTCGGCGGAACCCGATTGAATGAATCGAGCGAAATCTCACTCGCGTCACACACGAAAACGCGAAAAATAGGGCTAAATTAATGACAAAGGGACGCGAGGGGGGGGGGATCGACGATAGGAGTCGAAAAATATGCAAGAAAATATCGCGACGGGGCTCGAAAACGCGAAACACTGACTCGAAAAATCACGGGAGGGAATGACGGGCAAAAAGGGGCAAAAACGATTTCACGAATAATTAACAGGGGCAAACTCGATGGCACAACACTCGTCGCGTCGACTGATCGACGAAATAATCTCTTTCTCGAACGAAAAGTTCGAGAAAGCGAACGAAAATGACGAAAAGTTGGGTGTTTGGGAAGAGTCAACGACGAGGGAAAAATGGCGTCGCACGCCCGGCAAAAATCGAAGGACTTACTTGCTGTCTCGGTTTTGAGAAGAAACACGAGAATGCTATGCCGACGTCATCCAGAAAATGCTCAGAGAGTGGTCCTTCGGGAAGCCGGGTCGTCGTAGATATTTTTGATCACGAATTGAACACGGAAAAACTCGAAAAAGGCACAAAAACGGGACACGATGTTGACCGTGTCGAGTCCGAAGCGGAAGAGAGGGAGCTCGAGCGTCACCTCCAGTCCCTCGGGACGCTCGCGAAGCTTCGCGAACGTTCCGATAGCCAATCAAAACGCGGCTTTAGAGCCGACCAATTATTGATCCGCTTATCGAGCGTCGGCCTCGCGAGATCGCACACAGGTGGCGCCTACGTCGGTCTCGCGACCGGGCGCTGGCGCCACGCTGCCTGCCTCGCGAGACCGAGGCTCGAGCAAGATGGCGGCGCCCACGGCTGTCAAAACAGCCGTGGCAGAGTCGCGGTCGTATTGTCGAAAACGCGCCTGGACGCCGCGGAAACCGTTGAGTTTCCTCCGACTCGACGGACAAGCCTTGTCGGAGGGACGATGGGTGACACGGTTTCCGCGACTCGACGCTTGTCGCGAAAAACGAGTGTGTGCGGGCTAAAGTGAGTGGGGCTAAGGGGAGAACACGAAAATTGACACGCGGGGGAGGGAGGGAGAAATTCGTAAGTGGGTCAAGTGCGCGAGTTTTAGGGCGAATCAGCTGTTCGCTCGGTCGGTGGGTCGCTCGCTCGCGCTCGCGGGAATGTTCAGGGAAGTTCGTGGTGTTTTCTCCGAGTTCGTCGGCTCGTTCAGTCCTCCTCGATCCTGGGGGGGCTGAAATCAGATAAAAAAAAAGGCCGGTCCCAGACTGGGATCCGGTAGCTCTCGCCGCGGCTCGACAGCTGGCAACAAAAGTGACAACGTCACAACGTGTACTGGGGAAGCCGTTGAGAGGGGGGCGGGGAAACAGCTTAACGAACAAAGAGGCAAAATGGCGCATTTACCGCCATTATTGACTGCATTTATTGACTGTCCTTCCTCGGTGCATAGGATACTTCACAGCAGGCGGTTCAGCGGGCGATATTCAATTGGGGGAGAGAACACGAACTTCAACTAGAAAAAACTGTCATTTTTCTCGTATAGTTCGTCTTCGATACAAACTGACATACGCTATCCAAAAATGAAAATTATTTCATCATAGACGGAAAACGGGATGATCATTAATCTGGTTGGTACATTCGATTATCTTTTGTCTTCCCAGACACAAATTAAGATTATACAAACTAGCGTACTACAAACACGCTCGGACCGTTCGGAGCCCACCCACGTACGGGTCCCCACGGCCCGTCGGACGTACGTACCACGTAACGTCCCCGGCATCCGGCCGGTGCGTGAGGAGAGGGGGGGAGTCAACGGGGCGAAATTATTTTTGAAAACCATGCACGCCAAGTTTTTGTATAATCTCTGCAGTGAATTCGTCCGGTAAGTACGTGTACGTAATTTGTCTGTACATAATTTGCAACGGGTTGCAGTATCTACTCTTTGTAATCTATCTTGGCTATTCAGGAAAAGCGTGATTTAAATTCGTTTTTGTAAACATAAGACTAACGGGGAAAAAAAGCCTGGACAAGTCCATTTGTTCGTGACCCCCGATTTTCGCTCAGCACTAAAAATTCTTGATATCCATAAAAGGACAAGTATTCCATTGATGACTGAAAATCAATTAACGAGAAAAAGGGAAAACGTCCAAAAAGACATGGCACAAAAAAAAGAAACCCCTAAATACAAAATGTCATACAAAAATTTTAAAACTAAAGTTTGCCATCGCATGTTGAGCAGTTGAGCGGATGCGCACAGAGAACTTGTCCGGCCCGAAAATTTTTATTAGAATTGCTCACAGGAGGTGAACTTGCGATAACGTAATCGCTTGGTCCCAGAAAGCTTTTTAGAAAAGACACGTGAAAGGTCGGTGAAAATCTCGAGTCGATCAAGGTTCTCTTCTAAACCGGTTTACATTTCAAGCGAATGATACAAAAAATAGCTAGAAGTGCAATTTTTACCGATGCATTACGGGTCATTGAATTTAACTAGCTGCACCTCAATTGGTCATTAGTTGTTATTCTTCTATGTATCCATACTCGTGTAAAATATTGCACAAATGAATAATTTATTAATGATATATCAAATCGAGAGAAAACTTTGAATTTGTACCAATTCATTTGAATGTATAAAGTTCACTAATGTTTGTATAACGCTCATCTTTTTTTCTCATGATTACAACCGAGTTGATGAATAGCGGAAGCTAATACCAAAATTTTCGGGCCGGACAAGTTCTCTGTGCGCATCCGCTCAACTGCTCAACATGCGATGGCAAACTTTAGTTTTTAAATTTTTGTATGACATTTTGTATTTAGGGGTTTCTTTTTTTTGTGCCATGTCTTTTTGGACGTTTTCCCTTTTTCTCGTTAATTGATTTTCAGCCATCAATGGAATACTTGTCCTTTTATGGATATCAAGAATTTTTAGTGCTGAGCGAAAATCGGGGGTCACGAACAAATGGACTTGTCCAGGCTTTTTTTTCCCGTGGAGGGGATTTTTGGCTAGGATATCACTTCTTTTTTCTGACTCCTCCGGAACCTTAATTTTTTTTTTATCACATGATACTTCGTGAATCTTTCCCCATCTTTTAAATCGGTTCAGTTTCGTCGATCCGCTCATGCACTACTGCTCAAACGTTTAGATACATCAGACAACTCTGCCAAAAAGAAATATATTAAAATTTCCAGAGTGACGTTTTAAAAAGGATAGATCAGGCTTGAGTTTGCCTTATTTGAATATTTTTTTATTGATTTCTTTTTTGGCCTGGTACGGACTTTGGTTCCGGACCGTTTTTATGCCTTTTTTCGACCATCGCGCATCCGGAGCACAATATAAGGGATTTTTTTTTTTTTACTATTTAAAACTTGCAATGCAATGCAGAGGCTCCATCTTCCCCTTTTGAAAAATTTGTTGTAATTTTTTTCCCGAAAATTATTTCGTTTTCGGCCAAAAACATAAAGTTTTGAAAAATTCAAAATCACCCAAGAATGATAGGATTTATAGAAAATTTTACAAATACAAGAAGTTGCGTATTTTCATACTAAATCGCCTGGAATTTTTTTTAGAATTTCTCTTAGAATTTTTTTTTTCGGACAATTTTTTTCGAATTTGACCTCTAGCAGGAAAAAAATGTATAACTATCAAAAAAGGATGAATGTACAACATTTTCTTGTGCCTCAGCGACAAGATTTTTATGTCACTGAGCCCTCGCAGCAACAAGATTTTCATTTGCCTCAGCGACAAGATTTTAATGTCACTGAGCCCTCCCAGCGACAAGATTTTCATTTGCCTCAGCGACAAGATGTTTATGTCACTGAGAGATATCATCGCTTAGCGATTAATCTTCATGTGGTTCAGCGACAAGATTTTCATGTCACTGAGCCCTCGCAGCGACAAGATTTTGATTTGCCTTAGCGACAAGATTTTCGTGTTGCTCAGCAATAAGATTTTCATGTCGCTCAGCGACAAGATTTTCGTGTTGCTCAGCAATAAGATTTTCATGTCGCTCAGCGACAAGATTTTTATGTCACTGAGCCCTCGCAGCAACAAGATTTTCATTTGCCTCAGCGACAAGATTTTCATGTCACTGAGCCCTCCCAGCGACAAGATTTTCATTTGCCTCAGCGACAAGATTTTTATGTCACTGAGAGATATCATCGCTTAGCGATTAATCTTCATGTGGTTCAGCGACAAGATTTTCAAGTCACTGAGCCCTCGCAGCGACAAGATTTTGATTTGCCTTAGCGACGAGATTTTCGTGTTACTCAGCGATAAGATTTTCATGTCGCTCAGCGACAAGATTTTTATGTCACTGAGCCCTCGCAGCAACAAGATTTTCATTTGCCTCAGCGACAAGATTTTCATGTCACTGAGCCCTCCCAGCGACAAGATTTTCATTTGCCTCAGCGACAAGATTTTTATGTCACTGAGAGATATCATCGCTTAGCGATTAATCTTCATGTGGTTCAGCGACAAGATTTTCATGTCACTGAGCCCTCGCAGCGATAAGATTTTCATGTGGCTCAGTGACAAGTGTTTCATGTCGCTCAGCGACTAGAGTTTTTTTTGCTCAGCGACAAGAGTTTATTTCGCTCAGCGACAAGAGTTTATTTCCCTGAGAGTCATTAACACTGAGCGATTAATCTAATGTCTGCGGCATTGTAAGTCATGCTGTAAATGAATAAAATGGTGGGTGTAGGAATAGGTGAAAAGATGTGGAGCATATTCAATCATGAAGCAGAGAGAGTCTGCCGTCATAGGAGCATGTCGGTAATATGCCAGCTGAGCATTAGAATTTGTGAGGTTATGACGAGCTGTCAAAGCTGTATCACAGCATTCGTTCAGACTCGGTAACGACAAACCTCCAACACATTCTTCTCTGTTCGACAAGGAACAAGTTGTGACAGTTATTGTCTCGAAAATGTCAAGGGCGAGAAAGAAAAATATGAACTTATTCCAGCTATCTCTCTCACACTCGCGTCAATATGGCCCTTCGAAATATCAGCTGACATTTTTCGCTCGCTCGTCTGCACTTTTTTTTTGTTTGTACTTGTCCATGAATTGCCCACGACGGATCCATTGGAATCATCGCGGCCTCGACCAATCAGAAATTTCGTTGCCCGGGATTGGCTAAGATGGGCGCACAGACCCCTTTGCATGTGTTGTCGGGCGGCCATATATAGACACGTCAAATCCTTCGATGTAGCGTGGTTCTGACGCAGTCTGAGATAGGACTAAGCCCGTGCAAAGTTTTTTCTCAGCAATTACTTAATCAATCGTACCGAATTTGGGCTCTATCGAAAGCGCATCGCTTAATTAGTCTCCATGTCAATTTTCAGGTCGCTAGACGACTCCTGGGCTTTACAGTTAGCTGAAATATCATCGAAATTTTTTTTCCCACCACCGCAAATCGTTTTACTACGAGAAAGTATAGACTCGGCGAGCGCTCGGGACAAGCAGACGACGCACAGCTGTTTTCAAATGTACTTGTCCCGAGACTCTGCCGAGTCTCTTGATTGGAAAACATATTTATTTCCAAGTTATCACTAAGGCGCGACTTTTTAATACTTGGCGTTCTTTTTTTACTTTTATAAAGTTTTTACCAGTTTTCAATAACCCAGAAATCCACTTAGACTCAATCGACGTGCAAACGTTTCGACGAAAGTTTTATTTCGCTGCTGTTTTTTCGCTTATGCTTGAGCGACGCTTCATAAAAATGAGTCTCTAGTTTATCGAAGTATTTGGAACCTGGTTTCCAGAGACTCGGCAGAGTCTCGGGCCGAGTACATTCGACAACGTCGTCTGCTGGCGCGAGACTCACTCGAGTATATTATCTCTGACGAAAGCGATTCCGCCGGTGGGGGTAGATACTTTCTTGGATTACGAAGCTCAGGGGTAATTTCATGATCTCAAATTTGAACTGGAGACTAATTAAGTTATCCCCCCTCGATTGAGCCATGACTCAACCCTATTGATGCCGTAATTGCTGAGAAAAAACTTTGCACGGGCGAAATTATGCGATGATCGAAGTGTGCGTGCGTGTATGTATACGACACAGAGAAAGGGCCCGTGGCGCTAGCCTTTTTCTGATTGGTCACGACGGTTAGGAGTGTCGCGGTGGTTAGGAGTGACGCGATGGTTTCAGTTACGTCCGTTACGTCTCTACTGTGTACCGACATTTTGCCCGCTAGGTACACAAGTTTTCTTCTGTACCGAGCGGGCGCGAATCACCGAATGTACTTGGCCAGGCTTTTTCTCCGTAAAGGAGATTTGCCCAGGTGTAATAATTCTGAAGCGACCAGCGCTGTATTTTTATCGCAGCTGGTGTTAATGTTTCGAGGACAAACATCAATTTGTCGACGATCATCGGGTTTTCCAAGATCAACGGATCATAGTCTTTATAATTCTTCATGTCCTCGGCCCTGATGGCGTCCGAGCGCGATGCTTGGAATTTTGAGGTTGGCAGTTTATCTGCGTGATAAATCAATGTACTCTCCGAATCATCCAACCCCCATTTTGTATCTTTGTATGTGTGAAACCCCTCATAAATTCCTTTGGCCCAAGATGTGTGTATCCTCGTGCCGTTGGGTATATCTTGCTTTTGCAAAATTTCCGACATGTGGCTTGAGGCAATACCCGATTTCAGGCTCAGATGAAAAGCATTGGTCTCGATCTCCGTCATTACGCCGTTATCAATGAGAATCTTGGTGACATCGCGCCAGCCATAATGAGGGTTGATCGCTGTACCAATACGGTACCTCATCGGAGTTGCTTCGTTATGCGTAACATACCTCTCGAGAAATTCATACGTGACTCCAGGATTACGGAGGAAATCTGCATCCATCAGAGCTCGTGTACCGTTATTATGAGCGAGAATCTTTCGAAAATGTTTGATATTGATAAATTTAACATTTATCAAAGACTTATGCATCTGGCGAAGCATGCACCGGAACATCAAAAGTTGTTCTGAATCCGTCGATGGCCCGTACAGCGACAAATTCTCTTCCGAAAGATTGGGATTTCTGGCGATGTGACTCAGTTGAATCGTTTTCTCTTTAGCTTTGTCGTCGTCGACATTCCCTTGATCACTGCAGAAATCGTTAGAATCACTTAGAAGATATTTTGCCATAACTAGTACAAGATGTTTGCCATAGATCTCGTTCAACAACTCCGAATCGAACCTAATGTAGCGCTGCCATATTTCGTACGAATCATGATAAAGATCCCATTTCAGCGGATAGTCGATTGAATCCTTCGACGATACAGGAATCGGTAACTGAACACTTTTACTCCACGTGCTTGGATATTGATCGCAAGAACGAAGAACGATCAACGACATGATATAATACACTGTCAATATCTATTTTTGTAGTATGAAATGATGAACTTGATAAATCCCCCCCGGCGTTCGGATATTCCCTGTATTTTTGCTTTGAACGCTGCAATGTCGTACAAAAAAATGTCTAAGTGTACTTTTAATTCTCGTTGATCACTACTGCGGTGACTTAAGAACAGTGTTTGATCATCAGAGAGTTCAGATGTTTCAAACCCTCTGCTTGGTAGATTCGAATCCCTGCTCCGAATGCAGAAAAAGCTGACAACAATCTTTTGCTGTAGCATCTCCCACTATTATCACAGGGTGTCACGGTGGCAGAGGTATCGGTTTATCATGACCCTGGGCGGCTCTAACACAAGTCAGCATTTATAAAATGACGATATGTAGGGAGTGAGATCAGCGATAATACACTCTCGCTCGCTCTCATGATATCATAAGCCCTCTCGGTCGCTAAAGTCAGAACACATCGATGCGCCTCGAGGGTTTCAATCGAGAACAAATATAGCAGCGCAAACCTATGCACGAGGGCTATTTCTACAGGATCGTATTTTAGACTATAAAATCCAGTAAGCGGTGGAGTGAAAAAATCGGTATAAAATCGGAGGAATCAACGGAGTTGGCCACCAGTCGAGATGGAGTTTATCGTCGATCTACAGGGCTTCAAGGGTCCCAACAACCAATTCATTCTCAAAGAAATTTCAATTATATGGGCAGATAAGAAAAATGTTGAACCTTTAACACTCTTCTTTGAATCACCGTACGCGTGGGATTGTTTACCCCCCAAAAATCAGTCAACAAACAAGTGGTTGGAACGCAATTTTCATGGTATATCCTGGGATTATGGTGCAATACCGTATGACGCTGCGAAACCGTTGATTCAAACAATTTAACAGCAAGCTCGGGCAATCCACGTAAAAGGTTGTGAAAAGTCTTTGTGGTTAGCAAGCTTTATGGATCTGTCAACGGAGATTTCTGACCTGGAGACCCTTGACTGCCCGGAGTGGAGAGATTTGCTGAAAACATCATCGAGTTGCCCTCACCATATCAGCCCTCAGCATACCAAGTGAAGTATAATTGTGCAATGAAGAATGTAAAAGCTTTGAAAAGCTGGTATTACGTCTATCATGTATTGTGTGAAAGAGGGGTATTTCAATAAATGCTGAATCAGTGCGCTGGTATATTTGTTCTTGTTCAAAACTCTAGGCGTATATGTATACGCCTTTTGCTGACTTTTGCGAGCGAAACGGTATATGATGTCACGAGAGCGTGAGAGAGTTTATTAGCGCTGATGTCACCAACGCTGACTTGTGCTAGAGGTGTTCAGGGCCATGGGAAACCGATACCTCTGCCACCGTGACACCCTGTGACAATAGCGGGAGATGCTGTATCAAAGGATTGTTGTCAGCCGTTTTCTGCATTCGGAGCAGGGATATGAATCTACCAAGCAGGGGGCTTAAAACATTTCTCCAATGATCAGACACTGCATGTTCTTAAGTCACCGCAGCAGTGATCGACGCGGCTTAGACATCTTTTCGTACGACATTGCAACGTTCGAAGCAAAAATTCATGGGATATCAGAACGCCGGGGGGGGGGGGGGGGGGGGGGGTGCTTGATCAGGTTCATAATTTCATACAACAAAGAATAGACAATGACAGTGTATTTCATCATGTCGTTGATCGTTCTTCGTTCTTGCGATCAATATCCAAGCACGTGGAGTAAAAGTGTTCAGTTACCGATTCCTGTATCGTCGAAGGATTCAATCGACTATCCGCTGAAATGGGATCTTTATCATGATTCGTACGAAATATGGCAGCGCTACATTAGGTTCGATTCAGAGTTGTTGAACGAGATCTATGGCAAACATCTTGTACTGGCTATGGCAAAATATCTTCCTAATGATTCTAACGATTTCTGCAATAACGACGACGACGGCGACGACAACGGCGATGATCTGTACGAGATATACGAGGCAAGATACTCCGGATACAATACAAAATCTGAAGAAAAAACGATTCGATTGGGTCACATCGCCGGAAACCCCAATCTTTCCGAAAATAATTTGTCGTTGTACGGCCTATCGAAGGATTCACAACAAGTTTCGATATTCCAGCACCTGCTTTGCCCGTGGCATAAGTCTTTGATAAATGGTACATTTATCAATATCAAACACTTTGAAAACATTCTCGCTCGTGATAACGATACACGAGCTCTAACGAATAATACCTTGTGGTATGCAGATTTCGTTCGTAATCCTGGAGTCACGTATGAATTTCTCGAGAGGTATGTTACGCATAACCAGGCATCTCCGAAGACGTATCGTATTGGTGCTGCGATCAACCCTCATTATGGCTGGCGCGATGTTACCAAGATTCTCATTGATAACGGCGTAATGACGGAGAACGAGATCGATACTTTTCATCTGGACTTACCGCGTATTGGCCCATGCAGCATGATAGAAATTTTGCAAAAGCAAGATATACCCAACGGCACGAGGATACACACATCTTGGGCCAAAGGAATTTATGCGGGGTTTCACACATACAAAGATACAAAATGGGACTTGGATGCTTCGACGAGTACATTGATTTATCATGCGGACAAACTGCCAACTTCGAAATTTCAAACATCGCGCTCAGACGATATTCGGGCCGAGGACATAAAGAATTATAAAGACTATCATCCGGTGGTCTTAGAAAATCCAATGATCGTCGATAAATTGATGTTTTTCCTCGAGACATTAACACCAGCTGCGATAAAAATACAGCGCTGATGGCTTCAGAATTATTATAAACCAGGTTCCAAATACTTCGATAAACTAGAGGCCCATTTTTATGAAGCGTCGCTCAAGCATGAGCGAAAAAACAGCAGCGAAATAGAACTTTCGTCGAAATGTTTGCACGTCGATGAAGGCTAGGTGCATTCTTGTAAAATTATAAATAAAATATGGAATTGAATATGGTGTTTTGATTTTATTGATCATAGTCTTACATTGGAGTTCTCGCGTGATACATCATTTCCAACCCGCCGGAGCTTCCGGAAGTCAATACGAATTACGAGTCTACCACAGCGGTAACCAACGAATTCACGTAAACCTTTTTCGAAAAAGTTTTTACCGGCACCGGTCGCAGAATTTATTACCCGGATTGTAAATACCATGAAGGAAAGAAACACGCTGTAATAGAAGATGAAAACGGTTGCAAAATTTCGATCATGAATGTACCACAAGAGTGTGTCGTATGCTGCAGCAAACTCACATTATTTTCATACGGTCAGACTGAACATACGTTTATTCGATAATTTGAGCCTTGTCTGACTACACGCAGCAGTTTTGACCAACAAGTCCTACACTCGGGACACGCGGTTTTTCTAGAAGCTCGATAACTTCGTTCGACACAGTCGTTACAATGAGAATGAACACATTGATCATACATATGTACGAAACTTTTTACCCGATTTTTCTTTTTTACAAACATTGCAAGTTTTATGTTTGGTATACATCAAACGCAACGGATCCAAATTTGCAAACATCAACCGTTCAATTTTCCTGCTGATAAATTGGTTGTCGTAATGAAGCTGGCTCGTAAGTAGCCTCGACTCATCCTTCATGCAATTAATGACTTTCTCCATACGCCGAAGCTTATTTTTTTTATAAGTATACCTCGTTAACAGCGTCTTTATACTGTTAAGCTCGGGGGATTCACACGGCCACATCTTTCCAACAAGATTGTTGATGGTCTCACTCGACGGTTCACTCTCGGAGTCAATGATCTTGTCGACTCGTGCAAACATCATTGCGACAGAGCTATCGTCCGGTTGTTCTATCGGTACGCTGTCCAACGTTATTTCGTTAGCCGCAGGTTCCCCCGTACTTGCTTCGTCGCTGCTTTCCGAATGTATGCTGTAATGCTCTGTGTCGTCATCGTGATCTGTGTCCTGGAAATATATCCAGACAAAAACGTGTATTCACACAATACGCTAGATAAAAATATTCAATTCGAATGTTCAGGCGAATAAAAAAACCTCTTACCGTCGCGGGTTCCATTGTCTCAACTTAGTTAGAACCGGCACGAATCACCTATAAATACATCAAACCCCCCTCCCAGCATGTCCGCTTATGACTTCACAAGAGTGAGAGGCCTATATAGCTTTAATAAATCTGCTCAACTGTGTTTCCTTTGTGTTAACGCGAGAGCAAGCGAGAGAGTATATGTCACAAATGCTGCAGCCACGTGCAGTCTCGATGACGCTGCGAATACCTTACGCCCTCGCGAGGCATCACGTCTCATGAGATAGCCGGTCGAGCTCGCTCTCATCATGCAGCTGCGGTTTTAATGGCTTCTTCTGCTCCTGCCCATCACACCCGCCTGTAATGCTATGGTCATCATAAAAAAATATTCGCATAAACGTCTTAGACTCTTGTCACAGCAGTCTTCGCTGGAAACGCGCGCGAGTACCTTCACCCGGTCGT
This sequence comes from Diadegma fenestrale, assembly GCA_037043255.1. Lineage (NCBI taxonomy): Eukaryota > Metazoa > Arthropoda > Insecta > Hymenoptera > Ichneumonidae > Diadegma > Diadegma fenestrale. The sequence goes on from CM073314.1 coordinate 3,053,396, forward strand.
TAGATTAAGTGAGAGTTATTTTTTTCCAAAATGTACCCGCGTTACAGAGAATATCAATTTTTACAGTTCGCTTTCACGTGTCGCGTTGTTCGAGTGTTGAGCACATCGTGCGTTCTCATACGCAGTGCAGAGCTAGGAGAGCTCCTCGGTTACATTATCGAATACATGTACACCGAGTACTCGAATCGGAGAGCTGGTCAGCCGATCCATCGCGATGCCATGACACCGGGCACAAGCTGCGTGGTCGCGGCTCCGTGGTGTGTGGATATTGTCTACCGCGGGGAGATTTTAGACGTCGACGGCGGCGACACCGTCACCGTTTACCTGATCGACCACGGTACTACCGAGTATTTTGAACTGAGCTGCGTTTATTATCCCACGCCGTTATTGACGGGGATACCAGCTCTGCTGCTCGAGTGCTCACTTCACGGCCTCGAGTATTTGAACAAGGTGGATTACGTGGCTCACGAGCTGGCCCCCTTCTGCCAAGGGGTCTTGACAGCTGTGCCTATGAGCCACTGGTCACAGCACCCCCTGAGCATCCTACTGTACAGCGAGGATGGACGGGGCCTCGGGGGTGCGCTCGTGGACGGGCTGCTGAATCACGAGGACTACCGTGGCTACGACGAAGGGGACGAGGACGAAGGATTCGATGACGCCGTCGACGACGACCACGGCTACGATGGTGAAGCCTACCCTTGAACATTTATCGTGTGTGTGTGTGTGTGTGTGTGTGTGTGTGTGTGTGTGTGGGGGCGCAAAAAACAATGCCGGTGCGCGCGGCGCGAAAAAAACCAATGCCGGTGTGCGCTAAAAACAATGGCACCTGAGACAAGGGTGTGCAGGGTCTGCGGAACGAGAGGGAGAGAGAGAGAGAGAGAGAGAGAGAGAGACACGCGTACATCGCCGGTGAGTCTTTTAATTTTTTAATTATTCGCATTTTAGAGACACCCCATTACACGCTTTTTCAGACACCCTATATATAAATTCAAGCAATACGGTGGCGTGCAATTTTGCTGACGCTGCGGCTACCATGCGCTCTCGCGAGGCATCGCGCGTGCACCGCTAACCCCCTCCCTCGCGATCATCGCTTTGCAATCAAAGATTTTTTTATTTTTTATCTTTTCGGAGCAGAGGGGATACGGACTGGCGGAGCAGAGGGGTCCAAAACGCCCTAACTTTTCACCAGTCCGTCACAGACCTCAGCGGTGTACAACACGCTATCCCCGCGAACAGGAAAAAATTTTAAAAAATGAAAATTGAAATTTAATTGAAGCCAACCAATTGTACAAAAATTTTGAAAAACCAAAAACCGAAAAACTGGCACAGTACGGTCCCACACCTCAGTACCGTGCGACCCGCTGTCCCTGCGAACGGGAAAAAATTTGAAATTTAATTTAATTTATAATAATAAATAAAAAAATTAATAAATTCAAACATATCTTCCTGTAAACTCAATTAAATTCAATTGAGCAAAAAATGAAAAACAAAATGAGCGAAAAATTAAAAAAACAAGTGGCACACTACGACGACACACCATCCATCCCCCCTCCGCACAAATAAAAAAATTGCGTTTCGGGGACACCCCATAACGTAATTTTTAGGACACCCTATAAACTGAAACAAAACGGTGGCACACTATGACGACACACCACCCATCCCCCCTCCGCACACCCGCTGCCCTCTCGCCCACGACGCCGACCGCTCACGACAGCCGACTAGTGGGGGAAAGGAGTGGGGATAGGAGTGGGGGTCGCCATAATGTGCACCCTACTACTCATATTCGAAAAATCTGAAAAATCTGACAGCAAGACATTTGGCCGATAAAGCTTTGGCGGAACAAGCCTGGCAACGTGTGACATCGCGAGACGCTAGTATTGGTGAAAGAGCAAGTGCGTGGGCCGTTACAAACATTATGAAGGCAAAGGTGAAGCTTGGTTCGGGTGTGAATGCTGAAAAAAGAAAAAGGAAAGTGATTCAAAAGAAGAAGAAGCGGGCAGTGGTGAAAAAGTTGGCGGGGATTTGCTTAAAAAATGTCATTTCTGCTGCGCGCAATGCGATGTCGGAAAGTGGTGACTCACGGCAAGCTATTAAGTCGGCATTAAGGGGCGAGCGTGCCAGTGTCGAAGGTCGCAAAGTGCACATTCCACATATTTTACCTGTTCCCCGAAAAATCGGTGGTTTACTACCGTTTCTCGTACCCATCTTTGCCGGCCTAAGTGCTGCCGGCGCTTTATCCGGTGGTGCGGCAGCAATAGTCGGGGCTGTGAATAAGGCTCAAGCAGCTAGAGCGGAATTGGGAGAAAGTAAACGCCATAATTCAATGATGGCAGCGATTGCGCTAGGCAAAGGTTTACACTTAAAACCATACAAGCAGGGTCTGGGTCTTCACATTCAGCTAAAAAACTAATAATTACGCTACCGCATCAACCACTCACCGATCACGATCTTCGAAAGTTTGGGAAAATCATGAAAATTCCTCATTTCCGTGGAGTTTACATGCGCGACACATTGCCTGCAAGTGGACCTCGCGAGAATGAGACAGGAATTGTTAATTTGGATGAAAATGCGGGCTCACGCACACATTGGGTCGCGTATAAAAAGACTGGACGCAAAGTCATGTACTTTGATAGTTTCGGTGATCTCCCACCACCCTCCGAACTCATGAGATATTTCAATGTTGGTAGCGTTAATTATAATTATAAAAGATATCAAGAATTTGGTACAATTGTGTGCGGACATTTGTGTTTGAAATTTCTATGCAAACAACTAACTCGCCGAGATAATTATAAGCTATATAAGTCGGGGTTCTAGAGCTTCATAATTAGTTTATTAGCAGCATGGCTAACAGTCTAACGTTTACGATCTCTGGGTCATCGGCCATTCTCGATACGCAATTTTTTCCACCCATTGAGTTATTCTCACACATAAATTATACTCTTGGACTTGTTGGGCTATTGACATTCAACTCTATTCCCAATATCGACATTGGGTGCAATAAATTTTATGTAGGAGCACATGAGCTAACCATCCCAACGGGAAGGTATGAAATTGAGGATATTGAAAAATATTTGCAAACACAATTAGCGGGTAGAAATATTAATTTGAAACTTACACCTAATAATAATACATTGCGCAGTGAAATTGAGTGTAATCAACCGATCTACTTTGCGAGGAATAATTCAATTGCAACTCTGCTGGGTTTTACAGCACGCGAGTTGGAACCCAATAAAAGACACGTATCTGATCTGCCAGTGTCCATTCTCAAGGTGAACGCCATACGTGTTGAGTGTAACATAACAACTGGTGCTTATATTAATGGGCGAAAAGTTCATACAATTCATGAATTTTTCCCTCAGTACCACCGGGCTATAAAATTATTGAAGTGCCGTCAAACGTTATTTATCTGCCAGTCACAACTAAAATAATTGACAATATTCAGCTCCGTATTGTGGATCAGGAGGGTGATTTAGTGAATTTCCGCGGTGAAATAATCACCATACGACTTCATCTCAATGGGCATAGTGTTTAATCGGACATCTATTAATAATAAGCGAGCATGGAGCGCGGAAATCAGTCGTCGACCACCGCTCAAAGTGTTAACACCACGCAACCTTTTAGTCTTGAAGAATTTGGGTCTAAAAGTTTGTGGCGTGCACGCGTGAGAAATTATTTGAATTGCGCATTGTGTATTTGTTGTGTGCAATGGCGGAAGAAATCGTAAATATTCAAACACCAATTATGTTCGATGAATCCATCACGCATTATGAGATTCATGCTCATCAACCATACGCCTCCTCGACGTATGAGAATAGCGATGAAATACGTATTTCAATTCAATATCAAGATTTATCAATTTTACCGAGCAAAAGTTCTATACACATTTGCGGCAAACTGACGAAACCGGATGGTCTACCAACAGCTACAACGAAGCTCGTCAACAATGCGATTTGTCATTTATTTGAGGAAGTGCGCTATGAACTCAATGCCGTGGAAATCGATCGTAATAAAAATGTGGGCGTGACATCGCTCATTAAAGGACTGACATCACTCGACCGGCAAAAAGTTCAATGTTGGAAAATAGTGGTTGGATTGACGTTGAGGAAACAAAGCAAATTGTTGATGCAGCGGGGAACTTTGATATTTGCATACCATTGAGTATGTTGCTAGGCTTTGCTGAATATTATCGAAAAATTGTAGTTAATGCAAAGCATGAATTGATCTTGACCCGATCGCGGACCGATCACAATGCTGTAATACAAACGACCGCTGAGAATTATCGACTTAGTCTGCGGAAAATGGAATGGCTCGTACCGTATGTGACTGTTGGAGATCAACGAAAAATTCAACTTTTAAAGTTTATTGCTAAAGACACACCAATTTCAATCAGTTATCGCACGTGAGAATTGTATGAATATCCAATGCTCCCCGCAACCTCCAAGCACGTATGGTCCATCAAAACTTCAACACAATTGGAAAAACCACGCTATGTAATTTTCGCAATGCAAACTGGACGTAAAAATGCTGTGGCTAAGAATGCGAGCACTTTCGATCACTGCAATATAACCGATGTGAAATTATACTTGAATTCGCAATGTTATCCATATGGCAATATGAATTTAAATATCCAACAAAATCAGTATGCGCTACTTTATGAGATGTACACAAACTTTCAATCAGAGAATTATGGCAGGGAGGCTGAGCCGTGGTTGAGTAAAACCGATTTTCTCATGCATGCACCTCTCATCGTAATCGACTGCTCCAAACAAAATGATTCTCTGAAATCCGGACCGGTGGATGTCCGCCTAGAGTTTGAGACAAAAACCAACATCCCTGCACACACATGTGCATACTGTCTCGTTCTACATGATCGCGTCGTAGAGTATAAGCCATTGAGTGGTGGAGTTAAAAAATTGGTATAAAAAGGTGTGGTGGTGGATGCTGGAGCATCAGTCAAGATGGAGTTTATCGTCGATCTGCAAGGTTTCAAGGGACCCAACAATGAATTTATTCTCAAGGAAATTTCCATCATTCGTGCGGACGAGAAAAATTCTGAACCCTTGACGCTCTTCTTCAAGCCGCCATACGCATGGAATTATTTACCATCTAAATATAAAATAATGAATAAGTGGTTGGAGCGTAATTACCATGGCATGTCATGGGAATGTGGAACCATATCGTACGACGCAGTGAAACCATTAGTCCAAGGAATTTTACAACGAGCTCGAGTTATCTACGTTAAAGGCGGACAAAAATCTTTATGGCTTGAGAGCTTCCTTTCAATGGACACTATCGACTTGGAGACCCTTGACTGCCCATCGTTGAAGGAGTTGCTGAAAACTCCATCCAATTGCCCACACCGCCACCACCACACTGCGAACGCTAATTGCGCGATGATGAATGTTAAATCGCTCAAGAGCTGGTTCTATGTTTATAATAACTTGTGTAAACGAGGGGTGTTGGAATAAATAATACATTTTTCAAAATATTTTTGCTGTTTATTAACTCGCCCATTTCATCATCCTCCCCCTCATCCTCCTCCTCCTCCTACATCACATCAACATTTTACAATTTTACATGAATTGAGGTTGAATTCCAACCGATATTTCAGATTCGATACATTTCAAATTTTGTGAAATTCAATGCCATTTAAATTTCCACCGGGGTACTTTATGGAAAGTTGGCCTGCACGTGCGGTCTTCATCAACTCCTCGAACATTGAGGTATTTTGTTGAAATGCTCTGACGACTCGAGCGGGCAGGAAAATGTTGAATTCACTCTTGATCTCGGCGACGTATCGATCTCCACATTTCGTGTTGATTAGTCGAATATCACTGACTGTGTAATTGCCTTTGACTTGAAGATCTTTGAGTTTCTTCGTGGGCAGAAATTCAGACTGTTGCGTAATTTCGTTGATGCTGGCAAAATCCATGGTTCGAAGATGTGTACTGTACGAGGTTGATGTAAGAATGAGTTGGCTCCTATTCTCAGCTCTTCTATTTGTATCAGTCATCCCTTCTCCTAAGCATCCCCCTTCTCCCAGCATCCCTCCCACTCAGCATCCCCTTCTCCTCAGCATCCCTCATACTCAGCATCCCAAACAGGTTCAAACTTGTTCGCAGCCCTCTTATCTTTCACGCAGGTATCCTAGCTTCTCAAAACAGGCTCAATCTTGTTCGCAGCATCTTTCACCGAGGTATCCTTGCTTCTCAAACAGGTTCAAACTTGTTCGCGGCATCCTTATCGCCTCTGGCGCCTGCATCCTAGACAGGTGCATAATCCCAGCATCCCTCCTACTCAGCATCCCCTTCTCTTCAGCATCCCTCATACTCAGCGTCCCAAGCAGGTTCAAACTTGTTCGCAGCCCCCTTATCTTTCACACAGGTATCCTAGCTTCTCAAAACAGGCTTAATCTTGTTCGCAGCATCTTTCACTGAGGTATCCTTGTGTCACGTGCCGATATGGCACGGCCATAATTTTTTCTCACGTTTATTGCTGAGGTATCGTCGCGACGCATCCGGTGCTTGCGAACCGACATGCGGTTGCGACGATCCTCGCGGGAGCGAGATTGGAGGATTCCGCAGAAAACGCTGACCGGACATGGGAACATCTCTGGTTGCGTTTTCTCGCGAATGGGAGATGGTCTCTAGACTCCTGGACGTTTGCGAACATCCAGCGAGCATTAAATCTAGTTAGTCTTTGTCGAGCATTGAAAGCGAGAGCTTCTCCCAAAGTTACCTCCCGATCAAGTGCCCGCATAGCGTCCCAAAAAACTCCATTGAATCCGCTATCACACAACTCGATCCAGTAGGACGAAGTGATAGAAAGGCGCATTGGAGAGTGTCGCGTCGCGGTGGTAAATCCTACGTTCAGTTAGATTAGTGTCTTACCCTCAGCCACGAACTATACCAGTCGTGTACAATTAAGTTAATAAATAGTTCTTTAGTGTATCGTTCGTGTAATAGTGTGTTGTACGAGTGTGTGTATGCGAGAGTGTGTGAGAGAGAGAATTGCGACTCGCGATCTGTCAATTTAAGGCAATAATTGCGACCCGTCGGCAACGCGTTGCTGAATCCGGACGACGACGAGTAAGTAAATTTTGTATCGCACTGTAGCGCGAACACGAGAGTGTCCACAGCTCCTCTCGTTTCCACGCTACCGATATTGTAAAATAAACCACCAGTTTGATTGTTAACCGTCGAACATTTATTTCCCCCCTGACAAATTCCTGACTCCAGAATCGTCCTATAGAGGACGAGACCAGAAAAAACCCACATAAAATAAATAAAAACCGCTTGCGCTTCTCGCAAGCGGGTTAACAAACACGTGCGCACCGCTCCGCACGTAACAAGTTAGTTGGTGTCAGAAGTGGGATACTTCTGATCGTTTTCTTGGAGTTTGGAAATTTTTCGACAGAATATTGTCCCTTTCTCTTAATTTCAAAATTTCAGAAATAATTATTGACAATCAAATTTTCGCTTCGAACTGACATTTTTTCGAATCCATCGCCATGCCGGATACCAACCCTAATGACCAGTCAGGATCAGGAGTTAATCCAACTGAATTAGATGCAACGACTCGCGTTTTAGCAGACGTGTCACTTTTGATGCAAAATATGACGCTGCACAGTCGTTTCGCTTCGATCCCGGAGTTCGATGGGACAAACATGCCGTTGCGTGATTTTCTCCAAGACATACAAAACGTAGCTATTTTCGTCCCTGAAAATTCACAAGCGGAATATGTAGGCGCGATAATTTCCAAATTACGCGGAGACGTCCGAAATTGTGTGTACGGCCATCAAATCAATACCGTAAAACAACTAATACAATTATTAAACGAACGACTAGCTCGAGGTGTTGTGCCCGTGCAAACCGTCACGTGGGGGCGAGTTTGCTTGGGACTGATTTATTCGGGATATTGCCAAGGTTGAGTTAAACTCCAACCCAATACTTTCAGTTTTAACGTCTAAGGTTTATTGTGGATAAGTTCGTTATAATTGAGTATAAAATGCCTCAAGACCAATCGGTGTTATTAATGATTTGATAATTTCGGTATCTGATCGCAGAGTGCCTAATTTGGGCGTTGCGTTCCCTTTTTATGAACTAGGGGTTTTCGAATGATTGTGGAGGTGGTATTAATTGGAGGTGGTAATTAATGGTGGTGGGCAGTCGATCGTTCGATGCCTTGGGGTTATTGTACAGGTGCATCGCGACGGTCGAGTGCTGAGTTTAATTGTCAGCGTTTTTGGTTTGGCCTCGAAGTTGGAGCAAAGTCCACGAGACTTGCTGAGGGATGCGTTTTTGAACGGCACGTGTACGACTTCCTGTCGCTGATTATAATATGATGGTTTTATGGAATTGGTTGCTATGCGGGCGCAACAATCCTCCCCCCTTGGGAAGACGAAACTTGGTTTCGACTCTTTATGTGTAGCAACTAAATTCCGTAAAAATTGGTCTTTTGGCTTACAATTTGCGTTTACATGTTTTTTGTGTAATTGTTATAGGTTTGTGTGTTTTTTTTTTTTGTGTTTTACAGAGAATCTGTATTAATTCGTCTTTGTGTTGGTGTATATATTACTTTTAGATCTGTAGCTTGAATTTCATTTTTAGCTCGCGTCGACGAAATTGTCGTCGGGCGCTCGATGTCGGAAATTGTCCGAGCGCATCGGGCTTTACAGAATTTTCGAATGACAATGATTATTGCAGAAATTATTAGTACTGTAATTGTTATTGCATGAAGGGAATAATTTCCCAAAATGTGGAGGTATGGATCTGACCAAATGTCAGGTTCTTCGTTTAATTTATTTTGTAAGTTTTCAATTCTTTCGCCAAGTTTGTTGACTTCGAGCGAATTTGTAATGGTTTTGTTCGGAGTATTGAGATTCAATTTTAAATGTTTAACGAGTGGCTCTCCGATTTCGAAGGTTAGATTGTGCGGTGGTATAAAAGTTACTGTTTCTTGTTGTGTATTTTCTATGATAGTTGTTAGTTTAAAGTCGGCGGCAGTGACGGAACATTTCCCGTCCAAAACCAGTATTCCAGTGTCGATGATCGTTGTGTACGCAGTTTTTTCGTTTTTACATTTTATTATGAGGGATTCTGGGTTCGGGGCTACGTAGAGGCATTTTCCGGGTTGTTCTAGTGTTATTAACATGATTTCCTCTAGTTTTACTATTCGTGGCGTACAGTTACTTTTTTCTGGTTTACTGCCTAGGAATACGGATACTTCGCAAGGGATTGATTTTCCTATTACTTGCGTTGCCTGGTTTGGTTGGCAATAATATTGTTTTTCCAATTTTTTGCATTCTTTTAGGTTTTCTTGTGACAATGAGAGATAGTTTCTGTTGTCTGTGTCTACCGTAATTATTTTTTCTTTCGTTTCTAGGAATTGAAACGTGTTTGATTTTGTTCTAACTGGTAACGGATAGACTTTGTTTATTGTAAATACGGTGTTTTCTATTGATGGTAGTTTTATTATGATCACTACTCGTGATTCGATGCTGTAAGATCCTAAATCGCATGTTTTCAATATATCTTGAATTTTTTCCGGTGTTATTTCAACTGGGAAGCTTAATCCAGGCGGGATACTTCCGCGTGCTTTTATTAAATAATCTACTAGTTGTCTAGGTGAAATTATAGTGGGATCTACTATTCCTTTTTGGATTCCTACTAGGAAATTTGAAATTCGTCGTACGTCGTTTAATAATGGTGTAATTACGAAACCTATTGCGTCTATGTTTTCGTCTAGGTTTTCTCTTTGTCGTACTAGGTCTGTCTGTTCGTTAAAGGCTTTTTCTATATTTTTTGTTGCTTTGGCTAGGGCGTTTATTTCTGCATTAACTTGTGCTAAATTGTGTTGAAAAAGATTTGTCGATGATTTTAAAATTTGTAAATTCTCTTTCAATATGTTTTCGTCTGTTATTTGTCTGTTATTTATTTGTTGTATTTTTTTTTCGATTTTTTGGGCGTCGTCTGCGTCCAAATTTCCCGTTATCGATTTTATTATTGATCCTAATCCGTTTATTAGGCCTCTTTTTTGTCTTGGTTTATTTTTTCCGACGAGGTCGTGGATAGTTTGTAGTTCATTTTTTATTGATTCGATCATTGGGTCCATTGTGGTGGATAGTGTCGAACATAGGGTGTCCTGTTGCGTGTTGTTGCATACTTGTTCTAATTTTTCCATGGTTATTTCCAACGTAGACTCTCGGAGTTGGATCGGTGATAGGTTCAATTGGATTGCCAATTTCCAGACTTCTTTGATGGTATGTAGGGTTCCTATTTCTTCGTAATAGATTCCAGGGGTGGTTCGTAATTTTTCCACGTGGAATTGGTCCATTGCTGTTGTCAAGGACAGCGAGATCGCATACCTGTAATGGTGTGCTCTATTAGCTTTCTTGAATATTTCGTGGGAAAGTTCTTATCATTTTGTATTTCGCTGTTGCCTAGTGGTGGATTTTGCTGACGCTATATCCGCCTAAGGTGCACTTGCACTGGGCTGCGAGTTTGACTTGAGAATTCGTCTGTCTTTTTCTGGATCACGGTTAGAGTCTGGGGTGTCTTTTTCTAAGATCTGTCCTCTCTGTTTGCTCATCTTTTTTCTATAAAATCCCGTGCAGTGGTCTGTCGCTTCATTACCACTTCTGTCGTCGTTCGTGTCACGTCTGTCGCGAATTTATTAAAAGGTGAGTGATTTTGTGTTTGAAATTTCTCATTATTGTTTTATTCTTTTATTTTATTTTATTTTATTTATTTTTGTCTTTTATTCTATATTTCGTTCTTCCATTATTATTTTTTTTTTTTTTTTATATTATATTATTTTTCTTCCTTTTTATATGTAGTTTTATTTGTGCCCCTTTTTTGTTATTCAATGATTATTTTTTTCGTTTATTTCCCATTTTTTTTTTGGTTCTTTTTAATTTTTTAATAATTTGGTTCTTTTATTAATTTGGTTCCTTTTCTTTTTTTTTTTTTAATTTTTTCAGAAAATCATGTCTTCTTTGGGCAAAAGGAACCATACCGTCTCCTACGGCGCGGTGGCGCATTGCTGGAGAGACGGCAAATTTTGGTGGATGGTAAGTGTCGTACTTTTCTTTATTGTTATCAATATTGTTATTATTATAAGTATTTATTGTTTCGCTCTTTTTTTTTTATATATCTGTTATTATTTTATTTTATTTATAATAATTTGTTTTTGTTTTGTTTTTCTTTTTTCAGAAAGTTCCCAAAATGGCGTATCGGGGACCGGTCAGCCAGGTGTGGTTGGCCCCGTTCGTCGCGGCGGCGAAAACCGCGAGAAACCGGCGGTTCGAGTGCGCCATGGCGTGGGCGCGGTTATGGAGGGAGGATCCTTGGTCCCTCGAGGTCGACGCCTGGAACCCGGAGGACGTTCCGGGGGATGTCCTGGGGTTGCGCCGTCTATTCGGGATGGGTGCATACCGTGGTCCTGTAATGAGCCTGCGGGATGACGAAATGTGGGACCTCTTCGGTCCCGATTATTTCCGTCGAGGTCTCCGACGTTGAAGTGTTGTGCGCGTGATGTTGTGCCCGTACCATTTTGGAACTTTTTTTTGATATATAATTCTTTTGAAAAAAAAATCATTTTTTATTTGAATGTAACAATATATGTCGAAAATTTAATTATTCGTTTTATAATTTTATTTCTTCGTTCCCATTCCTTTTTCCTGTCCTTGTTAGTTATAATTTATTTGAGTTGGACTTTAATTATTTATTATTTTCTTCATTATTTATATTTTCTATTTATTTATTTATTTATTTATTTATTTTTATTTTTTCAATTTATTTTATTCCCTTTTATTATTCAATATTTTTTTTTTTTGGTATTCTCTTGGGGTTTGTATTTTAGTTTAATATTTGCTTTATTTTCTTTGTTATCAATTTTATTTTGAATTTTCTTTCGTTTTATTTCTTTATTCTCTCGTTAGTAAGTTGGCTTAATTATTTTTCACTTATTTCTTACTTTATTTAAAAATTTGTATTTTATCATCTTTATTTCATTTTTATTTTTATTTTTTTATTTTATTTTTTTTAATTTTATCATTATTATTTCATTTCAATTTATTTTATCATTATTATTTCGTTGGATATTTTTATTTTAGTTTTTTTTTATTTATTTTTTTTTTGATTCATTCTATTCATTGTTCGTTTTATTTTTATCTCGTTTATCTTATTTCGTTCGTTTTTTTTTTTGTTATTTTTAATTTTATTTTCCTTTTATTTTCTATTTCTTTGCGGGTTTTATATGTGCGGACGTCGCGAGTCCGTTTGCGAGCGTCAGCGTTTTTTTTTTTTTTTTTTTGAATTTTTTATTTCACGCGGATACTCGCGTGTGCGGTATGGGTCGGGTGTCGGCGGCCATATTGTCGACGGCCATGTTGTCGGTCAATGGGCGACGTATAATTTAATGCGGTCTACGTGTACTCGCATTGTACGTCGTCCGCGGTTGATAACGTAGTTTACGTCCGATTCTTTACTTTTTACCGTATAGGGCCCCGTCCATTTGGGGGTCAGCTTGGCTGATCTGCCTCGGCGCACGGTGGGATCGTGCAGGAGGACTTTGTCGCCAACGCGGTACTCTGGGTTACCGGCGGCTTTGTCCTTGCACTCTTTTACCTTTTCCTTTCCCGTAATTAATTGCTCTCGTGCAATTTGCCAAGTCGCGCGCAACCGTTCCCTCAATTCGGCGACGTAATCGTCGTACGTGTATGTGGTGCGAGGGGGTTGCTTGAGTGCGGTCGGTAAGTCTGCTCGTTTACCGAAAACGAGTTCGTAGGGGGAATATTTGGTCGCGGTGTAGGGGGTGGTGTTGTACGTAAACATAGCGTACGGTAGCCACTCATCCCAATCCGCTTGATCTTCTTGTATGAAATTTTTTAAATATTCCGCCAAATGCGATGAGATCTTTCGAGGGCTCCGTTTGATTGCGGGTGATAAGCCGTCGTTTGTATTTTTTTGATTTGCAGGAGCTTGCACATTTCTTTGAACAGGTCGCTGAGAAAATTTGTCCCTTGATCCGATAAAATTGTTCGCGGGGTCCCGAATTTACAAATGATTTCGGTAATTAGACCCTTCGCGACTTCCTTTGCCTCCTGATTTTTTAAAGGTACGGCGGCGCTGTATTTTGTGAGCGCGTCTTGGAAAGTAAGGATGTATTTATTTCCTCTCTCTGTTTCGGGTAAAGGTCCTACAATATCTACCGCACATTTTTCAAACGCTTGATCAGGGGTGTCGGTAATTACCATGGGTGCATCTTTTGTTCGCGTTAATTTATTTCGCTGACACTTATCGCATGCAGATACGTAGTCTTGGATCTCTTTTACCATTCCAGGCCACGTGTATTTCTCTCTTATTCTTTCTGTCATTCTTTTTATGCCTGGGTGTCCGCCGAGTGGAGTGTCGTGGTATTCTTTTAATATTATTTTTCTTTCCATCTCGCTCGGGCACGCTCGTTCGTGGTTGGAGTCGGATGACTCGTCTTCGCTCTCGCTCTCTCCTTCGTCTGCCTCCGGAGATGCATTTTCTGCTGACAGCTGTTTCTTCTGTTTGTTTTCGCTCTGTCCTTCTTTGCGATCGCTCTGTTCTTTCGTCTTCGTGACGTATTGGGGGGCGGAGCCTGTTGCGCATGATGGCCGCCGTTCCGCGACCTTCCCCGTCCTCGCTTCTCGGTCGAGTCGCGTTGCTCGGCGTGAGTCAGCATTATTTGATAGATTCTGCTGAGTGCATCCGCATTTGTATTCTTTTTTCCAGCTTTATACTGGATTTCGTACGTATATTCCTCCAGCTTGATTCTCCATCGCATTAGTCTTGAACCTGGGTCTTTTACGTTAAAAAGCCAGGTGAGGGGTTTGTGATCGGTGACGATGATAAATTTCGTACCGTAAATATATGGGCGAAATTGTATGACTGCCCAAACGATGGCTAACATTTCCCTTTCTGTGGTGGAATAATTCCTTTCCGCTTTATTTAGGGTTCGGCTGGCATAGCAAATAGGTAAATCTTCTCCTATTTTTCCTTGCGACAGAATTGCTCCGATTGCTTTATCCGTGGCGTCCGTGGTAATTACGAACGGCTTGGTGAAGTCTGGATATTGGAGAATCGGTGCTGTGCTCAGCGTTTCTTGGAGTCGTTCGAATGCTTGTTGTGCGCTCTCTGTCCACTCGAATTTTTTCTCCTTTTTTATGAGTTCTGTGAGTGGTTTGGCTAATTTTGAGAAATCCTGAATGAATTTTCGATAGTAGCCTGCAAGGCCCAAAAAGGATTGTACTTCCTTTACGTTTTTGGGGACTGGAAATGATTTTACAGCCTTTATTTTTTCAGGATCGGGTTTCACTCCCACTTCGGTGATGACGTCACCCAAATATTGTGTTTCTTTTCGCAGGAAATGGCATTTTTTCGGCTGAACTTTTAGGTTGGCTTCTCGTAGCCGGTCGAATACTTCTCGTAGTCGATCGTTGTGTTCTTCAAAGGATGATCCGTGGATAACGATGTCGTCGAGGTAAACGTAGCATTTTAATCCTTGTAGTCCGGCCAGGACCGCGTCCATCAGTCGTTGGAACGTCGGTGGGGCATTTTTGAGCCCGAAAGGCATGCGGTTGTATTCGTAGTGTCCCATGGGTGTCGAGAAGGCTGTTTTTTGTTTATCCTCCTCGGCCATTTGGATTTGGTGAAAACCAGAGGCGAGGTCGAGCGTGGTGAAATATTCTGCCCGACCCAATTGATCCAAAATTTCGGAAATGTTGGGGAGGGGGTATGAATCTCCCTCGGTGACCTCGTTTAATTTCCGAAAATCCACTACGACCCGTTTGCGAATGTTGCCTTCGGCGTCGGCCTTTTTTGGAACGACCAGTAACGGCGCATTCCATGGACTTTTGCTCGGACGTATGATTCCGTCTTTGAGCATTTCTTTTGCTTGTCTCATCACTTCTGCTTTGTGAGTTTCTGGCAACCGATATGGCCGTATATTTACCGGCACGGTGCCCTCCCGTGTGTGTATACGGTGTTTCACAAGGTCTGTTGTTCCTAGTATTTCTCCCTCGAGATGAAATACGTCGGAATATTCATCGCTAAATTCCCTTAGGAATTTTTCTTCCTCCGGATTGAGATGTGCTTGATTTCCCAATTCTTTCCAGAGTTTTTCCTGTCTTTCCTGTCTGCTTAATGCGTTGATTTCAGGAGTTTTTTCTTCCGGTTTGGTTTCCGGTGTGGACTCGTTTGGGAGCTCTTCGATTTCCACTGTGGGCCGGTTTATTTCGACCTCTTCTTCCAGGGAGTTCCTCAGGACAATAGGGCATGCGAGTCCTGTTGTGACGGTATTTCCGCCCATAGTGATGCCTGGAGCTATTTTCGTGGCATTTACGCAACCTACTCTTGATTGCTTGTTTTTAGCGTAGTGCACGCTTTCGGAACAGGGTGGTAATTTCAGTTTCCCGTCTCCGTAGATTAATGGTTCGGTGTGCCCGTACATCTTGATTGAACGGCCACCTAAGATGTCCACGTTGTGCTTCCTGATGAAATCCATTCCTAGGATTCCGTCGGTGCCGATTCCGATCGAGTCGTCGATGACAAAAAATCCATGGCGGATATTTACTGCTGGTGTTTCCAACACCAGGTCTACTTTGCATATGGCGTAGAATTTGTTTCCCCCGACCCCTTTCAGCTCAATCGTCTCGTTGTACGCCTTGGTGTCCGGGTGGATGGCACTTTTTTTTATTAAACAGCACTGTGCCCCTGTATCTCCTTTGAGGGTGAGAACCTTCTCCCTAGCCTGGAGTGATGCGATGTAGAAATCGCTCGCCGAATCCTCGGGATTTATGGCTAGAATTTGGATACCTGCGTGGGTTACGTTCGACCCATTAATTTTGAGCTGACCTGTAGCTCGTTCCTCGGCAATGGTGCTGACGGTGAATTCTTGGCCGGCCTCGATGGAGCTGACCGTGAATGACCCAACTGTCGGTTTCTGGTCGTTCGACGTTTCACCTGTCGCGTTGCGGGAACCGTTGTTGCTTCCGTTGTTGTTACCGTTGTTGTTTCCGTTGTTGTTTCGGTTGTAGTTACGGTTGTTGTTGTATCGGTTGTTGCTGTTACGGTTGTTGTTGTTGTTTCCGGCTCGTCCGTGGAAATTTCCACGATTTCTTCCGGAATTCCCTTGCTGAGAATTGTTTTGGCTTTGTCCAGAACCGTTTTGGCTCTGATTTCGTTGCCTAAGCCTATTGCGACAATCTTTCCAGTGGTGTCCCGGTTTTTTGCAATAGGTGCAGGTTATTACTCCTATGTTACCTGTGGGAACGGGTAAATTGTTTCGTCCGTTCGACGGGTACGAGCTTCGGCAGTCTTTGGCCAAATGTCCGGGTTTTTTGCACCTTTGGCAAAATTCTTGACGCCTCTCGGGGTGCCTCTGTTTCGATACAGATTCGTAGCCTTTTAAGACCGTTTCTTCATTCTGGGCCCCTTTTATTGCCGCGGTTAAATCTGGGTACCCTTTAGCTTTAACGAGAATTTGATACTCCCTTTTGAGTCCTCGTTCGAAATTGGATAACGCTAGTTTTCTCACGTAGCGTTCTACCGCGAGTTTGTCTCCTACAGAAGATTCGGATTCTATGCTTGCTTCTACTAATTCCATTGTAAGAATTTGCAATCTTTTTCCGAAATCGGCTATGCTTTCGTTGTGGTTTTGTCTGCACGTATGCATCTCTACTTGTAGAGCTTCTACGGTTCGTTTTGTCCCATATCGTTCCGTTAAGTGTTGTCGGAATTTTTCTAATGTGTCTATTGTTTTATAACGGACGTCTTCCCGTGCGTCGTCTGTCAGTTTTGTCGCAAGTACGAGTTGTAAAAGGATTGGTTTGTCACATTCGTCTACTAAGTTATGAGCTATTTCATACGCGTCGAGTAAACTTTTTGCGCGTCTAGGGTTTTCTCCGTCGAAAACGGGAATTAAAGCTCGTGCCTCGTTTAAAGGCATGCCTCTTAATCTCCTTGGGGGAGGGGGCTCGTTAGCGGGATCGTTATTTGAGGCACCAGCACCACCTGCGGGTGGGTCGATTTCGAGTACAGATTGGTCCGGCATATCGTCGTTATGATGTGGGATAATGGACAAAGAGAGATCTGGCAAAGCGGTTCTATTGAAACTTTCGGTTTCTTCCGCGTCTCGAAAAGATTCTTCTGAATCAAGAGATTTGTCTAGTGACTCTGTGCTTTGACTGCGCTTGATATTTTTGACTGACTGGGAATATTCTACTTTTGGGGGACGCGTAAAAATGAGATTACGATTGAAAAACGAGTCTAGGGATCGAGATATTGTACGTACGCCCGGTAATCTTAGACGATTTACGAGCTCGTCGTTGGACATGCCTAGGTGTTTGGTTCGCTATTTTCGCGACTGGTTTTGGCGGGTTACAAAAGAAATTGTTCCGTCACTTACAGTAAGATGGTCTGGTAGATCTGCATGCTGCTGCTGTTGGTTGATCCGCTAGCTCTCGAGTTTGGTGAATCTGCTTGGCTGATTGGTCCGCTCTTCGGGTTGACGGTTGTCGTTCTCCGGTTGTCGAGTTTGAACAGCTTTGGGCGCCCGTTGTCCTTGTCGACTTTTTCCGGATACTTGGCTGATGTCGTCCTTCTTTTGGCGTTGTGTGAAACTTCCTTTTCACCTCAGAGTTGTAGTCGAGTTCTTGAGTTGTGGCAATCCCACCGCTGCCACCAATGTTGCGCCCGTGCAAACCGTCACGTGGGGGCGAGTTTGCTTGGGACTGATTTATTCGGGATATTGCCAAGGTTGAGTTAAACTCCAACCCAATACTTTCAGTTTTAACGTCTAAGGTTTATTGTGGATAAGTTCGTTATAATTGAGTATAAAATGCCTCAAGACCAATCGGTGTTATTAATGATTTGATAATTTCGGTATCTGATCGCAGAGTGCCTAATTTGGGCGTTGCGTTCCCTTTTTATGAACTAGGGGTTTTCGAATGATTGTGGAGGTGGTATTAATTGGAGGTGGTAATTAATGGTGGTGGGCAGTCGATCGTTCGATGCCTTGGGGTTATTGTACAGGTGCATCGCGACGGTCGAGTGCTGAGTTTAATTGTCAGCGTTTTTGGTTTGGCCTCGAAGTTGGAGCAAAGTCCACGAGACTTGCTGAGGGATGCGTTTTTGAACGGCACGTGTACGACTTCCTGTCGCTGATTATAATATGATGGTTTTATGGAATTGGTTGCTATGCGGGCGCAACAGAGGGAAGACTTACGAATATTACACCGAGCGGCTCACGACGATCCGAATGAAAAAGGAGGATTCCGTCGGGCAATTTTACGATAAAATCCGCATTTTGCTTAACGGTGGTCGCGCCGCGTTCAAAAATCGTTTTGACATCGATTGTCCGCCGCTCGAACACGATACCTTGCACGCGTTGGCATTAAACGCTTTTATTAACGGTTTGCCTACTCATTTGGGGGAATCGGTCGATGCAAAAGAACCAAAAACTTTAGAAGACGCGTTTGACATCGCGGAAAGACTGTCCATCCGGATGGAACAACGTAAACGTCGCGATGCGGGAGTAGAACAGGTCTTGCTCGCTAAACTCGACGGAGTTCGTCCTCGTAGTCCTTCGCCGGGTTATCGCAAGCCTTGGCCCGATCACTCACACGGAACTCGTCCTCCTAGTCCTCATCGTTGCCCGGAAGCTAGCAATTCCCCGGGAATCCTCAAAAACCCCGGTTCTTCCGACAGAAAGGATAGCCATCCGGATTGTGGGGCCGCGCAGGCCAATTGCGTGCGTAAAAATTGCTGTTGTCACAGTTGCCATTGTTGTGCCTGTTGCTCCTCACGACGGGAGCGACCAACAACCCCCACGAGACCGAGCTCCCATTTAAACTACCCGGAGGCTCGCCACGACCGACCGGCGGTGACCCAATCGACCCTTCCAACCCAGTCGGGTCGGAAATCGCCCACGGCCCCGACGGCACCGCAAGGAAACCGACCGTCAGTGCAGTTCCTGGAGACCCACGCCTCGTCCTCTGGAACAAAGGCACAACCGAAGACCCAGTAGTCGAAATGACTGCTCCGAAGCTCCGTAGGGGGAAGGGACACTTTTATCTCGACACAGGTTCTTCCGCTAGTCTAATAAAGCTGAGTTCACTCGATGAGAATCTCCTCGTGCACACAGACGACATAATTTGGGTAACGGGTCTAGAAGAAATTCCGATCCCCACGCTAGGTGCCGTTAATCTCCATTTTTCCGATATCCCTACGAAGTTTTACGTTATGCGAAAACTACCGTTACGGAGTGACGCTCTGATCGGGAAACCATACTTTTACGAGGAAGAGGCGTCGATCTCGTTTTACCATATGGCTCTCGTTACGCGTGAAGATCCAATCCGTCCAAAACCTTTTGTAAGAGATTTTCCCAAACCGGAACGAGATGGGGAAATCCCAGACGAAATCTTCCTTGCGAAATCAACTACAGGGAGACGTAAATTCAAGCTACGTGCCCGGATGCGTGAACAGATTTCCTTGCCGGTAAGTAATAAAGATCTAACCGAGGGATATTTACCGACGATAAAAACCGTTAATGGGGTTTACCTTGGTAACGCTCTTGTTACGCGTAACGAAGACGTTTGCCATGTTCTCGCGATCAACACCCTATTCGAGGACGTAGAAATCGAAGTAGGACCCCAAGAGATTCACCCTTTTGAACGAGGCTCGTCAGATAACGAGAACTCTTTCACGGAGGATAGCGAAACGTCAGACGACCAATCGCCATCCTTATTGGATCGAGTCCCAGAAATTATGAAACGTTTGCGGTTGGAGAACCTTAACGAGGAAGAACGTCGTCACGTTCGCCGACTCGTAGAGGAGTCGCTATAAACTACCGGGAGATCCATTATCGCGCACAGACCTGGTTTATCACCGAATCCCAATGATCGACGATTACCCGGTTAACGCGAAACAATACAGATTTCCCGCAGTTTATCGATCGGAACTGGAACAGCAAGTAACGAAAAAACTCCAAGACGGAGTAATCGTGCATTCTCGTTCCCCATTCAACTCGCCGGTGTGGATTGTACCGAAAAAACCTGATTCACAAGGTCGGCCGAGAATGCGCATGGTGATCGATTTTCGCAAACTGAACGAAAAAACGGTTTCCGACGCATATCCACTGCCAAACATGATCGAGATATTGGAACGACTTGGCCGGGCAAAGTATTTTTCCACTTTTGACCTCGCCAGTGGTTTCCAACAAATTCCCATGGATCCTCGGGATGCTGAGAAGACCGCATTTTCTACGCCCAATGGTTCCAGCGTCTCATGGATCGTGTGCTGATAGGACTCCAGGGCACGGAAATGTTCGTGTACCTGGACGACATAGTCGTGTTCGCAGAAACCCTTTCGGAGCATCAGACGAAGATTCGTCGACTCATGCTGCGGCTAGAGGAGGCAAATCTCTGTCTGGAACCCGACAAATGCGACTTCTTGCGTCGAGAGGTGACTTATCTTGGGCACATTGTAAGCTCAGAGGGCTTAAGAATGGACCCGAAAAAGTTGCATGCTGTTAGGCACTTCCCGACGCCAAAGACTCAAAAAAATATTTGGCAATTCCTCAGATTGGCCGGATACGACCGCCGGTTCATCAAAAATTTCGCTGAACTATCGAAACCCTTATCTGATCTGTTAAAAAAGGGGAGTAAGGTAGTCTGGAACTCGCCGCAAAAGAAAAGCTTCCGGCGACTGCGTAGAGCGCTTTGCAGTGAGCCAATTCTGCAATACCCCGATTTAAACAAGCCGTTTGAATTAACCACCGACGCGTCGGATATCGCGCTAGGTTCGGTATTGTCTCAAGAACACGATGGGCACGACTTGCCTGTTGCGTATCATTCACGCGTGTTCCAGCCCCCTGAACTGAACTATTCAACCACCGAGAAGGAGTGCCTCGCAATAATTGACTCGATTGAGCAATTTGCGACGTATCTCTACGGTAAGAAGTTTACGCTCGTTAGTGATCACGAGCCATTGATGTGGTTTTGAACACCGGTCGATCCCGGAAAAAGGCTTAATCGCTGGAAAATGCGCCTCCGGAAGTATGATTACGATTTTGTTTATAAACCGGGCCACCTGAACATTAACGCGGATGCTTTGTCGCGGAACCCGGCGAAAACGGATGAATCAAGCTCTACCGAATCAAGTTGCACCGAGGATAAAGAAGACGAAAAGGTAATTAAATTGGTAATGCCCATTTCGTCAGGCGCCTCCCCGTCGGGGAAAAGGAAAATTATCCCGAGACCCCGGCCAGTTTTGAAACGGAGAACGCCCCCGGTGGCAACCGATACGAGCGCGGTCGCGAAACGAACGCGGTCAAGGCTACGAACGTAACCTGCTACCTCGGCCGCTCCCGAGACTACGGTAGAATCGAGCAGCGAGGTTTCAGACCCCCCGATACAGCGGCTTCATCGAAGTACGCTGCCTGCTCCCTTGCTACCCCCTAAACGTCCCGTCAAGACCAAAACGGCCGCAAAACCGGCCAGCGAGCAGGACGCGCCAGTGACCGAGGTTACTGAGCGAGCGTCCTCGTCTCACCCACCTGGAATTGCAGTATTATTGAACCCGCCGTCAGACGACTCTGATGACAGCGAAGTGTTCGAAGATATGGAAATGGCCGCGACACGCTTGCGATCACCAAAGGCCGATACCGTGTCGATTAGGGAGTCGATTCACAAATATGACAAAACGATGGAATTGCTAGAAAAACGTTTCGAGCACGGATCTAACGAAGCCCAAGGTCAAGAAGGGTTTGATTGGCCTGATTTCGTCTCGGAAGGGGATGAAGTCGAGCCTGAAGCCCAGGAGATTCTAGATGCGGCAGATCCCTTGATAAAATCAGGTTGCGACGATGAATTGATTCAGCGTTTGCAAAAATTAGCCGAACGCGAACAACACGTGACGGAAGACGAACTCCTCCGACGAGTTAGTCTGGGGGGTGAAAAAAATCGAAAGGGAGTAGAACTAGATGGGACGGACGCCGACGACGAACAGGATCCCGTGGCGAAAACCCAGTCAGAAGTGGTTGATCCTGGAGGCGTCTCCGCGGATCAGATAATATCTGAGAATAAACGACGCACAGTTAGGTGGTCGATTCCTCCCAAACAAAATGATCCTGCCGCACGTTCGACCCCGTTTCCCAAACGAAAAACCCCGTCACGTGTGCCAGAGATCGAGGCGAATCGCACGAAGGGCAAGACAATTGGCGTTAACGCGGATAGTCCTGATGCCCTCGCGACTATTCCTCTCTCAACGGATTCCGATTACTCCGATACCGACATCGATACGAGTACCGATACCGAAGAGGAAATAATCAAGGGAAAACCCGTGGCTAAACAGAGATCCCGTTCGATAGTTGGCACCCGAGAGTGTCTGACATACAAGGCAGACAATATAGTTCATTTTGTCTCCGCAGACGGAGAATTGTCCACACCGGTTGGCAAATTATTGGCCGATCTCGGGAAAATTGACGCTAACGCAATCAAACGCCAGAATTTGCGAGCTGGTCAGATTGCAATAACGCCAGTAGGCGGCAACAGAATTTTCAGCATCGTTACGAGAAATCGTTATTACGATGCAATCAAACCTGAGGTTTTTACTCAAGGTTTACAACGTCTGAAAAAAATTCTCGTTGATGCGAACGTAAAATCGTTTCGTATTTCGAGATCAGGCGATTTTACGGACACGCTACCTCCCGGTAAATTAATCGAATTGTTGCACGAAATTTTTGGAAATTCAAAAATACATGTGATAATTTGCTATGGCAAACTCATACTGCCACCAACAGAAAAACGAAAGGAGATCATTAAAGAATTTCATGAGAGTCTCGTTGGTGGCCACCGAGGAGTAACGAAGACGTATAGAAAAATTCGAGAACGTTTCTATTGGCCTTCGCTCCGAAACGAAGTTCAGAATTTCATTAGATGTTGTGCCGGGTGTCAAGAGCAAAAACTCGTACGAGCTAAGACTCGCGAGCCGATGCTGTTGACGGAAACGCCGGCCGATACTTTCCACAAAGTGTCCTTAGACACTGTAGGACCCTTGCCAGCGACCCCGCATGGGAACAGACATATTCTGACTATTCAGGATGATCTGTCAAAATATTGCCTGGCTGAGCCTATTCCCGATCTCAAGGCCACGACAATTGCCGAGGCGGTAGCGCGAAGGCTGTTGACACAATTCGGCGCCCCGCGAGCAATTCTCACGGACCGAGGTACGGCATTTACAAGCACTCTGTTGCCAGAAATATCAAAGATATTTAAAATTAAACAGTTGACGACTTCGGGTTACCGGCCCCAAACGAATGGGTCACTCGAAAGGAGTCACATAATGCTGACAGAGTATATAAAACATTACGCCACGCAATACGATGATTGGGATAGATTGTTACCTTACGCGGAAATGTCGTACAATACGTGCGTTCATGAAGCGACCAATTTTACCCCATACGAGATAGTCTATGGTAAGTTGCCTCGATTGCCCAGTCAATTCCCCGTAGACAAGAAAATTTCGACCTTCAATTCGTTCAATATCGAGCTGATCAAAAGATTATCCGAGATTCGCGAGATAGCGGGCGAAAATATCAACAAAGCGAAGGAAAAATCGAAAAAGTATTACGACCGGAAGACCCGTCCCTTCGCCGGCAAAACCGGTGATCACGTATACGTGTTAAAGGAACCGCGAAAGGGAAAATTTGATTGTCAATATCATGGGCCGTATGAAATCATTAATGTTTCGGATCGTAGTAACGTAATTCTGGAAACCCAGGATGGCCATAGATTCCGTGAGCATGTTGACAAAGTCAAACTGGCTTATTTATAACTAAAGGAAATACTGTAAGCCAGCGACGAGCCAAACTTATGTGAGCCGACAAAACGCCACCCTGTATATTAACACGTGCGCGTGTTACTATACAGGAATGGCCGCCGACGACCATATTGTAACGAAATGCGTGTATCAATAGGTTGAAAAATTGTAAGAATGTATGCGCGTTTCAGATACGGACCTTGGGGATCGTCACCAAGCATCGATAAAAATGTTTCTCACTGCGTTCGTATTATTATGTGCGTTATCGATGGCCCAGTGTAATTTGACGCCCGACCACGCTTATGTCGTAACTCCAGTGAGCGAACGCCCCGGACTATACTACGAGCGGGTTTCCCCTCTTCGTCTACAGCACGTGGACTGGAAAGTCATTACGTTCATCGAAATTCGAAGATTTACACAGGACATTCCAGTCATCGAGGGCCAATTATTGGACACGTTGAAGATTTGCGTAAATTCGAGTGTTCACAAGGGAACAAGTGTCCCCTTGGTACATGACAAGTGTCGGGCAATATTGAGAACGGACTTTCTTATGAACCGAATTGTGTACGCGAAATCCCTGGTAGATGACCTTGTGGAAATCGCGGAAGATTCCAAAATAGGGCACCCATCGGAGGAGGGATCATTATCGCGGACCGTAAGGAAACGTTCGGTTCCCTTTGGTTTCATTGGGACCCTAAGTAAGTCTCTTTTTGGCACAATGAATATCGACGATGCAACGTACTTAAACACGCAAATCGATCGATTATTTTCCGACCAGTCAAATGTTACCCGGCTGATCGGAAAGCAAATGCACGTCACTCAATCGAAATTACAAGACTTGCATCGCGAACACGTGGCCGAAGTTGAGACAGTGAAAATTCTTCACAAACAAGTGAAGGACATTTTTAATAAGTTAGTGTCAATGGATCGCGAAGTGGCAGACATGGTCTACCGTACGCAACTCATTAATTACGCCCATCGAATGGAAATCAAGGTCAATAGCTACGTCGCGACGTGCGAACAATACATACAGGTGATCGCGTTGGCGCGAAATAATCGATATGATCCGGCAATATTGAAATCGTCCCAGTTATTGGCTATCTCGCGAGAAATTCTGTCGCGCGCGTCTGAATACGAATTTCCCCTCGCCCCGGAGTTTCTTCGCGGCGAATTATTAGCGCGATTGGCGCGAACCGACCTCGTGTTTCAGAAGGGACGTATGATAATAATCACGCACATCCCTCTTCTGGAACGAAAATCGTACCAGCTTTACCGGATTCACCCTTGACCAGTACCCCAATCGGGACAGAATTACACGGGATCTGCCGTAGTCGTTTCTGCAAAACCTTACATAATATTGTCAGCGGATCGACGAAGGTATTTCCTAACCGACATGGATTACATCGAGCGGTGCATTTTAATCGAGCGAAGCTATATATGCACGCTGGAGACGCCGCTGAACGAAGTCTCCGGATGCTGCTGATCGTTATCGACAGCACTTAACGGTGATCCTTATCTCACCCCTTTTATGACCCCCCCCCCCAATAAGAGCACTTAACTGCGATCCTTATCTAAAAAAACAGTAAGCACTTAACTTTCTCTCAGTGGGTGGTGGGCGGTCAGGAGGGCGTGGTGGGTGCATTTGATGCTGTTCGGGATTGAGCAAGTTTCGGTGGTAGCGTGAACAGCTGAGTCGGGAGTTCACGCGCCGCCGCGGGCGGCAGCAGCAACCGGGTACATCGCGCACGGGCAGCGCGGACCACGAGCAGCCAAACGCTAGTTCTCGTTGCCCTCACGGGCGTCGCCACCTCCCGGGCTCTGTTCTTCGGGACAGAGAAGACGCTCCGCGCGCATGCGCGCGGCGCGTCTTCATCGATCGCCATGATCGACTCCTCAGTCTGAATCGAACATCCAAGGAGCGTGCACGCACTTAGTCTAAATTCTGTCCGGGCATTTCTTTTGGGTCTCTTCGCTTTCTAAATTTCGGCTCTCTTGCCACTGGAGGGACGCTTGTTCTTTCAATAATCTTTTCACCGGGTTTTCTGGGATTTAAGCACGCAAGTTCGGGTAATATTCGTCAACGGGTCTTCGCACATTTTTTCCGGGCCACGCGGTCAGCCATCTTGGCTGTTCCACGTGAGAGTCAACGGGCAACGATATCTCCACGCATCGGAGATTATCCGGGCAATCGGCGCACAAATTCCATTCGTAGTAATTAAATACAGATCCTTATATATTTTCTAAACGCGCGCTCGTATTATTTTTATCGTACCACCTACACCAGATCCCGCACAAAACAGATGCTACTTGCCAAAGTTGAGCCAGCAGAAGTGGGAGGGGGGGGGCGGTGGGTGGGTGGGATGGGGTGGTGGATCGTAGGGGAAGTGGGCGAGGTCACAGGGTGATAAAAGAGGGGGAGGTAAAAGGGGGGCGGGGATGACGTCATTTATTGGGATCATAAAAGGGGGGAGGTTGGAGTGGGGGCAGAATGTGAATTAGAATCCCCATAGCTTATATACTCATATCAAATATATCACTCGATCAATCAATCAATCAATCAATCAATCAATCAATCAACTATTCATTTGGTTTCTCTCTCTCTCTCTCTCTCTCTCTCTCTCTCTCTCTCTCTCTCTCTCTCTCTCTCTCTCTCTCTCTCTCTCTCTCTCTCTCTCTCTCTCTCTCTCTCTCTCTCTCTCTCTCTCTCTCTCAAAAACTATTCAATTCATCCTTTGATTCTGCTCACTTCCCGACTGCTTGGAAACGTGCTTACATACGATCACTGCTTTAAACAAATCCACCGAAGTCAATATCTGATTGTAGACCTATTGCTAGTCTTCCTGCTCTGTCTAAATTGCTTGAACGGGTAGCTCACAACCAAGTTACAGCCTTTATGAACTCAAATAATCTTCTTGATCCTAGACAATCAGGCTTCCGCAAAGGGCACAGTACCCAGACTGCACTATTGCGTGTTTGTCAAGACATACGGCAAGCTGTGGATGAGCGAAAAGTCACACTTCTTGTGCTATTCGATTTTAGTAAAGCCTTTGATCTTTTTTCTCATCCAATCTTATTGTCAAAGCTGCGGTCGCTTGGATTCGGTGACAAGTCAATGAATTGGTTTCACTCCTACTTGACTGGTAGATCACAGGCAGTGGTCGATCAAACCGGTAATTGTTCCCAATGGTTGAGTACTACTACAGGTGTGCCGCAGGGCTCCGTACTCGGCCCATTACTCTTCTCGCTCTTCATAAACGATATAGGGGACAAACTTAAGTATTCACAACACCTCTGCTTCGCGGATGATCTCCAGATTTATCTCAGTTGCCTGCCCTCCGATCTTACCGAAGCTGTTGCCAAAATAAGCATTGACGTAACCGCCATTGCGAAATTTGCCGAACTCAACGAACTTAAGCTAAATCTGGGCAAATCTAAAGTCCTTGTCCTGGGTAGTGGAACATATATTAATCGTGTTAACCTCGATATCCTTCCGGCGATCAAGGTCAATAATGAAGCTCTGCCATATGTTAACGAGGCGCGCAATCTTGGTGTAACTATGTCGGCAAATCTTTCGTGGAATAAACATATTCTATCTATCTCCAAGCGTGTGCACTTCACACTATTCAAGCTCAAATTCCGCCGAAACGCACTTTCCAGAAAACTACGCATCATGCTCGTCACATCCTTGATCTTTCCCATAATTGACTACTGTTGTACTGTTTTTACCGATCTCACTGCTGAACAGTTACTAATCTTACAGCGTCTTGTTAACTGCGCTATCCGGTTCATCTATGATTTGCGGCGAGATGTCCATATATCTCCATTCAGACGCGAGTTGGGCTGGCTCAGCATTAGGTCGCGCCGTCTATATTTTTTGGGCGTCAACGTCTTCAATGTTGTTCATGGTCTGGCGCCTCCTTATATTACCGAGCTCTTTACACCTGCGACAGAATCATTGCGACCATCACGCCAGGTCGTGCCGAATACCTTCACGATTCCCTCTCATCGAACTGTGACTCTCCGCAATTCCTTTGCACTGTCTGGGATCTACTTCTGGCACTCTCTGCCGCTTGGAATTCAAAGTCTATCAACTCTATCACTATTCAAGTCGAAACTCTTCAGGTACTTGTTCGATAAGGAATATGCAAACTGATCCGAATGGCTTTCTTTCTTCGCCTTCTTCCTTCGCTATCGTATCAGTCTAGGTCTCGGCATCCGGCTTGCGAACTATGTGGGATGTTTGTAACTCTCCAATCTTCTCTTCCATTGCGCTATTATTATATAATTATAGTACAGTCTGCGTACTTGGATCACGAGTGAGAGAATTTATCTGCGATGCAATTATTACCGTTTTATTTTTTCCGATATATCCTACTCTCTCTTAATACTATTACCTCTGCGTGCTGCGACTATCTTATTACAATGCTATTTCTCCTGGTACTAAACTAAATTTACTTAATATTAATCTCTTCTAACTATATTATCTATAATCTTATCACAAGTCTGTACACACTCTGTTTTACCTTACTACTCTGTACTCCACATACTTGTAATAACTGGCT
The DNA here is from genome assembly GCA_037043255.1 of Diadegma fenestrale. Lineage (NCBI taxonomy): Eukaryota > Metazoa > Arthropoda > Insecta > Hymenoptera > Ichneumonidae > Diadegma > Diadegma fenestrale. The sequence continues at coordinate 3,081,807 of CM073314.1, forward strand.
GCGATTATGGCGACTATAGCCATCTATCGCTCTCAATGCAATCGTGCCCTTATAGCAATGCTAGGGTACAAATAAAACGAATCAATCAATCAATCTCTCTCTCTCTCTCTCTGCTCCCTCTCTTCTCCCTATAGGTGAGTCTGATAGACGTTTATTTTATCGCTCCGATCTTTACCGTGCCTTTCTGGGTTGATACTGCCTTGTTTTGCCTGCGGGCTTTTTTGTTCTAGGCTCGAAGCATGCACAATTTTGCTTTCCATCTTTTTATTGATTTTTCTCTGTGACTAACCAACCGGACGAGCCTGAAGTTTGCATCGACGCAATGCCACGAAATGGAAAAAAAAAATCATTCGTCACTTTTTTATTTGACGAATCGATTCGTGAGGTTCAAAAGTGAAGAAAAAAATATTTAAAAAATTTAAAAAATTCGTTTCGAAACACCCCCGTCCAGGGGGTTGAATTTTTTTATCAATTCGTGGCATTGCATCGATGCAAACTTCAGGCTCATCCAACCGGCTCATTGAGATAATCGGATGGAAAGTTTTGACAGTTTCCTAACCTCAATCCGTGGTATGGTTTTCTCGAATTCTAAACTGTCGTCTCTCCAACACATATGCATTTTTGCGGGAATTCCCGTCATCTTGGCTACAACGCGCTGTCACGTGCCTCTCGCCGTTGCCTCATCTATATACACCTGAGTCTCACCCATACATGCTCACTCTGCTCTGCCTTGGTACAATATCGCTCTGTTGTTATCATCACCGCTAATACACAACGCAGTGGTCGTGAGCCTTTGGCTGGAGCCCTACTCACACACGCTTACGCTGCTCTGCCTTTCGTCGATTTGTGACGTCTCCAACGCACACTAATACATCGTCGCCGCGGACACTATGACAGCTCTCTCAACATAGTCCAAATTCTACTTATCACGCTCTTTGCAAGTATCACTTTTATCATCGCCTTATTACCCGCAGCGCTGCTCCTAGCAACACCGACTATAGATTGTCTCATTTTACTATAGTACTAGCAGCGCGCCTCTTATTATCTTCACCGACTATAGATTGTCTCATTTTACTATAGTACTTGCGGTGCGCCTCTCATTATTCTAACACCGACGAAACTATAGATAAGCTCGTTTTGCTATACTTTCCGTTGCTTTGCGTGTGACTTGGTCGCTCTTTAACACGACTATCTTTCTATAGCTTAGGCACTATGGCGGCTCGATGTGGTATTTGTAAAAAAGCTGGTAAAAAAGGCGATAAATTAATTAATTGTTCAGGTGATTGCGGCGAACGATTTCATTCCGTTTGTGCAGTGACTAACTTTGATCTCGGCGTCTCGACCCTCGAAGAAGACTCGGTCTTTCTGTGTGGCTCTTGCACAAAGCCAGTATGCAATATTTGTAAATGTGTTGTAAAGACGGAAGAAGATACTTTGAAATGCACTGGCGACTGTGGTGAATATTTCCACCAGTCTTGCGCGTCGCGTTCATTTCGTCTCAATCTTGCTGACCCAGATTTTGCTCGACACTTTCGCTGTGATCTATGCCTAATGCAGAGATCGTCGGTCACACCGCGTACCCCGACCGGCTCTTCTCAGGGTTTTATTTGCACCGTCAATCCACCCAATACCACCCCAAATAACAATGACGCGCGATTTGACGAGCTTATGACTCAGATGAAGCTTATGAGCGAGATGATGTGCTCTCAACTAGCATCTGTAAACTCATCTATCCTAGCCAAAAATCCCCTCCCGGGGAAAAAAGCTTGGACAAGTACATTTGTTGGTGATCCCCATTTCCATTTGTTTTCACAGAAAAATCTAATCCCCCCTTGACAAAAATTGGAAACGCCAACAAAATAAAGAATTTAAGAAAACCAAAAAAAAAAAAATTCAAGAAGATTGAGAAAAATGCAAGAAATGCGAGAATGGTAGAAAAAAATTAATGGTATTCGCTCGGCATAAAAAATTCTGATATCTATAAAAGGACAAGTATTCCCTGTCTGAAAATCATGTTGATGTTCGAAAATCAATTAACGAGAAAAAAGAAAATCTTCCAAAAAGACACGTCTCAAAAAAAGGAACCCCTAAATACAAAATGGCGAATCGACAGAAAAACTTCATAAAAAAATCCAAAACTAAAGTTTGCCATCATATGTCGAGCGTATGCGCACAGAGTACTTGGCCGGCCCGAAATTTTGAATTAAAGTGCTCAGCTTGGTTAATCTTGGCATAACGTAATTATTTGGTTTCAGAAATCTTCTTAGAAAAGACACGCGAAAGCTTGGCGAAAATCTCGAGTCAATCAAGGTTCTCTCCTAAAACGATTTATATTTCAAGCTAGTAATACAAAAAATTGCTAGAAGTGCAATTTTTATCGACGCATTACGGGTCATTTGATATAATATTTAGCTCCACCTTAATTAGTGATCAGTTGTTATTTTTCTACGTATCCATACTTGTGTAAGATGTTGCGCAAATGATTTAATTAATTAATTGTATGTCAAATTGAGAGAAAAATTTGAATTTGTACTAATTCATTTGAATGTATAACGTTCAGTGACATTTGTGTAGCGCTTATCATTTTTCTCATGAATACAACCGAGTTGTTCTACCTATCTACAAACAGCGGAAGCTAATACAAAAAATTTCGGGCCGGCCAAGTACTCTGTGCGCATACGCTCGACATATGATGGCAAACTTTAGTTTTGTATTTTTTTATGAAGTTTTTCTGTCGATTCGCCATTTTGTATTTAGGGGTTCCTTTTTTTGAGACGTGTCTTTTTGGAAGATTTTCTTTTTTCTCGTTAATTGATTTTCGAACATCAACATGATTTTCAGACAGGGAATACTTGTCCTTTTATAGATATCAGAATTTTTTATGCCGAGCGAATACCATTAATTTTTTTCTACCATTCTCGCATTTCTTGCATTTTTCTCAATCTTCTTGAATTTTTTTTTTTTTTGGTTTTCTTAAATTCTTTATTTTGTTGGCGTTTCCAATTTTTGTCAAGGGGGGATTAGATTTTTCTGTGAAAACAAATAGAAATGGGGATCACCAACAAATGTACTTGTCCAAGCTTTTTTCCCCGGGAGGGGATTTTTGGCTAGGATATCACTTATTTTTTCTGATTGAAAGTCTCCAATTTTTTCAGTCCGGTAGGAATAATTTGCTGATTTTTCCCTAGAAGTGTACTCTGTGGAGCTCATTTGAAGCCAAAAATCATGTCTCTATCTTAATTTTTCACCGAAATATGATTTTTTGCCCATTTCCATCATTTTTGCTCGAAAATGACGATTTTTCATTAATTTTCTACCGAAAATCGCTCTTCTCCGAGCAAGGACGGTGAAATCATGTTTTTTTTTTCGTCCACATGGTTTGCTGAGCTAAAAGGAAACGTGAACGCGTGCCATAATCTTATATTTTCTCGAGAATGATATTTTTGCATTTTCACTATCAGCTTAGAAGAAAACGACATTTTTACATGACTTGGGAGCGAAGATTTTATTTAGTTGGGTTAATAGGAATAAATTGCTGATTTTTTCCCCAAAAATATACTCTGTGGAGCTCAATTTAAGCCCAGAATCATGTCTCTATCTCGATTTTCCACCGAGATATGAATTTTTGCCCATTACCATGATTTTTGCTTGAAAATGACGATTTTTCATCAATTTTCAAACGAAAATCGCTCTTCTCCGAGTGAAAATAGTATAAATTTTGATTTTTTTTCAAGCCACATGATTTGTTGAGCTGAAAGAAAACGTGAACACGTGCCATAATCGTGATTTTGCTCGAGAATGGTATTTTTGCCTTTTCACTATCAGCTTACAAAAAAACGACATTTTTACATCACTTAGGAGCGAAGAATCTATTTGTTTGGCTTCATGAACATGAAATGCTGATTTTTCGCCTAGAAGGACACTATATGGATCTTAATCCAAGCCCAGAATTATGTCTCTATCTTAATTTTTGATCGAGATATGATTTTTTGCCCATTACCATGATTTTTGCTTGAAAAGGACGATTTTTCGACAATTTTCAAACGAAAATCGCGCTTTTCCGAGTAAAAATCGTACAAATTATGATTTTTTTTCCAGCCACTCGGTTGGATACGCTGAAACAAAGAGGAAACACGTGCCAAAGTCTCAATTTATCGCAAGAATTAAATTTTCGACTTTTGCCCCCGAGTTGGAAAAATCGATATTTGAACATGAAGTTTTAGCGAAGAATTTTTCTTCTCCGCTCCATGACAATAAAATGCTGATTTTTTCCCAGCAACTAGACTCTGTGGAGCTCAATTCAAGCCCAGAATTATGTGTCTATCTCAATTTTTCATCGAGAAATGATTTTTTGCCCATTACCATGATTTTTGCTTGAAAAGGACGATTTTTCGACAATTTTCAAACGAAAATCGCTTTTCTCCGAGCCAAAATGGTAAAATTATGATTTTTTTTCGAGCCACTCGGTTTCATACGCTGAAACAAAAAGGAAACACGTGCCAAAGTCTCAATTTATCGCGAGAATTAAATTTTCGACTTTTGCCCACGAGTTGGAAAAATCAATATTTTAGCATGAAGTTGTAGCGAAGAATTTTTCTTCTTCGCTGCATGAGAATAGTATGCTGATTTTTTCCCTGCAACTAGACTCTGTGGAGCTCAATTCAAGCCTAAAATTATGTCTCTATCTCAATTTTTCATCGAGAAATGATTTTTTGCCCATTACCATGATTTTTGCTTGAAAAGGACAATTTTTCGACAATTTTCAAACGAAAATCGCTCTTCTCCGAGCCAAAATGGTAAAATTGTGATTTTTTTTCCAGCCACTCGGTTTGATACGCTGAAACAAAAAGGAAACACGTGCCAAAGTCTCAATTTATCGCGAGAATTCAATTTTCAATTTTTGACTACGAGTTGAAAAAAATCAATATTTTAGCATGAAGTTGTAGTGAAGAATTTTTTTCTTTGGCTCCATGAGAATTTTGGCAGAAAGGAACAAATGTACAATTTTTTCTTGTGGCTCAGCGACATGATTTTTATGTCACTGAGCCCTCGCAGCGACAAGATTTTTTTGTCACTGAGCCCTCGAGCGACAAGATTTTTATGTCACTGAGCCCTCGCAGCGACAAGATTTTTATGTCACTGAGGCCTTGCGGCGACAAGATTTTCATTTGCCTCAGCAACAAGATTTTCATATGGCTCAGCGACAACATTTTTATGTCACTGAGAGATAATATCGCTTAGCGATCACTCTTCATGGGTTGGGCGACAAGATTTTCATGTCACTGAGCCGTCGCAGCGACAAGATTATCATTTGCCTCAGCAACAAGATTTTCATGTGTATTAGCGACAAGATTTTTGTTTTGCTGAGAGATATTATTGCTCAGTGATTGATCTTCATGTGGCTCAGCGAAAAGATTTTGATGCCATTGAGAGTTATCCGGAGCCATTAGATAACTTGCAGCGACAAGATTTTTATGTGCCGCTGCGACAAGAATTTTATGTGGTTCGAATCAGCGACAAGATTTTTATACCGCTGAGGGTTATTATGTATAAGTCATGCTGTAAATGAATAAAATGGTGGGTGTAGGAAAAGGTCAAAAGATGTGGAGCATATTCATTCATGAAGCATATTCTCTCGTCATCAGAGCATGTCGGTAATATGCCAGCTCAAAATTCCGAATTTGTGAGGTTATGACGATCTGTCAAAGCTGTATCACAGCATTCGTTCATACTCGGTAACGAAAAACCAGCAACACATTCTTCTCGCATAACCTTGCATCCTCAAGAAAATAAACGGTTAGCCAACGTTCGTTGTTTGACAAGGAACAACTGTAACAGTTATTTTCTCGAAAATGTCAAGAGCGCAAAAGAAAAATATGAACTTATTTCAGTTACCTCTCTCACACTCGCGTCAAATCGGCCCTTCGAAATATCAGCTGACATTTTTCGTTCGCTCGTCTGCACTGTCGTGTGCACGACGGATCCATTGGAATCATCGCAGCCTCGACCAATCAGGAATTTCGCAGCCCGGGATTGGCTACGATGGGCGCACAGACCCCTTTGAATGTGTTGTCGGGCGGCCATATACAGACACGTCAAATCCTTCGATGTAGCGTGGTTCTGACAAAGGCTGAGATAGGACTAAGCCCGTGCAAAGTTTTTTCTCAGCAATCGTACTTATTTTAGGCTCAATCGAAAGAGCATCGCGTAATTAGTCTCCATGCCAATTTTCAGGTCGCTAGACGACTGCTGGGCTTTACAGTTAGCTGAAATGTCATCGAAATTTTTTTTCCCACCACCGCGAATCGTTTTACTACGAGAAAGTATAGACTCGGCGAGCGCTCGGGACAAGCAGACGACGCACAGCTGTTTTCAAATGTACTTGTCCCGAGACTCTGCCGAGTCTCTTGATAGGCAATCTGTCGACCAACCTTGGTCTACGCATCGACACTATTGAAAACAGACTAGAAGACGTTGTCTCACGTGTAACGCATCTTGAATCTGTTCCTAATGACTCTCTTGCTTCTGCGAACCTTGCAACTCAGCTAGAATTGTTCTCAAAAAAATCTGAAGACGTAGACAATCGCTTGTCTCGGCTCGAGTCGGCTTCTGATTGTTGTGATAAGCTTTCTCTAGCAGGAATTCCGTCAGAAATCAGTGATAGCCAGCTTACGGTACTTGAGAAAGTTTTTACGGCTCTCGGTATCCCGGAGTTGACAAATAGTGTTGTCGAAGTTCAAAATATCCCTTCTAAACCGAACAATCCAGTGCCTACTGCGAGCACAGGCACCACTGACTTGCCAGTTGCTGGTAGTGCACGCGTTATTATGGTCACCTTGGAGTAGCAGAGATTACGCGACCGCATTATCAAAATTAAGCGCGATAAAAAACAACTTTATGTTAGAAACCTATGGCCCCTTAGCCATACAAATCACCCTGGTCAGATTTTTATCAATGAAGAGTTACCACAAATCACGTATCAAGAGACTCGGCAGAGTCTCGGGACAAGTACATTTGAAAACAGCTGTGCGTCGTCTGCTTGTCCCGAGCGCTCGCCGAGTCTATACTTTCTCGTAGTAAAACGATTCGCGGTGGTGGGAAAAAAAATTTCGATGACATTTCAGCTAACTGTAAAGCCCAGCAGTCGTCTAGCGACCTGAAAATTGGCATAGAGACTAATTACGCGATGCTCTTTCGATTGAGCCTAAAATAAGTACGATTGATCAAGTGATTGCTGAGAAAAAACTTTGCACGGGCTTAGTCCTATCTCAGCCTTTGTCAGAACCACGCTACATCGAAGGATTTGACGTGTCTGTATATGGCCGCCCGACAACACATTCAAAGGGGTCTGTGCGCCCATCGTAGCCAATCCCGGGCTGCGAAATTCCTGATTGGTCGAGGCTGCGATGATTCCAATGGATCCGTCGTGCACACGACAGTGCAGACGAGCGAACGAAAAATGTCAGCTGATATTTCGAAGGGCCGATTTGACGCGAGTGTGAGAGAGGTAACTGAAATAAGTTCATATTTTTCTTTTGCGCTCTTGACATTTTCGAGAAAATAACTGTTACAATTGTTCCTTGTCAAACAACGAACGTTGGCTAACCGTTTATTTTCTTGAGGATGCAAGGTTATGCGAGAAGAATGTGTTGCTGGTTTTTCGTTACCGAGTATGAACGAATGCTGTGATACAGCTTTGACAGATCGTCATAACCTCACAAATTCGGAATTTTGAGCTGGCATATTACCGACATGCTCTGATGACGAGAGAATATGCTTCATGAATGAATATGCTCCACATCTTTTGACCTTTTGCTACACCCACCATTTTATTCATTTACAGCATGACTTATACATAATAACTCTCAGCGGTATAAAAATCTTGTCGCTGATTCGAACCACATAAAATTCTTGTCGCAGCGGCACATAAAAATCTTGTCGCTGCAAGTTATCTAATGGCTCCGGATAACTCTCAGTGGCATCAAAATCTTTTCGCTGAGCCACATGAAGATCAATCACTGAGCAATAATATCTCTCAACAAAACAAAAATCTTGTCGCTAATACACATGAAAATCTTGTTGCTGAGGCAAATGATAATCTTGTCGCTGCGACGGCTCAGTGACATGAAAATCTTGTCGCCCAACCCATGAAGAGTGATCGCTAAGCGATATTATCTCTCAGTGACATAAAAATGTTGTCGCTGAGCCATATGAAAATCTTGTTGCTGAGGCAAATGAAAATCTTGTCGCCGCAAGGCCTCAGTGACATAAAAATCTTGTCGCTGCGAGGGCTCAGTGACATAAAAATCTTGTCGCTGCGAGGGCTCAGTGACAAAAAAATCTTGTCGCTGCGAGGGCTCAGTGACATAAAAATCATGTCGCTGAGCCACAAGAAAAAATTGTACATTTGTTCCTTTCTGCCAAAATTCTCATGGAGCCAAAGAAAAAAATTCTTCACTACAACTTCATGCTAAAATATTGATTTTTTTCAACTCGTAGTCAAAAATTGAAAATTGAATTCTCGCGATAAATTGAGACTTTGGCACGTGTTTCCTTTTTGTTTCAGCGTGTCAAACCGAGTGGCTGGAAAAAAAATCATAATTTTACCATTTTGGCTCGGAGAAGAGCGATTTTCGTTTGAAAATTGTCGAAAAATCGTCCTTTTCAAGCAAAAATCATGGTAATGGGCAAAAAATCATTTCTCGATGAAAAATTGAGATAGACACATAATTCTGGGCTTGAATTGAGCTCCACAGAGTCTAGTTGCTGGGAAAAAATCAGCATTTTATTGTCATGGAGCGAAGAAGAAAAATTCTTCGCTAAAACTTCATGTTCAAATATCGATTTTTCCAACTCGGGGGCAAAAGTCGAAAATTTAATTCTTGCGATAAATTGAGACTTTGGCACGTGTTTCCTCTTTGTTTCAGCGTATCCAACCGAGTGGCTGGAAAAAAAATCATAATTTGTACGATTTTTACTCGGAAAAGCGCGATTTTCGTTTGAAAATTGTCGAAAAATCGTCCTTTTCAAGCAAAAATCATGGTAATGGGCAAAAAATCATATCTCGATCAAAAATTAAGATAGAGACATAATTCTGGGCTTGGATTAAGATCCATATAGTGTCCTTCTAGGGGAAAAATCAGCATTTCATGTTCATGAAGCCAAACAAATAGATTCTTCGCTCCTAAGTGATGTAAAAATGTCGTTTTTTTGTAAGCTGATAGTGAAAAGGCAAAAATACCATTCTCGAGCAAAATCACGATTATGGCACGTGTTCACGTTTTCTTTCAGCTCAACAAATCATGTGGCTTGAAAAAAAATCAAAATTTATACTATTTTCACTCGGAGAAGAGCGATTTTCGTTTGAAAATTGATGAAAAATCGTCATTTTCAAGCAAAAATCATGGTAATGGGCAAAAATTCATATCTCGGTGGAAAATCGAGATAGAGACATGATTCTGGGCTTAAATTGAGCTCCACAGAGTATATTTTTAGGGAAAAATTCAGCAATTTATTCCCATAAACCCAACTAAATAAAATCTTCGCTCCCAAGTCATGTAAAAATGTCGTTTTCTTCTAAGCTGATAGTGAAAATGCAAAAATATCATTCTCGAGAAAATATAAGATTATGGCACGCGTTCACGTTTCCTTTTAGCTCAGCAAACCATGTGGACGAAAAAAAAACATGATTTCACCGTCCTTGCTCGGAGAAGAGCGATTTTCGGTTGAAAATTAATGAAAAATCGTCATTTTCGATCAAAAATGATGGAAATGGGCAAAAAATCATATTTCGGTGAAAAATTAAGATAGAGACATGATTTTTGGCTTCAAATGAGCTCCACAGAGTACACTTCTAGGGAAAAATCAGCAAATTATTCCTACCGGACTGAAAAAATTGGAGACTTTCAATCAGAAAAAATAAGTGATATCCTAGCCAAAAATCCCCTCCCGGGGAAAAAAGCTTGGACAAGTACATTTGTTGGTGATCCCCATTTCCATTTGTTTTCACAGAAAAATCTAATCCCCCCTTGACAAAAATTGGAAACGCCAACAAAATGAAGAATTTAAGAAAACCAAAAAAAAAAAAAATTCAAGAAGATTGAGAAAAATGCAAGAAATGCGAGAATGGTAGAAAAAAATTAATGGTATTCGCTCGGCATAAAAAATTCTGATATCTCTAAAAGGACAAGTATTCCCTGTCTGAAAATCATGTTGATGTTCGAAAATCAATTAACGAGAAAAAAGAAAATCTTCCAAAAAGACACGTCTCAAAAAAAGGAACCCCTAAATACAAAATGGCGAATCGACAGAAAAACTTCATAAAAAAATACAAAACTAAAGTTTGCCATCATATGTCGAGCGTATGCGCACAGAGTACTTGGCCGGCCCGAAATTTTTTGTATTAGCTTCCGCTGTTTGTAGATAGGTAGAACAACTCGGTTGTATTCATGAGAAAAATGATAAGCGCTACACAAATGTCACTGAACGTTGTACATTCAAATGAATTAGTACAAATTCAAATTTTTCTCTCAATTTGATATACAATTAATTAATTAAATCATTTGCGCAACATCTTACACAAGTATGGATACGTAGAAAAATAACAACTGATCACTAATTAAGGTGGAGCTAAATATTATATCAAATGACCCGTAATGCGTCGATAAAAATTGCCCTTCTAGCAATTTTTTGTATTACTAGCTTGAAATATAAATCGTTTTAGGAGAGAACCTTGATTGACTCGAGATTTTCGCCAAGCTTTCGCGTGTCTTTTCTAAGAAGATTTCTGAAACCAAATAATTACGTTATGCCAAGATTAACCAAGCTGAGCACTTGCATTCAAAATTTCGGGCCGGCCAAGTACTCTGTGCGCATACGCTCGACATATGATGGCAAACTTTAGTTTTGTATTTTTTTATGAAGTTTTTCTGTCGATTCGCCATTTTGTATTTAGGGGTTCCTTTTTTTGAGACGTGTCTTTTTGGAAGATTTTCTTTTTTCTCGTTAATTGATTTTCGAACATCAACATGATTTTCAGACAGGGAATACTTGTCCTTTTAGAGATATCAGAATTTTTTATGCCGAGCGAATACCATTAATTTTTTTCTACCATTCTCGCATTTCTTGCATTTTTCTCAATCTTCTTGAATTTTTTTTTTTTTTGGTTTTCTTAAATTCTTCATTTTGTTGGCGTTTCCAATTTTTGTCAAGGGGGGATTAGATTTTTCTGTGAAAACAAATGGAAATGGGGATCACCAACAAATGTACTTGTCCAAGCTTTTTTCCCCGGGAGGGGATTTTTGGCTAGGATAATTTATATCGCAAAGCTAAAGCCAAAGCCAGGTCTATCCATTGCCAGCTCTGGACCCGTGGGGGCCGTATCTACGCGCGTAAATCTCACGGTGCTCGTGAGATACTTATTTCTTCTGACTCTGACTTGGCGAAGCTCGATTGACCCATTGTAAACCCTGCTCCTATTTGTACTGGTGCCACTGGCGTCAATGCCGCTCTTATGCATTCTATATCGTTGACCGGATTAAAGATTGCCCATTTCAATGTAAATTCGCTTTTGGGTCATTTCGATATGTTTTTAGAATATTTTACACGGACCTCTTTTCACGTGATTGCCATCACTGAGACTTGGCTGCACTCGCTTATCTCCGATGCTCTCGTGAAATTCGACAATTACGTGCTCTTACGACACGACCGAACTGTCAAGCGAGGTGGCGGCGTTGCCGTCTATGTGCGCGAGTCATTAAAGGTCAGGGTTCTCGAGCTTTCGCCTAACACTACACTTAGTGAGCCCGAGTATATGATATTGGAGTTATTAATTGGTGACAGCCATCATGTTCTGTTTTCCGTCATTTATCGTAGACCAAAGGGTATATTGTTTAACGATTTCTTGAATGTTTTCTCACGACACTCTTTTGCTTCCTCCAATATTATTATAACGGGCGATCTTAATTGTAACCTTCTTAATGTTAACTTTGAGTCTCAGTTTTTAATTGACCTTGTGTCTTCCCAGTCATGGGTCACTGTTGAATCTGAAGCAACCCATCATTCCTGTTCGTCTGAATCGTGGCTGGATGTTTTCATCATTGATAGCATGAATAAACTTATTCGTTACTGTAACCGTTCATCGCTGGACATGACCTTATTGAATTGACTTATAAACTTGATTGTCCGTTACCTATGAATCTGACTATAATGCGCCGCAATTTTACCAATTTTGACTCTACTGAATTATTACTCACTTTCTCTCACATGTTTAATCTTGACTCAAATGTACGCACGCAATCTCGCCCAGTAGATACTACGGTTGAGTCTCAGCTTGACAGATTGTGCAAGTGTCTGATCGTTGCTCTCAATTCACACGCGCCTATTACATCGTTTAATGTATCGAAACCGCACGCTCCATGGCTCACTAGCGATATTAGGAACCAAATAAAGAAGAAGAACATCCTGTACAAGCAAGCGAGAAGATCTGGCGATGTTCTTCAGCTCGCCATCTTTAGGCTCTATCGTAACAATCTCGCACGTAATCTCAAGCTTGCCAAACCGTCCTTTCAGTTTGCCAAATTGTCAAATATTTCAGATCCGTCTCGGTTGTGGCGTGAACTTGGTCGCTTGGGGCTTGTTAAATCAAACTCGTCCTCATGTCTCAATTTCTTCACTGCAACCGAGCTCAACGAATTCTTTGTTAAAATTTCCAGTGCTCATGCTCCCTGCCAACCAGCTGATTTCGCACACTGGGCAAATCAACTTGAAACCGCTAACGAGCTGCTCAACTTTACTCCTGTTACTGCCGACGAAATTTCCAAGCTACTCTCACTGTCCCCGCCTTCTCACACTGCTGGCCCGGATGGTATCTCTGCATTTGTGATTCACACTGCTTTACCTCTCATATCTCAATCGATTGCCTCCATTTTCAACCAATCTCTCGCGTGTGGATATTTTCCTTTGCCCTGGAGACGTGCGTATATTAGACCGTTGCTCAAATCAAACCCACCCCTGTCGCCGTCAGATTGTAGACCTATAGCCAATCTTTGTGCGCTTTCTAAAATCCTCGAGCGCGTTGTTCTCGATCAAATTAACACCTTTTGCTCTGCACGTAACGTGTTTGATTCACGGCAATCTGGCTACAGAAAGTACTACAGTACTCAAACGGCCCTACTTCGTATTTGTCATGATGTGGGGCGCGCAGTTGACGAAAGGAAAGTCACTGTACTTGTCCTTTTCGATTTCAGTAAAGCGTTTGACACGGTTCCTCATCTTAACTTGCTAACAAAATTGCGTAATATCGGCTTCTCTTATAAAGCTCTCCAGTGGTTCCACTCTTACTTAACCAACAGATCCCAAGCAGTCATTGACAAGCTGGGAACCTGCTCAGATTGGCTGCAAACAACTATGGGGGTACCTCAAGGTTCTGTTTTAGGTCCTATACTTTTTTCACTTTACATTAACGACATAGCCTCAGTCTTAAATTACACCAACCATATGTTATTTGCTGATGACCTCCAGATTTTATCTAGCTGTTCTCCGGCTGATCTTACTCGTGAAATTGTTAACATAAACATTGATGTGGAGTCCATTGCTCGGTTCGCTTCTGACAACGGATTGAAACTGAATTTAAAAAAATCCAAGGTCATTATCCCGGGAAGTAGTGCTTTCATCAATCAGATTGACCTTAGTGCTTTACCTCCAATCACTGTAAACAATGTTTCGCTTCCCTACGTTAACGAGGTCAAGAATTTGGGAGTAACTTTTTCTTCTAACCTTTCCTGGAGGAGACACGTGTTAATGCTATCAAAAAGTGTTCATTTTTCTCTCTACAGACTCAAGTTTAATAAGACAGCGCTATCCCCAGAGCTCAGAATAATGCTAGTTAAGTCGCTAATCTTCCCGATACTGGTTTATTGTTGTCTTGTTTTTATTGACTTGACGGATAAACTAAATGGTGTTCTCCAGAGACTGGTGAACTACTCCATCAGGTTCATCTTTGATTTACGTCATGATGTCCACATAACTCCACATCGCAAGCGTCTTGGTTGGTTGACGGTCGAGGCTAGAAGACGTTATTTTTTGGGTGTAATGACGTTCAATATACTCAGGGGCAATGCCCCGTCATATTTAATTGAATTATTCCCACCTGCACGGCCAGCTATTCGCCCTTCTCGTCTCACAACTCCACTTACTTTCCTTATTCCCACTTACCGCACAGCCTCCTACCGGAACTCCTTTGTCCTGTCCGCAATGGATTTTTTGCATTCGCTCCCTACTCATGTTAGCTCTTCTACTTCTCTATCTCTTTTTAAGAAAAATTTGTTGGCCTACTTACTGGCAGCTGATAGCGATCCTGGCGGCGGCTTGTGATTATTCTGGCTGCATGTTTACCTGCTCTGACTATTTTTAAGTTTCATGCGCTTATTTTCCTGTTATTTATTGCGTTTAGCCTATTATTATTTTTGATGCTTATTTTACACTGCGTTTATCTTATCATTTTTTACACTGCGTTTATCCTATTATTATTTAAGTGCGTTTATTGCGACTGTGTTTATTGTGACTACCTAAGTTTGTTATTATAATTGTGAGCATAGACTCCTCTGCACTCTCTTAAGCAGAGATATGTATCATCTGTATCCTATTATTGTACTTTCGTTACGAGGTTAACCCTAGCTTAAAAATGTTTGTGCTCCTTGCCTCAAGGCTCACGCCAAGGCTTAAAAATAAATTCAATCAATCAATCAATCTCTCTCTCTCTCTCTCTCTGGAGAGTGGTGTCACCGATCGCGCCTGATGCCTTTTGCCTTAGCTACCTTTGTCGCTGGTACCTTTTACCTTGGAGCAGTTCCTTCGCCATCTGAACCCTGAAGTCTCTCGCGGCTACAGCTTCTATTCGCTGCGCCCGTTTCCAGCGAACACCACCGACAATGCAACCGGACATCGTGCTCGTGGATTTGAGTAGCGTCGAGTCGGAGGATTTCGTCGAGGAACGAGACCTGAGACGCCGCGGTAGCCGTTCAAGGACACCGAGACGTTGGCAGAGAACTCCATCATGGTCGGCTACCGCGGCGTCTCAGGTCTCGTTCCTCGACGAAATCCTCCGACTCGTCGCTACTCAAATCCACAGGCACGATGAGAGAGAGCGTCGCCGACGCCGATGAACCCCGCGGAACTCGAGGAGGAATTGGGAGCCACGGTCATCCTGGAAAAAGTGCGCCGCGCGCTCGATGACGTTCGGCCACGGGACTTTGACGACAACCCGCTCTTCGACGGGATCCGGCAGTACGCCGACTGTATGGCCGCTTGTGAGATTGTACGGCCCGGTTTCTCCGATGAGTTGGGCATACTCGTCAGGGCGCTGACGCACACGGAGGTAGGCTATTGCCCGATTGTGAACGGGCTGAGGAGGGACCCAGGATGCGAGCCGTCACTCGCACTCGATCGGGATTTTTCCGCGACCCGCGAAGCCGATGACATCCCGGTTAGGGGTGTGGCGACGCAGACGCCCGCCAACCCTCCAACAGCGGTGTGCACCGAGCCAGCTCCGATCGCCTCCACGAGCCGCGCCTGGTCGGAGACTTCACTAAGCCAGCCGACCGCACCTTCCACCACGCAAAGCGCCGCGCCTGAGACCGGGAGCGCCCAGGATCCATTGCCACAAGACTCCCGCGTTAACCCCAATTGGCCGCCTCACGGGCATTGCTACAACTGTTGGCGAGCTGGGCACCGACGCCAGGATTGCCCGGAGCCCATGGGCATATTTTGCTTTCTCTGTGGGTGGAGAGGCTTGACAATCCGAACTTGTCCCACGCACGCGGCGGCATACATCAGGGAGACGCGAATCCGCAACATGAAAACCCGTAAACCCCGCGGCCCCAAGCGCTGACGCGGTCCACCTTGGTGGTTCATTTGTTTATAGGCTTTCGCCTGTTACAAAGTTCAGTCTTTCATCTTTTCTATTTTATCTTATTTTTATCTTTATGTGCTTCTATTACTTTTACTTTGTACTTTTATATTCGCTTTATAACCCTAACATAGAGGCTCTAATCTTGCAGACCTCGAGAGCATAGTAAGCCAGATTTTTCGCGTTACTCCTAAGTCTTCCTTACAAAACTGTTCAATACTTCAAGATGTCATATGCGATTTTTTCTATTTTCATCTATTTGTACTTTTCTCTACGCTTACCGCTTGTCTAATATCTGCGCTATAACTTACTGTGTTCGCTTATATTTTGTCTACGCTTGAATAATGTTCTTCCACTTTTTTTTTAATTCTTGTGACTCTACCAGCAGCCTAAGCTGCCTACTCTGTATCTTACTTTATTTTATTATTGCCCCAAAGTTCGCTAGGGCATAACAATAAACTCAATTCAATTCAATTCTCTCTTATCGCAAGGGATTCAGCACTCAAACAGCGCTGTTGAAAATATGTCAAGATATTCGTCAAGCGATGCACAACAGAGAGTTAACGATTTTGGTACTGTTCGATTTCAGCAAAGCGTTTGACACTGTTTCTCATATTATCTTGCTTAAAAAACTCCGCAAGCTCGGCTTTGGGATCGGTGCACTTAAATGGATTTTTTCGTACCAAGCTAATAGATTGCAAGCCGTAATTGACTCAAATGGAATTTGCTCGCATTGGCTTACAACGACCTCGGGTGTCCCACAGGGTTCTGTACTTGGACCATTGCTTTTCTCGCTCTTCATTAACGACATTGGTAATGATCTTCTTTTTTCCAAGCAGATGATCTTCGCAGATGAAGTGCAAATCTATCTGAGTTGTCCACCGTCGGAACTGAATGCGGGTCTTTTAAAGATTGCTCATGATATAAAAATTATTGCCCGATATGCCGATTGCAATGGTCTCACGCTCAACTTGCAGAAAACTAAGATCCTTATCCAGGGAAGTGGTGCGTACGTCGGTCAATTAAATCTTAACGCGTTAATGCCCATAGTTGTCGGTGATACTGTTGTTCCCTACGTGTCCGAGGTTCGCAACCTAGGAATAATCATGTCATCGAACTTGTCATGGCACAAGCAGGTGATTGCAATATTGTAAAAAGGGGATTTTGCTCTCTATAAATTAAAACATCACGCCAGGTCGTTATCCTGGGAGCTAAGGGCTCTGCTCGTTAGATCGGTCGTTTTCCCGATTTTTGATTATTGTTGTCTCGTTATTAATGATCTAACCGATGAGCAGGACCTCAAGCTCCAAAGGTTGATGAGTGCTTGTGTCAGATTTATATTTTTACTAAAAAGGGATGAACACATAACACCCTATCGACGGCGACTTGGTTGGCTGTCAATTTCGTCTCGGCGTCGGTACTTTCTTGGAATTCAAATCCACAAAATCGTTCACATGAATGCTCCCCCCTATCTTCTTAATCTTTTTCCGCGTGCTCAACCTTCACTACGCCCTGCTCGCCATACGGAAGCTGTTCCGGTTTTCCACATTCCATTGCACAGAACAGCGACTCTTCGCAACTCGTTTCACCTAACATCTGTATTAGTCCAGGAACCGGGTATTTTTACGTGACACAGAGCCAGACCGATTCTCACCGACGGATTCTTGTAGGGCTCAAGTCCCTGATAAAGGCCTAATAGTTTCCAACCACAGATTTTGGGAGGCTTTTTTTTGCCACGCGGTCAAAGTTGGCAAAACCATGTTTTTGCGAGATAGCGCGGAAACTATCCATCGGAGAAGAAAAAAGTCGAATAACTATTTGTAGATATTAGAAAAACGAACAATTTGGCGGGTCGCAAATTAAAATCGGTTCATCAGTTCACTCGCAAAATATTAAAAACTAGCTAAAATGGCCATTTCTATTATAACAAATTATTGGTTCAAAAATTGATGTTGAGCCTTCAAAATCTCAGAATATATGCTCCCCGGTGCACTCAATAAGTGTGCAAAATTTGAGCCCGATCGGATTGATAGTTTTCGAGAAAATCCATTTGTTATTAAAAAACCGACTGTTTTCGCAAGGAATTTCTACACCGGGAGAGGGTCACAGCACAATGAAACCAAAACGAAATCATTCAGAAAGAATCAAACTATCGCATACGCTTTGGGGCAAATCGATTTTTTATAATTAAAGGGGTGAAAAACGGCTCCAAAAATGGGGTACGATTTTTACTCATAAACAATTAAAATTTCATCGCGAATTTCCAAGTTACAGAGTCGGGAGTGACATCATTCGAAAGCGGTTATTTTTATACGAATTTAGAAGAAGAAAAAATTGCGTAAAGTTAATTAGGGGGAGATAAAAAAATTGGTTTTTTAATAATTATTGCAGCTGCTCATTTCAACATAGAGAGCTGAAAATTGGACGGCGTACGGGGTGAGGCTTCTGCTACCTGGAGAAAAATTGGCGGAAAAATCCCATATAAATTTATTGTTTTCGGTGGAGTCTATGCGAGAGGCCAAATGTCACGTAGCGTTTGGCGGCAGAGTGGGGGTAGCCGTCTCCAACTCGCGCGCGCTCGCGTGAAAAGTGAATTCGCGCGTTCAAATTCGACCAACAAGCAATATCTCCGGACCTAATCAACTTATCGAGTTTGTTTTTTTTTTTTAAATCTGGGCTAATTTTTCTCGCTGAGTGTGGTTCCGCTATTCAAAATTCCGAAAGATCGAAAATTCACCTCCAAATTTGTTGTTAATTTTTTTTTTTTTCATTTTTTTTACACAGTTTTTTACACAACTTTTGGGTGAAATCAAATGAGAATGTTATCCTTGTGATCTTCTTCAACTACTGTACGGAAGGAAAAAAAAAACAATGCAAAATGCTTATACCCTGAAAAATAATGCATAATAATTTTAATTAGAAAGAAAAAATATTCTTCATACTTAAGAACATGTGGTTATCTCTCGTAGTCGCAATGGCTTCGAATAGTTAATTTTTTCTGGCAACGGAACGACACGTGCTCCGCTAAAAAAAACATTCTGCATTGAATTTTTTTCCCCTGCGTACAGTAGTTGGGGAACATCACAACGATAATATGTGCAATTGATTTCACCCGAAAGTTGTGTAAAAAACTGTGTTAAAAAAATGGAAAAAAAAATTAACAACAAATTTGGAGGTGAATTTTCGATTTTTCGGAATTTTGAACAGGCAAATCATGCTCAGCGGAAAAAGTTAGCCCAGGTTAAAAAAAAAAACAACTCGATAAGTTGATTATTTCCGTAGTGAAACGTTTTACTTTACGCGATGAGACGATTTCCGTCTCCCTCGCTGGGAAACGGGTTTGGACTCGAGGTTGATCCCTCTGGGAGGATTATCAAAGAATTGGGGAAATTAAACCATTAAAATTGACAGATACAGCAGCTCTCTCTTCGTAGCGCAAAACTCCGTGGAGAGTTTTGCGATGCCTCAGGGTGACGTGTGTGTGTTGTCAAAATTGACAAGTTCGACCCTTCATCATCGGCATTCTACGAATGGAAAAGAGATCGCTGCTGAAATGATAAAAACAAAAGTTAAATTAGGTTGATCGGAGCAAATTTATAGTGAAAGCGGGTGAAGCCCTGTGCGGTGTTAGAAAAGCGTTACTGGGAATGAAAAGAGTTTTTTAGTGGCGAATTAGACGTTCGTTAAGGCGGTGAGGAGTTTCGGAGTAACAGGAGCGCACGAGGGAGACGGAGCTCTACTCGAGCGCGGCGGTATTCCTCACGCACACACGCTGAAGGCGATGTGTCGTCGCCGGACTCGCGATCGTTTGTTTAATTGTAATCGTGACGAGAAGCGTCGGAATAGTCTTATTTGATTTAAATAGAATGCTCGTGGCGAGCGAGAGCAGAGCCAAGCGAGATATGCAGCGAATAAATATATTTGAATTATTGATTTTGAGCGTGAAACAAACGGAAGAAAATTTGGAGTGTTTTAAGTCTTGTGACGTGAAACGCCAGAGAGGCTGGCGGACAAGGCGAATCGTGCAATCCTTGGGACTTGCACGATTCTCGCGGCGGGAGCTGAAGCTTTTCTTGCAGCTGATCGCGTGCGTGCCGAGGGCATGCGAACAAAGCGCCAGTGAAGCCGGCGTACACAAAAAAAGGAAAACGATTCTAGCCGAATATCAAAGGATCGGTTCGAATCTCATGGCAGGCGCGAGAATTTTGTAATTTTAAGAATTAATCTCGCTGGACGTGTGCTTGCCGAGGGCACACGTACGATGCATCAGAGAAGCTGATGTAGCAAATAATTACGTCGACTCTCGTATCATGGTTCGGGAGTATAGAGTGTGTCGATGGTGATTTTAGCGGCGGTGCAGCGCGACAAGTCCCGAGACTTGTTTAATCGAAGTTAATCGCGGACAAACCTACCTAAGATCACCAGAAAAAAACTCGCTAATCCTGAGGTCGGAAAACCAGCGCAATGCAGGTACCTTGCCCAGGATTAGTTCCTAGCCACGAACTCAGGAAAAACGGTGGAGTTCGACTTGTAAAATTTATAAGTCCATTAATCGAGGAAGTTACTCACGACGTGTGAAGGTTCAGAAATTTGTTGTCGAATAATGATCTCGAGCTCACGTTACACGCGTTTATATAGATTATCGGGACGAGAGGAGAAGCTTCCCTTTCCCGGTACTTGGTGTGGTGACCGGTGGGGAATTGGTCAGGTGGGATGACCACCGAGCTCAATTTGACAACTTGTCGGGTTCTCACCCTCCGGGTGTGATTGTTGTTGTAATTGTCGTTTTTGGTAAAGGTAGTGGGACCGACGCGGATACCCGGAGTCGAGGATGTACGAGGAGGTATTTCGTCAACTTATGACAGGCGTGACAATTGAGGCGTGTCGTAGGGCCGTCTTATTAGTGTCTAGCCGCTGTGACGTCATAAGGAGGTGTAACGAGGACTCGCGTAACGAGGAGTGTCTTAGGCTTAGCCGAAATGGCGCCGCTTACCTCACCGCTCGTATGTGGGGAGGAGGACGTTCGTCGTTGCCGATATGGGTCGTTCCGTTACATCGCCCCCCCAAGGTCTTGCACGCCCTTGACAGGTTGGGCGAGATCTTGTGCCCTCTGTTCCTCTGTCTTGACCCTGTTTCCCGATGGCATTGGGAGTCTGGAATACTTCCGAGTGCATATCTCGTCTGTCCTCGGATCAGAGGCTGTTCGCTTGAAGCCGGCGTATCGTGCTTCGACATCCGGGTCAAAAATGATCTTGGGCACGGTGGGTGTGAGGGTGGCGTAAGTGCCCGATCGTCTGGGGGCAACCTTGGGTTTCTCGGGTCTTGTTGGAGGCTCTGGGGTCACGAATTTGCGGGCGATCTTAGTGGTCCCGGGTGCGAAGACGCTGGCTTCTCCGGGGCTGAAATTGAGCGCCTTTCGTTGCTTCCCTTCGTCAACGCGCAGGTGTTGGAAAAACCAGGGCTCGGTGTTCGTCTGCTTTGACTTGCCAGTCCTTGGACGGTGTCCCTTTGGTTGTCCTTTCATCGCGGGCTGGTAGGGACGAGCGCTGATGACCTTTCCGTCGTTGGAGCAGGTAGTTTGCGTCGCTTTATCCATGGTTCTGCAATTGGGAAAGTGTTTCATTGAGTAGGTTCTTCTGGACGGAGGTAAGGGCGTAAGTCACGGGTGTGGAACATTCCCCGTTCCTTGTCGCGCCCCAGGTGGCTGAGGACGTACGAATGGGAATGTATTTTCGCTGTTATGACGTAAGGTCCTTCATACAAGGGAAGGAATCTTGCGATAACCCCGATGTTTGGCTGGGAGATGGTCAGGGCTCGTGCGAGCACTTCGTCTCCGATTTCGTATTCGTGGAGTTTGTGGTTTTCGTTGTGCCGGTCCGCTTGCCTTTGTCGTTCTCGCTTCATGCGTTCTTTGGCCATGATGATAATATCTCCGTGCGTCCTGTCGGGTGCAGCTTGTTTCCGCAATAGTTTCTGCCACGGCCTTTCAGGTTTGTTTCCGAAATGGATTTCCCAGGGTGAGAACCCTGTGGCTTCGTGGTATGTTGTGTTGATGCATTCTTCGATTGTTGTTAACCAGCGGACCCACGAGCTATGTTTGCCTTTGGTCAGGGA
Organism: Diadegma fenestrale; assembly: GCA_037043255.1. Classification (NCBI taxonomy): domain Eukaryota; kingdom Metazoa; phylum Arthropoda; class Insecta; order Hymenoptera; family Ichneumonidae; genus Diadegma; species Diadegma fenestrale. Next base: position 3,103,828 of record CM073314.1, read on the forward strand.
TCGGAAGAACCGGCTTAACTCGCGATTCGTTCTTTCCACCGGGTTTGCCTGGGGGTGTCGGATGGAGGTCATTATTTTGGTTATCCCGTTCTCCTTGAGATGTTTTTCCCACTTGTGGGAGGTAAATTGCGTGCCCTGGTCGCTGAGAATGGCCTCGGGCTTGCCGTATTTGGGAAAGTAATCGTTGACTAATTTCTTCCACGTAGCTTCCGTGGAAGCCTTTCGCAGTCCGTACAGCTTGGTCAGCTTAGAGAAGACGTCGATGACCGCCAGGATGTAGCTTTGGCCGTACTGCCCGGTTGGTAGGGGTCCATAATAATCCAACGACACGAGCGCGTTTGGTTTCTCAGGGAGGATGCATTGCTGCTCGGCGTGGGTTCCTAACGTGTACACCTTGTTTCTCTGGCAGTCGTCGCAATATGCGAGCGTTTTGCGGATGGTTCGTGCCAGATTCGGGTAGTAGAAGTCATCTTTCAGCAAGAAGAAGCACTTCCTTGCTCCAGCGTGTGCGTAGGTGTGATGGCATTCATAGATGAGATCCTTCACTCCCTGTGGGGGTACGATCACTCGTTCCTTCCCGCCTCTGCAGTGATAGAGGATGCCGTCCTTGAGGCAATGATTCGAGGGTTCGTTCTTCTTTAGGGCTTCGCGCAGAGCTTGGCAGGCGGCGTCTTGCTCTTGGAGCGGTTTCAGTCGCTTGATTGTCTCAAGGAGTGCCCGACGTGTTCGGCATCTAGTTGGGCGATGGTCACTTGTTCACCTGGTTTGGACCGTTCCCGCCGGCTGAGGAGGTCGGCTACTAAGTTCCGTTTGCCTTCGCAGTGTTCAATTCGAGGGTGATACTCTTGTATCCCGAGGGTCCACCGGGTAATCCTGGCGTGAGAAAGCTTGCATTCTCGTAGGAACGTTAAGGCTATGTGATCTGTAACGATGATCACCTCTGACCCGAGGAGATAGGTGCGGAATTTGCTCAGCGCCCAGACAATCGCGAGCAGCTCCTTTTCTGTGGTGGTGTATCGGAGCTCTAGCCCTTTAATCGTGCGGCTCGCGAAGTGGAGGACTTGGTGTTCGTCCATGTCGTTTTTTTGGTATAAGATGGCGCCGAGTGCGAAGTCGCTCGCATCCGTTTGTACATAGAATGGTTGGTTTTTGATGGGGTAGTAAAGTATGACGCTCTTACAGAATTTGGACTTCACGTTCTGGAAGGCTTGGTCTTCCGCGTCTTCCCACTTCCAGCTCGTTCCTTTGGTCAGTAGGTGCAGTAGGGGTTGGGTGGATGATCCGTGCTCGCGGGTGAACTTGCTGTAATAGTTCACCAGCCCTAGGAACCCTCGAAGCTGTTTGACGTTTTTTGGGGTGGGAAAATTTTGGATGGCGTCGATCTTGTCGGGGTCAGGTTTAATTCCTTCTCGCGTCAAAATGTGGCCAAGGAATTTCGTTTCTTGCTTAAAGAAATGTGACTTTTCGAGGTTGAGGGTCAGGCCGTGTTTTCTGAATCGTAGGAACAGCTGCTTCAGATTGTCCAGGTGTTCTTCGTATGTTTCGGACGTGCATAGGAGATCGTCGACGAAGTTCAAGATGTTGTTCAAACCCTTGAGAACAGGGTCGAGGCTTCGGACTAGGCTGGCTGTGCTGGTGCGGAGTCCGAATGGTGTTACGCGGAATTCGTAACATTTTCCCCGGTGTAGGAACGCGGTATACTGCCTCGAATCTGCGTGTAGTGGAACCTGCCAAAAACTGGCCCTCATATCAAGGGAGGACATGAACGTGGCCTTCTGACATTCCTGGAATAGCTCAATTGTTCCCTCCATTTGCTCGTAGTCAGGCTCGAGAATTTGATTTATCCTCCGGGCGTCAAGGCAGAGGCGGACGCCGCCGTCCTTTTTGCCGGATATCAGTAACGGGCTACTGTATTTGCTGGAGGATCGTTGGATGATCTCGTTCTTGAGGAGGGTTTCTATTTCTTTGTCGACTTCCCCCCGGTAGGCAAGGGGGATGGGGTAATTCATGGCCTTGAATGGCTCGTGTGTTTTGACTTTGAGGACGTGCTCGTAGGTGTTGAGCAGTCCTGGCCGCTTGCGGAACACGTCGCGGAATTCGCTCAGGAGAAGGGAAAACCTTTTCTTCTGGTCTTTCGTTAGTCCCGAAGTTTCGCGCGTTTTGTTTTGTATTTCTTCGTCACTGACTTGGTCGTCCTCTTCACGCAACGCGTGTATGTTTGTCTCGCCGTCTGGTTTGTCAAGGTCCAGGTCGGCGGTGTAGTGTGCGTCCCGGACGTGCGGTTGGTTGACCGTGATGGTGTTTGTTCCAAAGTCGAGAACTGAGCGGGTCTTCACGAGGAAGTCGATTCCCAGGATACAGTCGTTCGTCAGCTTTGGGACGATCAGGATGGATACATGGTCGCAAAAGGCTTTAATCCCGATGGAGGCGAAAATTGGAAGCGTTACAGGGACTCCTCGACCTTTCGTTGCACCGGTAACTGTCATTCCGGTTAGTGGGAGGGATGGACAGGCCAGTAGACTTTTATGGCGGCGGAAGAATTCTTCAGATATCGCCGTCACTTCGCTTCCTGTGTCTACGAGGGCATTGACGGACGTGTCTTGTAGTTGTATCGTGAGAGTTGGGCATTTCTTTTTCGTGCGAGTCGCGGTTTCTACTTCGCCCTCTAGAAACTCCGACCGCAGGTCCTTTCCGAGGCCGATCGTCACCTCGGTTATATACCAGGTTGCGGAGGTGACGAGTCGTCGTTTCCCGGGTCTGCAGCTACCTCAGGCTCACTTTCCGTAGGCGTTTCCTCAGAGGCTTCGAGGCTCCGTATGTTCGCCCTTTTGTCTCTTGGCTGGTTCCTTTGGGTGTTTTGATCCGGTTTTTTAGCGTTGTGGTATTCTGGTTTGCTCTCCTTACGTTGCTCTTGGGGTGCCCGCGGCTCCGAGTTTCGAGAGTCGTCTCTTGGACCTTGATTGTAGAAGCGGTTCTGTTGTGGAGGTTTTTCCCTCTCTTTGTTTCCCGGAGTCTCCTCGTCTAACGACGAAAGCAGATCCAGGAGGTGGGGTAGCGTCTCGATGCAACTCGTGCGGATCGTGGTCCGGACGTCTTCCGGAAAATGTCTTTTAATTTTGTGAACGATTTCCCTGTCGGTCAAAGGTGGGCGGAGCTCTTTTGCGAGCCCGATTAGGGACAGGGCGTATGCAAACCGAGACGTTTTCTTGCGGGGGTCGAACCAGTCGTATTCAAGCTTGCTCTTGACATGGTTCTGTCGATCCTCGCTCCAGAATCGTCTCGCGAACTCCGTCTCGAAAGTGTCCCAGTTGGGAATGTCGTTCCGGACAATTTTCCACCATTGGAGAGGCGTGTCCTTGAGGCATTGGGATATCAAGACGTGAAAGTCGTTTCCATGGGAGAATAATTGGCGATAGGATCGCAAATCCGCGAGGAACTGCAGTGGCAGCTCGTGAGCTTTCCCACTGAAGATTGGGGCTTCTACTCGAAGAGCTCCTACTGCGCTTCCTGATTGCATATTGCTTTGGTGCAATTCAGGGTTATCCCGCGGTTCGTGCGCATTCCTTCTCGTATTATTTTCGTTTCGTTCGTTTAAGCTGGCGACGTATTCACTGGGCAAGCCCAGGCGCCCTAAATCAATCGCGGTGCCCGGTGCAGTGCGATGCACGGCGGCCCGCGCCGGATTTCTCTCTCTCTCTTCGCCACACCAATTCGACGCGTTGCCCTTAGGGTTGTGGGGGTAGAGGGTGGACGACGGAACGTCGAGTCGCCAGGTGTCCGGGGGGGTGTTTGGAGGTGCTCTCTCGTTTTTGTTGCCAGAGATGTGGCTGATAACGAGATCTTGGAGTGCATCAATGCGCGATGTGAGCGATTGGGTGAAACTCTTTAGGGTTTCGTCTCTTATTTTCGCATCTTCGTCCATTTTCTTTGCTATCTCCGCAAGGAGGATTACGGAGGGTTCCGCTTGGTCGCTCTCGAGAAATGAGAGCGAGCTAGTGCGTGAGAGAGGGGGGGGAAGGTCCGATCTCCGAAAGAATTTCCTATGGTTCTTTCGTTTTGGCCCATTTTGCCCCGACTCTGCTCGTTGTGTGCTTGCACGTTCATGCCCAGGAGGGGGCAACGAGTGGTCGCTGTGTTGGAGGCCACTGGCTACCTCTCCGTCTCCGAAAATCTCGGAACGTGGGGGAATTAGTAATTTTTCGTTTTTGGGAACGGCTCCGCCTTTGTCACTACTCATGTTGGAGTGAGGTTTATGGCCTTGTTTACCGTAATTCTCCTCCGATGGGAATTTCGAAAATCTTTCTCTCTGCTCTTATTTTTCAGGAATTAAATTTGCACGTGTCGATCGCCGACTCGCTTACGCGCGAGACTGGGCGCAATGTTTCGACAGGATTGTTTTTCCCGAGAATTTCTGGCTAGGCTTTGTTCGAGCTCACCGAGCGCGTTAATCCCTCGCAATTGGAATGAATATTTTTCTCGCTTCGGAGGATTAACGCTCTCAGAGGATTAACGCGCGTTCTGGCGGTGCCTCTTCGGTAATCTTGCTTCGATTGCCTTGTTTATTTCGATATTTACTCTCCATGCAACAGGCGGTGGTATTTCTCGACTCTGAGCCGGCTATTTCGAAAAAGCTAAGTCTGGTGATCTCTCTGGTTTGCGTCGCGGTATTGTCGACGCTTGGGATCTTTGGCGTGATATTTTCTTTTCTCTTGTTCGCGCCTTTCGTACTCGCGCGAGATGGTTTTAGGTCTCAAGCATTGGAACGCTTTTGAATTGTTTGATTCGATTGAGATTGGCGAAAGTTAAATTTGTTGTCTCCCTTTAATCTCTTTTCCTTGATGCTTCTCTAGGAATGCGATATTTCCTCGAGTCCCTGTTCGGGCGCCATTGAAACGTTTTACTTTACGCGATGAGACGATTTCCGTCTCCCTCGCTGGGAAACGGGTTTGGACTCGAGGTTGATCCCTCTGGGAGGATTATCAAAGAATTGGGGAAATTAAATCATTAAAATTGACAGATACAGCAGCTCTCTCTTCGTAGCGCAAAACTCCGTGGAGAGTTTTGCGATGCCTCAGGGTGACGTGTGTGCGTTGTCATAATTGACAAGTTCGACCCTTCATCATCGGCATTCTACGAATGGAAAAGAGATCGCTGCTGAAATGATAAAAACAAAAGTTAAATTAGGTTGATCGGAGCAAATTTATAGTGAAAGCGGGTGAAGCCCTGTGCGGTGTTAGAAAAGCGTTACTGGGAATGAAAAGAGTTTTTTAGTGGCGAATTAGACGTTCGTTAAGGCGGTGAGGAGTTTCAGAGTAACAGGAGCGCACGAAGGAGACGGAGCTCTACTCGAGCGCGGCGGTATTCCTCACGCACACACGCTGAAGGCGATGTGTCGTCGCCGGACTCGCGATCGTTTGTTTAATTGTAATCGTGACGAGAAGCGTCGGAATAGTCTTATTTGATTTAAATAGAATGCTCGTGGCGAGCGAGAGCAGAGCCAAGCGAGATATGCAGCGAATAAATATATTTGAATTATTGATTTTGAGCGTGAAACAAACGGAAGAAAATTTGGAGTGTTTTAAGTCTTGTGACGTGAAACGCCAGAGAGGCTGGCGGACAAGGCGAATCGTGCAATCCTTGGGACTTGCACGATTCTCGCGGCGGGAGCTGAAGCTTTTCTTGCAGCTGATCGCGTGCGTGCCGAGGGCATGCGAACAAAGCGCCAGTGAAGCCGGCGTACACAAAAAAAGGAAAACGATTCTAGCCGAATATCAAAGGATCGGTTCGAATCTCATGGCAGGCGCGAGAATTTTGTAATTTTAAGAATTAATCTCGCTGGACGTGTGCTTGCCGAGGGCACACGTACGATGCATCAGAGAAGCTGATGTAGCAAATAATTACGTCGACTCTCGTATCATGGTTCGGGAGTATAGAGTGTGTCGATGGTGATTTTAGCGGCGGTGCAGCGCGACAAGTCCCGAGACTTGTTTAATCGAAGTTAATCGCGGACAAACCTACCTAAGATCACCAGAAAAAAACTCGCTAATCCTGAGGTCGGAAAACCAGCGCAATGCAGGTACCTTGCCCAGGATTAGTTCCTAGCCACGAACTCAGGACAAACGGTGGAGTTCGACTTGTAAAATTTATAAGTCCATTAATCGAGGAAGTTACTCACGACGTGTGAAGGTTCAGAAATTTGTTGTCGAATAATGATCTCGAGCTCACGTTACACGCGTTTATATAGATAATCGGGACGAGAGGAGAAGCTTCCCTTTCCCGGTACTTGGTGTGGTGACCGGTGGGGAATTGGTCAGGTGGGATGACCACCGAGCTCAATTTGACAACTTGTCGGGTTCTCACCCTCCGGGTGTGATTGTTGTTGTAATTGTCGTTTTTGGTAAAGGTAGTGGGACCGACGCGGATACCCGGAGTCGAGGATGTACGAGGAGGTATTTCGTCAACTTATGACAGGCGTGACAATTGAGGCGTGTCGTAGGGCCGTCTTATTAGTGTCTAGCCGCTGTGACGTCATAAGGAGGTGTAACGAGGACTCGCGTAACGAGGAGTGTCTTAGGCTTAGCCGAAATGGCGCCGCTTACCTCACCGCTCGTATGTGGGGAGGAGGACGTTCGTCGTTGCCGATATGGGTCGTTCCGTTACAGTAGATATTGCATGTTGGTGCAATTTGAACGCGCGAATTCACTTTTCACGCGAGCGCGCGCGAGTTGGAGACGGCTACCCCCACTCTGCCGCCAAACGCTACGTGACATTTGGCCTCTCGCAAAGACTTCACCGAAAACAATAAATTTATATGGGATTTTTCCGCAAATTTTTCTCCAGGTAGCAGAAGCCTCACCCCGTACGCTGTCCAATTTTCAGCTCTCCATGTTGAAATGAGCAGCTGCAATAATTATTAAAAAAACTAATTTTTTTATCTCCCCCTAATTAACTTTACGCAATTTTTTCTTCTTCTAAATTCGTATAAAAATAACCGCTTTCGAATGATGTCACTCCCGACTCTGTAACTTGGAAATTCGCGATGAAATTTTAATTGTTTATGAGTAGAAATCGTACCCCATTTTTGGAGCCGTTTTTCACCCCTTTAATTATAAAAAATCGATTTGCCTCAAAGCGTATGCGATAGTTTGATTCTTGCTGAATGATTTCGTTTTGGTTTTATTGTGCTGTGACCCCCTCCCGGTGTAGAAATTTCTTGCGAAAACAGTCGGTTTTTTAATAACAAATGGATTTTCTCGAAAACTATCAATCCGATCGGGCTCAAATTTTGCACACTTATTGAGTGCACCGGGGGCATATATTCTGAGATTTTGAAGGCTCAACATCAATTTTTGAACCAATAATTTGTTATAATAGAAATGGCCATTTTAGCTGGTTTTTAATTGTTTGCGAGCGAACTGATGAACCGATTTTAATTTGCGACCCGTCAAATTGTTCGTTTTTCTAATATCTACAAATAGTTATTCGACTTTTTTTTTCTCCGATGGATCGTTTCCGCGCTATCTCGCAAAAACATGGTTTTGCCAACTTTGACCGCGTGGCAAAAAAAAGCCTCCCAAAATCTGCGGTTGGAAACTATCAGGCCTTTATCAGGGACTTGAGCCCTACACGAATCCGTCGGTTAGAATCGGTCTGGCTCTGTGTCACGAAAAGGGCTCTTTTCATACCCGGTTCCCGGACTATATATTTTTGGCACGCTCTACCAGCGGCCATCACGTCAATAGATTCGATATCTGCATTGAAAAGTAAATTACACGATTATTCATTTGCGCAAGAGGATAATCATGTTTCACAACTAGGCTAAGAATAGATGTTTATTTATTATCGATTATTTATTAATTATCTATTACTTTTATTTACTTGTATTTCTAGCCGGATTAAGCATGCGTGCGATATCTGCGATTGCCTTTGCGAAATTTTGCTTCCCTCGCTTCATGCTATCATGATTTCTTTTTTTTCCACTGCGATTTGTCAAATGTATTTCTCGATTGCATGTATTATCTCCTATACTTTGTTTATTTTAGTTTACTTTATTTTATCTCCACTATTTTACTATAACCACTATTGCATCTTTTCTCTTTGTAATCTCGTGGTCAAGAGCAAAAATGTATTTTTGTAAACGATCCTGTGTAATTGCCTTATGGATTTTTAATCCAAGGCATATTAAATAAATCAATCAATCAATCAATCAATCAATCAATCTCTCTCTCTCTCTCTCTCTCTCTCTCTCTCTCTCTCTCTCTCTCTCTCTCTCTCTCTCTCTCTCTCTCTCTCTCTCTCTCTCTCTCTCTCTCTCTCTCTCTCTCTATCCTCTCTCAATCTACCTCCCTTGCCCCTAAATCAGCCCATTTTTGACTTCGCTGACATCACGGCTGAATCTCTGATTTCTGTTCTGCCTAATTCTCTCTCGCTCTCCCAAGGTCCTGATTCCCTGTCGATGTATGCAATCCTCTAAGCCGGCCCTCTCCTCATTCAGCATCTTTTGAACATTTTCAATTCTAGCCTATGCCTCTCCATCTTCCCTGCTCTTCGGAAAAAAGCTTTCATTCGACCGCTGCTCAAGTCCGTCCCACCCGCGTCTCCGTCTGACACTAGACCCGTTGCCAACCTGTCCGAATTATCCAAGGCGCTTGAGCGGCTTGTCTCTAAGCAGATCTTGCAGTTCCTCACAGCAAATGACCTTGCTGATCCCTTTCAGTCGGGGTTTAGACGGGTGTACAGTACTCAGACGGTCTTGCTCAAATTGAGTCAGGACATTAGGCAGGCCGTTGATAATCGGAGGTTGACGGTTCTGGTTCTCTTCGACTTCAGCAAGGCTTTCGACACAGTGCCCCATCATTTGCTTCTCCTCAAACTTCGTCTTCTGGGATTTTCTGACAGGGTTCTCGCCTGGTTCTTTTCGTATCTATCGAATCGATCCCAAGCAGTCTTGGATGACAGAGGTCTGGCATCATCGTGGCGGGACACCAACATTGGTGTCCCCCAGGGTTCGGTGCTGGGACCGCTTCTGTTCTCTCTTTTCATCCGTGATATTGGAAATGGCCTGCGCTTCTCCAAGTATCTCACATATGCGGATGACACACAAATTTATCTGACTTGCTTTCCTAATGAATTGGCTCGTGCCCTGTCGGATTTGTCCCGGGATGTGAAATATATTTTCGATTACGCTTCTAACTCTGGGCTCACGCTGAACCTTGCGAAGTCGAAGATCATGATTTTGGGCAGTGGTGCTTAAGTATGATATAGAGGCGGTTTTCAACTCGGGCCACCACGGGGGGGGGGGTGAGGGAGCGGGGAAGAAAATGCGGGGTGCGGGTTATGGGAGGGGGAGCGGGGAAGGAAGCGTGGGTGTTGATTTATGGCCCTCCCCCCCTCAAATTTGAAGTCCCCCCTCAGATTTTTCATCGTTTGTGAGGCTAATTATAGATTTTTAATGTGTTCCATAATTTATGGCCGAGTGTTGAGTGTTGTTCGAAGAATTCTCAGAAAGGAAAACTTTTAGATCTATTTTATGTATATTAATAGAAAAATTAAAAGTCGGCTGTGACATCGGCGTGCGCGGGAGAAGGGGGGAAATTTACTTCCGTTGTAGCTGGATGAAACTAATTTTAGAAAATTAGGGCATCCGGAAACACTTGGAACATTTCCGAATTAATCTGACACTTGTCGTCAAGATGAATAGATGTGCGAGTTTCTGTACAATTCATCCGTTGAAAGAGGGGTGGGAATTGACAGCTTCCGAGCTCGAGTCTCTTCCTAACGCTTTTTTTGTTAAAGTATTATAGTGGATTTATCGATTATCTGTGGGATCGTTTACCGGAAAGATTGCAATGCGATAGTGAGATTGTGTCATATCGCAAATGTAATGATCATTTCAACCAGCCGTGGGAGCGGGTCCATGTTGATGCACCGGGGCCTACACGTCGAGATTGTGAGGAATGCGCTATCATGCAAGAGCTCGTGTATGAATATGCAATTAAACACACCAAAAATCCGAGAGAATTGATGAGAAGTGAGCTTCAAATTATTTCACCAACTGTTTTTAAAAAATACTTCAGTGATTTTACGGATATCTTATGGAATTGTATGCCAAGTTATTATCATTGTGACAAAGAAATCGCATCATATCGTCGATGTTATGAACATTGGAATACATCTTCAATGGAAGATCATATCGATGGTCCACACAACGGCGCAACTGTAAAAAGTGTCATGAGAGCACCTAATCTGTTTGGGATGCAGCTGTGCAGGAGAAAAAAAAATTTGACCTAGTTAGAGAACTCATGATCGACTCTATAAATAAAAATTATGTGGAGAAGGGATGAACTGGAGGAAGGATATGGGTACAAATAGTGCGAGCGGAGGAAGAATTTAAATCATAGTTTCACGAGCTCGAAACAAGACGCAATCTTCGTATATTCAAGTAAATATGGATTTTTCTGGAATCAACCGAATCACCACGCAGTCCGACTTTCTTCCAACGAAAAAGCTGGCAGATCTCACATTCGAGGGTGACTACATCATTACCGATATTCGGTTGCTCAAGACGAGATATGGGGAACGATACGTTGCTGACATCAAAGGAGAATTCGCAGTCTTCTTCGGTAAGAAGACTGCGAACTCGTGCACCGGACGACTCGTGCCGGTGCACGAGTCGTCCGTGCATTCGAAGAAAATTCTGCACTGTTTGAGGAACTGCTGAAAACTGCACGTGCCGGGCAACTAGCGATGAAGTATCTTGGTGAAAAGTTGAATGGTATTGAATTCCACATTGTTTGAAATTGCGTCGAAAAAAATTATAAATATAATTGTAAAACATCGATATGAAGGAGAAGAGGAGAAGGAGAAAGGCGAATAAATGAAACATGTTGTTGAAAAAAAATTAGTGTTTACTGAAATATCCCTCTCTTACATAATGCATGATAGACGTAATACCAGCATTCAAAGCTTTCACATTCCTCTTTGCACAATTGAACGTCACTTCTTTGGTATGGTGGGGACAACTCGATGGAGTTTTTGGCAACTTTTTCAACGGTGGACAGTCAAGGGTCTCCAGGTCGAAAATCTCCGTTGACAGGTCCATAAAGCTCGCTAACCACAAAGACTTTTCACAGCCTTTAACGAAGATAGCCCGAGCTTGTTGTAAAATTGTTTGAATCAATGGTTTCGCAGCGTCATATGGTATTACCCCATAGTCCCAGGATATACCATGAAAATTGCGTTCCAAACATTTGTTTGTTGTCTGATATTTGGTGGGTAAGCAGTCCCAAGCGTACGGCGATTGAAAGAAGAGTGTCAAAGGTTCGAAATTTTTCTCATCCGCTCGAATAATTGAAATTTCTTTAACAATGCACTGGTTGCTGGGACCCTTGAAACCTTGGAGATCGACGATAAACTCCATTTCGACTAATGGCCAGCCCCTCGTTGAGTTCTTCCCTTTTATACTGTCACGTCCCGGTGCAGATAGTATGCGGGATAGGTCCCGCGAATTTTCTGTTCTCTAATTTTAATCCGGAGTGTGCCGGACAAGGGTTAGAGAATGAACAATATCGCGCACTATGACGAATTAGTATTTTAATTCGTTTTGGATTCGGTAGTGTATGTCCCGTTGTTAATGTGACGTTGTTGATAGGTTTCGAACCTAGGGTCGTTGCGATCAATCCCGACGAGTGGGGGAATGGCCTTGGTAAATTCTGCCCGATGCAATTTGTAGTCTGGTTGAATTATTATTATTTTTGTTCGGGATTCCGCCTTGCCTTACAAGCGGGCGAGCTTCCCGAGCAGCTCACAGCGCGGCAGCACCTCGTGGACGCTCTCGCTTCGCCTCAGCGCGCATGCGCGGCCCGACTCACGCCGGCCGGCGACCGAGAGCGGCCATGATTAATCGCTCTCTCGCTTCTTGACCGCGCTACGAGTAACATCGTCGTATCGCGTCCAAGTTTTCTTTAACCCTTCGTTCACCCGCACCCGCAGTTAACTTTAATGTGCCGCTAATTTGTGCCTTCTGCACTCATTAATTCCGCTCGATTGGCGCATTAGGCGCAATCGACCCGCTTCAGTCTACATCGCATTTTCGTAACATTTAAGCTCACTGCGTGGCCGGGCCGAGCCACGTGTGTCACCAAGGTTCCACAAAGGCCTCGCTTCCACGTCGTGATTGAGCCTCGTGATCGTAGAGTCAGTGCGCGAGATCCGACGATTGCTACGCCGCAATCTCGTCACCGAGTAAAGAAATCATTGTATCTCCGCAGTGCGTTATTGCACTCATAATTATAACTCTTGACTCTGTAAATAAAACAATCGACAAGCGGATCCCCGCGCTACTACTTCGCGTTTTAAGACTCGTTTATTTTCCATCGTCGGCACGATCCTCAACACCCGGCATCCCTAAAACATCGCAAATCCTGAACAATTTTCTTTTGGACAACGGAGGTGGAAGTGACTCGAGATTGCTGGATCTCCTCGCCTGTCGATACCCCGAAATGATAACTAGGACCAGAGAGGTCTGAATATTGTTTAACCAACTTTTTGAGTTGGTATTTCCTACCGGCCCGACGGGTTCGTGGCATGGATGGAGTTTTAGGTTCGGAATCGAGCAACTTGTTATTGCTCCGATCAGAAATAGGAAGAATCGAGTGAGCAACTTGATATTGCTCCGTCCTCGAGAAGGGAGACCGATCGAGCGAGCAACTTAATATTGCTCCGATCTCGCGTAGGAAAGATTGCACGAGTGAGCAACTTGCTATTGCTCCGAGCCTCGTATTTAGTGGAAATCTGGACGGGAATTTTTATGCCGCTCCGTTCACCGGTTAATGGAGGTTGTGGGTGAATAAAAAATAGCTTGAGCTGAGATTTTTATGTTCGATAAAAATGTAATAATTTTTATTCAAGTTAAAGGATAGAATGAGAATGTTTACCTGAGAAAATACAGATCGGCTAGTGTTTTTGTGTGTTGTTAGAGCTAATTAAGAATAGTATCGACAGAATGCGGAGCTCCAGTCAGGGTGTATAATAAGTTGAATTTGTAACAGTACTGAGATAGGATCTCGTGACTGGCTTGGCGCGATGCTGAGTCGGCCGAAAGTAAATTCGTTTGTTTTTATCTTTTACCTTGGGAGGTTCGCGAGAATGTCTAAACGAGAGGATGAAGCCGCGGTCCGGTATAATGACGTGGTCTGACGATTGAAAATTAACTGAGGTGACTGGTGCTCTGCATCCCGTATTTATATGCTAAAAATGCTAGATCAGCGCTTTAATAAATATTAACTTAATGTTTTGTCCTAAACGGTCCTCGTGGTGGGGCTTCCTTATGCCCTATGTTACCCGACTGTTGCTGTTAGAGAGGAGGGATGTGTGTGTGATTGCGAGGTGAATTGGCCAATTTAGGTGGATTTACTTTGGGGACGTATGGACTGATGATTTACGTTCGATAGGTATGATATGGGGTATTGGTTTCCTTCAAATAGTGGATTTTAGATCATCGGAAAGTTTACGAGGTATCAGGAGAGCATATTGGCGAGGAGGTAAACTCTGGAGTTTTTATTCTAATGGGTGCGAGTGAGGAGGTTAATCGGCATCGGGTACCGAGCGCGGTGGATTCCGGACTGGTGATAAGGGTAGAGTCTTGTTGCTCATCCGTCGCCAAGCGCTTGCCACGTTTGCATATTTTGTGTGTGTGTTTGAACGCGTTTAGGTGTGTCTGTAAATTACTTAAATCTAGTTAGTGTACTGGGCTTTCGGTGTGAAATCGACTGCGGACGTGACAATACCAATTTTTTTACCCCACCACTTATTGGATTATACTCTACAATACGATCATGAAGAATCAGGCAGTATGCACAGGTTTGCGCTGGTATATTTGTTTTTGTCTCAAATTCCAGACGCACATCGACAGGTCCACAATTGAGAGAATCGTCTTGCTTCGAACAATCAATGACAATGAGCGGTGCATGTCTGAGAAATTCTTTTTTGTTCAACCATGGCTCCGCCTCTTTATTGTAATACATTGGTTGAAAATTCATATACATATCATAAAGTACTGCGTATTGATTTTCATTTATATTTAAATTCATGTTAGCGTAAGGATAACATTGTGAATTCAAGTATAGTTTCACATCGGTTATATTGCAATGATCGAAACTACTTGCATTTTTATTCCTGATATTTTTCCGTCCTGTTTGCATTGTGAGAATTACGTAGCGTGGTTTTTCCAATTGTGTCGACGTTTTAACAGACCACACATGTTTGGACGTGGTGGGGAGCATTGGGTATTCATACAATTCCCACGTGCGAAAACTTAGACCGGGAGATGATGACAGAAAAGTTCAAGTCATTTGTTACAAGTATGGCGATCCTTAGAGGGCCGAATTGGGTGATTTGAAAACCGAAAATCGTAATTTCAGAGCTGGCCCGCGGGGCGTAATTACAGGTTAATTAATTAAATCTGTGGGAAAAAATACGGTGTTCAAACGATTTGTTACACAAAAACTCTTGCGTTTTTTTGTAGTCCATGAAAATTAAACTTGGCGCTAGCGTAATGCCATACTTTTTTGGCGGGTTTTATGGCCCGCCATCTTAATTAAAACGCATTAATTAATTAATTTTTTTTTTAACATTCGTTACAGGACATTTTTTTTTTTTAATGACAATGTACAGGGAAGCATTCACGAAAATCACAATGCCATACCATTACGACGGTTCTAAAGAGCCGCCATACCGCTACAAAGACGTCGATTTTTTTTACAATGCAAAACGATTTGTTACAATCTGAAACTCAGATGACTACTTATTTATCTGATTATATGTGTGAATCTAATTATGCCATACCCATGTGTTGGGTCATATAGGTGGCGTACTTTTTGAAAATTGTCACATTTTTTGCGGAGTTCGAACAATTCGTTACAGTATGGCATAATTTTTTTATACAAGCAGAACGTGCAAGCAACGTGAGTATAAAATTTCAAACACGTACGCGAGGCCATTCTTATTTTATAACACGATTTCAATACGTAAAATATTCAACGACGGAGCGTCTTCTGCGCCGCAGGTATACGGCAGCTGCTGGTCAGGCGCTTCACCGTTATATATATATATATGTGTGTGTGTATCTGTGAATCTTTTGTGCCTATGAATTTGTGCTATTCCGTTTTGGAAGGAGGCCCCAAATCGACAGCTGCGTTGCGAAGATTTCAGTCTACATTTGAACCTCAAGCTACAAGCGTGAAAATGGAAGGCGAAGATCCGGACGACGTAAAAAAGTGTTTCGTCTGTCTTAAATGCGACGAACCAGTGACGTCTTTCAAAGAGGACACTTTAAAAAAGTGTCAATATTCTTTGGCAGTTCGCATCCACAATGGAATGAAGGACAACGACAAAAGTTTGCCAGATTCGATTACTACCGGTGCTTGTTACCGTAGCTTCAATGCTATCGGTAAAAAATACAAAAATGCATACGATGAGGCGGAGGCATCCGCGCAAAGTGGCGGCGCAGTGGGAAACGATAGAGAAGAAGAGCCAATTCCCGGTTGCTCTTCCGAACATGTATCGGAACGAGAGTTCGAACGCGAATCTTCCCCAGCGCTGAGCGACAACGAGTAAGTTTCTTTTTTCTTATTTTAATATGTTTTAACACAGCCGAATTACAGCCTATCATGTTTCGGCAAATTGGCGACGAGAGAACATATTTTTTTTTCGAATCCGTTAAATTTAAATTCAGTGTCACGGCGGTCATGTTATTGTTTAGCAGCTGTTCGAATATAGGAGAAAACGCTTGAGATGATATGCGGGGCCTCCCTGCACTGACGGGCTGCGATTACAACCCGTCCTTTTATCGTAAAGGCAAAAAAAACCTGTCTTCAAGTTCTGCTGAACTCAGAAAAATATCAGGATGCATTCACGAGGATATTGGAGCAGAGAGAAGAGAGCTTTCGCGTGCTTGAGGAATTTATTTGCAGTTATAATATTTATTATTTTCATTACCGATCACTTACGATTTGTAATGTGCATCGCTAAAATTTCATATTTTTTCAGATTGTATAACCACCGACATGTGGTCGATGTCAACGAGGTTCGACTTTCGATATTTTTTAAAGCATACAGTATGCGTCACGAGGGTGAGAAATTCGATAAAAAGCTGAGAAATTTCGATGCCTCGCTTCTACCTCCCTGCAAAGCTCAGTTGCATCAGCAGTTGCTACGAGTACTGCATATCAGAACGATTTGGGCCAACGCACACGAAAAATACCCATCAGTTAACAGCCCAGACAATTGCGGATGGAAGTTAATTGATGGTCAGTACGAGTACCATTGGTTCGACGGCAACGCCATGCCAACAACAATCAGCGAGATCGTGTGCGGTGGGGATGATGAAGAAGATGAAGATAGCGAGGAAGGTATGTTCTGAGATCTAAAATTGGTTGCGCAAACTCTATTTTACTCTTTTTTTGGGGTTTTCTACATTTCTACAACACATCTTATCTTCAGCAGCGTCTTGCGCTGCTGAAGATAAGTTTTCCGAGTATGGCATGGCCGTAGCACGACACCATAAGTATGGCATTATTTTTTTCAAACACCGTTCCACATAAACTTTCGAAAAATTCTAATGCCATACTGTAACAAATCGTTTCGACATTTTTTACTTTTTAACATCATACACACACAGTGACAGCCTTCGGACCTATGGTAAAAATATGGGATAATTTTTTTAAAATTTACTCGTTCTGCAACTACACAAATAAGACAATGCGATACTGTAATAAATAATTTTACATTTGATAAGTTTGAATATCTAGAACGTTGAGAAAATTATCGTTTTTCAAGTATGGCACCATTTTCGCACTCCACTGAAAGTATGGCGAGGTCTTAAATAGATTTTCTCTATTATTAACTATTCAGGATTCGAGTGCCATACTGTAACAAATCGTTTTGCATTGTAAAAAAAATCGACGTCTTTGTAGCGGTATGGCGGCTCTTTAGAACCGTCGTAATGGTATGGCATTGTGATTTTCGTGAATACTTCCCTGTACATTGTCATTAAAAAAAAAAATGTCCTGTAACGAATGTTAAAAAAAAAATTAATTAATTAATGCGTTTTAATTAAGATGGCGGGCCATAAAACCCGCCAAAAAAGTATGGCATTACGCTAGCGCCAAGTTTAATTTTCATGGACTACAAAAAAACGCAAGAGTTTTTGTGTAACAAATCGTTTGAACACCGTATTTTTTCCGACAGATTTAATTAATTAACCTGTAATTACGCCCCGCGGGCCAGCTCTGAAATTACGATTTTCGGTTTTCAAATCACCCAATTCGGCCCTCTAAGGGTCGCCATACTTGTAACAAATGACTTGAACTTTTCTGTCATCATCTCCCTGTTTAACTCATGGAAATTGGGGTGTCTTTAGCGATAAATTTTAAAAGCTGTATTTTTCGTTGATCCCCCAAGGTGACGTATGGTACAAGCCATTCAATTTTCCTCAGAGTGAGCTTGTAATTTTCTGCAGCTGTTTGTATTACAGCATTATCGTCAGTCCGCGATCGAGTCAACGCAGAGTATTGTTGTTTGGTTTTAGGTGGATTTTTATGTTTTTCGATGACAGTTTGCAAATATTTTTCAATATCGTCAATTTCATAACTTTCCGTTGGTATAGTTACTTCATGAGTTCCAACATAAAATTTATTGCAGCCAACGTCAATATTCGGAATCGAATTGAATGTCAGAAGCTCGACAAGTCCAAGCGTATAATTCTTGTCTGAGGACAATTCGATGGGGGGGGGGGGGAATTGTGCATCGAGAACGGTTGATGATCCCGATATCGTCAACGTGAGACTATCATTCATGATGCTTGCGATCTCAGAACTAAATACATAGCTCCATTATCCATGCTTATATAGCACAAATTTATCACGGCGACTCAGCTGACCGCACAGAAATTTGAGACACAAATGTCCGCATACAATTGTGTCAAAGTCTTGATATGTTTTATAATTGTAATTAACGCTACCAACATTGAAATAACTCATGAGTTCGGATGGCGGTGGGAGATCACCAAAACTATCAAAGTAGACAAATTTGTGACCCGTTTTTTTGTATGCCACCCAGTGTGTACCAGAGCCTGCATTTTCATCCAAATTAACAATTCCAGATTCTCGTTTGAGGGACCCATACGCTGGCAATGTGTCGCGCATGTAAACCCCACGAAAATGAGGAATTTTCATGATTTTCGCCAATTTTAGCAGATCAATATCGGTGAGGGGTCGATGTGGTAGCGTTATTATCCGTTTTTTGGCTGAATGTGAAGACCCAGACCCTGCTTGTACGGTTACAAATGTAGGCCTTTACCCAGAGCAATCGCCTCCATAGTTGCATTATGGCGTTTATTTTCCCCCAATTCCGCTTTAGTAGCTTGAGCAGTGTTTACGGCGTTGACTATAGCAGCGGCACCACCGGAGAGAGCGCGTGCTGCGCTTAGGCCTGCAAAGATGGGCACGAGGAAGGGCAAAAAGCCACCGGTTTTTCGGAGCACAGGCAGAATCCTAGGCGTGAGTACTTTAAGCCCTCGTGCACTCGCACGTGCACCTCTTAACGCCGACATGAAAACTTTACGGGGGTCATTACTTTTAATCATTGATTCACGCGCAGCAGCAATAACTTCTTTCAAGCACACACTCTTCTTCTTCTTCTTCTTGCTCTTCTTCTTCAGCGACCCATTCATGTTTTTCCTTTGCGGCTTCATGCTCGAACCGAGTTTTTTTGTCGCCTTGGGGGTTTTTTTCACCTTCAGCCCCGAACCGAGTTTCACTTTTGCTTTCATAATGTTTGTTACGGCCCACGCGCTTGCTCGCTCACCAATACTAGCGTCTTTCGATTTTACACGTTGCCACGCCTTTTCAACCAAAACTTTATCCGCCAGATGTCTTGCTTGCAGATTTTCCGGATTTTTCGAATATGCGATATCGTGTTGTTTGCATGCAGCATCCAATGGATTTCGACCAGGATCACCACGAGCAAGACGCTTAGCCAATTTCGTGCCAGGCCCACAATATTGATAACCCGGCAGGTGTAGTTCTACGGGGAGTTTGTTGATAAGGCTGTTGATTATGCCTCTTCCCTCTTTTGTGATCATCGCCCTGCCACACTTAATCGTCGACTGATTATTCAAACCACTATAAAAACATATTTATAGGGTTTTTCAATTAGTCGCACGCAAGATGGCACCCAAGAAGCAAGTTTCGGGCGGTCATCTCCCCGTAATGAATTTCGACGAATTTGTGAGCGGAGGCGGGGTGAAAAAGTCAAAGCGTCATGGTAATTTACTACCTGACAGCATTCGAGCAGGGTTTTGCGGTCCGTCGAATTGTGGGAAAACAAATGCTCTACTCACGCTTCTAATACATCCAAATGGCTTGCGATTTGAAAACATTTATCTTTATTCCAAATCGCTGAAACAGCCAAAATATAAACTACTTGAAAAATTACTTGGATCGGCGAGAGGGATTGGATATTATTCATTCAACGCACTGTAAAAACAAGCGTGTTGGTTCAAAACGTCTAAGGCGTGTTCGGGCTGTCGCCCGTATCTACACGCTTTGCGCCGTGTTCCTCTCAAAAACAACACGTTATTATATGTGTTGTATGAACACGATTGTGTGCATTGTTTGAACGCGACTGTCTACTGTGTTGTAGAAACACGGATGTTTACTGTGTTGTATGAATGCAAGTAGTAGGTGGCACACTATGGCGACCCCCACTCCTATCCCCACTCCTATCCCCACTCCTTTCCCCCACTAGTCGGCCGTCGTGAGAGCGGTCGGCGTCGTGGGCGAGAGGGCAGCGGGTGTGCGGAGGGGGGATGGGTGGTGTGTCGTCATAGTGTGCCACCTTTTTTTTTCTTTTTTCTTTTTTAGATATATATTTCATTTCTTCTTAATTTTACAATATTGGTTAGAATATGGCACATGTTTTAAAATACTATTTTTTTATTTTTTTTTTCGTTCGTTTTCACGACGGCGTCGATGACCATGGAGCGGTGGTTGGCGGGGCGCGTTGCTCGGATGATCGGGCGATGTTTTAGCTGGGGGGGTGAAGAGATACATGACGTGAGAGTGGCACGCGTGTATATAGGGGGGTTGTTTTCGATGGTTCATAAATGAATTTTTTCCCACATACCTGTTAATGATTATTCTTTAGCTGGTTTGAACTCCAGTTTGTTGAATTTGGTGCCGTGGTACACCATGATTAATTTTTTCTTCTCGGCTGCTTCGCACATTTGTTGGAAGAGCTGGGTCGCGTCTTCGAAGGTTTTGACGAATCTTGTCGGTAGGAAGCACGTAAATGCGCTATCGACATCCACGACAACCCGCGTGCCCCATTTGGTTTCAACCATTCGCAGGCCGGTGATGTAGTAGTCTTTGCCTTGTTCAAGATCGGCCAATCTTTTCACGGGGCGAACGGAGTCCAAAAGGCCTACTTGGTTGATGAGTGCGAAATCCATTGTTCAGATCGAGTTTTTTCAAATTCACTGTTAAACCGCGGAGTTCTGATACGGCGTGGATTCTTGCTTTGAATGTTGCAATATCGCGCAAAAAAATGTCTAAGCGTATTTTCAATTCACGTCGTTTACTTCTGTGGTGACTTAGGAGCACTGTCTGATCATCAGAGAGTTCGGATGGTTTAAACCTCTTGTTTGGTAAGGCCATATCCCCACTTCGAATGCAGAAAAGAGCTGACAAGAACAATCTTTCGATGCAGCATCTCCCGCCGTTGTTACAAGCTGTCACCTTGGCAGAGGTATAGGTTTACCACGACCATGGGCGTCGCTAGTATGTCAGCATTTATAAAATGACGATATGCGTTGGATGAGATCAGCGACAATACGTGTCTTTACGAGGAAGATTTTTTGATGCCGTCTGCTTTTCCCTCTTTCCGATGCTCCACAGCTAATAAGCTAGCATTCCAGGACGTGGTGGTTCTGTACACCCACAAAGAGCTGGAACGATCGTCATGAGAAAGCCATTTTTTAATTCTCACAGCGTTATTGAGAGCACATTTGAACGAGGCGTTTTTGTGTAGTAAACCGTGAAATATGCAAAAAGTGCTGCTCTCGGGAAGATCACCAGACGGTGGTTTCTCGTCCTCGTCTAGATTTATAACGAAGCAATCTGTTAGCTGTGTTAAATATGCAACTGCGTCATGCCCTCTCGTAAAGAGGCGATCGGATTGCACAGCGATTTGCTTTAAAACAGCGTCGACAGCGCGTAGAGACGATTCACCCGCGGACCACTCTATCCCGTGATGATTGCACTTTAGCCACGTGTTTTGTCGTTTCACACTAGGAGGCAGAACATTATAAGCGTGAGGCGGTGATATGATCCAGTGTGCTAAGTAAGATGTTTTCACAGAGACCACGGCGATTTCTTTAGGCACGAAATTATTATATTTATCCTTTAGACCCTGTATATCGACGACGGTGTTCATGATACCTCCAGACCGACGTAAAGTATCAAACCTTGAGCGCTGACTGACGAGAAGTGTTGAGCAATCTGCAGCTGCATTAGAGATAAGAGGGTTGACCGTCAGTGGAATCTGACACCCCCCACGCGCCTCGCCACTCGTATGATTTTCGTAGAAAGAAACGGGATAGGAGACGGGGCACAGCGTTTTAAAACTACACGTGTGATTCTTGAAACTGCACGTGTGGTTCTTGATCAAAGAAATGAGACAGAAGTTAAACACAACATTTAAAATTTTATTATCATATAATTACCGAGAACGAGAACAGCAGTGCTGTATACAATGTAGATGCTTAATTCTATAACCCCCGCCGATACACCCATCTGTATCGGCAACCGCACCCCTGGATTTGCCATGCTTATTTATATACGCGTTATAATACTCATGAACTATTTTATCGTTTCGTTGCAAATCGTGCGAAAATACGTCTCTAAATCGCTGAATACCAAGGCCAGTAGCCATATAATGAAGAAACATAACGCAATACTGTCCGCAGCACTGCGAATTAGGGCCTTGGAGCTGGACTGTGTTGCAGCGGAAGAGCCGACAGTTTCTTCGGAGACGCGCGAGATGCTGTGGGATGATTGGTGGTAGGCCGTAACTGTCGAAGAACCATCCGTGTCCATTTCGATCGACGTACATGGCGACCCAGTGGGCCCCGGGTCGTTTGTATCCATCGGTGTTAACAACGAACGCCGTCGGTTTCGTCCACACCTTCGGGATACGATCGGCTGGATAGACGCCTATGGCATGCTCTTTTATGTTCTTGAGAGATTGTAAGACCTGAAGACTGTTCATGATCCGAGGACTCGTTTTCCTCCTCGGTCTTGGTCTCAGATATACCAATACTCCACGACGTTGTAGTTCTATACTCCCATAAGGAGGTAATCTGCTCGTTTTGACGGAGCCAGGCCTTGATTCTGGAGGCGTTGTTCAGGGCACATCTGTAGGCCTGTCTGTGATTTGCGGCGCTGTGGTACATACAACGCGCGTCGCTTCGGGGTAGGTGACGTAATGGAGGCGCGTCTTCATCATCTTCCAAATTTATAATAAAATATCCCGTGAGCTGTGTTAGATACGATGCTTTCTCAGAACCACGCGTGAAAATCCGTGTCGCCTGCCCCGCGATTCTCTTCAGATTTATTTCCAACGATTGCAGCGATGTGTCGCCTTTAGACCATGCTATGCCGTGGATATTATCACATAACCATATATTTAGGCTCTTTGTAAAGAGCGGTAAGCTGTCATCGGTATAAGGCGGCTGTACAACCCAATGACCAGAGTCTTCAGTTTTCACCGATACGGCAGCTACTTCTTTAGGTATAAACTGGTTATCTCTACCTCTCATGCCCTGTACATCAATAACAACACTCATGATGCCGTCTTTTTTCGACCGTCGCGCTTTGAATGATCAGCGGAAACTGAGGAGGGTTCTCTCTCTCACTAGCCACTGAAATCCACGATGACCTGTCTGGATGAGTCGATCTCCAACACATTATCATATTCAGCGTACACAATACAATTAATCGTTGTTGGCAGAGACCCCGCGAAGCGTACTTCTATCCTCACGCTGCCGTGCCTCACCAGGTTCCAGTGGCTGTTGCTATTAGCCGAAAGATCGGGTGTCAGATCAAACGCGAAAAGACAATGGCCGTATGGATAATTCAAGCGCGAGATACAATTGCCGTCGTTGAGAAAGTGAATACCCGAGCCAGAAAATAATGTGTGATATGCATCCACATACATATTACCATCTTGGAAGTCTGTCTGTAGGGGTTTCGACGGTATCTGTTGACCATCCACATATAGAGAAAGATAATTGATCGCGTAATGATGGAAGTTGAACGGGTTTTTTCCATAATCACCGTTGAAGGCCTTATTATCGACAAAACCAATGATTATACGCTTCGGCAGTTGGCCTAGTATGACGTTATCAAGAGTATCGCCATGTATTCCGGCATGCATTGATATAGCTTTGACCTCGACGCGAGTCAACGGATATTTTGCTGTAGATTTAGACAGAGCTCTCGCATGAGCCAGGAGTATACCGGGGGCTATCTTAACGCGGCGCACGATTAACGATGCTTCTGTAATGCGGATTTTACAGTTTTTCAAATCAGTCATGAGACAGAAAGCGCTATTGTTCTGTACAAGCCGCAGGCGCATTTCAACACCGTTTAACAAAAACCTTTCCTGATTGAAGATATCACAATGCAGATGCCCGAGAAGATCGACCGTTCTATTCGGACCTAATACATTCCGTCTCTGTACAAGTCCTTTGTTACCACCGGCCTTATCATCCATCGCTCCCTCTGTATCGCTATACCATAAACCGCTCGTAAGATGCGAGGTCTTCGCGGCATACGCGTAGTTCAAAAGAGTTTCAATATAAGCTCTGTAGGCATAAGCGTTGTTAGAAGGCGATACAAGTTTTTGATTCAAAAAAACATCGATCTGACTGAACATTGAGTGTAAAAGATTATTGACGGGTCCCACGTCGGGTTCTGGTAATGCGTCCTTTGCTGCCCCCGCCTTTCCAGCATCCGACGCATCTATCTTGACGCGTATACTTAACATCGTATGCGCAAGATCAATATACTCATCCCCCTGGCCTGGGACGACAAACTCTATCGGCGCATCGTCAGTCAGCGATGAGATTGGTTTGTAGTACACCGAGTGCGTACCCTC
The DNA here is from genome assembly GCA_037043255.1 of Diadegma fenestrale. Lineage (NCBI taxonomy): Eukaryota > Metazoa > Arthropoda > Insecta > Hymenoptera > Ichneumonidae > Diadegma > Diadegma fenestrale. The sequence continues at coordinate 3,128,044 of CM073314.1, forward strand.
AATCGTTGTCTGTGTTGGTGGTAATGAAAATAATTCAAGCTCCGACTTGAGACACTCGCATGAGTGTGCGTGTAGGAACGCCATTTTTCAGCGCTCGGTTTAAGCAAAAATATCTGTCACGGTTCTAGGTTTCTTCTTACGCCTCCTGACGCGTGATTTAGCCGATCCACTTCTACCTTTCACAGACTTCTTCCTCTTCTTGACACGCTTCTTTCTCACGCCACCGCCGCTTGAACGTTTTCGCGGTTTCACTGCCTTTCTTTTCCTTTTCACAGAGCTGCGTCGTGATACGCTCTCAACAGCAGAATGGATCAGTTTATTAATTTTGCTACCTTTATAGCCGGAGCCCTTCATGAGGGAATTAATTTTTTCTTCAGCTTTACGCTTCAGATTCACCCCTGATTCGCGCAGGCGCGTTTTAAACGCTTCTTTCGGCTGCACGCCAGAGTTAATGACGTCAGAGGCCATGTTGATCCCCGAACGAAGCGCCTCTCTACCAACAGTCCGAGCCCCCTGTTTCAAGAGAGGTATGATGCGCCGAAAGAGACCTCCTAAAAAACTTCCGATACCGTGACCTCGTTGGTTTGGTGAACCGATATACACATGGCTGATACCGCCATAACCGGTTCGAGCTCCGCTCCCCGTTTGCACGTCGAAGATTGCGTCGTAGTAATCCATTGTAGAGACGCTCAAGTTAATCTAATCGTTTGAACTGTAACGTCACCGTCAACGTCCCATGCTCGAATGGTATTGGTTCACCGAACTCATCTCTTATATCAATAGTTATTGTTTAAAAACTAGTGCGTAGTAAGGGAACATAGCGTGGCGGTGAAAAGCTTCTTATTTTCACAGATCCGTAATTATAGTTATTGACGGCTTCAAGCGGTACAACGCGTAGCAGAGGTGTGTGAACATCGCCGGTAATATAGGGTTCGCAGATATCGGTATAAACGTACATCATATTGGGGGTTCCGTTGGCTAAATTGGCAGGCCGCTGGGCAGCGTATCCCTCACGGGGTACTACTACACCCTTTGCTTCGGTGAATCCTAGAACCTTGTTCAACACGTCGGAGAAAAAGAAGGCGTGCTCCAGGTTCTTACAGGATTTGCAGACGCGCGTCACCGTCACATACCCGTTGCGGGCGTACTTGAATTCCAGATGCCCCGTGACATATGGTATCTCGTTAATAGCCTCTAGTAACATCCCTATGCTGTGGTATACACCGGGTGGTACACAGGCACGATCTTCCTTAAAATCAAACTTCATTGAGATACCACCCGCTAGTTCCGTTGTCATATTCAGGAAGTTTCGCTTACTCTCGATAGGGACGTGTAAAACAGTCGTAGGTATATGGATTTCGGCTAAGGAAACAGCCCAGCTGCCATGAAGAGACATACATTGTGGTAAATGCGTTGTATACCGTGTTGTTACATTATCAGGGTAATAATTCATACTACTGTTGCTGGGTAAAACCATGTAAAATTCGTCCTTCATTTTGCCGCTCGTTGCTTAATCTGTTTTGTTTGCACTCTCGATAGCTCAGGTTCGTAAAATATACCATCAATATCCTCGTCGTTGAGATCGCGCAGGAAGTATACCACAGGGCAAATACTAAACGATACGCGGTGAATCTTGAATAGCTCACTACTCCAGCCACCTTCGTAACCTTTTGCAAAGGCTGCCTTTGCACTACTGATGCGCACAATGTCACCCACCTTATATTTAGGGAGACAATGCTCCGGTCTTTTGTATCGCTGTATCAGGTTATTCCGAGCTGTAGCAGCCGTAGCAAGCGTCACTGCGGCTGGACTCATTTTTATAGCACTATGCATAGAGTTGTTGTATGCTGAAACAATGTTCTGTAGAACGTCGAGGTATCGTTTTTGCCTAGAATACGTGAAATAACGCCACATTCTTTCCTTCAGCGTTCTATTGAACCTCTCGACAATAGCTGCTTTGATATCAGGATTTCTTGCAACGCGGAACTGTATGTCTTTTTTCTTTAAGAGATCCTGAAACGCAGCCCCGATGAATTCTTTGCCCCTGTCCGTCTGCAGGTAAACGGGTGATCGGCCGCTGCTATTTTTCTTAGCCAGAATGAGATTAAACGCTTTAGCCACAGATGCAGCTGACTTGTCGCGCAGAGGCTGAACCCATGCAAATTTACTTAGAGTGTCTATCACTACGAGTAGATAAACATAACCGTCGTTATAATCTTTAATCGAACGAAGATCTACCAGATCAGCCTCCCAAAAATCATCAATGTTCCGTACGTTATAAAAACGCCGCGGAAAGTGATGCCGCACGGGTCTGTGTTTTGTGTAAGCATCCTGACCCTCAAGCCACTGCAGAGTCTTCGCTCTGGATATTTTTTTCTGACGTGCCAGGCGTAGCAGCTTGGTGGCACCTGAAAACGACGCTTCATGGGACGGGTTGAAATACACTTTTTCCAAGGTTTTCATATTTTTATAATTTGAGGTTAACCCAGGTTACACGTCTTTTCTTATTATATTTATTACGATAACCGTTGCCACTCTGCCCTGTGTTATCTGATTTGCTATCGCGGCCACTGAAGAACGATGACTGGCTCGCCGCTGTTATACCATCGCTGTTTGTACTGCTGTTGCTGCTCTCCTCGATCTGCGACGGTCGTAGCGTTGAATTAGCTCTTGTCTCCTGCCACAACGCCTCATTGCCAATGAATTCCCGCGGTGTCTGTATTGCTCTCAGAAATTTGGCGAAAGCGCCACGCCCCGCTGGTTTAGATATTTTTCTAGCCCTCATAGCATCGTTCACAAGATCAACAATATTCGAGCCTTGTATTGGTCTTCCCCCAATCGATACGACTCCTCCGGAATCCCAGGAAAAATTGCAGCGAGGTGTGTCGTGTAAGCGACGGAGCAGCAACCTCGCTTTAGTACGATACTTAGTCGGTATGCTTTCTGTTCAGGATTCCGCCTCTCCAAATTCTCGGAGCTAGCTGCCTTATCGGCCCGCTCCGGGGCAGCACCTCGCGGACGCTCTCGTTTCGCCTCGGTGCGCAGGATCTGTCGATCCTCGTGCCTATCGGCGTGCGAGAGCGCCCAAAATTCCTTCTATTCGTCTCTAGCCGCGCCCGGCAGCACATCGTTGCTGGGCACGTTATCTATTCTTCGCGTGTGGCCATGCTCGGTAGCACGCTGCTGCCGAGCATGGCAGCCATTTCGTGTAACTTCACCCGCATAATGTCCGCGTGACGTTAATGCATCGCGAACGTGTGCCTTCTGCACTCGTTAATCCCGCTCGATTGGCGCATTAGGCGCAATCGACCCGCGTTCGTCTACATCGCATTTTTCGTAATATTTAAGCTCACTGCGTGGCCGGGCCGAGCCACGTGTGTCACCAAGTTCCACACTGGCCCCGCATCCACGTCGTGATTGAGCCGCGAGATCAATAAAATCAGTGCGCGAGATCCGACGATTGCTACACCGCAATCTTAACATTAAGTACCGCAATCAGTTGTCCAACCGCGCCTTTCACCCGCTAACAAGGGTGCAATTGTACATAAAAACCACTGTAAAGGCCACTTTCTGTAAATAAACTCGACAAGCGGATCCCCGCGCTAACAATCGCGTCTTAAAACAACCTTTCTTTCCAACGTCGGCACGATCCCTAACATCCCGGCAATTTGTATGCACTCAATTCCCGAACATTGGTCCTTCGAGCCGGATTATGACGGAGTCGTTCATGCCATTGCGAGCTTCTTCTTCTTGTTTCTCGTCTTTATCATAACTGGACACAGCTGTACGCTCGCTCTTCATGAGCTCGCCGTGCTGTCGAGCTCTCTCGTCATCGGAAAAATGAAGATAGCGTTGTAGCACAACCAAGTACGCCGCCCATTTCTCTCGCTCATTCTTGTAGGCGTTAGAGTTCAAAATTTCGTTCATCTCGGCGTCCAGTCTGGATAGCACGGCATCAGTAGATTGAAGCGGCTGTGCTTGGGAGATGCGCGTGTTGGAAACTGGCTGGCCCTGATTTTGCATGCCCAGCTGCGCCACATGTTCCTCAGGGACAAGAACCATTTTTCTCGCGTGCTCCATCACCCCCGCCCGCCAATCAGGCTTAAAAGAACAGTGCCTAGTATCGGTGCTAGTAGGAGCGGTAGAAACCCGCCGCTCTGGATAACAAAGCGTTTTTTACTTTTCCAACAACCTTTTTTCGCTGCTAAGCGGCGGAGAGCGGGAGCGTGCCGTCGTAGCTTTTTTCGCTGATCAGCCTTCAAAGGAACGTTACCACAAAGAACGTTCAAGGCACACTCGCAGATACAACGGACGATACTTGGATCCGCCTTACGTAGGACAGCCTCGCGCTGCTCTTTATTGAGATGCTGAAGAGCGCGTAGTATCGCCACGTGTTTTTTACAGAGCGGTGCACCGTCTCGCGCCATTACGCGTGCCAAACTGTCTAACCTCTCGGCGTACCACCCCTTTTAACCGGTTTTTTCGATCTATATGCGTGGGGGGTAGCGGTACCTTTAAGAATATACCACACGCACATGCCAATGCAATAATAAGGGTGGGAAGTGTTTCTACAGGTGCTGGGCTCTTGTGTTATCTTGTTAGCTCGTTGAAGCGCGCTCAAAACGATTATGCATTTATCGCAATACGATGACCCTTTCGACGCCATTACATGCGCTGAACTGGTAATTCACCAGCACTGCATCCACTTTTAAACTTTTTCCGCGGTACGTAGACAAAATGATGGGGGTCTTCGGGGAAAATACAGATACGGAATCTACAGTTGTCAGGTGTCGATTGTTTCAAGTCGAGCAGCAAATAACCGTGCGGCTTGGATGTTGCGTCATGGTAGGCCTCCTGTAGAAAACGTGGGTTTTCAGGATACACCTGTCGCGCGAGATGCTGAATTTGAGCGCGATCACGGGGGTTTTTGAAAATCACTATATAGTTGGCATTCAGCGAGATATCTCGCTGACCGTGTCCTTGATGGAATAAGTTCTGGGTGATAAAAATAACGCTCAGATTTTTATGATGACTACCTTTGGTAAAAAGATCTACAACGTTATTGTTAGATGCCTCGCGCATCAAATCATCGATTATCAGAAGTTTTGCGCGAGGGTCGTTAGCATAATCAGCACTTTGAGGCAGACCCTCGTGGAACTCTATTGATTCACCATACTCCGTGTATGCTGACTGCCACTCGGAGTAATAAAAAATGATTCTTTCAAATGGCTCACTGTTCATCTGTGAAATAAACTTTAAAAACTTTTTTACAAAGTACGTTTTACCACATCCTGTGGGACCGCAGATCATCGAGGTCCAGGGATGCTTCCACCGTGTATCCATGATCACGAATGAACACGTTTCCTACGGGTTGGCGCGATATAAAGAATTCTAACAATCGAAATAATGCATAGAGGTTTTATTTTCCGGTAACAGTATAAATATTTTAGGGTGATAACATAAATATTTTACAACGATGTTTAACAATGTTTATTACGCCCCCCTGTAAAGTGGGAATTTTTCATGAGCTATTATCTGTAGCCGTAAGGGAGCGAACCGTATTCAACATAGCGTCTCCGTTTGACACTCAGAGGCATGCACGATTTCGTTTCGGGTCGTGTAACCACCTGGTGGAATGGCGGGCGACGTATTGAATCAAAGTGCAGCACGATAGGGTTCTCTCTCTCGCCTATTATAAACGATCGTATTGAATCGTAATTTATCAACGAACAGTTTGCGTAATTCAACGTTATACCTTTGACCTTACAAACCTCGCTTTCCGTACCACCCGGCGTGTTAACTATGAACGAGTAAAACTTTGGACCACCCGAAATGAAAGATCTAATGTAGCTACCCTCACCGTAAGAGCCTAGCTCATCGGTCAGATCCCCTAGCAGTTGACCCGTTGGCGGCTCATACTGTTCAGGATCTTTTTTCGTAACATAAATAACGGAGTCGGTGTCGCAGTACAGAGCGCGCTCGCCCAACAGCTCGAGATAGGAGTAAAGTTTTAAACGCGCCTGAGCTGTGGTGTATGCAGCTATGACAGCATTTGCTATATTCGACGGTGTCACAGCGTCATCAGTTTTCGTGTAATTAACATACAACACCTGGTTGTTAACAGGCAGCATACCGGTGATCTCGTGCTCAGGGCTGCTTAGCAACTCCATAAGTTTTTCGCGTGTTGACACTATTTCTGTTTGAGGTAAATTCTCGCGTTGACCAAATTTACCCCAAAAGGAATTAAGACAGAGTTTGGCTACCGAACGCAGGCCGGGGTTTTTCGCTATCGCGTTGCGATCCAGCTGAACTCCCTCGGCTGCTTTAAAAGAAGTTATGTAACGGTCTTGCGCTGCCTCATCTCCCGTACAACCCTCCGGCCACCCGCTAGCCTCTTGTTTTATTTTAAGAAAGGTGTTTATGTATTCGGTAAAAAGACCCCCCTCCTGCGTGTCCCTGCTGTACTGTGTTATCTCATACTGCCAAATCTCGTTCACGGTTAATATTTTATACCCACACGCAATAGCTTTTCGCAACTCATCCACTACCCAGGTCCCGCTAAACGCGCGCTCCGCAGGGTCTTCATGAGGACACGCGTCTTGATTCATTTCCTCGCAGCAACTACGACATAACGCGAATAACAGGCGCTGGTGCATCCGCACCGGTAGCACAGGATGATAAAGATTTTGCGGTGGAAGCACCGTACATTTAACAAGGCCCTCGACGCGTGAAAGATCGATATTATTTTCGGGACCTGTCAACTCTCTGCACTCGTCACCGACGTATACAGTCGGATGCCCCACAGGGTATTTACCGTACTTACAGACGTACGGATACAACGAGCAAACGTCAACATACCGTATCTGCTCCCCGTCTTTTACATCGTACAGGGTGACCATGTTTTCCGTGCGCCCACCGAAAAAAGCATCGCGCGGATTGAGAGGCTCCGATTTGACTAGAGCATGATCGCTCACAAAAGCACTCATCTCTAAATCTGCTTTTACCAGGCGGTCATACTCGCACTCCCAAATCTCGGTTAACGTGTGACCACTCGAACGGATTCTCTGCGATATAGCGTTTGTTCTCTCAAGACGCTCGTTCAACGTATCACCGTCGCTTTGTCTACGGTCTCTGTTTACAGTGAAACAGCTCGAGCACCCGTGCCAATAGCAACCGTGGAACTGTAACACGTGGACAGTATCTGACGTTTCGTAGTAACCGTCTACTAATAAATTTTGGGGCAATTTAAATTCGCGCGAGCGTCCTGCGTGGATGATACGACGATTTAAAGAATGCTCCATCCACACGAGCCAAGAGACTGCTTTTTTCGATTGGTTGTGAGCCCATCTGTAACCGCCCGTAGGTATAACTCCGATCGTGTTAGGTTTTAAAAAATTTTTTCGAAAGATTTGAAAGCACGCGGACGCGATTGTTGTGTTTTCGCTGAATGGGCAAACGCGTCCACTGTCCATGAACATTTTCCGAAAAACCACACAGGCTTGTCTCAATATCGTAACGTCGTTTTTACAATAAGTAACGAGCTCGTTTGAAAAGTTGAATACATAACCGGCGTTCTTTAATTCGTTATACCATGCAAAAAAACGCTCACGCTCCTCCGAGCGCATGGTGTCAGGAGAGTAATTGATTGCAGGCGGCAGTGGCCCTATATAATTTTGATTCTCAGGTTTGTTGAACAGATGCGGAAAAGATCCTTTGGCAAGAACAGCTTTTAGACCGAAAGATTTTGGCAATGCGCTCAGAGGCATGTGAAAGTAGTTCAAGCTATCGAGGAACACGAGTTTGCCAACACGCATTGTGATTATTTTAGTACCGTTCATTATTAAAGATGGGAGCTGTGTTTTTTTCTCCTCAATGAAGTAACGCAGGATAAACTGAGCGTCGAAACCACCGGCGTTATGTGCTATTAAAAATATGCGCGAGAATCCCTCGATACTTTGCATTGCTAACTCCACGAGCTGACATACGGGGTTCGTCCTAAATATAAACTCGTGATCACCGCAGTGTTCGCACGGTTCATCTATAGAAACGTTATCGCAGCACCGTGTGCAGACACGCTGAGCTACGCAAAGATTCGGCTCGTGAACACGCGTTGCCGGGTCACCTTTTACCGGCGTACACTGCTGCGTTTCAAAATCATAAAAAATGAATATGTTCTCTTTCGACTTCTCATCGGCGCGAATAGGCCTCATATAACAAAGATGGTTATAAAGCTGCTGCGATTTACAAGTTTTGCAAAATCCCACCCCGCACACGTGTTGTTTTTTCTCTAAAGGTCTTATTGAACGGAAGCAGTTAAGACATCGTTGAAGAGACTCGCAAACAGTGTTTACCCGGCGTTTACGACGGACGGTAACAGCCCTATGATTTTCTAAACACCGTTCCCCAAAGAAATCACGGTTGCACGTCTCACACCGGACCGTGGCGGTCGCGAGTGCCTCACAGGGCGGTGTTTGAAGACAGCAAGGACATTTCTTTTTCAAACATCTATGGTCCCGGCGAAAACGGGCGTTACAGGCCACGCAGAAGTTTAAACTACCTACGGCAGCACGCAGATTTAAAATAGGCTGGAAATGATGTGACCGCTCGTAATACAGAATGTATAGCGTGTGCTGGATCGACCCGACGGTATCCATAACCGTTTGTGTACCGTCGAATAGCGGCCTTTCGCGACGTCCCAAAGTCAAAAACTCGAAAACCACGATAGCTAACCCCTCGCGGGCCAAATAATTCTGGTATATAGCAATTTCCCGCATACCGCAACCAACAGGTGGTATAACAACATTTGCGTTTCTCGTGAGTTCAAGTGCTGCCCCTTTTTGAAACGATCCGTTAATCTGACGAATACGTTGCCATCTAGTATGTAGGGTTCCCGAGCGTATCTCGCCCCTTTCCGCGTACACTCGCGCTGTTACTAATGAGCGAGGTAAACACAGATTGTCAGTGTTTCGAATCGTTAAAATTGATTTTTTTGCGACACCCTCGCGTGTCAAACCTTTACGACCGCGACCCTCCACGCCTTTGACAATACATACTTTTATATTAAAGGAATCATCAACGTTCAGAGACTGAGCACTTTGAGCGACATTTGTTATTAATTGCCAAACATCTACAAATGAATAGTCGCGGACAGGGCGAAATGAAAGCCAAACGGGGCCGTGCGCTAGGCTGCTCGCTGAGAACGAGATCCCCGCGTAGTCACCACCCTCGCAGTAGCTCGTGAGATGCGTCAAAAGATCGCGGAATGCTCCCTCGAGCCACGTTGTTACGTTCGTTCCCGCGAGAGGCTCGCGAATATGCATCGTTATCTCTCGACCTCGTAGTTTAAACCGCTTGAAATAGCGGGCTATATCCTGAGTGATAACGATCCGATCCCCTGGTGGGTGCACATCCCCGAAAGCTTCATTCACCGGCGTATTGCGCGGTCTTCCTGCGCCAGTTTGTACATCTGTAAGCGGACAAAAGCGTTAGTTATAGGTTAGGGATTATAGACAGAAATATTCATTGCTGTTTTTTTGGTGTACCTCGTGCTAATCATGGTACGCTGCAAACGAGTCAAAAGACGAGTACCCTGTGGTAAATATAACAAAATTGCTTTAAATGTGTGCGCCCCACACCCTCCGCAGGTCAGAAAGAGAGAGATAGAGTCTTCTACAGGGTTCTTTCACTACGCTATGCTCTACGTTTTTTAAATAAGAATTTACCACGATATAGTCATTTTTTTACCTGAATCCGCTTCCATCAGCTGCCGAAACCAGAGACCAAAATGCTCAGCGGCTATTTGCTCGTCGTTTAGACGCTCGTCCCGTGGCTGAACACCCCACGGGTATACCCCTAGCTGGTTTTCGGGCTGCGAACTCCCGGAAAGAGCGTTATCATCATCCCTGTCCTGGTGATGGCTCTGTGAACCCGCTACAGCCCCATCAACCTCAAGAACTCTAGCTCGATGGTACGCAACTGCTCGAGTTATTGGATGATATTAGTTTATTATCATAGTTTATCTTTTATTTTATCACGCCCGTATGGTTATACTTACAAAGTAAATCGGGGCGGTCACTGAATATTATGGAGGGGTTAAGAACAGTTGACGCTTCATCCGTGTCAACGCCTATTGTCGTCGCTCTATCCTCGCCATCATCATCATCATCATCATCGTCGAGGAGTATAGTCGACGCTCTATCTCCATCGATAGCATTGAGCTGCTGCGGTGCTGGAGCGTTTGACGCAGCCGAGGTACCAGGTCTCGGCTCTTCATGCTCCTCTTGTAGGCATTCTGAAAAAACAACGATTCACCAACTGTTTTATGTCGTGAGCAGACCGAAGTCTAGAATAATAAGGCAGATTGGTTTTGAATACGTACGATCGGTGGTGGTTCGACCCTCCACACCCTCCGCCTCCTCCTCCTCCACGACCATCGCCAACGCCGCGAGGTCCTCCTCTTCATCACTCCCCGCGTTGTAAAATTCTTGATAGCCTATAATAAAAAATAGCTACGGCGTTGTTAACCCGTAACAATATAGCAGTAGCGTCGAAATATTGAAATAAAATTACTTACATCTGACCTCATCGACCAGCTCACGTATTGCGGAGGCTTCTAAAACACCGCGACGTTGTAACTCATCGTACACGATGTCAAGCACTCGCCGGCCACTTAATATGCCTCTATTATAGGCCACCGCGATAGCTCGTAAAGGAGCCCACCAGATAATGTATCTTAATCTGTTTACGAGCCTATCGCCCGATAATCGGAACAACTCATCACGCCACTGTACATTGCACCGACGTCTCAATTGCGCGCTACGCGGCTTTGTAAGGCGCAAAAGCTCAAGTATACAGAAACGCACTGAATTATCAGACATTATAACCGACGATCCTTAAAACCGTTCTATATGACGACTGAATCATTACTGACATATCTTCAGCAAAGATTTTAGCGAGACTTCTTTTTTAAAGTAGCAATGCAGCGCTGCAGTTACTGAAACTTAATAATGTATGGCAAGGCCCTCCTGATTGCTCAAAAAAGCACGTAAAGGAGTGATGCAGTTTTGTTGACATATCTGTAAGCATATTTCTCTGTTTTCGACTCAGCATCTTCTAGCGAAGACCGAGCCGTGTCTTCATTCTGAGGTGATACACTCTCCATCGGCGGTAGTGACTCGAAAATCCGCATGGAGATACACCTTTTTACATTTTTTTTCAGAATATAGAGTTCAAAGAGTATCTTTTAGCTAAACTAACGAGTTGTAGTCCGTAGTACAGGGTCTCTGTATCTAGCGAGAGAGCGCGAGTGAGAGAATACGCAGTGTCATGAGTGCGAGCGAGAGGGTATTGAATATCGCTGCTACAGCTCTCAAACACTACAGTATAGCAGATTGCTAGAGAGCGAGCGAGACGGTATGCAGCGTCTTAAGAATGAGCGAGACGGTATGCAGCGTCTTAAGAATGAGAGCGAGTGAGACGGCTCACTTTACCAGAAGAATGAGAGCGAGCGAGATGGTGCGCTGCGTCGTAAGCATCAGAGTAAGCGAGAGGGCACGCGACATCGCTGTTGCAGCTCTGGAGCACGGGATCTCTACGCCCTGTGGGAGAGAGCGAGTGAGAGAATGCGTGCTACCGTGAGAGCGAGCGAGAGGATATCAGGTATCGCTGCTCCAGCTCTCGAGCGTGATGGTATAGCACCCGGCGAGAGAGCGAGCGAGATGGTATGCTGCGTCGTAGGAATGAGAGGGAGTGAGATGGTACGTTGTACCATAAGCATGAGAGTAAGCGAGAGGGCACGCGACATCGCTGTTGCAGCTCTGGAGCACGGGATCTCTACGCCCTGTGAGAGAGAGCGAGCGAGAGAATGCGTGCTACCGTGAGAGCGAGCGAGAGGATATCAGGTATCGCTGCTCCAGCTCTCGAGCGTGATGGTATAGCACCCGGCGAGAGAGCGAGCGAGATGGTATGCTGCGTCGTAAAAGTGAGAGGGAGCGAGATGGTATGCTGTACCGCGTGTATGAGAGCAAGCGAGAGGGAACGCGACATCGCTGTTGCAGCTCTGTGGCGCGGTATCTCTACGCCCTGTGAGAGAGAGCGAGCGAGAGAATGCGCGCTGCCGTGAGAGCGAGCGAGAGGGCATGACATCGCTGTTGCTGCTCCGTAGCACGGGATCTCTACGCCCTGCGAGAGAGAGCGAGCGAGAGAATGCGCCCCGCCGTGAGAGCGAGCGAGAGGGTATGACATCACTGTTGCTGCTCTGTAGCACGGGATCTCTACGCCCTGTGAGAGAGAATGAGCGAGAGAATGCGCGCTGCCGTGAGAGCGAACGAGAGGGTATGACGTCGCTGTTGCTGCTGCTACTGCTCTGTAGCACGGGATCTCTAAGCTCTGTGAGAGAGAGCGAGCGAGAGAATGCGCGCTCCCGTGAGAGCGAGCGAGAGGGTATCATGCTGCTACAGTCTTACGCCCGCGCGTGGCATCGCGTCTCGCGAAAAAAGTATACAACGCCGTGAGGGCGAGCGAGAGGGCATACGGTAGCGCGAGAGCAAGCGAGAGAGCATATGTCACCGATACTGCAGCCACGTGCAGTTTTGACGACGCTGCGAATACCTTGCGCCTTCGCGGAACAGCGTATTTCGCGGGATCACAGCTCGAATCCGCTCTTATCACGCAGCTGCAGTATCAATGTCTTCTACTGCTCCTGTCCATCACCCCCCTGGCCTATAATGCTATGGTCATCATAAAAATATACGCGCATAAACGTCTTAGACTTTTTCACGGCAGTCTTCGACCGAAACGCGCGCGAGTATCTTCTCCCGTTAAAATCATCATCATCTTCACAATGTACCCCCGTTACCGCGAGTTTCATTTTATTCGCTTCGCGTTTACGTGCCGTGTCCTGCGCCTGTTGAGCACAACAGGGATCTACCTAACAACACAGGAGATGGACGAGGCTCACGAACGCATCGCCGACATGATGCACGTCGAGTTCGTGGAGCGGAACCCTGGCCCCCCTATAGACGACGCCGAGGTCACACCGGGGCTAAGCTGCGTGGCGGTGGGCCCGCCTGGTACAGGGATTGTACGCCGGGGTGAAATAATCCACGTGGACAGCTACGGCTGCGCCGAGGTCTACTTAGTGGACCTCGGTGACAGCGAGTTCTATTATTTAGACTCGCTGTACCACACGCTACCGATACTGGCGGTCATCCCGGCCCTCCTCATCGAGGCAACCCTCCATGGCCTCGAATACCTCGCGGAGGTCGGCTACGTGGCCCACGAGCTGGAGCGGTTTTGCGGGGGACCGCTCATAGCCATCCCCATGAGCCCTAGGACGCAGTACCCTCTGAGGGTGCTGCTTTTCACCGAGGACGGGCAAAACATCGGGGGTGTGCTCGTAAACGAGTTACTCGAGCCCGACGACTACCTCGGCTACGACGAGGGGGGCGAGGATGACGGACTCGGCGACAGCCCGGACGAGGAATAACCCGTCCGGGCTGTGTGCGTGTGTCGGCGCAAAAAAACAATGCCGGGGTGCGCGGTGCAAAAAATAATGCCGGGGTGGGTGTGTGTGTGTGTGTGTGTGTGTGTGTGTGTGTGTGTGTGTGTGTGTGTGTGTGTGTGTGTGTGTGTGTGTGTGTGTGTGTGTGTGTGCGCGCGCGCGCAAACAATCGCGCAAAAAAACATTCGCGCAAAAAAAAACACGCGTAAAAAACTATCGCGCTAAAACAATCATAGGACAGCAGTGCGCAAACACCAACGGGGCTGGAAAAGACACCCACGGCATCGGTGAGTTTTTTGAATTCTTATTCTACGCTTTTTTCAGCATATTCTGAAAAAAATTTGAAAAAAAAAACGCGTTTTGGGGACACCCCATTACGCGACATTTGACACACCCTATACAACACGATGGCACACTACGGCGACACACCACCCATCCCCCCTCCGCACACTCGCTGCCCTCTCGCCCACGACGCCGACCGCTCTCACGACGTCCGACTAGTGGGGGAAAGGAGTGGGGATAGGAGTGGGGGTCGCCATAGTGTGCCACCTACTACTAATGCAGCTCACCACGTTGTAACAACGCGATTCCCCGCGTTTTTTCAACACGCTTGATGCGTTTTCAGCATTGTCGCACATTTCTACACGTCTATGGCCGTGTTGCCACTCAAAACAACACGCGTCTCCCGCTTCGTTGGTGAATATATGCGTGCGAGCCAAAAATGTTATGAAAATACTTTTTATTCTCAATCGTATTGATATTTTCTTTGTGGCGAATACATGTACAACTTTCTTTGTAGTTGAAAGCCAATTTTTTCGCAGAAAAATTTCTATCTATACATAGAGATTCGATCCCTCCTACCTACCTAACACAGAGTTCTAACGCACGGACGCTACCCGCTACACTACCACGACCTCTTACAGTGACATTGTGCGAACTCAGTCCTTGTTTGTTTTTCTTTCGTAGTCAACCGTTCGCGTTCCGTGCGTAAATTCAGCGGAAAAACCTGCTCGCACTCGTTTAAGAACGGTGGTTACGCTTGAATAATTCTTGCATAATAAAGAAGGAACCATGGAAAAAACCATTTATTGCAAAATTGGCGAACGCCGTAAAAAAATTAAATACAATTACGACAGTGCAAAAAGTGACATCGAAAGTGCAACGGACAAAATTCGGGAAGTTTGCCGAAACGATCCTCTGCTACGCTAGAAAGTCGTGGAAAATCAAGCAATCGTTTTGCAAAGATTGATCCAAGACAAAAACTTTTTGTGTGACTTCGAACCCGACGAAGAAATCCCTAACGAGAGCGAAGTCCATTGTCTGTTGGTGCCTTTTTTCGATGGAAACAGTTTTATCATTGCGGAAGATTTTACCGTGAATCAAGACGGTATTCTTGTTACCCCGGGAGAAAATGCGAGCCAATCCATCCAGGAGCAGGAAGAAAAGGTAAGATTGTTCTTATATTTCAAGCCTTTTTCACTTTTTTTGAGTGAATTTTTTTTCTTTGTCAAGTTGCCCGAGACACTAAAATTTTTAGCATCGAAGCATTTTTTTAACATGGAATGGTATCGAATAGAAAAAAAGAAGAAAGTTTTCAGTCGTCGAAGCATTTTTTGAACAAGTGATCTGATAGCGATAAGTGACAGAGAAATGAATTTCACTCGGTTAGTACTTGTCGCAGAAAGAATTTGAGTTCAAAGTTTGGTAAAGGCTCCGATGGCTAGAAATTATACTGACGAAGTAAAAAATTGGAAAGATTTGCCTCCGCAAAGCCTTTTTCATATATTGAATTCAAACTTCTTTCCTCGTCAAGTAGTAAAGTCAAGTTTTTAGTTGTCGAAGCATGTGATGGTCAAAAATTGCTTCGACAGCTGTTTTAGGGCAAGTTGGCTTCGCCAAAGTCATTTTCAAACTTTTAATTGAATTCTTGTTCGCGGTCAAGTTATTCAGTGAGGTTTTTATTTGTCGAAGCATTTTTTAAACATTCCACGCTACGAAAAACAAAAACTTGGTATTACTTGGCAGCGAGAAAAATTTGAATTCAAACTTTAAAAAAGTTCTTGGCAAATGAAAATTTCACTTTGTTAGTTGGTAAATACAGTCATCAAGCTCAAATCGTTAATTCTCGGAAACAGAAATTCGGGTTGCTTTCCATTAATGTGTTTTCATTATTATTATTTGTTTTTACTTTTTTTTAGGAAAATTCCTCGACCGATCGCCCAACAAAAAAATTGAAAACACATCACAGGGCTGATGTCACGACCACTGCGATTGGTAATCCGGCTATATTGCCAAAACTGACCCCACCCCTCGAAGAATTGCTAAGGAACGTTGGGATCGTGGAAGCTCAAAGGCATTTTATTTATTTTTGGGCAACCGATTTGTTGATGCGCACTAACGGGATTCCGACGAAGATCGACTATTTTAACTACGCCATGGCCATCGTTGCAACGTATCCCGAGCTGAGAGGTGGTAACAATGGATGCGTAAGTTTCTATTTCGTTATTTTTCAAAGTAAGAAAGTTGTAATTTATTAAATAATTATTCTATTTTCTTCCTACAGGGGATTGTGCGAAACGAATTGAGTACTAACGTACGAAACCGTCGTGCAAATTCGAAACGAACGATGCAGAAATTTGGTCCCAACAAAATCGACTCGAACGTGAAAACTCCAACAATCACTGTTTGTCCACCGTACGTAGTTTTTTTTTCATCATGAATTCGATGTGGAGCAGTAGGAACTTTGCTGCTACGCTCACATTGCATTTTTTCAGACAAACTGGTGTTGACGGCGCGGATGCTTCGAACGAGCTTGAGAAACTCGAAAAACTTGCTGATACACCGCATGTACGATTACTTATCAAAACATCCATCAGTCTACGACGGAAGTGGATAAAGAACGACGCCAAAAACGTCTTAGATGTAATTCGCCGATATCCTCATCTTAAAATTTGCAGCTTGGTGAGAAAAACTTTGGAAATACCGCCCGAAGTTTTCACTATTTACCCGGTACTATCTTTACCCATTATTGTAGGAATGAAAACGAGTATGAGGCGGGATCGGGCAATAACGAGAAGACGAGAGATAATAGAAATGAAATAATTATGATTTATTGAAAGAATTAATTGACAAAAACCCCAATCGTCTCCAAGCTCGTCTCTCGTGAGCTTTTTGTTTTCAACTGCGCTTTTCTTTTTCTCCATGCGCTTTTTTGTTTCCCCGCCGTCTTCGCGCCCGCTCGAGGTTTTATTCCCTCTTTTAACAAAAGCTATCCCCCTCATTATTTTAATTTTTTCAGATGATTTTCGAATTTCAAACGTTTCTTTCCCTTGACGAAGGCGAAACGACATTGAAAATAAGGAGAATGCTAGAGAAACTTGCTGCGTATTTTGGCGATGAGGTCGATGTGGATAATGAAAATACTTCAGCAATTATCTTGACGAAACTTTGGGAAAAGTTGACTGCGAAAACCCTGAAAAAAACGGGCGTGCCCTTTTTCACTGTTCGAGAAGTAAGCTCATGTCATAGGAGACATTTTCTACGACACTAAATGACTTGAAAAGCGTAATTCTTCTTTACTTATAGGAGCTGAGTTCGACGGGAGATATGAATTCGGTGGCAGGAGCTTCGCCTCGTGTAATCTTTTATACAGCGGAGAAAAAAATTTCAACTGCATACCTCGTCGCTGACGAAGGAGTGCGAATCAAAATTGAAAATCCATCAGTCGATAAAACACTGATGTGTCTCCTGGCGAGTTATTTTACGTGGGACGTGGCGTACCCTCCGGCGTATGTGAACGCAATGGAGTATCTCGAATCGGAAATCGTGCGACCTGTCGTAAAAATCAAGCCGAGCGTCCAAAAATTCATTCGCGACACTGAGTTAAAAATGAATGCGTTGACGAAACATGCGTCAATCGCGAAAACTGCAGAAAACTGAGAGGTTTTTTCGTTAAAGTTCTAGTCCGATTAGTTGACTGAAAATATTTATAATTGTTTTTTGTTTCGTTAGATTTATTTTTTGTTGACAACAACATGACAGTTGGGGATTAAAATAACAGCTGTCAGTGTCTTTTTCTTCTCTGATTTTTTAATTTCATTTTTAACCTTTTATAGTTTTTTTCTTTCTAATTTTTCTTAAAAATATACGTTTATATTGTTTTTGGAAGAAACGAATTAATGAAATATATTCTAGAGTAACCGGTAGACAAAATCTAAAATAATCAAAGCCCGGGTTCTTGTTTATTATATATTTTCGTTAAATTTGCGTATGTTACCCTTGAGATAACTAAACTCTTTCAGCTAAGAAAAATATTCAATTAATACTTTCAAAGGACAGTAGTGTATTTTCTCATACAAGTGTATTCGAGATACGTGATCCTGACTTAAGCCAAAAATAAAATAATTCCAGACATTTTAGTGAAATCATCGTTTTATTTCATCAATGCCTCCTTGATATTTTTCTGCAGTTCGGGAAGTTTTTACACATAAATTGTTCCAATACCTGAGTTCAGTTGATTATTCAGTTGATACATACTGTCATACATTTATCACATTGTTTTACTTATTCGTTTTAACAACTTCAACGGATTTTTAATTCAACCACAAAATTCGGTTCGACAATGATTCAGGAGAATTACGTATTGTTCTCCTCCAAATTTAACTTTCAGTAGAGGGTGTGGGAAAATTAAATCCTCTGCTTGGATCATTTTCTTCGCTACAGGTGTTGGTTGGTCTATCTTGTAGGCGTCAAAGATGTTACAGTATTCCAATGATCTGAGCGGTACATAGACAAAATAAAAAGTGTTCTTAAGAACATAAATGTTTTGAATTTCACCAAAAATCGGTAAAGAAAATTCTGAGTCTGATAAAAGTATGAGTTTTCCTTTTTTGTAAGAAGTTCCGTGAATTTTAACTTCATTTGTGTCAAACAGCTGGCATTGTGCAATTTCAGTTTCATCCAAAAGTGAATGGAACAAATTGGCGGTTGGCAAATTCTGGAGCATCACTGTGTGCCCTGAAAAAATTTGATGCCCTGTATACAAAAACTTTGGGGAAACTTTATTTGGCCCATTATTAAGTCTCGAGCACATGAGTGCCTGATGTCTAATTGTTAGTTTCACGCACGAGTTTGCCCATGAGAAATGGTAGTGCATGAGCTAGAGTGAGCATTTGCGACGAACTTTGTCGGAGATGACCCCCTGGCATCAAGTGAGCCGGTAATATTGCACTGGGTGCATTTTTTTGTAAATGCCCAAAATCGAAATGAGTTATGGCTTCATTAAGAGTTTTCAGTGCAATCGCAGATATGTCGTAAATACAGTATTGCAACAACACCCGGACTGCTATTTCCACTACACCTTCGCTCAAAATGTGCATGGCATCGTGCGGCAAACACTTGGTAACATCGAAGTCGTCAATATTCAGGAGTGCACTTTTACGATTTATACCGTATCTTTTTTTCCAATAATCGACGCTTTGTTTTGTCAAATCATTTTGACTTATATTAGTTACCTGTTGCTTGTGTGTCTCGCTATTTCGCAATTCAAACTCATTTTCTAAAAAAAAAATTTTTCACTGCTCCGGAGTTGTTAAGCACGTGCGACAAAATCGAAACGCAGTAACTGACTCTTTAAAAGCCACCTACCAGAGCTGATGCAGGGGTGTCTCCAGCAACGAAAAGTAGTGATCCCTTGTATAAGTTTTCTCTACCATCGAGCGTTATGGAAATTCCTTCAGTTTGTAATACATCAATTTCTATCGCAAACTTCTCCAGAATCTTGTCAACTCCGAATTTTTTCATCACTGGGGTTTTCACGATTGCAAACAAGTTTACGGTTTGCAAAGTCGATCGTAATTCAGGATAAATATTTGCTAAGCTCCAGTAAAACATCGAGAGTTTATGCACCGACGTCTTCGATGCTAAAGGGCTCGCAATTTCGAGATCGTCATAATATAATATTATTGCCAGCGCATTTTCATTATTTTTGAAAAATTCGTGTGTCCGATAGTCGATCCATCTAGGACAGTTCGGAGCATTTCATTTTCTTGGGGTCGAGGATTGTCAACGCAATATTTAACATCTTTATTTTGAAGAAGCGTCTTCAAGCTGTCAATAAGAGGAACTATATATGCGTCACGCTCGACTTCGACCAGGTCTGCAGCTTGGTCACGTGATGTCCGATTTTTTTTCCAAACCATCTCAGTACCCATCGTCATTTTTTTGGGCATGACCATGTTCATTTTCTCTATCAAAAATTTGTCCAACTTGTATCTCGTATCGATAGTCGAGAACAACTTTTCGGGAGGAAATGTTTCGATCAAAATTTTGTTTACCTCATCCAGGTGTAATGAGTTTGTTGTCGGATCAGCTCGTCGAGAAAATTCATTCTATACGTGAAAAGTAACGAATTAGAAATAAAACTTTGTATGAAATCAGTGCGAATGGAATTTTGATTATAGGTTTTGGTAAAACTAACCACAATCAGTGATGAAAAATTTGTAACTACATCTCGAACACCATCTATTATCTGGCTGATGGCCGTATCGCTGACCTTGTGGTAGTCTCGAATTTTGATCAAAAACTGGGCTTGGAGAATTTCGAAGTGCTCGCCCATTGAAACATGGTTATCTTCATCTGCATGGAAAACATAGTAAATACTTCACTCCCACATAAGGAAATTCGTACTCCAAACCTATAATCTTTCAGTTAAGCGTACCCTGTAGACTTTTAATATCCTCCGCATCCACATTATCCGCGCATATCACGTCGTCAATGATATCGCACGAATAATGCCTTCGCTGCATGTGTCGCTTGTACGATTTCCACTTCGTAAATGTTTTTCCACATCCATTTTCACTGCACTGTATTTTTAGGGCAGGATCGTTTTTGTGATACTTCACGATGTGGCGAAGTAAAACTTCTTGTTACTGCGCGTCGAAATAGCACAATTGACAACTTAAATTGGCCATTATTTCGCACGGACTGACAGCGGGGTATTTAAAACAAAACTTGCACCATTTCAAAAGCGATGCAAACTGCTCCGTTTCAAGCCAGCAACACGCGTACAAACGTGTATGTTTTTTGTTTACTACAACAAAAGTGTGTTGTTCGGTATCATCCGTATTAAACCAACACACATAATCAGTGTTGCTTAAATAACAATACGGAAGAAGCCGTGTTTTTAGAACCATTACAGTGCAACGTGTCCTTTCAACACGCTGAATCCAATAACATGTATTGTTGAGACACGATTGGTTCGAACAACACACCTGCGTGGCGTGTAGCGTGTTTCTGCAACACGACTAGTTGCAACAACACTCCTAGAAGGTGTGTAGCGTGTTCCTACAACACACTCGACAACACGCTTGTTTTTACAGTGCGAGCATGAACAAGTTGTATCACCGAGTGACGCCCGCCCCAACTCTGTATTCATCTTTGACGATATTGCATGTGAAAAACAGGACAATGTGAGAGCATTTTTTTCTATGGGAAGACATGAGATTGTAGACTGTTTTTATCTTTGTCAGACGTATACGCGTATTCCAAAACATCTCGTGAGAGATAATGCAAATTTTGTCGTGCTATTCAAGCAAGATGACATGAATCTGAAGCATGTATATAACGATCATGGGAATACCGATATGACTTATGCAGCATTCAAAAATATGTGTATAGAGTGCTGGAAGTCTGATAGGTATGGATTCATAACGATCGACAAAGGTAGTGAGATAAATTCAGGGAGATATAGAAAGGGTTTCGATACATTTCTCAGTGTCAATGATAAATTATGGCTCTCTGCGTTGAGAAAAACAGTTCAAGTTCAGGCCTGCTCGTGTAAACAGCAACATGAAGAGCGAAGAAATTTTGAGAAAAAAAAATGTGTTGTTTCAACTTGCCAAGGCAAGTGATGCAATTAGACGAAAACATCGAATGTTGAAGAGTAATCGTGATACAACGCAGCAGAAAATGCAAAATGTATTCAAACCAATCACTGAGCGATTAGAAGAGTTGGTTTCATACAAAAAGAACCTGAAGCGAGAAATTAAAGATGAAAAAATGCATATCAAAAAGGAGGAGGAGGAGGAGGAGGAGGAGGAGGAGCAGCAGCAGCAGCAGCAGCAGCAGCAGCAGCAGCAGCAGCAGCAGCAGCAGCAGCAGCAGCAAGAAGAAAAGGATGAACATCTCGAGTTTGATCACATGCAGGATACTTCGTTGCAAAACATTTCTCTCGATAAAACCATCGACAAGACTTTTGCGAGTCGAGAAGACAGTTGTGTTGGAAATGATGATGGGTGGTCAACGGGCGATGATGAGAACCCGAATAAAGACGTTGACGATTTAATATATGAATATCTAACTCTGCTGCGTAGTAATGAAAAGAAAAGCCTCGACGTGTCATATTGAGTGAGAAACCTCGCTGGTGATAAACTGATGATTGGTGATTCACCGATCCATTTCAAAAGTGATTACATTTATGTAGGTAATCAACAATATCCCAGAAGTGTTGGCTTGGAATATTTGGCTCCACCCGATTTGGCGAATTATGAAAAAATTGTAATCAACACCAATGCTCATAGAAAGAATTACAAGCCCAAGAGTGCAGTGCGTCAAAATAATTCTTACAAGTTTAAAACTTATATATTAAAAATTGTGACGCACCATAGCGCATATAAAGGTGGAGGCTTCATACCAGAGTACAAAGTGACGGGGAAAGATGTCACATATGTTCATTGGGATGATCCAAACGAGCTAGTGGATCGTCTTCGCATACTACTTGCATCGCAAGCTGCTGGAAACTCCTCACATTCCAACGAAATCATTTCCATAATTGGGGAATTGCGTGAAGCGAAAATCATTTATTAAGCAGCTGGAGTCACATTTTTCATACATTCTCAGAATGACTGTCGATGTGTTTGGACGGTCGTTGAATGCTAGTGCTTTGTCGTGTCCTCCCGGTAAACCTGGAGTTGGATTTAAGACTACGACAGATGGTCATTATGATATAGCCACAAAACGGGTGTGTAACGTCGGTGATGCAACAGAACTTTACGACGCAGTCAACTTGTTTGTGTTGAGAAACTATTTGAATGATCTCGAGATAAAAATATCAGCTCTTGAAAATCAATTGCGTGTCGAGATCGCTACGCTTCGTGAGGAAGTGCAGAATTTGAAGAACAGTGCACCAGAGCGAAAAGTTTCGAAGCCCACTACACCCGTCCAAAACAATATCTTCAATTCTCTGTTGAAGCAAATAGAGGAAACCAACCCATATGTGAAGGCGACGATTAAGCGCGATCCGTCACGTATACCTGCAGAGAAAGACGAATATACCATAGTGAAGAAGAAATGAGTGCGAAGAAACGTGCTGTGGTGTAGGAGTTGCATAAACAAGCCCGACGAAATTATCCGCGCCGACATGTGGATATTCGCGGTCTGGATGAGACGTGGCAAGCTGATCTCGTAGATATGTCTGCATATGCGCAAAACAACTCCAAGCATCCATTTCTCCTCACCGTCATCGACATTTTTTCCAAATTTGCCTGGGCCAAACCATTGCAATCAAAGAATGGTAAAGATGTGGCCGCCGCAATGGAGTCAATACTCGCCGAGGGACGCATACCGAGAAACCTACATGTCGATCGTGGAAAAGAATTTTACAATTCAAACTTTAAGGCGTTGATGAAAAAATTTGATTTTCACATGTATTCTACTTTTAGCATTATGAAAGCATCAATTTGTGAACGCTTCAACCGTACTCTCAAAAACAAAATGTGGATTCAATTCAGTTTTCGTGGAAACTGGAAATGGATTGATATTCTTGATACGTTAATCACCGAGTATAACAATACTAAACATTGTACTATTAAAATGAAACCAAAAAATGTCAATGCTGGTAATGAAAAACAATTGCTCCACGATTTTTTCAATGGACGTAAGGTGATGAGAAAACTACCCAAATTTCAAATTGGCGATAAAGTACGCATTAGTAAATATAAGACTATATTCGAAAAAGGTTATACACCAAACTGGACGACGGAAATTTTTACAATTTATCAAGCGAAAAAAACCAATCCCGTAACGTATAATTTAAAAGCCATAAAGATGAACCGATTGCCGGCGGCTTTTATGAACCAGAGTTACTTCGAGTCAAGTATCCCGATATATATCTCGTGGAAAAAATTTTGAAAAGACGCGCGCAGAAACTATTTGTAAAATGGCTCGGTTTCGACAACACCCACAATAGTTGGATAAGCAAGAATGATTTGTAAAACAATAAACGAGTGTGAAAAAAGTCTGTCCAATTTGTTTCCGTAACCCCATCCTGTCAGACGGTAGAGCAGGTCAACTTTTCTCTCTGGAAAAAAATGGAAACGAGTGATGGTTGTAGAGTAAGAGATCTTTATTACATGAAAATGTACAGATGGCCCGTCACACACACACACACTTTTCCGAATAGATTCTGTCACCGAAAAATACGGTAGTGGCCCCATGGCAGGGTTTCCACAGTCCCGGGTATAATATACACTACCGGCGAAAAGTTTCCGGACAAAAATTTAAAAGAGTGCCGAGACGGTTTTTCGTGCCATTTCGCCGGTAGTTGGGCTAAGCCAATTTAACCAACGCCATTTTGAAGAGGAAGGTTCCACCTTCAGTTTGGTTTTTTCAAAAAATGTGTCCGATTCTTTTTACACTCAGCACTCAGTTTTGAAAACGACAATTTTTTGTCGTTTTTTATCACTGTTTAGAGTGGACCCCGTTTAGAGTAAAAATGTTTTTTAGGCATTTCTACGGATGAAATCATAAAGGTAGAAGTCCAAGCTTCAATTTCATTTTTTAGAAATTTTTCTACGATTTTTTTTTTCAAAGATATTTCGTTTTTTCAGAAAAAATCGATGATTGGGAAATTGCTCCGTAGTACGAAAACGATGACGTTTACATTAAAACCTCAAGACGCTAAAAAGTTCTATTAGATTATGTTGAGTTGACCAGAATTTTTTCAGATTTTTCTTCTCAAATTTTTTTCTCATCTATTTGAGATCGCAGCTGGATTGATCGGGAAGACCGGATCGCATTGATCTTAAGCTTTAGAAGTAACACAGGGCCTCCGGGAACGCTTTTTATCAATTTTGGATTCTGTGTCTCTCAAAAGCTATTCATCGCATCTTCCACCATTGATTTGGCTATTTTCAATCGCTTCGCGATGTAGCAAATTTTAAACCCTTAATTGCGAAGTGCAAGGATTGATGCACGCTTTTTGACACTTGAATTAAGTCGCTGATCCATTTTCTTCTTCCAAAATGAAATAAAATAAACTCCAATAAACTCAAAAATTACAGTTTATCAACGGATAATTTAATAATCGCTCAACACAACGCGGACATTTTTTCGAAAGCTTTCCAAAGAAGTACTCAATCGAAAGAGATTTTGGATATTTGTCTGTCGTCGTAAGTAAAGAGTGTGTGAACATTTTTCCCACTTTTTTTTTTGTTTTTGAGGCAGACTAGGCAAAAAAAAATAACAAATCGCTCACCTCTACGACAAAGCGAATCTCGCGAAAACGTAAACGAGAAACAACAACGCATAGGACTCGCGACTGTGTTGAAAAGCGTGCATCGAAGCGTGCATCAATCCTGGCATCAATCCTTACACTTCGCAATCAAGGGTTCAAAAATTGCTACATCACGAAGCGATTTAAAATAGCCAAATCAATGGTCGAAGATGCGATGAATAGCTTTCGAGAGACACAAAATCCAAAATTAATAAAAAGCGTTCCCAGAGGCCCCGTGTTACTTCCAAAGCTTAAGATCAATGCAATCCGGTCTTCCCGATCAATCGAGCTGCGATCTCAAATAGATGAGAAAAAAATTTCAAAAGAAAAATCCGAAAAAATTCTGGTCAACTCAACATAATCTAATAGAACTTTTTAGCGTCTTAAGGTTTTAATGTAAACCTCATCGTTTTCGTACTACAAAGCAATTTCCCAATCATCGATTTTTTCTGAAAAAACGAAATATCTTTGAAAAAAAAAATCGTAGAAAAATTTCTAAAAAATGAAATTGAAGCTTGGACTTCTACCTTTATGATTTCATCCTTAGAAATGCCTCAAAAACATTTTTACTATAAACGGGGTCTACTCTAAACAGTGATAAAAAACGACAAAAAATTGTCGTTTTCAAAACTGAGTGCTGAGTGTAAAAAAAATCGTAGATATTCTTTAAAAAAAGCCAATTGAAGGTGGAACCTTCTTCTTCAAAACGGCGTTGGTTAAATTGGTCTAGGCCAACTACCGGCGAAATGGCATGGAAAACTGTCCCGGCACTCTTTTAAATTTTTGTCCGGAAACTTTTCGCCGGTAGTGTACCGCTTGTCGTCATGTGGGCTAAGAGCAAGTTTCGTTTCTGAGATAGTGTACACTTCATGTAATATTGCTCGAATTGACGACTGGCAACGCGTCACTTCAACCTCCCCATTCAAGCATCTCAGATAATCATCAAAATTAATAGTCTTTGAAACAACGTTGTTTTTAACACCCTTCGCCTTTTTCACATCATTTTTCCCCACGACGCGTGTTGCATACATTTTCGATCTTAATCCCACAAACTCCGTCATGATGGCTCCATTGTTTTCATCTTTCATAAGACCAGGAACCTTTTTGTTGACATGTGGAATATTATACACATTATTGCGGGGGTAGTTGCTCGTATCAAATTTATCGAGATTTCGTTTCAT
Source organism: Diadegma fenestrale (assembly GCA_037043255.1). NCBI lineage: Eukaryota > Metazoa > Arthropoda > Insecta > Hymenoptera > Ichneumonidae > Diadegma > Diadegma fenestrale. The sequence goes on from CM073314.1 coordinate 3,154,277, forward strand.
ACACGTCCTCGCACTCGATATAATATATCAAACTATCAGTATCTGTATAAGCGACCTTACATTTATCAGGATACATTTGTGTCATAAACTCGTGATGAAATTTGTACAGACAAGTTTTTGAAATATCTAAAATGCACATGCCAACATAAATAGGCTTGTCGAATTTGACTTCGACAAGTCAAAGAGTATGTCCGCAAAATTTCTAAGTCCCTCTATGTCAAGAGTCAGGGCCGTTATTGAAGGGCCAGTGGCTGACGGTCGATACTGAGTATGACCTACACCACTACTCATCGCTGTTGTGGTCGTTGGGGCTGCACAAATAGGGGTGGTCACCGTTACGGTCGAAACCGGAACGCTAACCGGAGGATCCATCGCGAAAAGGGAGAAAATACGAAGAAAATACGAAAATAAATGAAATAAAATTTATTTGGAAAATTTTTTTAATCAAAAGGGGATTCGATTGCACTCCACGAAGCGCAATTATGGCGAGGGGAAGTGAATTTATCTCAAAAAGGGAATTAAAACTAGTAAAAATGAGAAAAGGGAACGAAATAAAAATTTAGAAAACGGAACGTAATTTATTTGGTCCGAAAACTTGACCAAAATTATGCTAGGGGATGAAAAGAACAAAAGGTCATTTAATTATCGGTTGAAAACCCGAAGTTTCAAAGAAAAACGAAAAATTAATGACAATAAGGGAATAATTGACAAAAGGGAATTTATAATCGTCACGGAATTGACGAAAATTATTTTTAATCACACTGGGAGGGCGATAATATTTTTCGGGGAATTTTTACGGCGAATATTGGGCACGGAAGGTTATTGCTGAAGGAGGGGGAAGGGCGATATTCACGTCGAGTAGCGTAATCACGCAAAACTCGACAAACACACGAAAAACTCAAAAATCGAACAGAATTACTCTTCATTATCACATAAATATTCCACAAGTCAGCAAAATATCGAAAAACACAAGGAAAACACAATAGGATTTCTCAAGGTCGTCAAAGCAAGAGAATTAACGCTCGGCAGCCTCGCGCCGAAGCGTTGTGCAATCGTCGAATGCGCGAAAGAGGAGGGGGGGTCACTGGTGAGCACTATTTTGCACGCTAAAACAATGGGACAACGAAAAATAATTTTCCCGCACCGATTCACTCGGGCGAGGCTCGAAACACGAAAAATCAGGTCAAAAAAGTCGAAAAATTGTTTAAAATGGCTGAATCTAATTAATTGGAAGTTTTTTTGTTTGTTATTGAAAGGTATTATTAGAAAATGGGGAAAAGTTAATAATTAATATGTTTTTCAGGCCCCACGTCGGGCGCCAAAAATTTGTGACGTGTTCGACACAATCGCAAGACAAAATGGTGGGGGAAACAAATAAAGGACACAAAAAGAATAAATTAAAATAACAAAAACAAGTTTCGGATTTATTTAATGGAATTTATACAATAAAAAGAGGGGCGCCAGTTGGTTTAATCGGTCCAGCAACCGTTACAATAAAATGGCCAAAAATGGTTGGAAGAAAACAATAATTCCGTATTTCAGGGGGTCAAAATTGTCAAAACTGGCGCAGGGAGAATCACGATAATCTTAAACGCAAGGACAGAGGGTCCCTGAAACTCAGGCGTCTTACAATACCGGTGACAAAAAAGGGAACGACGCGCGAGCGAGCCACGCGATCGAACGAACCACGCGGACGCTCGGACCGGGCCGTGTCGGCGGAACCCGATTGAATGAATCGAGCGAAATCTCACTCGCTTCACACGCAAAAAACAAGAAAACGGGGCTACAAATGACGAAAAAAAGGACACGAGGTGGGCGATCGACGATGGGAGTCGAAAAAATATGCAAGAAAATATCGCGACGGGGCTCGAAAACGCGAAACACTGACTCGAAAAATCACGGGAGGGAATGATGGGCAAAAAGGGGCAAAAATGGCTTCACGAATAATCGACAGGGGCAAACTCGATGGCACAACACTCGTCGCGTCGACTGACCGACGAAATAATATCTTTCTCGAACGAAAAGTTCGAGAAAGCACACGAAAACGAAAAATTATGTATTTGGGAATAGTCAAACGACAAGGGAAAAATGGCGTCGCGCGCCCGGCAAGAATCGAAGGACTCACCTGTTTTCTCGATTTCTGAGAGGAAAATCGGAGAATTCGGTGCCGACGTAATCCAAGAATGTCCGGAGAGTGGTCCTTCGTGAAGCCGGGTCGTCGTAATGATTTTAATTATTAATTTAACACAAGAAAACTCCAGAAAAAGCACAAAAAAACGGGACACGTGTTGACCGTGTCGAGTCCGAAGCGGAAGAGAGAGAACTTCAGCGTCTCCTCGAGCTCCTCGGGACGCTCTCGAAGCTTCGCGAAGTCTCGATAGCCAATCAGAACGCGGCTTTAGAGCCGGCTGATTATCGATCCGTTATTGAGCGCCGGCCTCGCGAGATCGCACACAGGTGGCGCTGACGCTGGCCTCGCGACCGGGCGCTGGCGCCACGCTGTCTGCCTCGCGAGACCGAGGCTCAAATCAAGATGGCGGCGCCCACGGCTGTCGAAACAGCCGTGGCAAAGTCGCGTTGTTATCGTCGAAAATACGTCTCGACGCCGCGGAACCCGTTGAGTTTCCTCCGACTCGACGGACAAGCCTTTGTCGGAGGAACGATTGGTGACACGGTTTCCGCGACTCGACGCTTGCCGCGAAAATCGAGTGAGTGCGGGGCTAAGGGGCTGAGGGGGGAAACGAAATATCGACACGCGGGGGAGGGAGGTAAAAGTTCGTAAGTGGGTCAAAAAACGCGAATTTGGAGCGAATGTTATGTTCGCTCGATCGGTGAGTCGCTCGCCCGCGTTCGCGGAGATATTTGGGAAAATTCTTGATGTTCTCTTCGGGTTCGTCAGTCTCGTTCGGTCCTCCTCGTTCTCAAAGGGGCTGAAATCAAAATAAAAAAAGAAAAGGCCGGTCCCAGGCTGAGATCCGGTAGCTCTCGCCGCGGCTCGACAGCTGGCCACGGTACTCAAGAAAGTGACAACGTCACACATTATTTGGTCATAATTTTGCTATCTGTGATCATCGGTTGAACACCTTTGCGATTCTCCGCGTTCTGTCCTATCTCGTGGATTTCGGCTTTCTTATTATAGCAAATGTTTCTCTTCGTGAGTGACTATTAGCGGGTGTCTGAACTATTCCACAAAAATTTCCAGTGAATCCCCAGTGAAACCTCCACGAGACGCTTAGCAAAATCAATTCTATCGCTCGATGACGGTTATCCGTCGCCGTACGTCCCGCCCTACGACGTTAAGTGGCGCATGCGCTCTACTAACATTTAAACCTGATCATTCGCGCCTCACTGACCGTTAATGGCTGTAATGATTTATACATCGAACTGAACAATCTTTCACCCTAGTGCAATTTCATCGGGTTTCTTTTTACGTTCTATTTTACCTTTTACCAATTGACGCCGTGCAACTGTCAGCTGGTCATCTTTATCTATTCCACCGGTGACCGTTACTCTATCGAACATACCAGCGCTCTCCCACGGTGTTTATGTCAGCGATTACGCTTGGCTGATTTTTCTCGATTATTTTCATCGACAAACTCACCAACTCTTACTGTGTAGTAGTGAACATTCGAAAGCCATGCTTGGCTAATTATGCTTGGCTGATTTTATTCTCATCGACATCGCATACTGTTCGCGTCTGCTATAATAATTCCATCGGCATTGCGTACTTCACTTATTTTGCCTATAACCAATCGACGCCGCACTTCTGTCTGCTGGTCATCTTTGAATATTTCACCTATGACTATTATTCGACTGACACACCAGCGATCTCCGACTGTGTTTACGTCAGTGGTCACGCTTGGTTGGTTTTACTCTTATTGACAAACTTATCAACTCGCACTGCGAAGCAGTGAACATACGAAAGCCACGCTTGCCTAATTACGCCTGGCAGATTTTACTCTTATCGACAAACTCACCAATTCTCACTGAGAAGCGCGCACACACGAAGGCCATTACTCACACTCCCGATGAGTGGTGATTGCTTCTCTCTTATCGCTACTTAGCTATCTAGCAGCGCTTATCTGTGATCATTTCGCTATCTCACACTGACTTCTTCGATACGCTTTGACTCACACCGACATGCTCGATTGTCTTCTGTCGTCATTACCTTTCTCCGTTTACACCTGAACAAAGAGAAGTCACTGATCATCGCATCGTGCTTCAAGAACATCGTCAGCTTGCGTCGCATCTCGTCCCGAAGCACGAACTGGACCTTTTGTATCATCACCATGGCGAAATGCATACTCTGGAACCGCAGCAACAGACTTACCCCCACCATCATTTGTAAAGGCGAATGTAAGGCGAGTTTTCACCTCGAGTGCGCAGCCCGTGAGTACAACTGCGATATTGGCACTCTCAACGATCACCCTAATTTTGTTTGCGATCCCTGCGCCATGAAACGCTCAATTATTACCGCGCGTACACCCAACAGTTCGTTCGACAATAATATCTCTCTTAACGACTCTTCAACTGAAGTTACCTTGAATGACATTATGCAATTATTACAATCACAAAATCAGTCCTCTAATGAAAAGTTAGAATCGATCAAATCCGATATTAATGATAAATTCTCTACAATACAGAGTTCTATTGCTGGGGTAACAGAAAATATTGCCACTCTTAGAGACGACTTTACGAAACTTGTCACCTCACATGACGCAATGGACGCTAGGATGTTGATTGTCGGATCAAAAACCTCCACTCTCGACGAACTCACCGTACAATTAAAAAACCAACAAGACAATTTCAAATCTGACATCGAAAAAATTGTAGTTAGTATCTTGCAAACCCGAACAATTGCCACCCCCAAGGCGAACCTCTTCGAAGCGACGATTGCTGGTATCCCGACCAATGTGGATCTTTCTCACTCCGCGATAGTCAACAAAGTCCTTACGACTCTCGGTCTACCGAATTTTATCAATGAAATCGTCGACATTCGTCCGTTTACAAAAAAATTACAAAATCCCGTCGGCAGCGATTGCGGTGGCCAGCAGCTTGCCTCCTCCACCGGTTCCACTCCCTAAGTGCCCTCCACTACTCTTGCTGTCAAATTCACTTGTCCCTCAGTGCGGAACCAATCCATAGCCAAAAAACGTGCGAAGAGAAACCTCCTGGTGAGCAAAATCTTGGGCTCGGAGGACGGGGGCAGGTTGTTTGTCAACCCGCTGCTGCCAAAGGAAACGTACAATCTTTTCCGAGCTGCTAAGGCCAAATCATCAAAAAATAACTTTAAACATATCTGGACCAGTCTCGATGATACCATTTGTGTTCGTAAAAATGACGGCACCCCTATTATTGTAATCAATACTAACGAAGACTTGTCTAAACTCGATTGACGGCCCATCGAGCGTTCAATTAGCAGGCTACTTCCGGGGCCTGTAACCACTGGTCCTTGTCCTAATTTAACCATAACTATTGCTCAATTTAATGCCAACTCATTACTTGGACATCTTGACTTTATTAAATCGTACTTCTCAGTTCACTTTTATCACATTATCTCCATCTCTGAAACGTGGCTTCACCCATTAATCTCCGAAGACCTCTTACTCATCGAAGATTATATGCTTGTTAGAAACGACAGGCTGGGTCGACGTGGCGGAGGTGTAGCTTGTTATATTCACCGTTCCCTGCGAGCTCGAGTCCTCGAATCATCGCAGGGCTGCTTCTCGAACGCTCCGGAATTCTTGGCCCTTGACGTGCGATCTCACTTTAATCAATCCCTTTGCTTTTCTTTTCAGTGTACCGGCGACCCAAAGGGCTCCTCTTTGGTGGCTTCATACAAACCTTTTCTCGTCTTGCGACAGCGTATAACAACATTATTATCGGCGGCGACTTGAATTGTAACTTATTATCAAATAACACGGAAGCGCAGTTTCTTAGAGACCTCGTCTTCGCGCAATCGTTATTCATTGCGCAATCCGGAGCGACCTACCATACTTCGCACTCAGATTCTTTACTCGACGTCTTTATTGTTGACAATGCGGACAAAATAGCCCTGTTTACTAAATCCGATTGTCCCTTCATCGCTGGACACGATATTCTTGAACTTCAATTTCTGTTTCCACACAAAATCAAGCCCACATTTCCAATATCTAAACGCAACCTCCGGCGATTCAATGACTCTGACTACTTAGCCTTACTTAGATCCTCTTTACAACATAATAATAACCTTATGCCCCAGCACGACTCCGATCGCAATATTTGCTCATTAGTATCTTCCATAAATCACGCAGTAACCAGTGCTCTCGATGTTATTGCTCCGCTACAATCTTTTCACATCGCTAAGCGGCGTAACCTGTGGCTCTCCGAGTCCTTGAAATCTCGCATCAAAACTAAGAATACCCTGTACGAGCAGGCCAAGCGTTCGGGTTGTGTGCTCAGACTTGCGATATATCGCGATTTCAGAAACAAACTGATGGCTGACCTTAAGGCCGCTCGTAACAACTATCATCTACACAAACTCTCTAACATAATGGATCCCCCTAGGCTCTGGAAACAACTTGCAACGCTTGGCTTGGTTAAAGGGAGCTCTTCTGCGCCCTCAGATTATTTTGCTCTCCACGAACTAAATGAATTCTTTGTGAAGATATCGAATACCCCAAATCAGCTGACCCCAGCCGTGCTACATGATAATCTTTTTGTTACGCCTACAGATCGTCCCCTCTTCGTTTTTACTCCCATTTCCCCAGAAGAATTATGTCTCCTTATTAGTACGAGCACCACTCCATCACTATCCCAAGATCTCGACGGCATTTCCATGTTTGCGATCCATGAAGGCCTACCAGTATTGTCACCAATCTTGTCCTCACTCTTCAATCGTTGTTTACTAACCGCCACGTTTCCCGAAGTGTGGAAGCGCGCGTTAATTCGTCCCCTGCTCAAAAAAACTCCACCGTCATCTATTTCTGATACGCAGCCTATCGCCAACCTGTGCAGACTCTCGAACATTCTTGAAAAAATCGTCCATAGCCAACTCTCTTCTTATCTTTCGGAACACAATCTCTTAGATCCCCGACAATCTGGATACAGAAAATGTTACAGCACCCAAACAGCTCTCCTCCGACTTACTCATGACATCCGTAAAGCCGTTGATGCACGAAAAATTACCATTTTCATCCTATTTAACTTCAGCAAAGCCTTCGACACTGTCCCTCATAACCTCCTCCTCAAAAAATTGCGCAAGATTGGCTGCTCGATGGCTGTCCTTGAGTGGTTCAACTCATATCTCTCTGGTCGATCTCAAGCTGTTGCTGACCAACATGGTCTTAGGTCCTCTTGGTTACACACTCATGCTGGAGTCCCCCAGGGCTCAGTCCTTGGTCCGCTCCTCTTTTCCATCTTCATCAACGAGATCAGCCGAAATCTTATTCACTGCAACCACCTGACCTTCGCTGATGACACTCAGATCATGTTAAGCTGTCCTCCCTCCGACCTCGTTAACGGCATTCGGAAAATCAATATTGACGCTCTCACAATTGCAACGTTCGCTTTGGAAAACGGCCTCCAGCTAAATCTCTCCAAGTCTTGTGTACTTATCCAAGGCAGCCCGAACTTTATTAATCAAATCGACCTCTCAACACTTCCACAAATCAATATCAATGGCTACAATCTCCCCTATGTTTCTGAAGCAAAAAATCTTGGCGTTATTTTGTCGTCCAATTTGTCCTGGGGACCGCATATCAGCTCAGTGTCTTCTAAAGTAAACTTCGCCCTTTTTAAACTCAAATACAATAAAAACGCACTTTCTGAAAATCTTAAAAAAATCCTTGTTACCTCATTAGTTTTCCCCTTAATTGATTATTGTTGCGTCGTCTACAATGATTTAACAGCACAACAAAACTTGAAGCTTGAGAGGTTACTAAACAGCGGCATTCGCTTTATTTTTAACTTACGTCGCGATGAACACATTACGCCGTACAGGAAAAGACTTGGTTGGCTCACCGTAAAAGCCAGGCGCCAGTACTTCCTGGGACTGACTGGCTTCAAAATTTCTAACAACAGCGCACCTCCATACCTCGTTGAATTGTTTCCCCTAGCCCAACCCAGTGCTCGTCCATCTCGTAACACCTCAAATCTTGTCTTCCTCACCCCAAATTGCAAAACCTCCACCTTCCAAAACTCTTTTGTCCCCTCTCTCATCAAGCTATGGCATGCATTACCGTCAGAACTCATAGCCCTCGACTCAATTTCGCTCTTCAAAGCTCGACTCTTCGCCCATCTGTTTGAACGCAACAATACTGACGCGGGGGCCAGCTGATTCTCCCCATTCGATACCTATTGTGTAGACGATCATGTTGGCGATCCTGACTGCGCAACCACATCTTATTAATTCTAATGTTATTTTAATATCATTATAAATTTTGATTTCAACCTTTGGCGATCAGCACTAACCACTCTGCCTCTTTGCTCGCTCTTAAATCTGTTTTTTCTAACTCTAGCTCGTAATTCTCCATGCGTCGCGGCACATTGTGTATCTCGTATTTATTGGCTCACTCACACACCACAATCTTAAATGTGTACTCCTCTGAATCATTATTATATGCGATATCAAACTATAATGTACGTCTACTGTAAATTCTTTATTAGTGCCCCATGGACATGTCCAGGGTACAAAAATAAAACTTAATCAATCAATCAATCTATTGGTTGGTTACATTCTAAACGGCTAATTGTTTTTAATTATTTTTTAATCATAAATTTTCGTGGAAATGTGAGAGAGGTAGAATGATGATTAATCCTGAATTATACAGCCAAAAAAATCAACAAGAAAGATTGATTTGAAAAATATTTATTTATTGAAAATGATTTAAAAAAAAACAATTACAACTTTATATATGTTCAGTACGGCCGCGGAAGATGCCCGTGGCCAACGCGATCTCCGTAGCCGCCACGGCCTCCGCGACTTCCGTGGCCGCCACGACCGCTGCGGCCGCCACGACCTCCGCGGTTTCGCGCATATCGAAGCGCCGAAGGGCCGAACCGATGCGCTGCCAGCTGTATAATGCCCCTAACGAGGAGGGAGCATTGGGGCCGCCGTCGTTCCCCCCCCCCCCACCGCTGATGTTAACGCCGTTGACGGCGGCGCTTCCGGGTCCGATGTCGACGGCGGTCCCGGAGGCGGCGGTGGCCCTGCGGTTGGCGGCGGCGGTGACCCTGCGGTTGGCGGCGGCTGTGCCGTTGCTCGGTTCGGCCCATCGTCGCTTCCCTGCTCCATTCCTGTTAATAAATTTATAATTCAAATTAATTCATTGCAAATAAATTTATAACCTCAAATTAAAGGAGGATAAAAATAATTCCGAATTAATTTTTAATATTGTGAATAAGCTAATAAGCTTGAATGAGCTCCAGCTTTTTCTAAGATGGGAAGAACCGAAACTATATCGCTCGCGCCGCACGTGAGTTCGTCACAAGCTCAAACATTTCGCGGTATTTGTATGATGTGAGAATTCACGACAATAACAGTACTAAATTGAAATTTTTCCTTATCCCAAGCAAATGGCCCAGCTCGTAGGATGCTCACTCGCCACCCGGGTGACCCGGGTTCGAATCGACTTTCCAGTTCGAGTGTGACAGCCGAACGACACACATCGTTTTTTGTCTCTCTGAGCATTTTCAAATATTTTTCTCAAAGTGAGTCCCAAGCGACATAACAAACCCGCGAGTTCACGCGAGTTCGCCCTGGATCGCCAGGCTTACGCAGTGCTCAATGTTTCACATTCTTAGTGATAATTATAAAAATTAAGTTCAATAGTGTAACTAAAGTCCCTTTCCAAGCCGGGCATCACGCCCTGGCTCCGGACAAAACAATGGACCCACTTAAAAAACACAGTGCCGATTCAGTGTGCCCCACAAAAATTTTGAGCTCATGTGAAAACCTTATCGCTAATGTCACCAACAATAGCACGAAACGCAACTCCCATGAGACTTTGCGTCTCGGTCAGCTATATAAAACACTGCAAAAGGAAAATAAAAAACCAAGCATCTCAAAAATTCCACCATCTCTTGCCGCTGCTCGTAAGCCCAAGCCATCGACTGCTTCCGCATTTGAAACGGAAAGCCATGTGTCACAAAGCGCGCCTTCAACTAGCAATAACTGGGAGACCCCGCGCAACACTGTAAAGCGGAGACCTGACGCAGACTCGCTCCAAGAGCCCTTGTCTGTTCCAAGGAATCGGTTCGAAGCCCTATCCGACGACAATGACATGGAAACAGAGCAACAGCCCAACATCGCAGCCACTTCAAGAAATCGCAACAAACGTAAACCTCCGCCTATTTACACAATGCATTCCTCGCTAGCCAAAATACTATCGCTCACCAAAGAGCTCAATATTCCAAGAAGCAATATTATGTTAAAACAATTCGACGACACGAATCACATCATCTATCCCAACGACCTGGATAACTACAACAAAATCAAAACAGCTCTGATGAAAGACAATACGCAATTCTTCATTTACACGCCAAGTGAAGAAAAACCAAAATCCCTTATTGTCAAAGGCATCCGAGGGAGCTTCAACACTGACGATATAAAACAAGAAATCCTTGATCCTAATCTGCCAGACCTAGAAATCATTCAAGTCTCCGAATTTCACTATGATAAAAACAACCCTGATAGACATCACCATCTCGTCCAAATCTCCAACAAGAGCAAAGTCAGCCAGCTCTTCAAGATGAATTCTCTGGCCTACCAAAGAGTCAGATGGGAGCACTTGAGGAAACCTTTGGTCTTCCAATGCAAGAAGTGCCAACGAATAGGCCACGCCAGCAAAAACTGCAATTTGCTCTACAGATGTGTAAAGTGCGCCGGGACCCATGAGCCAGGACAATGCAAGTTTACCACCAACACCAGCCCTGCAGACCTGACCTGCGCCAACTGCGGACTCCACGGTCATCCCGCATCGTACAGAGGATGCCCATACATGAAGCTAGCGGTAAAAACGAAAAAACAACACGAAACGAAAGGCATCTCTCACATACACGACAAAATTGTAAAGCTTGCTACTCCAATCTCCCCCACCATCTCATACGCCCAAATGGCCAGCAACCGGACCCCGAAGAATATTCCTACTCCACAACTAGAGCCTGTACGGTGCCCACAAAATCCAAACACACCCAACTACACACACACTAACACGAGCACTGGTAGCTTCTCCAGCACCAACCCGAATATACCAACCCCTCAGCAGCCCCACCACAACTGGCTAAATGATCTCAAAAAAGATCTCACCTCCATCATTACTGAGCAACTACAAGCAATCTCGGCCCAAGTCGCTGCTAACACTGCCAAAATAGAATTTATTCTCTCCCCCCTTTTTTCCAACTCTGAATAATATCCCAAACGCCCTTAACGATATCCACATATCGGCAATTGATGTCAATTCCTTAATTACCCATCAAAAACGTCTCGAACTAATAGATTTCACAGAAAAATACTCCCACGACATCATCCTCCTATCTGAAACCAAACTAAATCCCAAACACAAACTAGAATTCCTAAAATACAATCTAGTACGTACTGACAGACCCAACGCAATCCGAGGGGGAGGCACTTCCCAAAGCCACTCCTCTACAACATATGGGACATGATCACAAAAAAATCTTTCGTTACCTGGGACGGCTCCAACACCTCTTCCGAAACTTTTATTATCCAAGAAGGCCTCCAACAAGGAACAGTGAACTCACCGATTTTATTTAACATTTATACCTCCGACATCCTATCTCGCTTCGACTTGAACAACGGCAACACAGCAGCCATCGCCTTCGCGGATGACCTGATCATCTACACCAAGAGCAACCGCATCGAATCAGCCCGAACACAGCTCGAATCAACAGTTGAAAAAATCAACCACTGGTACACAACGTGGAACCTTCGCCTCAGTCCAACCAAATGTGAAAGAATTCTATACAGAAAACCCCTCAACCAGCTTTCCTCAATCGCAAGATCTCAACACAAAAATTTCCGCATTAGCGTAACCAACCCAGGCACACGCGTCAAAACTATTGTACCCCACAAAGACCGCGTTAAATACTTAGGCGTCTACATCGACAAATTATTAAGAGGCAACATTCACATAGAGAACCAACGTACCTAAGCAAAAGAAGCATTCCTATCAAACATTAGAATTTTCTATAACAAGCACCTTTCTCCCAAAACAAAAATCATTTTATACCTTCTCCTCATCCGACCCATAATCACCTACGCATCTCCAACCTGGTGGAACATGAACCACACAATGGCCGAGAAATTAAGAGCCTTCGAACGTCAATGCTTAAGAAAATGTCTTCACCTATACCGTTCAGAACACACGCACTTCCTGCATTACATTTTCAATAAAACACTCTACAAACTAGCAGACATTCCACGTATTGACGACTTTATACTCAAACTTTGCAGAAACTATTTTGCGAACATTCCTCAAGTTAATAACCCTATCCTACAAACTATTAGCAATTCACAAAACGCAGCTGCGTCTCGCAGCATAAAAACCGGCTATGTAACACCAGAAACGTTAATTTACTGTGACCAACAAGGCCTCTTACAAACTTCCGACAACATCCCAATAATCTTCCACTGGAAGAGAAACAAAGCCAATAAGCGCATCTCGCTAAAGAACACAGACTACTTCCAAAACAGACACTTATTCTCCAATTCAACAGAAATACCCTCTAGAGACTTCCTTGACTTCCATAGATTAAACTTCAATAAATATCACTGGCTCAACGATAACTGTCCCCACTTAAGAACGTTAAAAATTCATAAAAATAACCTTCTAGCCCTAGCAAGAAGGCGTGCAACATTACGTTATTGATCGCACCAAAGCAAATTTATCACACCGCCAAAGATAAGGACCAAAGATATCTTTACGAATATTTGAGTTCAACTTACTCTTAGTCCTAGTTTTAATTAGTCTCTATTTACTTTAAGTTACTTATAATTGAATTTTAGTCCTTAGCATAAATTGCATAATCTCACAAAGTGCTAAGGGGTTTTTTTTCCTAATTTTCCCCATATCAAATGAAAACAAGAGGCCCCAACCTCTCACAGCTACTGTATCGATTTTATATTTACACTAAAATCCCCGCTACATTTAATTGAATATTAAATATAACCCCACAATGTATCCCGACGAGTGCTGTTTCCGCCAGCCACATCTGGAAAAATCCCAATCTACTGCCCGGTTTTCTTTATTTGTTTATTGTAACCGCTTACCATTACTGTACGTTATTTTTTCAATAAACACTTAAAAAAAAAAGGTTCGAATCGACTTCATGTAACTTTTTTTTTTTTAAATAATTTCAAATATTATTATGTTCTCATTTTTAGTTAGTAAAGGAAAAAAAAAATTCATTCGTGTATGAAATAGCTTTCACAGTAATGAAAATTATCTCTCACTTTCATTTTATCGTGTTGCATTTTCGATACAATAACAAATTAATCAAGAGACGCGGCAGCGGCTCGACGCCAAGTTTAAAAGAAAAGCGTAGCGCGAGAGCTGCCGTACTCTTATATACAGTAAAATAGGCGTTTTATGACGTCACAGAAACTTCAAATAGTTTTTACAGGAAAACGGGTTGAGGGAAAAATCTCATATTGGACTCAAATTTTCTATGATTTTTTATCTTTCGATTGGTTCTTGGTTGAAGGAAATCCATTGAGCCAATCCAGAGAAATCTGATATTGAAGATTTTGGTCGCAAGGTTTGGGACGCACTCGAGTCTGGTGGACATTTTCGGCCGTGACGTCACCCGCTGAACGCGGTATCCCCACTCTTCACGCGCCACTGAGCGAGAGAGATAGATATATCGGGCCTCTCTTTCCCTCTACCGCCGGCGCGCCTATAGCGCTGTCTCTCTCCCTCTGACAATGTTGAAAAATTGATATCTCCGGTAATATTCAACAAAAAAGGTCCAACTTGGGCTCATTTTTTTCGTTTTTTAATGCAGAATCACGTGAGCTTGGGGAAAATTTGCTCGAAGGCAAAAAATTAGTCAAAAATACGATGAAACGATTCAAAATACGGAAGAACGAAAGGGCGCGAGAGAGAAGGGAGAAATCTCGTCAAGACTTTTTTGAAGGATTGGCGGAGAGTCTGGCCGCGATTTTTTAAGGGATTGACCAGTGGTCTCGACGGACCTTTTTTAGGAGATAAACTCAGAGTGCCATTGAGATGTTTTTGAGGGATTAACGAATAGTCTTGACGGGATTTTTTTAAAAGGGTTGACCAGCGATCTTATTGAGAGTTTTTAAGGGGTAAAGCAATAATCTTGCCGGGACTTTTTTAAGGGATTGGCCAATTGTCTGGACCGGATTTTTTAAGGGGTTGACCGGGGGTCTCGACGCAAGTTTTTTGACCTTGGAAAAGTAGCCTTATTTGATTCAACCTATTCCGGTAACGTGGGGTCATAAATGACCCCAATTTTGAAAAATTCATGTCTTTGGTAAAATTTAACGAAAAGGGTCCAGCTTGGACTCATTCTTTACGTTTTTTAATGCGGAATCACGTGAGCCTGGGGCGATTTTGCTCGGAGTTAAAAATCTAGTAAAAAATGCGATGGAGCGATAAAAGAACGGGAGAATGAAGGGAAAAATCTCGCCGGGACTTTTTTGAGGGATTGGTGAAGAGTCTGGACGGGATTTTTTTAAAAGGGTTGATCAACGATCTTAATGGGAGTTTTTAAGGGATTAAGCAAGAATCTTGCCGGGACTTTTTTAAAGGATAGGCCAAGAGTCTGAACGACATTTTTTAAGGGGTTGACCGGGGGTCGCGATGAAAGTTTTTGACCTCAGAACGGTAACCTTATTTTATTTGAACTTTCCGGTAACGTGGGGTCATAAATGACCCCAATTTTGAAAAATTCATGTCTGGTGAAATTAAACGAAAAGGATCCACCTTAGGCTCATTCTTTTCGTTTTTTAATGCAGGATCACGTGAGTCTGGGGCAATTTTGCTCGGAGTCGAAACATCCGTCGAAAATGCGATGATTCGATAAAAAAAACGGGAGAACGAAAGAAGAAAGGGCGCGAGGGAGAAGGGTGAAATCTCGCCGGGGTTTTTTTGAGGGATTGACGAAGAGTCTGGTCGGAATTTTTTAAGGGGTTGACCAGAGGTCTCGACGGAAGTTTTTTGACCTCGGAGCGGTAACCTTATTTTATTTAACCTATTCCGGTGACGTGGGGTCATAAATGACCCCAAATTTGAAAAGTTCATGTCTCTGGTAAAATTTGACGAAAAGGGTCCAACTTCGGCTCATTTTTTTCGTTTTTTAAAGCAGGACCACGTGCGCCTGGGTCAATTTTGCTCGGAGTCAGAAATCAGCCGAAAATACGATGAAACGATAAAAAAACGGGAGAACAAAAGGAGAAAGGGCGCCAGGAAGAAGCGTAAAATCTCGCCGGGACTTTTTTGAGGGATTTACGAAGAGTCTGGACGGCGATTTTGAAAGGGTTAACCAAGGATCTCATTGAGAGTTTTTAAGGGATTAACCGCGAGTTTCGCCGGGACTTTTTTAAGGGATTGGTCAAGAGTCTGGACGGGAATTTTTAAGGGGTTGATCATGACCCTCGCCGATATATTTCGAGGGGATTGACGGAAGCAGTATCGATCGAATTTTTTTAAGGGATTGAGTGGGAGCGTTACGGAGACTCTTTTCATGGGATTCATAACAAATCTCGCCGTGACTTTTTCAAGAGATTCATCCAGATTCTCGTCGAGACTTGTTTAGACAGATCAACCAAGAATCGTGCCGAGACTTTTTAAAGGATTGGTCAAGAGTCTGGATGGGATTTTTTTAAGTAGTCGACTTAGAGTCTCGACGAGGTTTTTTCAACAGATTGTCCAAGAGTAGACGGGATTTTTTAAGGGATTGACTGAGGGCCTCACTGAGGTTTCATTGCAAGATTGACCATGAGTCTCTTCGAGGTTTCCTTAAAGGATTAAACAAGAGTCTCGACGAGAGTTTTTAAAGTGTTTGATCATGACTCTTGTCGAGATATTTAAAGAGATTTACCAGGGGTGTCGACAGAAGTTTTTTAAGAGATTTATTTTATTTCAAGAACAGGCGACCAGAACAAATTCCTCCACAATTACAAAAAAAATGTTGATGAATATCCGGCTTTCCAAAAAGAAGTGAAATCCGTGGAAAAATACTTTTGAAAAGTAAAAAAAGAACGCCAACTTTAAAAGATCGCAACCTCAGTAGAAAAATAATTACTCAATTTTCTTGATATCACTTTGAAATATTAAACAATTTAGATCTACAAAATTGATTGCATTTTTTTTTCCCTACGAACGGTCTTTTGACCTTCTCCAAAATTTTCTCAAAAATTCACAAGCTCAATCGACAAAAAGAAATAAAATGATTGCAACATAGCCAAGAATTAAAAAAATAATGAATGGCTACATTTCACAGGGAAACGTGTGCACTAGGGTGAGCCAAAAAAACTAACCTATCGAAGTTAAGGGTTCAAATGAGTCTATACACTAAGAGAAAAATTCTCCCGTTGGGAAAAATTTTTAGCTCAATTTTAAAAGGTGTCGGTGGCCATTCGAATTTTTCCATTTAAATAACACGTAGAAAACTTTTGTTGCATTAAAAATGCTGTCAGTTTTAAACGGTCTAAGATATTTCAAAAAACTAAGCAGATTCTTGTAGGGCATCAAATTCTCTAAAAAAATGACCCCACGGTCAATTTCATAAAGTAATAAATTCGTATATTCACGGGCTGTCAAAGTTGCAAAAAGCAAAAATATGCAGTTTCAAGGCTTTACAATCAGAAAAGTTCATTGTGACGGTCCGGACCCCACTAAAATGAATCAAAATGTGTAAGGAATTTTGTTTATAGAGTAAATTTGTTTAAGATTTTTTTTAAAAGATATTTATCAATTTTTTATTGCACTTCAAAACATTTACAATGTTTTCAGTTTTTAATTAAATTGATTTTATTGCAATTAGGGTATTTCTGACGAAGTCTTTGCACTACTTGCAAAATAAATTGTTTTTGGTCTTCATTTCTCGTTAAATTTCGATTATACCTCTGTATTAACGCAATACCTCGTTCAGCAATGTCATTAACACATTTGATGTTCTGAATAGTATCGAAGCACGATTTGTATGAATCATTTTTTTACCCAGTCTTCTGGCTCAATATCTAAAAAGTCCGACGATAACTCAAGGTGGTTTTATAAAATTCTAACGATCTTTTTGTAATAAAATCACTGATGTCTTTCGAACAAATCGTGTCAAGTTGATTTTTAGATAATATAGTTTTTTTCATGAATTTTCTTTTTTTTTGTAGCGTTAATCATTGAAAGATTCTTCATCACAAAAAGATCGTTAGAATTTTTTAACCAACTTGAGTTATCGTCGGACTTTTTAAATATTGAGCCAGAAGACTGGGTAAAAAATGATTCATACAAATCGTGCTTCGATACTATTAAGAACATCAAATGTGTTAATTATATTGCTGAACGAGGTATTGCGTTAATACAGAGTTATAATCAAACTTCAACGAAAAATAAAGAACAAAAACAAGTCATTCTGCAAGTAGTGCAAAGACATCGTCAGGAATACCCTAATTGCAATAAAATAAATTCAATTAAAAACTGAAAACATTGTAAATGTTTTGAAGTGCAATAAAAAATTGATGAATATCTTTTAAAAAAATGTTTAAACAGATTTACTCTATGAACGAAATTTCTTACACATTTTGATTCATTTGAGTGTAGTCTGGACTGTCACAATGAACTTTTTTAATCGTAAAGCCATGAAACTGCATATTTTTGCTTTTTCTAACTTTGATAGCCCGTAAATATACAAATTTATTTCTTTATGAAATCGAACGGGGGTGATTTTTTAGAGAATTTAATGCCCTACAAGAATCTGTTTGGTTTTTTCAAATATCTCGAAGCGTTTAAAACTGACAGCATTTTTAATGCAACAAAAGTTTTCTACGTGTTATTTAAATGGAAAATTCCGAATAGCCACCGACACCTTTTAAAATTGAGCTAAAAATTTTTCCCAACGGGAGAATTTTTCTCTCAGTATATACACTCATTTGAACCCTTAACTTCAATAGGTTAGTTTCTTTGGCTCACCCTAGTGTGCACCCTCAATACATGTTGTGTATTTAAGGGTTTGCAAAGGCTCTACAAAAAAATGCAAAAAATTGGCGTGCATGGTTAACTAAAAAAGTTCGGCGAAGGGCCGTGTCATTGTTCTTATTAGAAGTTTCCGCATGCACGCGCAAAGTAGCATTATGACGTCATGTAATGGAAAATGGACCATCCTCCGAAATTCTAAATGTTCGTTGTTTTTTCTGTTCTCTTTCCGCGATGATAATTCCATATTATTCCAAATGTTCGCTGTTTATTCTGTTCTCTTTCTGCGATGATATTTCCTATTTCCATATTAACCAAAAATCTCTCCTCTTTGCGTAATTAATAATCATTTTTGAAAGTCTGGAGAGCCAGGTGAAACAAAACTTTTAAAAATTTTCATTTCATGCAATCTGATAAATATTTTTTATCTTGACGAGTTTAGAATGAACAAGATTTCGATTGTTCAGATGAAAAACAAATGGAAATTCTATTTGAGGCAGTTGTTCAGGTTTGTCCGCCTCTCCCTTAAATTGATTTTTTATCTTCCCGGGCTTTTTTAGTTAACCATGCACGCCAATTTTTTGCATTTTTTTGTAGAGCCTTTGCAAACCCTTAAATACACAAGATGTATTGAGGGTGATGTTTATTATTATCGTGCGCTTGGGACTATGCCCTTATGCACGCAGACCAAAAAGTAGTACAGAGAAGAAAAGAGAGAAGTGAGTGAGACACGGAGAATACAGAGAGGAACAGATGTAGAAAGTTGTGTAAGAGATTGTGTAGAAGAATGAGTAGAGGATGCCCGGTAAGAATAGAAAAGAACGAGAAAATAGGGTGCAGGCAGGTTGAGCAGGTCCCGGTGACGGAGCCAGCCACTGAGTTAGCCCTTAAAGCTGTGCAGTGTGGCAGGAGAAAGGCAGCCGATGATGTCAAGCCGTCAGTTGCTGAGGGTGAGCCACCCAAGGCCCAGGCGATGTTCGGAGATCCGATCCCAACCAGAGACTGCGCGTTGGCATGGCAGACTCAAGGAGGCCCGACGCCTGTGCGCTCGTCCAGTCAGTCCTTGCGCGAGGACGATAAGGGTCCCTTGGTAGCCCCCGAGGGCTTCGCTGCTTTGGCGCCGGGCCCAACTCTGGGCAAGTCGGCGGATGATGGGGCAGAGGAGGCAGACGCTGTGGAGGAAGACCGAGATAGTGGCTGCTTACCCTGTGAAGCGCGTGTGCCGGAGGCGAGGGCTGAGCCCGCGGCAGGAGGGAGCTTAAGGGGCTTGGAGGAGGATGACTTAGCCTTTGTTCCGGCCGAGGTCTGGGGCGGCAGAGCCTGAGGCTGTCTCGGTTCAACGCGGTGAGGGGAGGGGGCGGGAGCGCGATGGACGATGCGGTGTCCATCGCCGTCGTAAACAATCCTAAGGCCTTGCTCTCCATCCGCGAGGCGTTGGGCCATTTCAGCACGGACACGAGAATAGTCGGCGGATTGAGCAGGAGTCCGATCAGGGTTGAGGGAGACATCCCTGTAGAGGGAGTTCCCCCTGAGGCGGCCGCCCGAGGTCCTCAGCCGCAGGGCAATATCCCGGGAGGGGCAAACAACCTTAGTCAAGCGAGGCCGAGCATTAGGTCCACCGCGCCTGCCTAATCGGGAAATGCCCAGCTGACCGACGTCGAGGTCCGGCTGTAACACGGTAAAAAGGTCTCGCACAGCAGTAGAGTCACCGTCAGAGCCGTCCTCGTGCTCGGCGATCCCGGAGATGATTATATTAGCTGCCCTCTTGTCGCGCTCCCTGAGCTCATGCGAGACCGAGTTGACGAGAGTGGTGCTCTCAAGGGGGGAGCAGGCAGGCTGGAAGACACGGGCGGACTCAACTTCCTCAAGTCTAGTGCCGAAGTCAGAGCAGCGGGCCTCAACGGAGTCGACTCGCAGGTTAGTGTTGTCCAAGGCTTGACCAATATTCTCGACCCTGCGGACGACGCTTTCGATCCTAGCATTGAAATCGGCCCTAAGCGAGCGCAGCTCTGCGCGCATCCCTCGTAGCTCGTTGAGGAGGTCAGCATTGCTGACGTCAGACTCAGCAGAATTAGCAGGAGGCTCTTCAGGCTCGTCCAGGGGGGAGCTTGGGTCGGCGCAGGATGAATCGGCGCAAATAGTACATAGGTAGGAGTCGGCTTCCTCCAAGACCTCTTCAAGGGGCACTCCAGTGCTTCGATGGATGCATTTGGCATGAAAGCGTCGATTGCAGGCGCCGGTACATTTGACGTCGGGCGGAACGGGGCCGATGCTCCGACAGAGTAAGCACGATTTTGCACTGGTTTTCGACATTGAGAAAGAGCCTGCAGTTGACAGTTGCGGACCTGGTGTCAACGGAGTAGGGGGCTGGTTGGCCAGCAGTCGGTAAGGTAGAGGCGCGATCAATAATCGATAGTGGTCTGGCGTCGAGGGTCAATGCTCCAGTGGCATACCGCGACGAATGTAGAGAAATGTGACACCGCGAGGGCGTTGACGAGGGTCGATACGCACCGAACTGGAGAAGGATCTCACGCGCATGCGCAGCACCAAGAGGAAGATCGACGTGCAGCCCAGGAGTGAAAAGCAGAATTTGAGGTTAGAAAGCAGCAACCCGGTTATTCCAGGAAAGCAGGATGGATATGCCAGCTCCCGCAGGAACCAATAGCTCAAGCAGGAAGGCAAAAAGTTGCGTGCCAGATACCTGCAACCAAGATGCCCGCGGGCAAGAGAGAGCAGAGGAAATCCAGGCAGAAAAGCGGAGCAGAAAAACAAAGCAGCTGTTCGTACTCACATAAACTCACACTCGGGGTGCACACGTTTCCCTGTGAAATGTAGCCATTCATTATTTTTTTAATTCTTGGCTATGTTGCAATGATTTTAATTCTTTTTGTCGATTGAGCTTGTGAATTTTTGAGAAAATTTTGGAGAAGGTCAAAAGACCGTTCGTAGGGAAGAAAAAATGCAATCAATTTTGTTAAAATAAATGTAATATCTTATTATTATTAGTATATTAATAATCAATATATATATATTATCGTATTGAAAATGAAAAAGAATAAAACACGAGTTAGAGCCAATTTTCATTAGTTGTAGAAACCAATTTATGCACCGATGAAATATGATTCTTTTAATAATTTTTTTATAATTTCGATATTTTCAGAAATATTATTAATTATCATTCATTTATAATATTTCTGAAAATATTAAAATTATTCAAAAGTTAAAAATTAAAAAAAAGAAAAAAAAGTTACATGAGGTCGATGCGGACCGGTGGCGTCCGGGTGGAGAGCGAGATCGCTACGAGCTCGGCCGTTTGCCTGTAATGAAGAAACCCATGAAATTACCAGCATGATACTGATGAATTCTTACATGGTACCAATACCGCAAAATGCTTGAGCTTGTAACGAATCCACGTGCCACTCGAGCGATATATAGGTTCGGTTTTCCCTCTTCTAATACGTAATAAATGTTATTTTATTGATGAAACAATAATAAATAATAATAATATTTGACAATTAACTGAAATCATTATTTCATCCCTTTCCACCATATATAAATGAAAAAATATGAAATGACAGCCACAGTTAATTTTTATTCTCCGGCAGATTTTGAACTCCTCCCAGCGAACCTCCATTTGCACTTTCTGATGCCATTTTCTCTGTAAAAATAAATCACTTTAAAATAAAAAACAATTTAGATTTACAAAATTTATTGCATTTTTTTTCCCTACGAACGATCTTTTGACGTTCTCCAAAATTTCTTCAAAAATTCTCAAGCTCAATCGACAAAAAGAAAGGAAATCATTGCAACATAGCCAAGAATTAACCATTTTGAAGAAAAAGAAGTTGGATTGGGAAAAAATGTCAAGTTCTAGAATGATACACTTCGCCTATCGATACAACAAAATGAAAACAAAAAATTTCGTGGTATTGGACTTAGGATGTACCTAAAACGAACAATTTCTTCGAAGGTTCTGCAAAAAAAAAAATGCAAAAATTTGGCGTGCATGGTTAACTAAAAAAACGCAGACGCACACGCAGACGCACACGCGGACGCAGACGCAGACGCACACGCACATGCAGACGCACACGCGGACGCAGATGCACACGCAGACGCACAAGCACATGAAGACGCCAACGCACACGCACACGCAGATGCAGACGCACACGCGGACGCACACGCAGACGCAGACGCACACGCAGACGCAGACACACACGCAGCGGACACGCAGATGCACACGCACACACACACACATGCGGACATGTTTTCTAGACATGGAATTTCGATTTTTTGATACATTTTAAGCGAATTGACATTGCAAACTGAAAACGAGAAAACGACGGTGAAAGCGATTTCACCGACACATAGCTGCCTCTATGAGGAATCAAAAAAATGATAATTCGAATGTCCTTTTCCAGCGAGGATTCGTATGAAAATATTGCCAGGCGGTTCCAAGACGTTGTCGCCGAGTGGGAAAATGCGGGCAAATCGAAGTCCGGAAAAGAGCCACAGTAAGGAAATGCATTGAAATTCATCAATGTGGGCGATGTTGAAGTTTGCATAGTTGACTTTGCAATAGAGTTCGTGAATTTATAGTTTTCAAATTTTTTTATATTATAGGCCCCTCAAGTTTTCAAGGGAAGTGATAGGAGAGGCTGAAGGAGGCGTCCCTGAAAGTGGAGAAGAAGGAGAAGGAGAAGGAGAAGGAGAAAGAGCAGGAGAAGAAGAAGGAGAAGGAGAAGGAGGAAGAGAAGGAGAAGGAGACGGAGAAGATGCGGGAATGACGGAAGAAGGGGTTGAGCACCGCGAATACGAGCCAATTTTGGTCAGCGTGACCGCGAGTGTTGAGGATGAAGGAGAGGAGGAGGGAATGGTGGACAATGAGGGAACCGAGGAAGGAAGGAAGCAAGAGGGGAGAGAGGAGATGAACAAGGAATGTAACGAGGATGGAAATGGACCAGAAGTGGGAGAGCAGGCTGAGGAACGGGAAGACAAGGTAGTTAAAAATGAGTTGAAATGTGCCCTCTGCAACTGATTGTAGAGTGCTTCGTGCACTATACCTTTCGGTGATTACGAATATTTCTTAATACGGAACGAATGTTTGAATAGATGGAAAAGAACGCCAGAAATATCGAGGCACCGGTGAAGAAGAGGAGGAAGAGGAGATCGCCGGAAGAGCTAGCGATGGAGGAATACCGGAAATTTTGTAGTCCGCGATACATGGGGGTCGCGATGAATAAATAGTTTTTGCGATTTTCACATCTGTTGAGATTATTCTGTGTTATTTGCGGTTAATTTTCGATTCCTGGCGTAGGTTTTATCTTGGCACTCGGACATTAGAATTTGCTTAACCCACGTTCAAACCTAGTCGCATCTCTTTTTCTGAACTCCATTAACCGATGGATGCAATCTTGGCGCGGGCTTAACAACTTTTACGATGCTAATGACGTCTGAATTTCCTGCGATTCGTTTTCAAATTCAGACGTCATTAGCATCGTAAAAGTTGTTAAGCCCGCGCCAAGATTGCATCCATCGGTTATTGGGGTTCAGAAACAGGGATGCAACTAGGTTTGAACGTGGGTTAAGCAAATTCGGCACTCCGAGAGCGAAGATGCTCACCCTGCATGCGATACGTAAACGCGTTCGAGACTATCCGAACGTTTCGAGCTGCAATTTCTTCACTGTTGTATGGACCGCGTACAGCATGCCACCATTCGGTTGATGGATCTCAGCCGGATCGAGTGAATCGCTTCTCAATGTGGGTTACACCCCGAAATATTGCACTCTAAAAAGTTTTGACCAATTATCGAATTTGAACTGGGGGTAATTGGTTAAAACTCTTTAGGCTGCAATAATTCGGTGCCTAACCCACATTGAAAAGCGATTCACTATGTCCGGCTGAGATCGATCAACGAAATGGTGGCGTGCTGTACGCGGTCCATACAACAGTGAAGAAAGTGCAGCTCGAAACGTTCGGATAGTCTCGGACGAGTTTACGTATCGCATGCAGGGTGAGCATCTTCGCTCTCGGAGTGCAGCATTTGCTTAACCCACGTTCAAACCTAGTTGCATCCCTGTTTCTGAACCCCAATAACCGATGGATGCAATCTTGGCGCGGGCTTAACAACTTTTACGATGCTAATGACGTCTGAATTTGAAAACGAATCGCAGGAAATTCAGACGTCATTATAGCATCGTAAAAGTTGTTAAGCCCGCGCCAAGATTGCATCCGTCGGTTAATGGAGTGCAGAAACAGAGATGTGACTAGGTTTAAACGTGGGTTAAGCAAATTCCGCACTCCGAGAGCGAAAATGCTCACCCTGCATGCGAAACGTAAGTTCGTTTTAGACGAGTCAAAACTTTTCAAGCTGCAATATTTCGGGGTCTAACCCAAATTAAAAAGCGATTCACTCGATCTGGCTGAGATCGATCGACCGAATGGTGTGTGGTGTACGCGGTCCATACAACAGTGAAGAAAGTGCGGCTCAAAATGTTTGGATAGTCTCGAACGAGTTTACGTTTCGCATGCAGGGTGAGCATCTTCGCACTCGGAGTGAAGAATTTGCTTAACCCACCTTCAAACCTAGTTGCATCTCTGTTTCTGCACTCTTTTGACCGATGGATGCAATCTTGGCGCGGGCTGAACAACTTTTACGATGCTAATGATGTCTGAATTTCCTGCGATTCGTTTTCAAACTCAGACATCATTAGTATCGTAAAAGTTGTTCAGCCCGCGCCAAGATTGCATCCATCGGTTAACGGAGTG
Source organism: Diadegma fenestrale (assembly GCA_037043255.1). Classification (NCBI taxonomy): domain Eukaryota; kingdom Metazoa; phylum Arthropoda; class Insecta; order Hymenoptera; family Ichneumonidae; genus Diadegma; species Diadegma fenestrale. The sequence goes on from CM073314.1 coordinate 3,179,201, forward strand.
CAGAAACAGAGATGCGACTAGGTTTGAACGTGGGTTAAGCAAATTCCGCACTCCGAGTGCGAAGATTCTCACCCTGCATGCGAAACGTAAACTCGTTTTAAACCCCGAAATATTGCAGACTAAAAAGTTTTAACTAATCGCTCCCAGTTTAAATTCGGTAATTCGTCAAAGGGTTAGGTGAAGACATGAATCATGAAGCAGATAGACGTTTTGAAATATTGTTTTATTCTTTTCATGACATTTTTAGCGTTAGGCTAGTAACTGTTCGAAATGTCCCCCTTGCTCTTCAATGCAACACTGCGCTCGTCTCAGCAGTTCACTGCTACATCGTTCGAGCATTTCGGGAGTGATACTCCGGATTGCCGCGTCAATTTTGGCCTCCAAGTCCGCTCGGTTTTCTATTGGCTCTCGATAAACAATAGATTTAACGTGTCCCCACAAAAAAAAATCGAGAGGATTCAAATCGGGTGAACGGGGAGGCCAATCATGGATGCCTCCACGTCCTATGACGCGATCGCCGAAAATTTGGCGGAGTGTCCTTTGCGCCAGCCGACTGGTATGTGCCGGTGCACCATCTTGTTGGAAATGTGCCCGGTCGAACTCCTGGCGAGACATTCCAGAACGGAGGCATAGTCGCCGGAGATGTCTCCGAAGGAAGTTCGTGTAATGTTCCGCCGTGAGACGCCCTTCTATTTCGAATGGTCCAATCTGAAAATTCATTGATGCAAGGATGGGACAGGGAATCTTTGGGACAAGGAAATGTTTGGAGAAAGCGATCGATGTCATCATGTCCACGGCTGACTGATTGCAACCACGAAAACTTCACGCGGTAAGAACTTTGCTTAGATTTTGCATTGTATTTATAGTATGTACTAACCAAAAGGTTTCCATAGATGCCGGCCCACAAGTTTATGGGAAGGAATCGTCGTTGATGATTCGCTTCGACCGTCACATGAGGATTTTCATCTCTATCGGCCCAATAGTGGAAATTGTGGCAATTCCAAATTCCATCCCGACCGAAACTCGACTCATCAGAATAAATTATGCACGATAAAAATCCAGGATTTGCGGCTTCGGACTCAACCAAAAAACGACAGAAGTCGAGTCTGATCACGTGGTCTCCCGGTTCCAGACGTTGTACACGTGTATAATGGAACGCATGCCTGTTTTCATTTCTTAAAGTTCGTTGAACTGTGCCGTAGCTCAAATTCAAGCGCCTTGCAAAATCTCGGATGCTCAAGGTCGGCTGAGCTTCGAACGTGGTTAAAATCCTCTCTTCAACTGGTGCAGTGCGAGCCGTCCTCGGTCGCCCACAATTTCCATTATTTGGAGCCGCATTTCCCGTTTCAGAAAAGCGTCGAAATGCTGCGGAAATAACCCGATCACTCGGGAGCCGCTGGTTTGGCCATCGAGCCGAATAAAGACGCACGGCCTCGTAAGCGTTAAATTGAGCCTCAACATACACGATTACCATATTAGAGTACTCGCCAATTTCGTAATGCGCCATTTTATTTTCAGACATTTTACTGAACGCAAAAATTATGCGTACTTAAGAACGATGATACGAAGGTTATGCGCGTGTGCTTGATGACAGACGAATGTATTTTATCGCAATTCAATTATTGAACATGAAGTTTCCTTCAAGCGAGTCTTTCTTTTGAGAAATCAGCAAACAGCTTTGACAAGTTGCGTTATTTGCAACACACTGCCGCTAACGTCACACGGAAGAAGAAAAGGTGCGCGCTGACAGCGCGTCGCGTAACATTGCCTTCAAAACAAAAGACGCAAGTCTTGGCTTTGAATGCAGGCATAAGCTCCCGTTCATTTTACCCCGACGCGTCATCCATCATGGCGGAAAGTCGTCCTCTGATTGGCTCAAAAAACCCAAATTCTATTGCTTGCCATTTGAACACTAATTGAAATTTTTTCAAATCCTTCGGTGAGAATGCTTAAAATATCGTCCCGAACCCGGCATTACTCGGTCCGAAGGTCTTTTTGAATCACCCTGTATAATCCGATATAAATGTACTTCCATTAACTTTGATTTGATAAAATTATATATAGTTCTTTATATAGTTATATATGGAGATCCTATTTTTTTAGGGAGTTTATATAATCAGATATAACATCATATACAGTTATATATAATTCTATATAGTGTTGTATATCTATATATATAAAAGAGTCGCGTGACTGACTGACTGACTGACTGACTGACTGACTGACTGACAGACAACGCACAGCCTAAACCAATGAAGTTAGGATCGTGAAATTTGTCACGGTTACCCCTCTCGCATCGTAGACGCTCACTAAGAACGGATTTTGTTCGTTCTCTATCCAAAAAAAAATTATCGAAAATTTTTTTTCTTTTCAATTTTTTTTTTCAATTTTTTTTTCTATACTCTTCTACCTCCATAAATGTTCACCGAGAACGGATTTTGTTCGGTCTCCAGCAAAAAAAAATGAAAAAAAAAATTTATTAAACATTTTTTTTCTCATCTATATATATAAAAGAGTCGCGTGACTGACTGACTGACTGACTGACTGACTGACTGACTGACAGACAACGCACAGCCTAAACCAATGAAGTTAGGATCGTGAAATTTGTCACGGTTACTCCTCTCGCATCGTAGACGCTCACTAAGAACGGATTTTGTTCGTTCTCTATCCAAAAAAAAATTATCGAAAATTTTTTTTTTTTTCTAATTTTTTTTCCATTTCCTATACTCCTCTCCCATCATGGACGCTCACTAAGAACAGATTTTGTTCGTTCTCTACCCAAAAAAAAATTATTGCAAAAATTTTTTTTTCATCATTATACATATAACTATTGCGTGATTGACTGACTGACTGACTGAGTGAGTGACTGATTGATTGACAGACAACGCACACTCTAAACCACTTAAGATAGGATCGTGAAATTTGTCACGGTTATGAAATTCGTCACAGATACTTCTCTCCCATCGTCGACCCTCACTAAGAAAGGATTTCGTCCGTTCTTTATCCAAAAAAAAATGTTCGCAATTTTTTTTTCCGACTGTTGCGTGACTGACTCACTGACTGACACACAAAAAAAAGACTGGCTGACTGGAAGGACTGGCTGGAACCATGATCCTATCTCCAGTGGTTTAGGGTGTTCGTTGTCAATCAGTCAGTCAGTCAGTCAGTCAAATTTCCAAATTTGATCATATAGACCCCAATGAAAAAATCATTTTCATTGGGGTCCCAGTGTTATTGGAGACCATTGTGTGCCCAGCGAAGCGGGCGTACCCAAGGCTAGTAATTGTATATAAACGTGAATCTTTTATTTACGATTTATATAATTATATATGACATCATATACAGTTATATATAATTCTATATAGTGTTGTATATAATTGTATATATACGTGAATCTTTTATTTACGATTGATATAATTATATATAATATCATGTACAGTTATATTGAAACGTTTTGATTTGGCGATGGGACGTTTTTCTGCCTCCCTCGCTCGGAGAAACGGGTTTTTTCGACTCGAGGTTGATTCTTGAGTGGAAATAGCGGTCTGCAAGGGGAATTAATATTTGAATAATTAAAACGGGAAGTGTCAGAATTGAATGCGGCGGTCTCTCGCTCGCACAACTCCTAAGGAGTTATGCGTTGCCTCAGGGTGACGTGTGCGCGTCGTCAGAATTGACGATTTCGACCCTTCATCATCGGCATTCACGAGAATGTAAGAGAGATCGCTGCTGAAAAGTAAATTTACAAGATTAATTAACGATTTTAAGTAATGCAAAATTATGTCAAAGCGGGAGAAGCCCTGTGCGGTGTTAGAGATGCGGGTTAGAGTGAAAGAATGGAGTTTTTTAGTCGGTATTTTAGCGATTTTGAGGAGGTGAAGAGATTCGGATAATCAGGAGCGCAGAAGGAGACAGAACGTCGCTAGAGCGAACGATTATCTGAACGCACACACGCAGAAGGCGAGCGTGACGTCACCGGGCCACCGGTGGCTCGGTTTCTTCGAATCGTGACGAGAGGCGTCGATTTTATTTCCACTATACGAAGCAAGATTTTGTGTAGAAGAATTGGAGAAAAAGTGGAGCAAAGTATGCAGCGAATAAAAGAGATTTTCGGTAGACTATTGCTGTGGAGTTTACTGATAGATTGCACGAGATAGAACAAATTTAAGGCAATTATAATAGAGAGAATAAGTAATGAACGTTATACGCCAGGGAAGCTGGCGGGCAAGGCGAATTACGCGATTCCTTTAGAATCCCGTAATTCTCACGGCGGGCGCGAGATTTTTAATTTTTATATGCTCTTTATTTTTTTGTTTTCTCGCTGAACATTCGTTTGCCGAGCGCGAATGTACGAAGCGCCAGTGAAGCTGGCGAAACAAGATTCGAATTAATCAAGATTTTTAATCCGATTGATTCTCATGGCGGGCGCGTTACTGAGTTGGACTTCAACGCAGTGCGTGTGCTTGCCGAGTGCACACGCACGAAACACCAGTGAAGCTGGCGGTCAAAATTATTTTAAACCGGGATACGAGACATAATTCGTGGCTTTGGCGATCGTCTTTGACGGAGAGTTAGAGCACTGATCGCGATGATTAACCGGGTCGTTTCTAGGGCCCGAAATTAACTTTATTTGTTTAATTTAATCCGATCGCGTGTCCTACCTACGGTCACCAGACTACGTGCTAACCCTGAGGTCGGAAAACCAGCGCAATGCAGGTACCTTGCCCAGGATTAGTTCCTAACCACGAACTCGAGATGATTGGCGGAGTTCGACTTAAATAATTATTATAAGTCCATTATCCGGAGCTTACTACTCACGATGAGTGGAGATTTCAAAGTTTCTATTGTAGAATGATCTCAAGCTCTCGTTGCGCGCCCTTAAATAGGCGAATCGTGGCGAGAGGAGAGATTTCCTTTCTCCGGTACTTGGTGAGGTGACCGGTGGGAAATTGGTCGGGTGGGATGACCACTGGGCTCAAGAAGCGAACTTTGAGAATTCCCACCTTCCGGGTTCGTTTATTGTTGTAATTATTGTTCTTAGGAGAGGTAGTAGGATACGCGCGAGTATCAGGAGTCGAGGACATGCGAGGAGGTATTTCGTCATTTCGTGACAGGCGTGTCCAGTGGGGCGTGCTGGTGGGCCGTCTTACTAGCGTCTCGCCGCTGTGACGTATGTTATAGGTGTGGCAAGGGCTCGCTAATGAGGAGTATCTTCGCGAATATGATTCGAATGGCGCCGCTTACCTCGCTCAGTGAGTGAGTGAGACGGAGCTCTTGCCACCCGTATGGACGGGACGAGTTGTTCCGTTACAATATATAATTATATATCATATAATATATAATATATAATATATAATATACATAATATATATAATATATTATATATATAAAATATCTAAAATTGTATATCACTGCATGAACATTGTCACTTTTATTAATTTAGATGCTTGGTATATCATGCAACTTATATGTAGAATAAAACCTCAATTAGTATGAAGTAGTTCGTAGCGTAGTGGTTAGCGTCCCGGGTTAGTACTGTAGGAAATAGATAGAAAATTGTAGGTGACAGTTCAAATCCCCCCTTGAGCAAATAACATCTAATATCGATGAAACTTTTTTTTTTGTAATTTCCTCAATATTCCACCATATCATCATAATAAACAATCTTGTTGCCAAGGAAAAAATATTTTTTAATAGAAATAACTATTAATATTAATATATTTATATGTATCGTACATAACTGTATATAAGTATATACGATTGTATGCAATTATATACAAATATATAAAATTCTATCGGGCCAATTTTTATATATAATTGTATATGATCAATTATATCCAATTATATATATTTATATATATTCATTTTTACTCGGGATTTCAATATCGTAATTGTTTGAAAAAGACCGTGAATCCTGGTATGAGTGATCGTGAGGGAAAGTTGAGGAATTGGCTGATGAAGGCGGGCGAAAGAAATAAATCGAAGTCAGCACTGAATTTAAAAATAACGAAAATAAACAGATTTATTGTCTTTGGTAATAATTAATAAACAAAATTAATAGCGAAGTGGTTGAGTAGGAATAAGGCAAAAAGAAAACGTGGCCGCGCGAACAATGGCGACGCTTGCCGGACGCGTGGCGTTGAAACGAAGTGTTGCCGAAAATAATAAGTTAATTTATGAAAAAGTATAACGAAGTGTGGCCGAAGAAACTCCCGATCGCGGAACTGAACGCGGGCGTAAATCGCGAACAGTTTTTTGATCGAATTGAAGGAAGCGAATTGAAACGAAAACGAAGTAATTGAAGAGCGCGACGAAACACGTGTCGTCGCGCTACAACGAAGTCTTAGAATAGAAGTAATTGAGGAGCGCGAGGACAACGTGCCATCGCGTTACAATTAAGACGTAGAATAGCTCGAGAATCGAAGGTGGCTGCGGCAACAGCCTGTCGAAGTATCGAAGGGGGCGGGGGAAAGTGGTCAAAGTCCACGCGAGACGACGGCCAGTTGGTGCTGCCGTCTCACGCGAACTCCAAGCACTATAAAGAATCCTGAACATTCTCCCCGCCTTCGGCAACCGTTGTTGACGAAGAATCCACCGGAAGTACCGCCAGCTTTGCAGTTGGTCTCTTGAAGGTCGAAGTTGCCGTGCGAAGCGTCACTACTCGAGTGAGGCCATCCAATCCTGGGTGAAGCTCGATCACTCGAGCCAGTGGCCAGCGTGAAGGCGGAAGTCGTTCATCCGTAATCCGCGCAAGAGTGCCTCGTTAGATCTCGTGCGGAGGATGGTGCCATTTCGAAATTGAAAGGTTCCGTTGAAGATACTCCGTTGGCCATCGTTGCCAGAAGTGCTGAAGTGTCGCTTGAAGGAATTGCCATCTCGAGAGTCGAGATTTTGGAACTGAAGTCAACGATGGTTCGGGCACGGTCGTCAGTGTCTCTCCGATGGTGAAGTGGTCTTGGATTAAGATTGCCTCGACTTGCGCAAGAAGAGTCGTAAATTCTTCATGCGTAAGCGAGGCGTCACCGATGACCCGACGAAGATGAAATTTTGCAGACTTAACTGCGGCAATGAAGGCTTCGGAAGTGTAATCGCTACCCAGTTCGAAGTGGACCGCGGAAGTGGTGAAGCAAACGAAGACAGCGAGGTAGCCCTTGTAAGTTTTCACGTCTCGTCTGCGCCACGTTTTTATTGTGAAGGGACCTGCGTAGTCGAGACCGGAGTGAAGAAAGGCTCGTGAAGGCGTGACTCGGGCGGTCGGAAGTTGACCTATAAGTTGTTGGGCTTGAAGTCCGCGAAGTCTTGCAAAGATGATACGTCGAAGAATGTGGGCGCGAACCGGAGCTCGGCCGCTCACTCGAAGAGTTCCTTGTTGGTCGATGGAGGGCGTCAGGGAAGCGTGAGGATTGCTCTTATGAAGAGGTCCTTTCGAAATCGTTTTTAGCTCTGCCGTGAAGTGACTCTGTTGCACGAGTCGTATCCAGAAGTACCTCGCCTCATCCAAGTCCCCGGGTGTAAGCGGGTAACTCATTGAAGTGTGAGGGAGGCGTCTGAAGCGCGCGACAGCTCGTTTACACACTGCCGTGATGCGAAGGAGCCTCGTCAGCGAAGAATATCGTCCGAGAAGGTCCCAAAGTTGTTGTTCGGGGTCGGAAGTGGCAACGAAGGCGAGCCCCGATTTTAATTCGAGATCGGGGTCCGGTGAAGGGTACGGTGAAGTGTTGGGCCACGATTCTTGTGGGAGGGATAGCCACTCAGGCCCGTCCTACCAGAGTCGATGCTTGAACGAAGATAAACCACTGCCGCCATAGCGAGCAGCGAAGCGTCCGAAAATCCGTGAAGTTTATTATCGAAAATCCCTGAAGTTCCACCTTGGATGTTGACGAAAGATGAAGCCACCGGGGGAGAGAGGTGAGTGAAAGCTCACTCAAACTCGCTCGAAAACGAAGCTACCTTTCCTGAGGTGTTGCCGGCAATTTATCATCCCATTGAAGTTTCGCCAACCACAGCTCTTGCAGGGAAGCCTTCGCTTTAACTGTGATCGGCGAAATGAAGCCTAACGGGTCGAACAATGACGCCGTTTCTGAAAGGACGGTCCTCTTGGTGACGTCTTGATGGAAGGATGGCTGAAGTGTAAACTTGAAGTTATCCTCGGTTGAATTCCACACGAGGCCGAGAAGTTTGACGTTGGGATCTTCAGAATTGATCGAAACCGCGTCTGTTCGAAGCTCAGAAGTGACGTATCGAAGGGCATCCTTTGCGTTGGCCGACCACTTTTGAAGTGGAAAGCAATCGCGCTGACAGATTTCCTGAAGTTGCCGTGCAGACTCTTGAAGCTCTTGAAGGGTGTCAGCGCCCCCGAAGATGTCGTGATGTTGAAGGAAGAATTTTGGCCTTGAAGTATCCGCGTTCACTGCACGGGTCATGTGCGACAGCGTCTCGTATTCGTGCAGGAAGTCGTTGTACAGCTCGCGGTACGAATCATTCGCCGCGAGCCGTCGAAGAAGTTGGTGAAGGCAACGTTTTGCACCAGCGAACGAATCTCCAAGTATGTCTGGAGGAGCCTTGAAGGGAAGCCGAACCACGTACCGACCGTTGTTGTCTCTAGTATGCGTTTCCTTGAAGTGCTGTTCACAAGAAGCCTCCTCCGGCTCGGGTGTAGGGGCCGAGTCCGAAGGAATTTCTTCCTGCTCCCAGAACCTCGTGAGCAACAAGTCGATCCTGTCGTCGATTGAAGTGTGCTGAATACGGACCGAACTTGAAGTGGAACCATTTACCGGACCGAGGACGATCCATCCAAGAAGTGTCCGTTGGGCTATAGGCTCGGTGGCTCGGCCCTTAATGATTTCCGGCTCGACCAGAAGACCATACGAGTCAGCTCCGATAATGACGTCGATGGGTCCTGGCTTCGCGAAGTCTGGATCGGCCAAAGGAAGTCCACGAAGATGTTCCCATTGAATTGAAGTTGTAAATGAAGGAAGCGTTGAAGTCAGGACGTTGAGAACAAACGCCGTCACCTCGAAGGTTGAAGTTGGATCGTAGATTGAAGAAAGGGTGACGGCGGTAGCTCCCCGCGTGCGGCCCGCAGACCGGCTCCCGATTCCCAGAATGGTTATCGAAGCGGCCATTCGTTTTAGTCGAAGAAGTTGCACCGTGCGTTCGGAGATGAACGACAGTTCAGCACCGGGGTCGATCAGAAGTCGCACTCGATGTAAATCACCGGACGGTGACGTCAGAACTGCTTGGCTCGTAGCTAGCAGAACTGAGGGCCGTGAAGTTGTTCGTTGCTCGCCTGAATCGAAGGAAGTGACCGCGTTTAGAAGTTTAGCCGAAGTGTCAGGCGAGCCAGTAGCTGCGTCGCATGGTTGACTCTTGCAAAGTCAAGCCTGTGGCTCGTTCGGCGACGAATTGGCCACTGGCTTGGCTGGTTGCCTGAAGTGTCCCTCGAAGTTGTCGGCTTTTTGTTTGAAGCGGCCGGTGGAGTGGAAGACGGGAGGTGGATCAGCGTATGATGCTTCCCGCTACACTCGAAGCATCTGCCCGTCACACGGCAGTTCGAAGCTGAATGTGGGCCGAGGCAATTGAAACAGAGCCGCCGTTGCTCAGCGACAAGGCGGCGCTCCTGAGGGCTCTTTTGTCTGAAGAGACCGCATTTTGTGATGAAGTGGGGCCCGAGGCAGAAGTGGCAGCACTGGGTCGCACTGCCGGCCGGATTCAGGGGAGCTGTAGCGGCGACTGCTGTAGCGGTGTCGACGTTCCAGTTCCGGCTGTCCACTTTGTTGACCTGTGGGTTGGTCGCTTGCGCTGAGAACGCCTTGGCCGATGAAGAGGCCCGTTTTTGTGTTGTAGCCGAAGTGCTCGAAGAAGTTGGCCGTGACGAAGAGGCCTTTCCGATATCGATGCTTTCGAGGGCCCGGGCTCGTGTTGTCAGGAACTCTCGAAGCTGTTGAAACGTCGCCGGTTCTGTAGAAGCGCCCAATTTTAATTCCCACTGCTCTCGAAGATGATGGTCGAGGCGTGAGACGATGAAGTGAACCATAATCGTGCCCCACTCGTCCACTGGCATTTCCAGCGATCTCAACGCGTTCATGACCTCGTTCGTTGTATTGATGAGCGCGTTGAGGGATTTGTAGGACTTCGGCGTGATGGCTGGGATTGCGAAGAAGCGATCCAGTTGTGGAGTGACCAAGAGTCGCTCGTTCTCATATCGAGCGACCAGAAGATCCCAAGCCGCTATGAACGATTCCGAAGAGACCGGTAGATTGGCGATGAGCTGAGCCGCATCGCCTTTCAAGGAGAGTCGAAGATAGTGCATTTTCTCGACCGAAGTGATGTCCGGATTTTGGCCGACGAGGGAGACGAAGAGGTCGTGAAATGACCGCCAAGAATGAAACTCTCCGTCGAAGTCGGGGATTTTAATCTTCGGAAGTGCGCTTCGTACGTGTGAAGATCCCGGAAGTGCCGAAAGATCAGCCAGGTTGGCCCCGGTGGGCTCGACCTGGTCGTAATGCTCCTTGATGGTGAGCAAAGCCACCTTAGCGTCCTCGTACGCCTGTTTGCATTGGGCTTCGATGCCCTCCTTGAAGTATTCCGTCTCCGCCAAGTTCTCGCAGTTCATCTCGAGAAGACTGGCATGTTCCCGTTGAAATGGTTCCCAATTCGACTCTAACAGCGCCAAGCGCGTCGTTGCCAGAGTTTTATTGGTATTTTGCGGAGTTGACGCGACTGTCTTTTCCGCAAGGGCCTTGATGCACTGAAATGTGCTGATGAGCCCGGCGATGCGACGCTCCATCTTGGCGACGTTGGTCGTCATCGCGGAAGTGTCCGGAAGATCGAAAAGCCACGAAATAATCGAAGGGCACGAACGGGTCGCAGCACGAAATTGTCTGACACGATCCGCGCACAATCTCCCGAAAAAAGACACTGAAAGGCGATCAGTTCGAAGGGACCGGCAAATCAGAACGCGAAACGACGTGAAAAATCACCAAATCGAAATCGCGAACGGACCGTAGCCCAAAAAAAAACTCGAAGAGTCACAAAGTCACGAAAAAACCCGAAATGTCACAAAGTCACGAAAAAACCCGAAATGTCACAAAAAACCCTCGCACTTTGTCCCGAAAATATTGTCCGAAGTGTGAACAACCGCACGATCGAAAGGGAAGTCGAAGCGACCGAAGCACGCGGTTGTACGAAGCGCGAGAATCACGCGAACGCTCGATCTCAGCCGCGAGTGCGAGAGAGCGCGTGTCGCCGTTTGAAAAATCAGTCCACGTGCACTGAGCCACAGAAGTTCGAAGCGTACGACGTAGCACTGTAACGAAGAGCACGAGCGCGTGTGTGTGACAATGCTCGATCTCAACGACGAGAGTGAGAGAGAGCGCGCACTATCGTCCGAAGCATCCTACACGCACACACAGCCGAGCCTCTGACGCGCACGAGGCGAAGAACGAAAATTCCCTTGTCGAAGCACTGCCGAAGAGCGCGAACGCGTGTGTGTGACGCGCGAAAATCACGAAAAGCTCGATCTCAGCAACGGGAGTGAGAGAGCGAGCGCTATTGTCCGAAGCGTCGTACGCGCACACACAACCGAGCCTCTGACGCGCACGAGGCGAAGAATTAATAATCCTTTGTCGAAGCACTGGGCCGAAGAGCGCGAGCGCGTGTGTGTGACGCGCGAAAATCACGAAGAGCTCGATCTCAGCAACGAGAGTGAGAGAGCGCGCACTATTGTCCGAAGCGTCCTGCACGCACACACAGCAAAGCCGCGAACGCGCACGAGGCGAAGAACGAATATTCTTTTTCGAAGCACGACCGGAGAGCACGAACGCGTTTGGGTGTCGCGCGAAAATTTACGAGGATGCTCGATCTCAACGACGAGAGTGAGAGAGCGAGCGCTAGGCCGAAGCGTCGTACGCGTACACCCAAGCAAGCCTCTAGCGTGCACGAGGCACAAGAAGAAAGTTCCCGAAAAATTTCGAAGCACTGCCGAACGGTATGCGCGCGAGAAGCGAGAGCGAAGGAGAGAATCGTATGGGCGCGGTACGCGAGCGCGAGAGAGAGCGAAGAGCGACTCGCTTGAAGAATGGCCGCGCAAAGAAGAGACCGATAGCTCGAGCCGGCGTGACGAACACGTGGTCGCGACGAAGAGACGCCGGTTCTCTCGCAATTTCTATGAAATAAAACCCGAAAAATACCCGAAATTTCCTTCCTTTTTTCAGTAAACCCTCGTTAATCGCTCACTAATCACTCGAATCCGGCTCGAAGGACCAGTAATGTTTGAAAAAGACCGTGAATCCTGGCATGAGTGATCGTGAGGGAGAGTTGAGGAATTGGCTGATGAAGGCGGGCGAAAGAAATAAATCGAAGTCAGCACTGAATTTAAAAATAACGAAAATAAACAGATTTATTGTCTTTGGTAATAATTAATAAACAAAATGAATGGCGAAGTGGTTGAGTAGGAATAAGGTAAAAAGAAAACGTAGCCGCGCGAACAATGGCGACGCTTGCCGGACGCGTGGCGTTGAAACGAAGTGTTGCCGAAAATAATAAGTTAATTTATGAAAAAGTATAACGAAGTGTGGCCGAAGAAACTCCCGATCGCGGAACTGAACGCGGGCGTAAATCGCGAACAGTTTTTTGATCGAATTGAAGGAAGCGAATTGAAACGAAAACGAAGTAATTGAAGAGCGCGACGAAACACGTGTCGTCGCGCTACAACGAAGTCTTAGAATAGAAGTAATTGAGGAGCGCGAGGACAACGTGCCATCGCGTTACAATCAAGACGTAGAATAGCTCGAGAATCGAAGGTGGCTGCGGCAACAGCCTGTCGAAGTATCGAAGGGGGCGGGGGAAAGTGGTCAAAGTCCACGCGAGACGACGGCCAGTTGGTGCTGCCGTCTCACGCGAACTCCAAGCACTATGAAGAATCCTGAACAGTAATCGTTAATGTATCATAACTTTATTCCTGAGTGACCATTCATCGTAAGACTCTCGTGTTATTTATTTTTTACGTCTTTTTCGTTTGTCCTCTCGCATAGAATTGAAGAATCTGTGGCTACTTCGTGTTATTTGGATTCTTTTTGTTGTTTTGCATACGATCGCGGTGGGATCGTGTTTCTAGCAGCAAACCAGTGAGGGTTTGAGGGGGGGGGGGGGTAGGGGCAGATTGAGGTAGCAGCGTAAAAAATTGACACTAAACCATCTTAAAAGAGACGAAAAATAATAATTGAGAAATCCGTGAAATATATTAATTCAGCAAGGCTTCGAGAGTTCTAGGGACGAAACTAAAAATCGTTGATACTTAAAAATTTGATTATTTTATAATTCCTATCGATTTTCGCCTCCCAAATCGGTTTTAATCGTAATTACTTCTTCTCGCTCGATTAACAGCCTAATTGATCAATCGCTTACGTGTTTAAATCACCAATCTCGAATGCAAGTTTGGCCGTACGAGGGTAAAAGCTATCGTCTGTTTTTTGTTCACTTGTCCGCGTGTACGTGTCTGTGTTCCTGGTCATTTTTGCTGTCAAAATAAATATCACAATGATTATATAAGCGTTTGTTTTTTTTTTTCAAATCAAAATTTTTCTTCACAAGTATACAAGCTATATAATAATTGTTTTAATAAATGAGAATCATTCGTTCACGAGCATTTTCTCTCTGTTAAAATTCTTCGTTCTTCAGGGATTCTTATTTATAGATGATTTTTTTTTTTGGCTTTTCTTGACATTTTTCATTCAATCAATGTAATTGGTTGATAAAAACTATAATAGGTATGATTAAGTCGTTACAGGTATTTGGTAGTGATGACTGAACGCCTATCTATACGTTCTTGATATGAAACGCGCGGTAGAATTTACTTTTTTTCTCCTTATTCTTTCCTTTTTGTTCTTTTGTTTCGTTAGAAACAAGTTATTGATAAATAAAATGTCTCCAACGATCATAATTCGACGCTGCGATGATACGAATGTTACGTTTCATTTCTTTTCACATTTCGTTTCTCTTTTTGTTCGTGTTCTCGTAACTTTCATGAGTCTCGTTATTCCCTGTGCTTTATTTATTGGTTTTTCCTCAAATCGTTTGTCTACTTCCCGTCGTTAATTAATCACGTTCGCGATTAATTTCGTCGATTTCTCCTTGGCCCACATTTCCAAAGCTTTTTCGTTTCATTTTATTCTTTTTTTTTTTAAAGTCATCTACATGTCTCCCTGGGCAGGAACGCTTTGGCCTTTTTTTCTGCAGATCGGTTCAGGAAGATAAACTTATTTTTTTGGCACCGAGGGTTTACAAAATCGATTATTTATCGTGACTCTTCGCTTTTTTTATTCACTCATATTATTGAAATGGAAAATAATCGTTACGGAATAGAATCGAGTCATGACTTTGGGCAATAATATTGTGCAGGATATCGAAAATTTTCATAAATCCAAATATTGCGTTTCGCATGTATTATGGGTTCCATTTCATTTTTAATGAAAATCAACATCGTGCTCAGCTGAAATTGCTTCACATCGATTCTTGTTGCTCGATTCTTTTCTGCAACTTGAGTTCTTCGATGTTGATCCTCTTCGTGAATAATTGGAAATAAGTAAATTTTAAATTATGACAATTCGCTGCTGCTACGTGAACGGGAAGTTCTTGTATTGCGTTTTTTTTTTACAAGTTCATCAATTATCGCTTATTGGTTTGTTTGGATTTATCGTCTTGGGATCGTTGATCAGGCAATGATAAATTATAATTAGGCTTGATATAATATGCATGAATTGAGACACATGCATTCTCTCTCAAAAATGACAAAAATGAGACGATTATAAATAAGTCAATTAATAAAAGCTGCTCGTCGCAACAATTATTTACAAATCTTGGTAAATTCTCGTGTGTACGATTTTTCCTTTTTCGTCATTTTCTTGTTTTCACGGAGGATTAAAATGTTTTCTTTTTATCAACATTAATAAACTTTTTTCAATAAAATCAATATCACGTAATAAATATTAATAATTAATGCAGATGGAAATGTCGTTTGGCTCACATTACACAGCGTATGAAACACTTTCCAAAAAGAAGGGAAATCCGAGGGAAAATACTTTCAAAAAGTAAAAAAAGAACGCCAAGTTTAAAAGATCGCAACCTCAGTTGAACCTTCGGAATTCAAAATCTTCTTGAAAATTGTTAAACTCTATTGAGACAAAAAAAAAGTGAAATCATTGCAACATAGCCAAGCATTCATGAATGAGTGGCTAAATTCTACGGGAAACGAAACATAAAAAAGGGCACGTTTGCGTACAAGGGCACGTGTACACGTACACGTACTTACCGGACGAATTCACTGCAAAGATCATACAAAAACTTGGCGTGCATGGTTTTCAAAAATAATTTCGGCGAAGGAACGCCTCATCCATGTTTACCCGTACTGCGGAAGCCACTAGGGGGAACATTTTTTATATTCACCTCGGTGTTTAGCGTACCCACCAAGCCTCTCGGCTTTTTTTTTATGATACGGCACTCATGTTGCGAGGGGCAGAGATCGCCCTGTCAGCGCGCCGCAGACTCGCGTGGCTGGCGTGAGCCAACCCGGTCGAACAGCTTTCAAATCCACGACTGATAGATCAACACAAAACATGGCCCTTTGGTGGGGGGGAAGCACTTTCTTACACCTCCTTACAGGGCTGACGACCCAGCTTTCGAGTTGAGAGTGCAACTTACATCATTCCACCACCTGGCCTCGCGAGTTCAACCCGATGGCCAGGAGTGGTGCAAGCACCACTAGGCTCCCGGCCCTCGCGATACCAATCAATGCCATTGGTCTAACGTTCGCGGTCCATCATGTTCCGCTAAGGCTTGGTCTGCTAATCCAGATCGGGTTCAGCTCGGGTTCGCGGGTTCACCAAGCCCGAAAGAGCCGGAGCAAGCTCCGACCCTCCCCTGCGATACCGTTCAATATCAACCCACGGAGGTTGGAAGTCGATTGACTTAAACAACCCTCGTTCAACAGACAAGAGCAAAGGCTTTCGGGGCTGGGTTGGCTCATCACCGATCGCCGAGCTCACTTCTCCTCCCTCACCACGCGGGCGCGGCTGCGGCCTCTGTAAGATGTTACCACCCACATTTGGCACACAACACACGACCGTACGCCCGCTTTACATCTGGGACCAGATGACTCACTCCCTCTTCCTCATCCGCTATATGTTGGATAAATGGTGTCCTGACATTCATTCACAGAAAGACAGGTTACTTTTTATCCAATTTCTCTAGAAGACTGCATCCAGCATAGACCAATAGTGGTCGGTAAACGCTCTTCAAATAGCAGTCTCCAGGAGGGGAGGGGAGCAGACGGGATTCATTAAGGAACAAAGAGACAAAATGGCACATTTAACGCCGAACGCGGTGTTTTCAGGACGTTCCGTAGCCACGGTCTTACATACAGGTCTGGGAACTCCCATCGCGCGGCTGATGCGCTTATTGAAACCACCACGCGTAGTTCATGAAATCGCCACTACAGTCGCTGCGATCTAAGCTCCGAACGCTCCGAACAAGGGGTTAACCTACAAACAAATGCCCCAAATGTTTTTAAATTGCATATCATTGATGTTCAAAAATAGATAACTGAATATGTTGTAAAAAGCTAAGTTCGTAACAGACCACCACCAAAACTTTGACAGTTTTGAGGTTATGTTCTTGTTCGCAATCGGAGAATAGATCGCAGCGACAAGTAGTGACGGCATTGCGAACTAGTCCGGAGCTTCATTAAGCGGTCTTCTACCCCTACGCCTTGATTTTGTGCCGAGTTTCCGGACCTGTATGTAAGACCGTGGTCGTAGCCAAGCGCACGAGGCGGAGACGAGGGCTGAAAAGACCGCGTTCGGCGTTGACTGTCCTTCCTTGGTCCATAGGATACTTCGCAACAGGAGGTTCGGCGGGCGATATTCAATTGGGGGAGAGTTCGCGACATTCAACTACACAATACTGTCGTTTTTCACGTATAGTTTGCCTTTAATAGTCTTTAATACAAACTGACATGTGCTATATAAAAATCAAAATTCTTCTATCATAGACGGAAATGAGATGATAATACATATATACAGAGTGACATTATCAAATGAAAATAATTTTGGAACAATCAAGTTTTTCGACCTCTCAACGTCTTTAAGGGGTCTGGCCACCCTGAATTTTTATTTTTTGTCATTTTTTTTTAATTTTTTTTTTATGAATCCTTTACTACAACGGACATTTTAAGACCTGTTGCGTATGGAAACACTCGATATTGGCAAAATTACAGGCACATTTTCCAAGTTTGAGCACCATTGCGGACGGTTATTTGCCACTGCGGGCTGTTTGGCGCTACTGCGGCCGATTTTGCGCTAATGCGAGCGGTTGAGTCCCACTGCGCGCGGTCGACCGCGCGCTGCGACCTTTCTTCAAAACTTGCGCGTATTAGCCCATACCGCTGTCGTATTGTGTCCTTTTATGTTATGAATCGTTTACTTTGTTACCTGAAGTACTGTAAAAAGTACCTGAAGTACTGTAAAAACACAGAGTATTCTGTTCATGATGAACGTACTCAATCTAACCGTCGGAGATCGCAGCTACAGTTTCTGCACTACAGCAGACGATGAGCGCTGCGCTACAGCGCAAATTCGCGCTCAAAACGATTCTAAGGAAGCAAGAACAGCACGAAGGGACGGTCAAAGAAGGGCCCAAGACTGGCAATCAGCTGCCGAAGGAGTTGTCTATGGTCCAGGGATCGCTGATTGAAGGTAAGACTCGCCCACTTTCTTTTGCGATTATCTCGAAACTATATTTTTTGACATGGTACCTTCGAAATCTCGGAGACTAGCCGTTCGATTGCTTTCAAATTTTCACCGGATATTCTCAGATACATTATCTACAATGTTACGTAGGATTTTTTCGATAACTTGATTAGTTTTTGTCTTATTAATGCTTTTGCTTGGAAAATATCGGTAAAAAATGATAATTTTTGTTTTGCGGCTCACCATAATTTTTCTAACGTTCGAAAAACAAAACGGCTACGCTACATTGTAGTCACACTACATTGTAATAACCTGAATTTTTATTCTATTTTTCCGATGTACCATGACCGAGTTCCAGGTGGGACGAGGACCGCGCGTATCGTGTGGAGGACCCCCGCGGCAACTAACGTCACGGCGTCATTTTTGAATATTTTCAAATAAAATTTTATGATGTTACTCTTGACACTCTTCATGATAATGACCTAAATAATAAAAATATTCCGACGGATAGTTTCGGATTTATTAATTAAAAAATGAAAAAGTGCATTTCTCGGTTCGCCAGGGTGGCCAGACCCCTTAATAACGGTTCCATTTCAATATGTTTTATGTAAAAATCTATAGACAGAGAATGTAGTGTCTACTAAGGAATAATAGATTAAATCAATACCCCAACTTTTCACTTACCTGGTAGAAGGTTGTCCAATTCTTCAATGCCCAGTTCTTGAAAGGCCTTAACAAAATTACTGGCGTTGTCTGTGACTATCGCTCTGATAGACTCTGGTGTTAGTCCGAATGACGTGTGGATATTGTACAGGAGATTCGCAATGGCATCAAATGAATGAGTGCCGGGGAACCTCCTGCAGGCAATAGCTGCCGACTTCCTCATCAATGTTTTGGGATCAATCTGTACAAATACGTTGGGAAAGATAGAAACACCTTTTTTTCATCATCGTGCAAAAAAATATTTATTCCAAAGAAATATAAAAATTTTGTATGCAATGTACTGAGTTTAGTACTAATAGATGATCAATAAAATATATCGAATTTTGTACGATCTTCAAAGTCTTGGAAAAATATTGTAGGAACGCGAAAATGGTTGAGAATGTGTGTATAGGCTGAATGTGTGTGTGTGTGTGTGTGTGTGTGTGTATGAGCGCGTGTAGCGTCCGAGCGACTGTGGCGCTGCGGCGATAAGTATGTAAAGCGCGCTGAGGCTTGCGAGTGGAGGGGGCCCGTGAGTCCAGTAGTCTCCTGGCGAACGTTGAAGAGAAAGCAGCTCGATGCGAAATAATATTTCAAGTTTTCTTTGTAATTGTTTCGATTCCTCAAATAAATAATAATTTTCATTAATAACACCACAATATCCCAAGTTTTTCAAGTCAAAAAAATAAATACTTATAAAAGTTCATTGAAAAAAGTGCACTGTATATGAATACAATAATAATTGAATCAAGTGAATCTAGTACTGGTCTGGAAGACATGAAATCCAGAGCTCTCGCCAAGTAACAGTCCGCATGCAGTTATTTTTTTTAAATTATCTAATGAACAAACCATAAGTTGAATTAGTTTTCTGTTTGATTACACGTAACGTATAAGAAAGGATTAGAATATTTATTTCTCTTTTTTAGTGTATAACCGAAGAATAGACGGGTCCTGATAGATACCTCCGAAACAAGGCTACATGCGATAGACAGCAAATTGGGTGTACACAGTATCAGAAAAAACAGAATAAAATAAAGGAGACAGCAACACACACGGAGCTATCAAAGCAGTATGGAGGGGGTTTAGGATTGAAAAAAAAAACACATTTCGTGCACAAAACGTTCAATAAACAAAATCACTTTATCAATCGTAAAACGGCCACCATAGCGAAAGGGGTTTTTTGAAAATAAAATGTACTGTCATGCAGGCGTTTGCCTTCGCGAACGCTTTCTTTGAGTAATTTCGAGATTAGTTAGAAAACGCTTTCTTTGTGTGAACTCGAGATTAGTTAAACTTGAAAGAACAAAATTGCAGGCTCTAGATAATATAAAAATTAGTCTTTAAGGAATCTTCAAAATCGGGAGTGTGTAAATCTTTACGAACAGGCAGTGTTTTCTACCCTCTTCAAACATTATTTACGTAATGTAATCAGCGATCGTTAGGAATTCAAATTTTGATATTCAAAACGAACCAGATCTATTGATCAAATAACAAATAAAAAAATATATGGGACCATGAAGCTAGTTAAAGACCCACAGGCCGTATGAGTACTTTATTAATTTCAAAATTGAGCTTTATTTTTTTTTTTTCCATCCAATGTTACTACTTTGAGTTACTACCCAAAAATACCATTAATTTGCAAAAATTTGACAGGCCCAAAAATTGGAACAGTAAGAAATAAAAAAGAATTAACTAATGTATCATTATATAAGAAATATTAATTCATTTACCCAGCTAACTGTAACGCCCAGAAACCGGCGTGCTCCTCCCGTCCGAACGTCAGCCGTGGTACAAACAAAGCCATCTTCAGTCACCAAAAGTCTCAATCGCTCTCGAATTTCGTTCATGGTTTGAGATAAATTTTTCTCTACTCTCTTGCCCAAAGTGTAGCGCGTCAGATGTTTTATTCGGGATTCGCTTTTTTTCATCTCGAGATCTGTGGATCGGATAAATGATTTTGAAAATTCAAATTTATAAATATTTAGGTCCTTATCAATAAACGTGCGAAGAAATTTTGAAAGGAAAAAATGGACGACTGCCGGAATAATAAAGTTATTTATTCCGAGGTCTTCGCGAGTAGACTAGCGGGCACTCTTAGTTAAAACTGTTCATCAGAAAAGAAAAACCAAACGAGTTATTCATGTCAAAAGCTGTCCGGAATCGCTGATTTTCACCAAGTAAAAAAAAACTACATATAATGGTTATAAATTAAAATTAAGACGTGTGATTTTTGTGAGAAATTCTTACTTTTACGCAATTATTGGAAGAACGACGATCCAAAAAAAAAAACTAAGAACGTCAACGACTCTTTATCATACGTGACTTGATGGACTGTTGAATGTCTTTTCTCATTTTTATCTCAGTTGGATACTGTTCATTGGGAACATTCAATAATCTCTAGAGAATGCCTCAAATTTATTCAAGCATCAATGAAATTTTGCGCAATGTTTTAGAAAATTATTCAAGTCTTTGACTATTTTTGAAGAAAAGTAGATGAATGCTTTGCGAAAAAAAATTAAAACAAAACTTCGGTAAAGCAGGTAAACTAGGGCAAAATCCCTAGTAGATAATAAATACTCTTATCGTAACAAAAGAGGCAGTCAATTGTGACATTGTTTTTTCTTAAATGATAATATTTCATTACGTATCATCGAAAAATTTTCGAAATCCTCGATCCTCCACTACTCTAAATGGCAGCATGAATTTCAAGACGAAATCGGTAATATTTTCCTCGAATTGATCTTGATCAAAACGACACGACCATCGTTTTCTAGCGACGGTCAAATTACCTCGTTCTTGACGTTTGAGTTTTGCATACTCCTTATATCTCAGGTGATCGTCCGGATGCATCCTCTAAATAAACAAGGAAAAATATTTAAAAATCGTTTTGATATTTTATTATTGTTATTCAACTCGCTTCTAAAGTTGAAAATACGAATCATACTATATATTACTACGATATCTTTTTGGCGATACATTCCTAAAAAGCAACGAAGCGCGACGAAAAAAAGAATTTTTAAAAGAAAACACGTCTGTAAAGATGTTCTTTCGGTGAATCTAGAATTTATTGCGAAAACTGAAAGAATTGTCCCACATTTTTTTCTAACCCAAAAGATATTCTCGCAATAAAAAAAAAAAACAAGATGCACGGTGCTGCAAATTGAAATTTGCAAATTGCTTCCTTAAGGTGCTCAAGATGCACGGCGCTCAAGATGCACGATGCGCAAGATGCACGATGCTCAGAGCTTCCTCTATGAGGTGCTATATATATTTTTTTCATTTTGGCTTCCTCATAGAGGAAA
Organism: Diadegma fenestrale; assembly: GCA_037043255.1. Taxonomy (NCBI): domain Eukaryota; kingdom Metazoa; phylum Arthropoda; class Insecta; order Hymenoptera; family Ichneumonidae; genus Diadegma; species Diadegma fenestrale. Next base: position 3,200,949 of record CM073314.1, read on the forward strand.
CTTGAAGCGTTTTTCTAAAATCTCGCAGAGGGTATTTGCAACGTTTTTTGTATTTGTATTTAAATTATATAATTACAACAACTTTGCTGGAAAGTATAGAAGAAGTACAGACTTATTTACCATATCTTATAACATTTGTACAAATTGAAGTGGTTAAACGATTTTTCGAAAAAATAATATTTTCGTAAAATTCAAAAACTCATAAAATTTAAACCGCTCAACCGATATTTCCCAAATTCAATACCAACCTTCCTATTATGATACTCTAATTACAAAAAAAAATTAGTAATAAATCTTAAAATTTGCGAAAGTTAGAGCGGTGACACCCTTTTTTTAAAAATTTAAAAATGCTGTAGAATTCGAATTTTTCTAGCGATCCCGACAAAATTCTCAGCAAACGAAGAGCTGGTATAGATTAACATCTGTGCAAAACTAGAGCCTTGTAGCTCAAACCGTTCTCGAGTTATAACCATTTGAATTTTACAGTGGCAGCACATACACACACACACACACACACACACACACACACATACACACACACATACGGACATTTTTTCTAGATATGATTTTTCGACGTTTTGGGACATTTTAAGCATATTGACATTGAAAACTGGAAAAAAAAAAATTTCACCGTCACATAGCTTCCTCCATGAGGAAGCAAAATTACGTAATAGTTGAGAGAATGTGCAAAAAGTTTCACCAAAGTTTGAAAATAGAATTACTCTGAGGCACGAGCAATTTTTTGTAAATAATTCTACTAACTTCTAAAAAGACACATTACATTACATTATTGGAGGATTTACGTCATAAACTCGAGGCAAATCCTTTTTCTTTTTTTGAGCATAAAATCAATTTGCTGAGTATCTTATAAAATTATGACCTCCAGACCGCAAGTAGAGGCAACCAAAATCAGGAGTCATAATAAAAATGAAGAAATGAGTATAGACAAATTTTCGATTCACTTACCCTGAGATGTGAAGTGAAGTTTGATGTTGATCGAAACGTCGCAGTCTTCAAATTTTGACCAGGACACAAATTGCAATATGCAAAAAGAGATCCTGTCAAACTGGATCTCTCCACGTTGACTGTGAAGAATTCTCCATCCAGTACAGGCATGTTGTGGGTTTTAACCATAACATCGCTGTCAAGATTGTCTTCCTCGCTGGTTTTATCTGAGTCACTCTCAGAATCATTGCCACTAGCCCGATCAATGCTCCGGTGTTCTTCATTCATTGATAACCCGGGATCTGTAATATTTATTTTTGTGGGTCAGTCGGTATCTCCCCACTGTGAGTGCCAGAGCGACAAGTGCAAATTTCGAAGGTGACATTTTTCGACACGATTAGACCAATTACAAAAAAAATCCATCAGCCTATTTTTGCCATCGTCCTGCGTGAGCTGACAGAGATTTTTTGTAATCGGTTCACCGCAAGTTGAAAAATTTCATGTTTATAAATTTAAGGTGAAGTCTGATCCATAGCCTTTTTAGTACTCAAATAAAGAAATCTATTCTCGCTTATGAAAACCAATAAAAAATAATGTTATTGAAGTGTGCAACTGGAATGCAGTAAAAAAGAGTTTTTGTACTTGTTAGTTATTTAATTTTTTAATTTGTCGCAATTTTTCTAGCCGATTCAGTTTTTAAGTCTCACAACAAAGATTGTATAATTATCGGAAATACCTTACATATGAATTTTGGGATCAAGCAAGTACGAAAATATATATTCGATTGCTTTTTAACAATGAAAACATCATCGAGAACAGTTTCTTGAAAGTTACATACGTTCTATGCTGACTTGGCTCAGTGATTCTTCTAGGCCGCCCAAGTTCTCATCTCCGTACTCACTCTTCGAACTTCTTCTCTTTTCCGGTGGTGGAGAATTTTTCGCCCTGTACAAAATATTATTTGAATATCAATGAATTATCATTCTCTTCCATAATGCTGTGATACAAAACAAAATAAAATTGTTGGGCCAAAAGTGTTGGCCATTTTTCTGTAAGAAAAACTTGATGAGGACATCCCGAGCTCCAATTTCGTTGTTAAAAAAAAAAAAAATCCATTTTTCCCGCACAGTAATGTACTTTTTTTCCGAAAAAAGGTTTTCTACAAGCCGGTGTCAAGTAGCGATACAAAAAAATTTCGACAATAACCTAAAAAAAATTTGAACAAAGGTTCGAGTCTTCATGAAGTACTTTCACGTTTGTTAGAAAACGATACGCGCTAATCAGCTGTACTTACATGTTTGAAAACAGTGCCTTATCCACGGTGTCACGGAACCCAAGAAAAGCGATGCGATCCCTTTTTCTCTTTTCTCCTGTTCTCGTTGTCGTTGTTCACAATTTTGTTTGGCACTGCACAGTTTTTACTTCGCACTTTTTTACTGCTTTCTTCACTAATATCCAAGTCGAATGTCGAACTGCGCTCTGTCTGTTTGACCTTCACGCCAGAGGGCGTAGACTAGCGCGAGTCCCAAACAAACATACACACACTACGTGGCCACTTCCCGCAACCGAGAAAACCTCAGTTTCTACTATGGGGGATCATTTTAACCGAGATTAAAGCCGCTAGAAATAGCTGAATGATCAGTTTTTACCATTTGAATTGTTTTAAATGTCAATGGTTAAAGGAAATAATTTCCATTTACCATTAACATTAAATGATTAATGGAAACAATTTTCATTAGTCATTAAACGTAAATGGTTAATGAAAACAATTTCCATTAACCATTGACATTTAATGCTTAATGGAAATAATTTCCATTAACCATTGAAATTCAATGCTTAATGAAAATAATTTCCATTACCAATAGTAGTAGGGTGCACACTATGGCGACCCCCACTCCTATCCCCACTCCTTTCCCCCACTAGTCGGCCGTCGTGAGAGCGGTCGGCGTCGTGGGCGAGAGGGCAGCGGGTGTGCGGAGGGGGGATGGGTGAGTGCGTCGTCATAGTGTGCCAGTGTCTTGTTTACAGGGTGTCGCGAAAATCGCGTAATGGGGTGTCCCCAAAACGCTTGTTTTTTTTAATTTTTTGCTGAGTTGAGTTTACAGGGAGATGTTTTTTAATTTTTAGGGGAGAAAGAGGAAAAAAGAAAAAATTCAAAAACTTACCGACGACGATGACGCTCGTGTCTCTCCATGGGCACGTGGTTTTTTCGCCGCGGCAATGTCTGGCATTGTTTTTTTGCACCGCGCACACGCACAGGCATTGTTTTTGCGCCCCACACACACACACAGGCATTTTTTTCGCGCCGCGCACACAGGCATTGTTTTCACACACGCACACACACACACACACACACACACACACACACACACACACACACACACACACACACACACACACACACACACACACACACACACACACACACACACACACACACACACACACACACACACACACACACACACACACACACACACACACACACACACACACACACACACACACACACACACACACACACACACACACACACACACACACACACACACACACACACACACACACACACACACACACACACACACACACACACACACACACACACACACACACACACACACACACACACACACACACACACACACACACACACACACACACACACACACACACACACACACACACACACACACACACACACACACACACACACACACACACACACACACACACACACACACACACACACACACACACACACACACACACACACACACACACACACACACACACACACACACACACACACACACACACACACACACACACACACACACACACACACGGAGTTTGTTTTTATCGGTCGTCCGCGTCGACGAATCCATCATCCGCGACCCCTAAATCGCGATCGTGGTCCGCATCGACGAAGCCGGCATCCTCGCCCCCTTCGTCGTACCAGAGGTAGTCTTCGGGGTTCAGTAACTCGGCCACGAGTAAATCCCCAAGACTCCGGCCTTCCTCGGTGAAGAGCTGTACGTTCAGGGGGTGGTGGGTCCCGTGACTCATGGGGATGGCCATTAGACGCCCCTCGCAGTAACGGGTCAGTTCATGGGCCACGTAAGGAACGGTCTCGAGGTATTCGAGGCCGTAGAGGGTGCACTCAAGGAGTAGGGCCGGTATGGTCGCCAGCACTGGCGTCGTGTGGTAGAGCGCGCTCAGATCGTAAAATTCACTGTCGCCGAGATCGACCAGATAGACCTCGGCGCATCCGTCGTAGTCTACGTACACAATCTCACCACGGCGCGCAATACCGGAGCCCCGCGGTCCCACTACCACACAGCTTAAGGGGATCTAGCAGTCTGACCCGCCGGTAAAGAAGAACAGTGAAAGTAGATACATGTTTTTCTCTTAAACGGCTGGAAAGAATTGTTTGAAATTTTCACATTTGATGGCAAATTAATAGATGAACAGCGTGTAACTATTGATTTTTTGTAATTTTGAAAAAAAAATTGTAGAATCATTTACCACGAGAGATGCGCGTTCAAAAAGATGGAAAATTAACATTTCCGTGGAAGTGTCAGTAAAACCAAGAGTTACACTCCATAGATGATATCGCAATGAATATTTTAAGCCTTCACTGGTGTCATTTCGTGATAAAACCCGGAAGAAAAACGTGTATCTGTAATTTATGATAAATTAGCGAAAAACGTCAGCTGATCGCGAGGAAAAAATGAACACACAAAATTCCGATAGTGGCGCTACTGTATTTTTCCTCCCCGCTGGCAATTATCGACATTTCGACGTCCCATATTGACGTGAGTGAGAGAGAGAGATAGCTGAAAAAGATTCTCATTTTTCTTTTACGCCGTTGACATTTTTGAGGAAATAACAGTTACAACTTGTTCGTTGTTGAAAAACGAACGTTGGCTAACCATTTATTTCCTCGAGAATGCAGGGTTACGGAAGAAAAATGTGTTGCAGGTTTGTCATTACCGACTCTGCAACGAATCCTATGATCACGGCTTTGACAGCTCGAGTCGTCATAACCTCACAAACGCTTATTTTCAGTTGGCCTTACCGACATGCTCCAACGACGGGAGAATATGCTTTATGAATGAGTATATGCTTCACAACCTTTCACCTTCCTACACCCATAATTATTCATTTACAGCATAACTGACAATGCCACAGGGATTAAATTAATGGCACAGTGACAATATATCTCAGCGACATGGAAATCTTGTCGCTGAGCAACATCAAAATCTTGTCACAGAGAGTTATCCGGAGCTTCTTGATGTGTCGCTGAAAGCAATTTCAAAATACTTGTCCCTCCAAAATATTTTATTTCTTCTGCAGCAACAACTTGTCGCTGAAAGTTATCTGGAGCTTCTGGATAAGTCTCAGCGACAAGTTGCTGCTGCGGAAGGAACAAAATAGCGACATCAGAATCTTGTCGCTGAGAGTTATCCGGAGCTTCTTGATGTGTCGCTGACCAACATCAAAATCTTGTCGCTGAGAGTTATCCGGAGCTTCTTGATGTGTTGCTGAGGAACATCAAAATTTTGTCGCTGAGAGTTATACGGAGCTTCTTGATGCGTCGCTGAAAACAATTTCAAAAAACTTGTCGCTCTGCAATATTTTGTTCCTTTCGCAGCAACAACTTCTTGATCAGACTTATCCGGAGCTTTTGGATAAGTCTCAGCAACAAGTTGTTGCTGCGAAAGGAACAAAATATTGCAGAGCGACAAGTTTTTTGAAATTGTTTTCAGTGGTAACATGTTTGTGTGAATAATTCTTCAAGGAAAACATTCATCGCGTTTTGACAGCGATGAATATTTTCCCTGCTAGAAGTCAAATATTGTCTGCGAGGGCATGCAAATTTACAAAATGAATAAAGTATAAAGCAACGCAGGCAGTGCGCTGGAATCTGTGACATGATCTTTTGTATCATATCAAAGCAAAAGGTATGGCAAAGAAGGCATACGGAGTTCAGATCAGCGTAGAAATGCACCGCAAAGATTTTTCAGTCTGTATACTTAGATAGAAAACTGCTGTGCGCAGCGAAGAGGAAACTCTTTACAAATACAACTAAAATATTCATTTCATTCTTTACAATGGCAAAGCGCAAGCATGTTAAAAAGAATGAGGAATATTCACATATGTATGCTTGTACAAGCAGTCATTGTAGGCCAGCCTCTTCGCTAGCCCTTTGCTTCGTGGCATTATACCGACAGCGTTTTGGAGCGAAAAAAGTTCTACGGAGCGAATCATTTTCAAATTTATTATCAATTAGTGAAAAAATCTTGGGGGAAGAATAAGACCAATGATTCATCAGCGTAGAAAATACATTGAAAATATTTTTCAGCGAATTGCGATAAAATGCTCCTGTTATCAAGGAAGAATAGACTCCTAATGAAAAGGATAAACTTTTTTGGGTTTGAGAATAGGGAAACTGGTTTACGAATACGTATTTGTTTCTTATTCATCAAAATTTTCTGAAAATTTTCTAAAAAATAAAGGAAATTATTTGATAAAAAAAAAACATTTGCTCTTTCGGTTTAAAACAGTTAAAGGAACGTGCAAAAGTAAAATTACAATAAATGTCCCTGAAAAAAGGATAAATTGGTTTCGGATGGAGGACAAAGATTTTTTCCCAATTGCATGTCAATATTGAGACAATTTTTTTCATTTCAACACAAATGAAATAATGTGTGTATGCACATGCATGACACACGTTATTCATGGTATTATTTCATAAAAAAATCGAAGCGTCGTGTGTTTAATTTCTCCTTTTCGGAATTATAGCTTGTTTGAAAATCACCGCCATCTATCGCCTAGTAACAAAAAACAATTACGACTTGTCACGAGCCCGCGTTATCCTACAGTTTAGGAGAGCTTTTCAGCGCTGCCGTCGATCGCGTAAAACAAAAGAAAAACAACAACCTGGCACGTGCGTGCATTGTTCTTGGTTGAATCAAAATCGCGAGTATATTTGCTTTCTGCGAGGATTATTTCTGTGAAATCTTGTTTTTGGATCATTACTGCAGTGTAGTTGTTTCGAATAGTACGAAGTTCAAGTGACGAAAAAGTGCTGTGAAGAGTTGCAAGTTACACTGTTTTGACTTTTGTGAATTTTTTCCTTTCTCCAATTCACAATGGGCCGGCCGAAGCCGAGACCACGTTCTCGGAAACACGCTTGCCGTAATAAGTAAGTATTTTATTCGTTTCTATTACAAGCCTCATCGATAATCATAATATTGAATTGATGAAAATGAAATTTGAGTGGCTCAATCTACTTTTGTCTCCTGAGAAGGTCGAGTTTTCGTCGCTAGAAGGACGACCGTCAGCGTTTTTGTGGATAAGAATATACGTTATCACTTCATCTTGAACTTTTTTCTCTATTTTGTTCATAATTTCCGAGACATAGTCGATAATAAAGAATAATAAGTTCATGATTTTGGAAAATATCTCCATATCGGTTGGAGAAACAAAAAAATATTTGTCACAGCAATGAATTGTTCTCGAAAAAATAGTAATTTTTTTTTGGTCTCCAGGCCATAGAAAATAATCAGATGGTGAATTCTAAACCGATGCGTACACCGTAGGGAATGGAGACGGATTTAACTAATATCCTCAATCAATTTGCAACCTCACATTCAACTACACTACTGGAACAATTAAACGAGCAAGAAATTTTCCTCGTTTTTTCACCAAAGTTTGGAAGATTGTATCTCGGTGAAAATTAGTCATGTCGAGATAAAAGAAAAAAGGATTTTTGAGCTTCATTCTTCGACTTTTGAGATCTCGTTTCATTTTCTCAAATACATTTTGGTTATTGAGAAAACTGATTGAACGTCTCGAAGGAACAAATTCGCATGTTTTTTTCTTTTCTTTACGATCGTGTACGGACTCGGAAATTTTTTTTCAACTCGTTTCAATGCAAGTATCGAATAGCTTGTTTATTAAGCTTCCATTTTTTTTATTATGTGCTTAAGCGATTTTATTTTGTCCAGATATCGACGGTTGAATGAAAAAAGACAATTTCCTCTTCAATCATCGATATCTCGGCAACAGATTATTACACAGTGAGTCTGGGTACGGTTTTGGAAACTTGAATTCATGCGCTATCAAAACACGTTCGCATTCTTAGAGGAATTTTTATTTTTCTACTTCGGAAATTCACTCCAAAAAAGGGTGAAAAATGACTTTTTTACAGGTTTCCAGAAAATCTACTACTAATTCGAAAATATCCATGGAAACACTCATGTAAAGCATAACATTTACAGTTCGATGTATCCACAACAACCCACTCAATTTGCAAGTTGATCCGACGAACGGTTATTCCACCCATCGTGGTCAAAGTTCGTCAAAGAGGAACACATCTTTGGGTCGAAAATGGCACAAACGCTATGAAAATGGAAAAAAAAACTTTCTTTTGCATCGATTTTCCTTTAAAATTTATCATGGAATATCGTCCAAGTTCATTTTCAAATTTGAGTAATAAATTTCAAATTTGGACAATAAATTTGGACGAGGAAAACCGATGAAAAATGGTTTTTTTGGATTCGAACATGGACGATATTTCATGAGGAATCCAAAAAAACAATTTTTCATCGGTTTTCCTTTTAAATTGGAAAAAAAAATTTTGGTCGATATTTTATGAGAAATTTCAAAGGAAAATCGATGGAAAAACGTTTGTTTCCATTCCTCATGAAATTCGTTTTCAAATTTAAACGACATTTCATCAGAAATTGTAAAGGAAAATCGATGAAAAATCTTTTTTTTTCCATTCTTTTAGCGTTCGTGCCATTTTGAATAATAGTCCAAATTTGTTCTCGAATTTCGTTCAAATCGTTCTCAAAGTTGGACGACATTTTATGAGGAATTTTAAAGGAAAATCGATGAAAAATTGTTTTTTTGCCAATTTCATAGCGTTTGTGCCATTTTCGACCCAAAAATGTGTTCCTTTGAATCTGTGACGAACTTTGATCACAATGGGTGAAAAAACGGCTCGGCAGATCAACTTGCAAGTCGAGTGGGTTATTGTGGATACATCGAGCTGTACAAGCTTTACATGAGTGTTTCCATGGATATTTTAGAATTAGCAGTGGATTTTCTCGAAATCTGTAGAAAGCCATTTTTTCAAGCTTTTTTCAAGTGAATTTTCGGAATAGGAAAATGAAAATTCCTCTAAGAGTGGGAATATGTTTCGATAGCTCATGAATTCATGTTTTCGAAACCGTCCCCAGGTTGACTTTGCGATAATCTGTTGCCGTGATATCGATGATTGAAAAGGAAATTGCCTTTTTTCATCCAACCGTCTATACCTGGCCAAAAAAAAATCGCACTCAAGCACATGAAAAACAAAATTGAAGCTTAATGAACAAGCTATTGGATACTTGCATTGAAACGGGTTGAAAAAAATTTTCCGAGTCCGTACACGATCGTGAAAAAAATAAAAAAACATGCGAATTTGTTCCTTCGTGACGTTTCATCAGTTTTCTCAATAACCAAAATGTATTTGAGAAAATGAAACGAGATCTGAAAAGTCGAAGAATGAAGCTTCGAAATGCGTATTTTTAAATCTCAATATAATAATTTTTCACCGAGATAGCCTTCCAAAATTTGGTGAAAAAGCGAGGAAAATTTCTTTTTCCTTTAATTCTTTCCAGTAGTACATTTGAACAATTTTATTTGTTGAATAAATCGATATCCAAAAATCAATAAAAAAGTCATTTAGAATATTTTTCCACAATTTGAAATGACTGCTGAACTTTTCTAGATATTTTTTTTCATCTAACTAATTCAAAATAAAACAGTCAAATAAAATCAGTCGCACAAAAATTTTGAAAGGAATGTCTAATTATTTGAAAGAATTTCTTTAGCCGAACAGTTTCCATAATCATAATTGAAATAAACTCTTTCATCTTAAAAGTAATTGCTCCACTTCTAGAATTAGTTTCCGACTTTAAACAAACCAAATCAGACGTTTTTACAACAATTTGACCGTACAACAGATTTTTAACTAATTTTCTCGATCATTTTTAACACGAACGAATATAAACTGATAATTTGAATCAATTTCTTTATGCTGAAAGGAGTTATCAATTCATTTTTCAATATTATTTCAAAATAACTTTTCGACAAAAAATTATTCAAAATGGGAAATTTGTATAAGCTTTGCACCCTTAATTGTAGTTTTTACCTTTGCTCCCACAGTTGCCCATTGGATAAATTCAAGGTTTGAAACTTTTATGAACTTTTCACCCAACAGGAAATTTTTAACGAAATATTCAACTTCTGTTAATAATTTTTTAATTACAACGAGTTAAGAATTGGAAAAGTAATGAAAATTTATATCGTGCATTACATTTGAAATCAATTATTCGAGTTATTGAAATAAAATTTTACCATGAAAAGAATTCCAATTCATATTTGATTTGATCAAACGGTTAAAATGGAAATACACCTGAAAAAAAAATTTATATCATTTATCGACTCTAATTACTGAAAAATAAAAATGATATGCAATTGAAATGACAGACTGTAATTTATATATCAAATTAATTATTCAACTCACTTTAATCATTTTCTTTCGCTGAAATGAGTTTTAACTTGACTGTTAATCTTTCTTAGATAATTTTCATCAATATTACCAATTTGTAATGAGCTGTGTTTGTCAAAAAAAAAATTCATGCAACTCTATCAAGAATTTCTTTCCCTACAATTGAAGTAGTGCTATTTCGAATTAACTTTTTTAGTAGAAATATTAATTTTAAATGAATTTTGTCACATAAACAATTAGTTTTCCATCTGGATAAAATCCGACATCGAAGTTTCGAATAACAATTTTAGCTTGGAAAATTGTTCGAACTAATTTGTCACGTCTTCTGGATATGTTCTGACCTCAACAAATGAAAATTGAAAATTGAAATAAGTTCCTCCTATTGAAGAGAAACTCTTTCTCTTACTCTGAATTGAAATTAAAATTTAATGGAATTAAAATGGAGCATGTATAATTAGTGTTTAATATCTTTTTAACACGTTTTTTCGATTTCGCAGGTACAAGATTAATGGATGTGACGTTCGTCTGGATGGCGATGTTGGAGGAACTACTAACGATGTCATGGACGTGAGCATCGACGAATTGCTCGATGGATTCTCTGATCGTTTGGAGAAATTTTCAAAAACGGATTTGTCCGTTACTTGTAAGTATTCGTGCAACCCTGCAATGGTTTCACTACATACAAATATGGATACACATAGTTTCCCGATCCAAGCGATTGAAGTACCGTATCAGCTCTCGTCTGATTTGACAGAAAATCTCCTGACACAGGAGAATCATTACACCTCTGGCTTTTCAGAGAGACTTGCAGGAACAGATTTGTTCGACTCCTGCGAGTACGCTTTCACCTCATCAGTAGATGATCAAAATATTAAAAACGCAGATATAACCACATGTAATGATAAGTTTTCAATGACGACGGCATCATCAAATCCAGTCGTTACCTCCTCGCAATCGGAGAGTTCCCTCGAAAGGAGGGAAAAAGTAACTACCTCTGATTTTTCAGAGAGAATTGCAGAAACAGAATTGTTAGAGTCGTGCGAGTACGCGTTCACCTCATCAGTAGGTGGTCATAATGTAGATATTATCACACATCATGATAAGTTTTCAATGACGACGGCATCGTTAAATCAAGCCGTTACCTCCGCACAATCGGAGAGCTTCCCTAAAGACAGGGAAAATGTAACTACCTCTGACTCTTCAGAGAGCATCTCGCATGAACTTTCATGTGATGTAGCGGAAATACATCCGAACAATGTTCAGCTGGATGGAACGGTCCCAGAGCAAACGAAAGATCACGATTCGAGAATCAATGAAGACGTTCCGATGGAAGAAGGCTCCATCGGGGAGTTCCAAGTGGAAGGTCGACGAATTGTCGCTATTAATCACTGGTGGCAAGAACTGCATACCAAATTAGGCGATCACGATTGTCCTTTCAAACACTTGAAAATAATTGGAGAATTCAATCGAGGCCTCCGAACACAGCTTCAGTTTGAATGTCAAAAATGCAGGTATCGCTTCAATATCTGGACAGATCCAGAAGAAAAAAATATTATGGGTATAAATGAAAGTGCAGTGTGTGGTTCCGTAACATCGGGTACAGGCCACAGCGTATTAGAAAAGCAGCTGTCTACAATGTCGATCCCTCCTATGGCACCGAATACGTACATTAAATACAAGAATCGACTTTTTGATTATTTCCATGCAGCAGTAGAAACTGAAAGAAAGCGGGCAGCCGAAATAGAAAGAGCAATAGCCATCAAAAAAGGTCACGTCGTTGACGGTATTCCTTACATTACAGTGGTAGCTGATGGTTGTTGGTCCAAACGATCATACGCGAGCGGAAAACATGATGCACTCTCAGGTGCTGCAATGATTTTTGGTAACGAAAGTAAATTGGCCTTATTCGTCAGTGTACGAAATAAGTATTGCGCAACTCATGAGAGAGCGAGGATACTGGATAAGGAGCCAGCCGAACATAAATGCTATAAGAACTGGGGCGAGAATCAAAGTTCAACGGCCATGGAAGCCGATATAATTTTGGAAGGTTTCAAAAGTAGCATTGAGGACAACGGTTTGATATATAAAGTTCTCATAGCCGATGGGGATAGCAGCGTTTACCAGGCGATTCGCGATGCGGATCCATATGCCAAACAACGACTTGTTGTACAGAAAACTGAGTGTAACAACCATCTGTTTCGAAATCTCTGCAAGAAAATAGTCAACGCTTCTCAGATGAAATTGAAGTGTTGTCCAACGAAAGGAACATTCACAGTTACCGAATTTCGTAAACTTGTCTCGCAAAGCGGTTTAAAAATTCGCCAATGGGTGGAGTCCGCTAGAGATATCCGTACAACAGAATCAACATCACAGGAGCAGAAAACGGAACAGTTGTGCAGGGACATTTTCCTCATTTTGAATCACGCTTTCGGTGAGCATCATGAATGCTGTTTTCTTCCATTCGACTGTGCACCAGCGGCAAATGAAAAGAATGCTATAAGTGAACTGCAGTCCACTGGCATGTGGTCCGCTATTTACGATGCAGTCAAATATTTGAGTAGCCATGCGAAGAGCTTGTTGACGAAGGCTACCAACAACGTAGCAGAATCCTGCAACTCTATTGTAAATGTACTCGTTGCCGGCAAAAGAACCAATCTTACCGCCACTAACTCGTATTGGCTGAGCTGCTTAGGGGCTGTTCTGCAATTCAACACGCAATCCGTGGGGTCAAGAATACATCAGCAGAAAGGTACTGCTGTACCACATACTCTAACGAAACTGGAACATCGTCGACGACAGAAAAACGAATATAATAAAGTGTGTCGAAGGAGCAGACTGCGTCATAGAAGGCGCAAGTTTGCAGCAACCGATAAACATTACGGCCCATCGGCTCAAAAGCCCGACGTTGATGAAGAAATTTACAATGTTCTTGTGTCAGAGCATTTTCACCGCTTGAAATCGTACCAAAGCAACTGGCAAAATATTGAGCGTGACACAGTCTCACAAGCGTCTTCTGAGCTATGGCATCACCTGCGTACCGAAATCATAACGGCATCGAATTTCGGTGCCATTTGTCGAATGCTGCCTACAACTTCGTGCGAAAATATGGTCAAGAATATCCGGTATCCGAAAGTCATGGATACACCGGCCATGAAGTTTGGTCGCGACAACGAAGAAACCGCCAGACAACAGTTGGCGTTACGATTGGGGAAAGAAATTCACTCTTGCGGCCTTTTTATAGACCAAGAAATACCTTACCTAGGTGCATCTCCCGATGGACTCATCGACGATGACGGAATTGTCGAAATAAAATGCCCGTTTTCGGCCAAAGGTACCTCTTTAAAAAAAGCCATACCAGAAAATGCTAATCTCAAGAGAATTTTCAATAAGAATGATCTCAATTCCATGAATCGAACTCATGTTTATTACTATCAAGTCCAGGGACAGCTCCACATCACGAAACGGAATTATTGCGTGTTTGTATTATGGACTTCGGTCGATATGGAAATCGTAACAGTTACCAAAGACGACGAGTTTTGGGAAACAAAAATGGTACCATTCCTTCGTCGTTTTTACATGGATTGTTTATTGCCTGAAATTGTTGACAGTCGACGCAACAGAAATTTGCCGATTCGTAATCCGAAATATAGATTGCAAGCGCACGAAGAAGCACTCAAGAGACGTGCAGAAAAAAATGCACGTAAGCAAACCGTCCTTCAGCCGATTGAAAAAAGTGATAAATCATGTATTTACAGCAACGACACATCCGAAAGAGTTGATCTAGTGGTGTCTCCTCGGAAAAATGAGAAAAAGACCGACAGTCACGATTGGGTTACAATCGAAAGTGACAATGAATGTGACATTCCGGGCCAAAAAGCGGAGTTGCTCGAAATCGTGCGGCAGAATATTTCGGTTGAAGAGGTCATACTGCAGGTACTCTCGCCTACGAGTATGCTAGATGACTCTAGTATTGACTTGTTTCAGAATATTGTACAAGAAAACACCAAGTTCTGCTGTAACCCTGCATCGTACACGGCATTTTACACGTGCATTCAGCCATGTCCTCCAGGACAAAAAGATCTGCAAATAATTGGTGGTAATAAAAGCATGCACTGGATTTGCGTGTATTACGATGCAACGTCCCTTTTTGTATTCGACAGCCTGAACCACTTAGAATACACTCTCCTCAGTCAAGAAGCTAAGCGGTATTTAACTAAACGATATCCTCACGTAGACAGCCAAGATGTATTTTTCGAGATCGTAACGAGACAGCCGGATTCATTTTCGTGTGGCGTGTATGCTGCTGCTTTCGCCACAACGATTGCTTTGGGAAACGATCCTTCGAGGCGTAATTTTTCGCGAAAAACGGAAGAAATGAGATCACATTTAGCGATGATTTTAAAATCTCGTAAATTGTGCGAGTTTCCTTATGATTCCTGCTGATTACTTTCTGCCCGGGAAGCCACGATTCTCAGCGAGGGGGTATTAGTATAAAGGAATAATATGTTCCAAGTTTGATGAGCGCGTTCCGTTCTATTGATATTTGTTGGCACACGCCATCTTTATTCAGTAAAATGTGGGTCAGTGTGGGAGGGTGTTTCATGACACTTTCAAAGTGTCATTCTTGATCATTAGGGTTACTAAAAATGCATATGTTCCAGTTTTGGTGAACGCGTTCCACCGTTCTAATGATATTTATTAGCACACGTCATCGCTACTGTATTATATGTGGGTCAGAGTGGGAGGGTGTTTCATGACACTTTTGGAGTGTCTTTATCGAGTAAGGCAGTTACAATATGAGCGCAAGTTGCCGTTGATACTGCTATAGCGAAAATCAGCCCGAAATACTGTTTTTGAGGTTCACTTGAATTAATAATACTCGAATGTTTTTCAACACAATTCTACACAAGTTTTCTACACAAGTTTTTCAATACCATTCTATTCTTATGAATATCCATTTTTATTTTTAGTGTGGGCAATCTATTAGCTTTGCGAATAGTCAAAACATATCCTGTACATTTTTTTCATATTCCCTTGAATTTCCAAGAGTCATGACAAATACGTCGTTTTTTCTTTGCAAACATCAAAGCGTAACTCATGTTTTTCTTGAAATCCCAATAATTTGTCTTGTCAACGTGAATTTGATTGTTATCTATCTGTCTCACACTCGAGTGGAAGATGAGAGACTGGGAACTAGGGCTCAATCGCCCTGAACATGGATACCTCCCTAATCACAAATGCTCTCACGTTTCAGATTACCGACTTGTTGTTATCACGGACCGACTGAGCATCACTAATAAACGAAGAGAGAATTCATATTGCGTCCGACAATATTGGTTTCGGTAAGTAAACAAGAGCAATGTTGTTTTTTTTTTTTTCGTTTAAAGTCGATTCGCGTGAACAAAGACGGATTCATGTAGAACTGATATTGGAGATGATATAGCATTGATGAAATTGGTGGTTTATTATCAAAATTAGCTGCATGAGAATACAATGATGAAACAAATTGACGGTGCATTCGCATTGAAGCACATCCGTTTGCCGTAGGGAAATATTTATAGCGATAGATTCGCGTAATCATGAGCTAATGAATGTAACGTTGCAAGATTGTATATTTTCATCGACATTCTACGAAAAACAATCCGTAATTTTTAAGCTATTCCAACGAACAACTGTTTATTTTGTTTTATGGGGAAATGAGATTTTCATCGTTCATGGTTCAAAAAATATTGCATTAAATTGAAAAATAAAAACTCTTTTCAAATAAATTACTGATATTGAAATATGAACGAGCTCGGAACAAATAACGTCTTTGTCCATACCTGGAGAGCTCATTGAGAAATGAAAAAAGACCAAATTGAGAGTTTGTAACCTCAAGTTGCTTCGAGAGCACGGATTTTCTTTCTAAAAGTACCGATGAAAATATGACATCGTGGAATATTATTTTTAGCAATTGATGATTTCATCTATCTATTAAAATTTAAAGTTTTCATACTTTTTTTCAATCAGCATCTAGTCATTATTTGTTATTAAGTTTAGGGAAAACTATTTTAATTGCAGGTGACATGTGCCCTCAGTCCATGATGTGTGTGAGTGAACCTCGTCGCTGTCAGTGCTGCGCGAACTCATTGTCGATGACTTCGAGCAACGGATCGGAGGAAATAATTTTCCATGGAAATATTTCATCAGTTTGTAAGTAGAGCTAAAATATTTCAATATTTCCTGCGCAGGAAAATATTACTTAATATTCACACCGCTGCGACAAGTTTTCAGTTACAAACTGGTGTCGCAACGGCAGTTTGTAACTTTGACATTTTTCGTTCCATTGTCATTGTCATAAAAGATCTTTTCTATATTTTTTCTTCTGCAGAGGCAAAATTTACTTTGAATTCACAATGCTGCAACAAAATATTTGAGTAGCAAACCGGTGTCGCAACAATAGTTTGTAATTTTCACTTCTTTTGTCGCAGTGTCATGAATTAAAAGACCTGTGTGAAGGCAAAAATTAATTTTAATCCTGCGGAGGCAAAAATTTCTTTCAATTCACAGCGCTGCAACAGAAGATTTGGGTTGCAAACTAGTGTTGCGACAGCAGTTTGTAACCTTCACTTCTTTTGTCGCAGTGTTGTGAATGGGAAGATCTTTTTTACATATTTTCTTCTGCGGAGGGAAAAATTTCTTTCAATTCACAGCGCTGTGACAGAAGATTTGAGTTGCAAACTAGTGTTGCGACAGCAGTTTGTAACTTTCACTTCTTTTGTCGCAGTGTTGTGAATGGGAAGATCTTTTTTACATATTTTCTTCTGCGGAGGGAAAAATTTCTTTCAATTCACAGCGCTGCGACAGAAGATTTGAGTTGCAAACTAGTGTTGCGACAGCAGTTTGTAACTTTCACTTCTTTTGTCGCAGTGTTGTGAATGGGAAGATCTTTTTTACATATTTTCTTCTGCGGAGGGAAAAATTTCTTTCAATTCACAGCGCTGCGACAGAAGATTTGAGTTGCAAACTAGTGTTGCGACAGCAGTTTGTAACTTTCACTTCTTTTGTCGCAGTGTTGTGAATTGGAAGATCTTTTTTACATATTTTCTTCTGCGGAGGGAAAAATTTCTTTCAATTCACAGCGCTGCGACAGAAGATTTGAGTTGCAAACTAGTGTTGCGACAGCAGTTTGTAACTTTCACTTCTTTTGTCGCAGTGTTGTGAATGGGAAGATCTTTTTTACATATTTTCTTCTGCGGAGGGAAAAATTTCTTTCAATTCACAGCGCTGCGACAGAAGATTTGAGTTGCAAACTAGTGTTGCGACAGCAGTTTGTAACTTTCACTTCTTTTGTCGCAGTGTTGTGAATTGGAAGATCTTTTTTACATATTTTCTTCTGCGGAGGGAAAAATTTCTTTCAATTCACCATGCAGGGACAAAAGAAGTTAAAGTTACAAACTGCTGTCGTAACACCAGTTTGCAACTGAAATCTTTTGTCGCAGCGCTGTGAATTAAAAGTTATTTTCTGTGGCTGTTTCCTTCGCCCGTTAGACGAAAGTTTGATTCAGCAATTTTTTCCGGCACGCAGATCAGTGCACTCCAGTGGATCGGCGATAAAAAAAAATTCGTTACTCGTCGAGGCTTTCAGTAACTCAGGCAACGTCGACAAGAAACGAGGACAGCTTCAGTAAGCCCTGAAAAATCGTCGACACGTGGTTAGCTGGAACCTGATTTCATCGACGGCTACATAAACTTTGCGGATGGCGTCGCAAATTTGAGGTTTTCATCTTGCATTCTAAAAAAGTTTAGAATCGCTGAACTCTCGTTTTCAAAATTGTAAATGTTTATGGTACAATATGTGCTTCACACTTAGTCGAATGAGCGTTCCACTTTCACAATTACTGTGTTCCAATGTAAATGAATCTCGCAAGATGAATTATCACTGTCTAGCAATTGAATTATTTATTTAAATTTTCACACGACATTTGTAAAAATGGAACACTCATTCGACTATAGTGGAGGAGGTTTTTTACCGTACACGTATTGAATTGTTTCAATGCGTTGTTTGAACAGGTTGTGAAATTGTATTCTAAAATAAAAACAACTCGATTTATATTTTATTTCATTATTATTTATTTGTTTTGATTATTGCCCGCCCGTGGACCTCCGCTCAACCAGCGCAGTTTATTTTCGAGCCGCTGCTGGGCCCCCTTCAAATTATGCAGCCGCACCGCCTTCAACCTTTTTTTCTCCTCCCCTAGCACCTTCTTCGCACGATGGAGCAGAACGCTTTGATTGTAGAAAGCACATTGCAAACGGTACACCTCCATTTGGTGTGGTGTCATTTGCAATGTGTTTTCAACCGGTGACAGCGGCAGCTGTTGTTGTTGCTGCTGCTGCTGCTGCGGTGGCTGCGAAGTTTCGGGTGGGAAAGCCGGAGGCGGCGGTGGTGGCAGCAGCAGCAGTTGTCCGTGTTGCTCAGGCGGTGGCGGTGGCGGCGGCGGCAACAGCAACAGCTCTTGCACAGGCGGTGGCGGCGGAAGTGGCTCTTGTATAGGCGGCGGCGGCGGCGGCGGCGGCGGCGGCGGCGGCGGTGATTGCAGCGGTTGCGCAGCAGGCGGCGGTGGCGGTAGCAGCTGGTGCTGTGGAGCCTGTGGCAGCGGCAACTGTTGTTGTTCATATTGTCGCTGCTGTTGTTGTTGTTGTCGCTGCTGTCGTTGTTCTTGCTGCTGCTGTTGTTGTAGCTGTTGTTGCTGCCGCTGCTGTTGTGGCTGTTGTTGTTGCTGTGCTTGTTGTTGTTGCTGCCGCTGCTGATGTGGCTGCGGCTGCTGTTGTTGTGGCTGTTGTTGTTGTTGTTCTTGTAGCTGTGGTTGTTGTTGTTGCTGTTCTTGTAGCTGTGGTTGTTGTTGTTGTTGTTGTAGCTGCGGTTGTTGTTGTTGTTGCTGTTCTTGTAGCTGTGGTTGTTGTTGTTGTTGCTGTTCTTGTAGCTGTGGTTGTTGTTGTTGTTGCTGTTGTAGCTGTTGTTGTTGTTGGCGTTGTTCTTGTTGTTGCTGCTCTAACTGGTCTCGAGCACGTCGCCGGGTCAACGGGGACGCCATCGGCGAAGAAGATAGTGGTGGAGGCGGTGGTGGTGGCGGTGCAATTTTTTGTTGCGTATCCGCATTTGGCAACGGTGGCCAATGCTCCCGCGGTACAGTCGACTCAGTAGCCTGTAATTATAAAGGGAAAAAATGAAACATCGCCGCCTTTTGTAAGATTTTGCATACAATACAAACTCATTCCCGAATAAGAGCTGCTAACAGAAATCAATATCATTGATAAAAGTCAAAAGATGTGAATTTAAAAATTAATACGAACAAACGAATCTCATTTTCATTCTACACGCCGATTCATTTATTGTCAATTAAAAAAAAAGTAGATATTGTAGATATATTGATTTGCATTCCTTGCAAAAATGTACACAATACCGCTCAAATGTTTGGATGCACTTGTCAAAATTTCTTTCCGCACTTAAAATTACATAACTCTGCCCAAAAAAAAGATATTCAAATTTCAGAAGCGGGATTTTAAAAAGGATGAATCAGGCTTTGATTTGCCGCTTTTTAATATTTTTTCAAATTTTTTTTCGGCCCGGTATGGTCTTTGGTTTGTGATCGTTTTTCGGTATTTTTCCGACCCTCGCGAATCAGGTGCACAATTGAAGGGAATGTAATTTTTGTTTTTGCACCATGAAAAACCCAAAAAGGACAACAGAATTTCCATTTTTGTTTTTGGAAAAAAATTTTGCGATTTTTTTCGCAAAGTTATCATATTTTTCGTTAAAAACGAAACATTTTGGAAAATTTTAAATAACACAAGATCGAGAGGGTGGAAGAAAAAATGGTAGAGAAACAAAAAGTTGCAGATTTTTTTGATAAAACATCTGAAATTTTTTCAGAATGTTTCGGGGAAACTTTTTTTTTCGAGGATTTTTTTCATAAATCACGAGTTAAATTTTTTTTCCTCTCTCGATAGAATATTTGATGGCACTCACGTGGTGGGTGAAGGTGAGTGCCTTCAGACATTTTATTGAGAGGAAAAAAAATTTAACTCGTGATTTATGAAAAAAATACTCGAAAAAAAAAGTTTCCCCAAAAAATTCTGAAAAAATTCCAGATGTTTTATCAAAAAAATCTGCAACTTTTAGTATCCTCACCATTTTTTCTTCCACCCTTTGGATCTTGGGTTATTTTGAATTCTCCAAAATGTATAGTTTTTCACGAAAAATACGATAACTTTGCGAAAAAAAATGGCTAAATTTTTGTCCAAAAACAAAAATGGAGATCCTGCTGTCTTTTTTGAGTTTTTCATGGTGAAAAAACGAATATTACACGTCCTTGAATTGTGCGCTCGATTCACAAGGGTCGGAAAAAGACCGAAAAACGATCACAAACCAAAGACCATACCGGGCCGAAAGAAAAATGTGAAAAAATATTAAAATGCCGCAAATCAAAGCCTGATTTATCCTGTTCAAAACCCTGCTTCGGAAAGTGAATATCTTTTTTTTTTTTGGCAGAGTTATGTAACTTCAAGTGCGAAAAGAAATTTGGACGTGTGTATTCAAGCTTTCGAGCGGTAGTGTATATGAAAAATTTCACCAATTCGGTGATTTTTTAGAATGATCGATTGTGGGCTCATTTATCCTTCATACTTTTCTAATAAGAAAAGATCTGCATCCCTGACTTGTCATAATTATCGAAATTAAATTTCAATCTGTTAAGTATACGGAAAGAGATCGAACTTTTTTTGACGTTACAATTTAAAGCTTTCCAAACATGCAAAAGTTTAATTTTTTGGTTACGATATAATTGCTGTAGATATAAAACATAATTCCCAATAACAAAACCGACATGTCCCCTTGAAAGATGCAAGGATATTGAAAAAAACGGAAAAATGAACGAGTTTGAGACAAAAACAGTAACTTTTATGATAAGATCAATGCAAAATATTTAAAAAATTGATAGAATTTATTTTGATGAGCCTTGCAACGTTCAATGTTTTATAAAAAAGCGAGGACTTCAGTGGTCAACAAAGATATGCGAAAATAAACACTTACGGAACATTTTGCCGCGCGGCCTCCTCCTCCTCCTCGAATTGCCGATTTTCTTTTCTTTCCTGAAACGATTCAAAACGCTTAAACTCAGGGAAACGATTGAACATAACTGAGAAAACCATTTCGACATTTTGTTTCGGAAACAATCGTTGCACGAACTAATAAATATGTATTCTATAAATGAAAAATTAGGCAATGTTTACCTTTTCCCATTGTGACGTTGTACGAACTGCGACACGAGGTTCGAGAAGAGATTTTCACGAGGAGGGGTAAAAAGGAGAGGGAGTCCAGGCGCCAAAATGAAGTGCACTGCTGCCACCTCTGCCACTGTAAAATCCCTAGACCACATTGAAAACATACAAGCTGCACCGGCGAGGAAAATATGAAAAGACTTGCCAGTGAACCACGCGAGTGCCGGAAGAAAACGATTTTCTCGTGATTTTTGCAATTTACCGTGCATTTTCAACTCGGCCCGGAAGTGTTTGTGCGTGTTCGTGATTGACATCATACGCTTTTTTTTCGTCCGCAAAATGAAATTCGCATAACCTTGTAGAAAGGTTTTATTTGCGAAAATTGTGGTATGAAGACGCTGGTCGGATACGAAAGTGCAGCCAAATGTTGAGATCGTTTCGAGGAAATGGACATCGGAAGAAATTTGGAGGCGGAGGAATTTGGAGGTTGGCGTTGCTTCGGAGACTGACGTTTCGAGAGACGATTTCGAGGATAAAGGTTAGAAACTTTCAATATTTATCTAACTTTTCGTACAGACTTGAAGCTTTTTACCTACATCGATGAACTCTATACCATAGCAAGTCCTGCGACATGCGCAGGCAAATGTTATACGGTGTAGACCAGCGAAGACCTGAAGCGTTGCCCACACCGGTCAGCTGTAAACCGCAGCTACACCGTAGCATTTCGCTGTGGAAGTCGCACGCTTTGCTACGGCAAATGCTTTAGGCGCTATAGAGTTGCCCAGTGCTTTCTTTATTATTGAATAGAGCAGCAAAGACTTCAAGCCTTGCCGCTGGCTTGAAGCTTTGCCGCAGGCTTGAAGCTTTGCCGCAGGCTGGCAGCCTTGCCGCAGGCTGGCAGCCTTGCCGCAGGCTGGCAGCCTTGCCGCAGGCTGGCAGCCTTGCCGCAGGCTGGCAGCCTTGCCGCAGGCTGGCAGCCTTGCCGCAGGCTGGCAGCCTTGCCGCAGGCTGGCAGCCTTGCCGCAGGCTGGCAGCCTTGCCGCAGGTTGGCAGCTTTGCCGCAGGCTGGCAGCCATGCCGCAGGCTGGCAGCCTTGCCGCAGGCTGGCAGCCTTGCCGCAGGCTGGCAGCCTTGCCGCAGGCTGGCAGCCTTGCCGCAGGCTGGCAGCCTTGCCGCAGGCTGGCAACCTTGCCGCATGCTGGCAGCCTTGCCGCAGGCTGGCAGCTTTGCCGCAGTTATCAATTTTAACTTTTTTTTTTCATCCTTCGTCGACGCAGGAACGCGAGAGAAGGCGACAACACATGGCCCTCGTCCGAGCCCTTGAAAATCAACGGAAAATGGAGGAACGAGAGAAAAAACGATTGGAGGCTCCAGCTGAAAAAATTCTCAATAAAGAAAAAAGCGGTGAACAGAGATAATTGAAATTGGAACTCGTCGAGCAAATCAGAAAACCTGTCGAGGCTCTTTTTGGCTCGTCAAATTTTTTACACAATTTTACACACGAATTCGCGACCAGGAATATGGAAAACAGGAAAAAGTTGAATTTTTTTGTTTTACCATTTTTTTTGTGTCAAATTTAATTTTTTTCATTCATAAATTTTTTTTTGGGCCATTTTTGGCTCCTTTTGAACTTTTAAAATATTTTTTGTACGATTTTACATGCAAATTCGCGACCAAAAATATGAAAACCAGAAGAAAGTTGAATTTTTTTTCGGTTTCACGAATATTTTTCGGTTTTAATTTAATTTTGGATTTGGACGATTTTTAGCGGAGAACACCGAACCCCACTGGTTTTCCTCGAGAAACTTGCGACACTTCTGGACCGAGAACCAAACAAATATTCGGCATTGCCGAACCGACGGAATTGAGAATACCGATTTTCCCACCTCCAGCGAGCCCCAACTACGATTGTTGCGACAGTCCGGCTCCTCTCATTCTCACACAAGAGGAAGCTGTACAATTGGAATATTTAAAAGTTCACGGATTGCCGCCTCCTGGCGAGGCTAAACCAGCGCCGAAAGATAAATTTTTAATTCATCACTCAATTTTATCGTTTATCGAAGTTTATTCATTCAAAATTTTCGCTTTTAGACCAAAAAAAGAAAAATTATTAAATTTTACAAAAAACAGCGACAATAAAAATTCGCAAAATATAATTTTTACTCAAATTTCCGTCTTTTTAACCGGAAAATTCAAAATTTATGCAATTTCACGAAAAAAGTCGCAATAGAAATATCGAAAAATCATTTTTACTCAAATTTTCGGTTTTTTAATCGGAAAATTCAAAATTTATTCAATTTCCCAAAGAAAGCGACACTAAAAAAAGCGGAAAATCATTTATACCCAAATTTTCACGTTTGTAACGGTCAAAATTTAAAATTTCTTCAATTTCCCATAAGAAGCGACACTAAAACAAAGCGAACATTAATTTATACCCAAATGTTCGCGTTTTTAACGTGAAAATTGAATTTTTTTTCAATTTCTCAAAAATTAGTGACAAAAAATCTCTAAAAAATGGCAAAAACAATGATTTTGTTTGTTTTTTGTCAGATTATCGGTACGGCTGGTGGAGGATAATGGACATGGACACGTTCCAAGAGTTGCTCCAGCATTTGCATTCCCGTGGGGTCCAAGAGAAATAATTGAAGCGAACGACGTGGGCGACGATGGAATCGTTTTTGGCAGTGACAGGAAAAATCCACGTGGACCCGGGTAACGTTTCGGCGACGGAATTGGCCGGAATGGCGAGCGACGAGGCCGAATCCGCGGCCATACCGAGTCTCGACTTGCCCGAAGATTAGAGCGAGCAAGTCGCCCTCAGAGTCGACGCTCAATTGCTCGAGCAGGTCGAGGCCCTCGAGCCGATTTTCAGTACCGGAGACCCGAATCTTGCTGCCCTCGAAGCCGAACAGGCTGCAGCGGCCAACGCGAGTTTGAATTCGTCCGATTCAGGCGGAGCTGCTCCTCCGCCCCAGGAAGAAACGACTCCGCGGGGCTTGAACAATTGGCGAGAGGCGACCGCCCGTGCTCACAACTCCGCGCAACTGGCGATGGCTCTTTATATGCTCGAAGCCAGCATCGCTTGGGACAAGAGCATCATGAAGGCTGTGAGTCTAACACCAGCTAGAAACTCGATCTGCGTCAAGCTGCAAAACCGCTGCGTCTCACTCCAATCTACCAATCAGTACAATCAGTCCTCTGTGAGTATTCGCACTAACTCTACTAATCTCAAAAAACCAAAAAAACCCAAAAAAAAGGCCAAATTAACTGAGAATTAACCACAAAACTCATTTTCGCTTCTCCCATTTTTCCTCCTTTCCTGAAAATAAACAAAAATGGGAAAAAACATCGAAATTTCAATTTCGAGCGTCAAGTTTTTGAGAAAATTTCATTTTTCCCCAACATTTTGGTCCCACAGCTCGGATCCCGAAAAAAAAAAAATAAAAAAATAAAAAAAAATGGAAATTTCAATTTCGAGCGTCAATTTTTTCGGAAAATTCCATTTTTCCCAACATTCCGATCGAGCAGCTCGGATCCAAAAAACTATTGTCGAGTAAGTCATTTTCGCTTCTCCCATTTTTCCCCTCTTCTCAAAAATCAATAAAAATGGGAAAAAAATCGAAATTTCTATTTCGAGCGTCAATTTTTTGGGAAAATTTCATTTTTCCGCAAAAAAACACACACGACATTTTTCAATAAAAAATATCGATTATTTATCGACACCACCGCTCTCACGAGCGAGAACCCGACAGTTTTCACCGTCGGAGAGTTCAATTCCGATTGAACTGTTCAACGGTGAAAATCGTTGGAGAAACGCCGAAGGCCGAACAGTCCTTCGTGTAAACAATTAGATTGTTTATAATTTTTTCACCGCTCCTTCACGAGCGAGAACCTGACGGTGCTCACTGTCAGAGAGTTTAATTCCGATGGAACTTCCCGCGATGAAAATGCAAATGTTGCAAATACGCCGAAGGACGGACATTCCTTCATATAAACAATAAAATGATTTATAATTTTTCACCGCTTCCTCACGAGCGAGAACCCGACGGTGCTCACCGTCGGAGAGTTCTATTCCCATTGAACTGTTCAACGGTGAAAATCGTTGGAGAAACGCCGAAGGACGAACAGTCCGTCGTATAAACAATGAAATGGTTTATAATTTTTCACCGCTTCCTCGCGAGCGAGAACCCGACGGTGCTCACCGTCGGAGAGTTCAATTCCGATTGAACTGTTCAACGGTGAAAATCGTTGGAGAAACGCCGAAGGACGAACAGTCCTTCGTATAAACAATAACATTGTTTACAATTTTTCCACCGCTTCTTCACGAGCGAGAACCCGACGGTGCTCACCGTCGGAGAGTTCAATTCCGATTGAACTGTTCAACGGTGAAAATCGTTGGAGAAACGCCGAAGGACGAACAGTCCTTCCTATAAACAATAAAATTGTTGACCATTTTTCCACCGCTTCTTTACGAGCGAGAACCCGACGGTGCTCACCGTCGGGGAGTTCAATCTGATTGCAATCATGATAATTTTTCAATTTCATATATTATCCTGTAATTAAAAAAAAAAACCGCTGCTTCAGCGTGACTGGCACTTTCCAGTACCAATAAATTTTAAAACAATTGTAGATTATTTATTATTTCCACCGCTCCTCGGAGCGAGATAATCAGCACAATGGATGTGCTGCACAACTCCGATGTGAGTAAAAAAAACATTGCGTCGAATGAAGCGCATTTTTCAATGTTTAAAACTGACTGATTACCAAAAGTCAAAATTATATGAATTAATATTATATGCAATAATTTCATACATATATTGATTGATGACGCAAAGGAATATTAATTTCCAAAAAAGTGACATTATCACTAATTGCAGACCTGAAATAGAAAACATTCGGAGACGGATTCTGAAGCAGCGGCCTTTCGAGCTCAATACATCGCGGCCTGGCAAAGTCGCAAAGTAAGGTTATGTTTACCGGGACCGATCCCGAGCTCTAGCGTAAACGGCAATAGCGCGCGGCGACACCTGTCGGTAATAAGCAGCGACTCGTAGCAAAACTACGAGTTCTGTATTACCGACACGAGAGAGAGGGCCGCATCGCATGCTTCCAGAGACTGATAGATCCCCTTAACCCCTGCGTGACCTCGTCAGGATGAATAGGGAGGCCCGCCCTCCGCTCCACGAACTCTGCGTGCATAGTCTCGACGATGTGGTCGTAAACCACATCAAAATCGGTGGTGGCTAAATAAATAGCTGTCGTACTTAGAAGACGTACGACGCGGCACTCAAAAGCGAAGCGGAGAAATTCGTATTCACGGTAACGAGGATACATGATGATGAGAGTTGATACTCGCGCGCGTTTCGATCGCAGACTGCCGTGACAAGAGTCAAAGACGTTTATGCGAATATATTTTTATGATGACCATAGCATTATAGGCGGTGAGGTGATGGACAGGAGCAGAAGAAGGCATTGATACTGCAGCTGCATGATAAGAGCGAGCTCAAGCTGCTGTCCTGCTCGCGAGGGCGTGAGGTATTCGCAGTGTCATTAAAATTACACAAAGAGTCCAAGACGTTGATGCAAGTATATTTTTATTATGACTATAGCATTATAGCTGATGGGGTGATGGACAGGAGCAGAAGAAGACATCGATACTGCAGCTACGTGATAAGAGCGAGCTCAAACTACTATCCCGCGAGACGCGATGTCTCGCGAGGTCGTGAGGTATTCGCAGCGTCATCAAAATTGCACGTGGCTGCAGCATCGGTGACATATGCTCTCTCGCTTACTCTCGCGCTAGCGTATGCCCTCTTGCTTGCTCTCGTGGCGGCATATACTTTCTCGCGAGATGCGGTGCTGCACGCGGGTGTAAGGTACTCGCAGTGTCACCAAAATTGCACGTGGTCGCAGCAGCGATGGCGTATACCCTCTCGCTTACTCTCATGCTAATATATGGCCTCTCGCTCGCTCTCACGTCTGCATATACTCTCTCGCGAGACGCGATGCCTCGCGAGGGCGTTGTTCTATCGGTACGTTATCCATCACGCTGCGAGCGTGATGGATAACGTACCGATAGAACAACCGGACGATAGCTCTGTCGCAATGATGTTTGCACGAGTAGACAAGATCATCGACTCCGAGAGTGAACCGTCGAGCGAGACCATCAACAATCTTGTTGGAAAGATGTGGCCGTGTGAATCCCCCGAGCTTAATAGTATAAAGACGCTGTTAACGAGGTATACTTATAAAAAAAATAAGCTACGGCGTATGGAGAAAGTCATTAATTACATGAAGGATGAGTCGAGACTACTGACGGGCCAGCTTCATTACGACAACCAATTTATCAGCAGGAAAATTGAACGGTTGATGTTTGCAAATGTGGATCCGTTGCGTTTGATGTATACCAAACATAAAACTTGCAATGTTTGTAAAAAAGAAAAATCGGGTAAAAAGTCGTTGTAACGACTGTGTCGAACGAAGTTATCGAGCTTCTAGAAAAACCGCGTGTCCCGAGTGTAGGACTTGTTGGTCAAAACTGCTGCGTGTAGTCAGACAAGGCTCAAATTATCGAATAAACGTATGTTCAGTCTGACCGTATGAAAATATTGTGAGTTTGCTGCAGCATACGACACACTCTTGGGGTACATTCATGATCGAAATTTTGCAACCGTTTTCATCTTCTATTACAGCGTGTTTCTTTCCTTCATGGTATTTACAATCCGGGTGATAAATTCTGCGACCGGTGCCGGTAAAAACTTTTTCGAAAAAGGTTTACGTGAATTCGTTGGCTTCCGCTGTGGTAGACTCGTAATTCGTACTGACTTCCGAAAGCTCCGGCGGATTGCAAATGATGTATCACGCGGGAATTCCAATGTAAGACTATGATCAATAAAATCAAAACACCATATTCAATTCCATATTTTATTTATAATTTTACAAGAATGCACCTAGCCTTAATCGACGTGCAAACGTTTCGACGAAAGTTCTATTTCGCTGCTGTTTTTTCGCTTATGCTTGAGCGACGCTTCATAAAAATGGGCCTCTAGTTTATCGAAGTATTTCGAACCTGGTTTATAATAATTCTGAAGCCACCAGCGCTGTATTTTTATCGCAGCTGGTGTTAATGTTTCGAGGAAAAACATCAATTTATCGACGATCATTGGATTTTCTAAGATCACCGGATGATAGTCTTTATAATTCTTTATGTCCTCGGCCCGAATATGGTCTGAGCGCGATGTTTGAAATTTCGAAGTTGGCAGTTTGTCCGCATGATAAATCAATGTACTCGTCGAAGCATCCAAGTCCCATTTTGTATCTTTGTATGTGTGAAACCCCGCATAAATTCCTTTGGCCCAAGATGTGTGTATCCTCGTCCCGTTGGGTATATCTTGCTTTTGGAAAATTTCTATGATGCTGCATGGGCCAATACGCGGTAAGTCCAGATGAAAAGTATCGATCTCGTTCTCCGTCATTACGCCGTTATCAATGAGAATCTTAGTAACATCGCGCTAGCCATAATGAGGGTTGATCGCAGCACCAATACGATACGTCTTCGGGGATGCCTGGTTATGCGTAACACACCTCTCGAGAAAATCATACGTGACTCCAGGATTACGAACGGAATCTGCATACCACAAGGTATTATTCGTTAGAGCTCGTGTATCGTTATCACGAGCGAGAATGTTTTCAAAGTGTTTGATATTGATAAATGTACCATTTATCAAAGACTTATGCCACGGGCAAAGCAGGTGCTGGAATATCGAAACTTGTTGTGAATCCTTCGATAGGCCGTACAACGACAAATTATTTTCGGAAAGATTGGGGTTTCTGGCGATGTGACCCAATCGCATCGTTTTTTCTTCAGATTTTGTATTGTATCCGGAGTATCTTGCCTCGTATATCTCGTACAGATCATCACCGTTGTCGTCGCCGTCGTCGTCGTCGTCATTGCAGAAATCGTTAGAATCATTAGGAAGATATTTTGCCATAGCCAGTACAAGATGTTTGCCATAGATCTCGTTCAACAACTCCGAATCGAACCTAATGTAGCGCTGCCATATTCCGTACGAATCATGATAAAGATCCCATTTCAGCGGATAGTGGGTTGAATCCTTCGACGATACAGGAATCGGTAACTGAACACTTTTACTCCACGTGCTTGGATATTGATCGCAAGAACGAAGAACGATCAACGACATGATGTAATACACTGTCAATGTCTATTCTTTGTTGTATGAAATTATGAACCTGATCAAGCACCCCCCGGTGTTCTGATATCCCATGAATTTTTGCTTCGAACGTTGCAATGTCGTACGAAAAGATGTCTAAGCCGCGTCGATCACTGCTGCGGTGACTTAAGAACATGCAGTGTCTGATCATTGGAGAAATGTTTTAAGCCCCCTGCTTGGTAGATTCATATCCCTGCTCCGAATGCAGAAAACGGCTGACAACAATCCTTTGATACAGCATCTCCCGCTATTGTCACAGGGTGTCACGGTGGCAGAGGTATCGGTTTCCCATGGCCCTGAGCACCTCTGGCACAAGTCAGCGTTGGTGACATCAGCGCTAATAAACCCTCTCACGCTCTCGTGACATCATATACCGTTTCGCTCGCAAAAGTCAGAACCTATACATATACGCCTAGAGTTTTGAACAAGAACAAATATACCAGCGCACTGATTCAGCATTTATTGAAATACCCCTCTTTCACACAATACATGATAGACGTAATACCAGCTTTTCAAAGCTTTTACATTCTTCATTGCACAATTATACTTCACTTCGCTGGTATGGTGAGGGCAACTCGATGGTGTTTTCAGCAAATCTCTCCACTCCGGGCCGTCAAGGGTCTCCAGGTCAGAAATCTCCGTTGACAGATCCATAAAGCTTGCTAACCACAAAGACTTTTCACAACCTTTTACGTGGATTGCCCGAGCCTGCTGTAAAATTGTTTGAATCAACGGTTTCGCAGCGTCATACGGTATTGCACCATAATCCCAGGATATACCATGAAAATTGCGTTCCAACCACTTGTTTGTTGACTGATATTTGGGGGGTAAACAATCCCACGCGTACGGTGATTCAAAGAAGAGTGTTAAAGGTTCGACATTTTTCTTATCTGCCCGTATAATTGAAATTTCTTTGAGAATGAATTAGTTGTTGGGACCCTTGAAGCCCTGTAGATCGACGATAAACTCCATCTCGACTGGTGGCCAACTCCGTTGATTCCTCCGATTTTATACCTATTTTTTCACTCCACCGCTGACTGGATTTTATAGTCTAAAATACGATCCTGTAGAAATAACCCGTGTGCATAGCTTTGCGCTGCTATTTTTGTTCTCGATTGAAACCCTCGAGGCGCATCGATGTGTTCTGACTTTAGCGACCGAGAGGGCTTATGATATCATGAGAGCGAGCGAGAGTGTATTATCGCTGATCTCACTCCCTACATATCGTCATTTTATAAATGCTGACTTGTGTTAGAGCTGCCCAGGGTCATGATAAACCGATACCTCTGCCGCCGTGACACCCTGTGATAATAGTGGGAGATGCTACAGCAAAAGATTGTTGTCAGCTTTTTCTGCATTCGGAGCAGGGATTCGAATCTACCAAGCAGAGGGTTTGAAACATCTGAACTCTCTGATGATCAAACACTGTTCTTAAGTCACTGCAGTAGTGATCAACGAGAATTAAAAGTATACTTAGACATCTTTTTGTACGACATTGCAGCGTTCAAAGCAAAAATACAGGGAATATCCGAACGCCGGGGGGATTCATCAAGTTAATCATTTCATACTAGAAAAATAGATATTGACAGTGTATTACATCATGTCGTTGATCGTTCTTCGTTCTTGCGATCAATATCCAAGCACGTGGAGTAAAAGTGTCCAGTTACCGATTCGTGTATCGTCGAAGGATTCAATCGACTATCCGCTAAAATGGGGTCTTTATCATGATTCGTACCAAATATGGCAGCGCTACATTAGGTTCGATTCGGAGTTGTTGAACGGAACCAAAAAAACACGGCACAAAAAAAGAAACCCCTAAATACACAATGGCGAATCGACAGAAAAACTTGCGCGACGCGATGGAAAACTAAAGTTTGCCATCGGATGTTGAGCAGTTGAGCGGATGCGCACAGAGTACTTGTCCGGCCCGAAAATTTTTGATTAGAAGTGCTCATAGGTGTTGAACTTGACATAACGTAATTGTTTGGTCTCAGAAAGCTTTTTAGAAAAGACACGTGAATGGTCGGTGAAAATCTCGAGTCAATCAAGGTTCTCTCCTAATCCGATTTATATTTCAAGCAAATAATACAAAAAATGGCTAGAAGTGCAATTTTTCCCGATGCATTACGGGTCATTGAATTTAACTAGCTGCACCTTAATTATTCAATAGTTGTTATTTTTCTATGTATCCATACTCGTGTAAAATATTGCACAAATAAGTAATTTATTAATGGCTGTGGCTATTCGTCCGGATATTTCATACACTAAAAAGCGCGGTTGGACGAACAAGCAACCCTTAATCGTACGGATAAAGCGGAAATCATTGGATAAAGCGTATCCGGATGAATATTATTCGTCCGGCTATCCGGACGACTAGCCACTGCGTTTATTAATTGTATATCAAATCGAGAGAAAACTTTGAATTTGTACCAATGAATTTGAATGTATAAAGTTCAGTGATGTTTGTATAACGCCCATCATTTTTCTCATGAATACAACCGAGTTGTTCTATCTATCTAAAAATAGCAGAAGCTAATACAAAAATTTTCGGGCCGGACAAGTACTCTGTGCGCATCCGCTCAACTGCTCAACATGCGATGGCAAACTTTAGTTTTCCATCGCGTCGCGCAAGTTTTTCTGTCGATTCGCCATTGTGTATTTAGGGGTTTCTTTTTTTGTGCCGTGTTTTTTTGGAACTTTTCCCTTTTTCTCGTTAATTGATTTTCAGCCATCAATGGAATACTTGTCCTTTTATGGATATCAAGAATTTTTAGTGCTGAGCGAAAATCATCATTTTTTTTTTTACCATTTTTACATTCATAGTATTTTTTTCAATTGTTTTGATTTTTTTGTGGGGGTTTTCTCCATTTTTTTAGGAGCCATTTTTTCCGAGGCTTTTTTTCTATTCTTCATTTTATTTCAATTCTTTTTTAGCGGGGTTGGTTTGTCTGTGAAAACAATTGCAAACGGGGGTCACGAACAAATGGACTTGTCCAGGCTTTTTTCCCCGGGAGGGGATTTTTGGCTAGGATATCACTTCTTTTTTCTGATTGAAAGTCTCCAATTTTTTCAGTCCGCTGGGAATAATTTGCTGATTTTTTGCCTAGAAGTGTACTCTGTGGAGCTCATTCTAAGCCAAGAATCATGTCTCTATCTCAATTTTTCATCGAGATATGATTTTTGGCCCATTTCCATGATTTTTGCTCGAAAAATGACGATTTTTCATCAATTTTCAAACGAAAATGGCTCTTCTCCGAGTAAAAATCGTATAAATTATGACTTTTTTTCTAGCCACTCAGTTTGATACGCTGGAAAGAAGGGAAAACACGCGCCAAAGTCTCAATTTACCGCGTGAATGCAATTTTCGATTTTCGACCTTGAGTTGGAAAAAATCAAAGTTTTAACATGAATTTGTCGCGAGAATTTTTTATTCTTGGCTCCATGCGAATGAAATGCTGATTTTTTCCCTTCAAATATACTCTGTGGAGCTCAATTTAAGCCCAGAGTCATGTCTCTATCTCAATTTTCCACCGAGATATGATTTTTTGCCCATTACCATGATTTTTGCTTGAAAATGACGATTTTTCATCAATTTTCAAACGAAAATGGCTCTTCTCCGAGTAAAAATGGTATAAATTATGGTTTTTTTTTCAAGCGACATAGTTTGTTGAGCTGAAAGGAAACGTAAACGCGTGCCATAATCTTAATTTTTCTCGAGAATGGTATTTTTGCATATATATATCGCTCCATAATATTTGGTTCCTTACGGAGCAACAACTTGTCGCTGAGAGTTATCCAGAGCTTCCGGATAACTCGCAGCGACAAGATTTCCATGTGGCTTAGCGACAAGATTTGTATGCCACTGAGAGTTATCTGGAGCTTCCGGATAGCTGGCTGCGACAAGATTTTCATGTACCTCAGCGACAAGATTGTTATGTGCCTCAGCGACAAGATTTTTATGTTGCTCAGCGACAAGATTTTTATGTCGCTGAGAGTTATTGTCGCTTTGCGATTAATCTAATGCCAGCGGCAATGTTAGTTATGCTGTAGATATATATATTCATATCGCTCCACAATAATTGGTTCCTTTCGGAGCAACGACTTGTCGCTGAGAGTTATACAAAGCTTCCGGATAACTCGCAGCGACAAGATTTTCATGTGGCTCAGCGACAAGATTTTTATGCCACTGAGAGTTATCTGGAGCTTCCGGATAGCTGGCAGAGATAAGAATTTCATGTGGCTCAGCGGAAAGATTTTCATGTGGCTCAGCGACAAGATTTTTATGTCGCTGAGAGTTATCTGGAGCTTCCGGATAGCTGGCAGTGGAAAGATTTTCATGTGGCTCAGCGACAAGATTTTTATGTCGCTGAGAGTTATTGTCGCTCCGCAATCAATCTAATATGCCAGCGGCGATTTTAGATATGTTGTAAATGAATAAAATCGTGGGCTTAGGAATAGGGCAATGGTTGTAAAGCATATTCATTCCTGAAGCATATTTCCGTGTCACTGGAGCATGTCGTTAATGCCAGCTGCAAATTAGCATTAGTGAGGTTATGGCGAGCTGTCAGAGCTTTTAGCACATTATTCATCACAAAGTCGGCAAAAAATGCCAACCCGTTCCAGCTATCTCTCTCACACTCGCGTCAATATGGGCCGTCGAAATATACACGACTGCTAGCAGAATTTTAGGTTATGATTTTCTAATTTTAACCAGCTGACTTTCGAATGTTTCTATATTTATCACCGCGAAATTGAACGACACATGTATGAAGATGTATTCGTGAACTGGCAACCAACAGGTTTTCCTCGAGTGGGAACAGCTGGATATGTCGTCAGTCACGACCAATCAGAAACACGATAGGAACATTGAGCCCTTTCTCTGTGTCGTATACATACACGCACGCACATTTCGATCTGCGCATAATTTTGCCCGTGCAAAGTTTTTTCTCTGCAATTACGGCATCAATCGGGTTGATTTATGGCTCAATCGAGGGGGATAACGTAATTAGTCTCCAGTTCAAATTTCAGATCATGAAATTACCCCTGAGCTTCGCAATTCAAGAAAGTGTCTACCCCCACCGGCGAAATCGCTTTTCTTAGAGATAATATACTCGAGTGAGTCTCGGGCCAGCAGACGACGCTGTCAAATGTACTCGTCCCGAGACTCTGCCGAGTCTCTTGATAGCGCTACATAGCCGACTGCTAGAGTGTCGAGATCACGTTCGAAGGGTCCGGGGTTCAAATCTCTAATGGTGAAAATATTTTTTTTTACTAAGCATCATTCCACAATCATTTCTTGCATCAAGAAACGTATTTTTACCTTTACTAGATTTTTGGTAACATTATTTATTACTAAATTATACATATATATATATATATATATATTTTATCAGGTGAAACATGACATTTTTTTTGGCCTCGACACGAGTAGCTCAGTCGATAGAGAATCGAATGAAACGCGTTTCTAGCCTTTCGTGGGACGAGATTTTTTTTTCCATTCGTTAAATTTGGAAGCGCCGAAAACCTTGAATTTTTTCAAAGTTCCACGATTTTCTTCGAAGGGCAATTTTTTGCGACCTCGACACGAGTAGCTCATTCCGTAGCGAATCGGATGATGTGTGTATGTGTGTGTGTGTGAGTGTGTGCTGGCCCTGTAAAATTCAAATGATTATAACTCGAGAACGGTTTGAGCCACAAGGCTCTAGTTTTGCATAGATGTTAATCTATACCAGCTCTTCGTTTGCTAAGAATTTTGTCCGGATCGCTAGAAAAATTCGAATTCTACAGCATTTTGAAACATCAAAAAATTGGTGTCACCGCTCTAACTTTCGCAAATTTCAAGATTTATTACTAATTTTTTTTTTTTATAATTAGAGTATCATAATAGGAAGGTTGGTATTCAATTTGGGAAACATCGGTTGAGCGGTTTAAGTTTTATGGGTTTTTGAATTTTACGAAAATATTATTTTTTTTTTAAATCGTCTTGAGCACCGTGCATCTTGAGCACCATGAGGAAGCAATTTGCAAATTTCAATTTGCAGCATTTTTTTATTTCGTGACAACTAAATTAGGATATGGGAAATAGTAAAAACACAGTCAATCTATTGTTTCACATTTTTTTAATATTGAAAACACCGCCATCAAGAGACTCGGCAGAGTCTCGGGACAAGTACATTTGACAGCGTCGTCTGCTGGCCCGAGACTCACTCGAGTATATTATCTCTAAGAAAAGCGATTTCGCCGGTGGGGGTGGACACTTTCTTGAATTACGAAGCTCAGGGGTAATTTCATGATCTGAAATTTGAACTGAAGACTAATTACGTTATCCCCCCTCGATTGAGCCATAAATCAACCCGATTGATGCCGTAATTGCTGAGAAAAAACTTTGCACGGGCAAAATTATGCGCTGATCGAAGTGTGCGTGCGTGTATGTATACGACACAGAGAAAGGGCTCAATGTTCCTATCGTGTTTCTGATTGGTCGTGACTGACGTTATATCCAGCTGTTCCCATCCGAGGAACACCTGTTGGTTGCCAGTTCACGAATACATCTTTATACATGTGTCGTTCAATTTCACGGTGATAAATATAGAAACATTCGAAAGTCAGATTGTCAAAATTAGAAAATCATAACCTAAAATTCCGCTAGCAATCGTGTATATTTTGACGGCCGATATTGACGCGAGTGTGAGAGAGATAGCTGGAACGGGTTGACATTTTTTGCCGACTTTGCGATGAATAATGTGCTAAAAGCTCTGACAGCTCGCCATAACCTCACTAATGCTAATTTGCAGGCAGCATTAACGACATGCTCCATTGACAGGAAAATATGCTTCAGGAATGAATATGCTTCACAACCATTGCCCTATTCCTAAGCCCACAATTTTATTCATTTACAGCACATCTGACATCGCCGCTGGCATATTATATTGATTGCGGAGCGACAATAACTCTCAGCGACATAAAAAACGTGTCGCTGAGCCACATGAAAATCTTTCCGCTGAGCGACGTGTAATACTTATCGCTGCCAGCTATCCGGAAGCTCGAGATATAACTCTCAGTGGCATAAAAATTTTGTCGCTGAGCCACATGAAAATTTTGTCGCTGCGAGTTATCCGGAAGCTTTGGAAATCTCGCAGCGGCAAGTTTTGCTTCGAAAGGAACCAATTATTGTGGAGCATAACTAACATCGCCGCTGGCATATTATATTGATTGCGGAGCGACAATAACTCTCAGCGATATAAAAATCTTGTCGCTGAGCCACATGAAAATCTTTCCGCTGAGCCACGTGTAATACTTATCGCTGCCAGCTATCCGGAAGCTCCAGATATAACTCTCAGTGGCATAAAAATCTTGTCGCTGAGCCACATGAAAATTTTGTCGCTGAGAGTTATCCGGAAGCTTTGGATATCTCGCAGCGACAAGTTTTGCTTCGAAAGGAACCAATTATTGTGGAGCATAACTAACATCGCCGCTGGCATATTATATTGATTGCGGAGCGACAATAACTCTCAGCGACATAAAAATCTTGTCGCTGAGCCACATGAAAATTTTGTCGCTGCGAGTTATCCGGAAGCTTTGGATATCTCTCAGCGACAAGTTTTGCTTCGAAAGGAACCAATTATTGTATAGCATAACTAACATCGCCGCTGGCGGTAGATCAATCGCAAAGCGACAATAACTCTCAGCGACATGAAAATCTTGTCGCTGAGCAACATAAAAATCTTGTCGCTGAGCCACATGAAAATCTTTCCGCTGAGCCCCATGAAATT
Source organism: Diadegma fenestrale (assembly GCA_037043255.1). Taxonomy (NCBI): domain Eukaryota; kingdom Metazoa; phylum Arthropoda; class Insecta; order Hymenoptera; family Ichneumonidae; genus Diadegma; species Diadegma fenestrale. The sequence goes on from CM073314.1 coordinate 3,238,727, forward strand.
CTTATCGCTGCCAGCTATCCGGTATCCGGGAGCTCCAGATAACTCTCAGTGGCATGAAAATATAAATTCTTCGCGACAAATTCATGTTAAAATATTGATTTTTTGGAACTCGTGATCAAAAGTTGAAAATTGCATTCCCGCGATAAATTGAGACTTTGGCACGTGTTTTCTCTTCTTTTCAGCCTATCAAACTGAGTGGCTGGAAAAAAATGCATAATTTATGCGATTTTTACTCGGAGAAGAGCGATTTTCGTTTGAAAATTGACGAAAAATCGTCATTTTCAAGCAAAAATCATGCTCGTGAGCAAAAAATCATATCTCGATGAAAAATCGAGATAGCGACATGACTCTGAGCTTAAATTGAGCTCCACAGAGTATATTTGAAGGAAAAAAATCAGCAGTCCATTCTCATGGAGCCAAAAATATAAATTCTTCGCGACAAATTCATGTTAAAACTCTGATTTTTTCCAACTCGTGATCAAAAGTTGAAAATTGCATTCCCGCGATAAATTGAGACTTTGGCACGTGTTTTCTCTTCTTTTCAGCGTATCAAACTGAGTGGCTAGAAAAAAATGCGTTACTTATGCGATTTTTACTCGGAGAAGAGCGATTTTCGTTTGAAAATTGACAAAAAATCGTCATTTTCAAGCACAAATCATGCTCGTGAGCAAAAAATCATATCTCGATGAAAAATCGAGATAGCGACATGACTCTGAGCTTAAATTGAGCTCTACAGAGTATATTTGAAGGAAAAAAATCAGCAGTCCATTCTCATGGAGCCGAAAATATAAATTCTTCGCGACAAATTCATGTTAAAACTCTGATTCTTTCCAACTCGTGATCAAAAGTTGAAAATTGCATTCCCGCGATAAATTGAGACTTTGGCACGTGTTTTCTCTTCTTTTCAGCGTATCAAACTGAGTGGCTGGAAAAAAAATGCATAATTTATGCGATTTTTACTCAGAGAAGAGCGATTTTCGTTTGAAAATTGTCGAAAAATCGACATTTTCAAGCAAAAATCATGCTCGTGAGAAAAAAATCATATCTCGATGAAAAATTGAGATAGAGACATGATTCTGGGCTTAAATTGAGCTCCACAGAGTATATTTGAAGGAAAAGAATCAGCAGTCCATTCTCATGGAACCAAGCAGAAAAATTCTTGGCAACAAACTCATGTTAAAACTCTGATTTTTTCCAACTCGTGATCAAAAATCGGAAATTGCATTCACGCGGTAAATTGAGACTTTGGCGCGTGTTTTCTCTTATTTTCAGCGTATCAAACTGAGTGGCTGGAAAAAAATGCATAATTTATGCGATTTTTACTCGGAGAAGAGCGATTTTCGTTTGAAAATTGACGAAAAATCGTCATTTTCAAGCAAAAATCATGCTCGTGAGGAAAAAATCATATCTCGATGAAAAATCGAGATACAGATATGACTCTGCGCTTAAATTGAGCTCCACAGAGTATATTTGAAGGAAAAAAATCAGTAGTCCATTCTCATGGAGCCAAGCAGAAAAATACTTGGCAACGAATTCATGTTAAAACTCCGATTTTTTCCAACTTAAGGTCGAAAATCGAAAATTGCATTGACGCGGTAAATTGAGACTTTGGCGCGTGTTTTCTCTCCTTTTCAGCGTATCAAACTGAAAGGCTGGAAAAAAAGTCATAATTTATACGATTTTCACTCGGAGAAAAGCGATTTTCGTTTGAAAATTGTTGAAAAATCGTCATTTCCAAGCAAAAATCATAGTTATGGGCAAAAAATCATATCTCGGTGGAAAATTGAGATAGAGACATGACTTTGGGCTCAAATTAAGCTCCAAAGAGTAAATTTCTGGGAAAAAAAATCAGCAATTTATTCCCATAAAGCCAACTAAATAAAATCTTCACTCTCAAGTCATGTAAAAATGGGGTTTTTTTTTCTAAGCTGATGGTGAAAATGCAAAAATATCATTCTCGAGAAAATATAAGATTATGGCACGCGTTCACGTTTCCTTTCAGCTTAGCAAACCATGTGGACGAAAAAAAACATGATTTCACCGTCCTTGCTCGGAGAAGAGCGATTTTCGTTTGAAAATTAATGAAAAATCGTCATTTTCGAGCAAAAATGATGGAAATGGGCAAAAAATCATATTTCGGTGAAAAATTGAGACAGAGACATGATTCTTGGCTTAAAACGAGCTCCACAGAGTACACTTCTAGGGAAAAATCAGCAAATTATTCCCACCGGACTGAAAAATTGGAGACTTCCAATCAGAAAAAAGAAGTGATATCCTAGCCAAAAATCCCCTCACGGGGAAAAAAGCCTGGACAAGTCCATTTGTTCGTGACCCCTGTTTCCAATCGTTATCACCGACGAATCCGACCCCCTTAAAAAAGAATTGAAATAAAATGAATAATAGAAAAAAACCCTCGGAAAAAATGGCTCCTAAAGAAATGGACAAAAACCCCAAAAAAAATCAAAACAATTGAAAAAAATACAATGAATGTAAAAATGGTAAAAAAAAATTGATTATTTTCGCTCAGCACGAAAAATTCTTGATATCCATGAAAGGACAAGTATTCCATTGATGGCTGAAAATCAATTAACAAGAAAAAGGGAAAAGTTCCAAAAAAACACGGCACAAAAAAAGAAACCCCTAAATACACAATAGCGAATCGACAGAAAAACTTGCGCGACGTGATGGAAAACTAAAGTTTGCCATCGCATGTTGAGCAGTTGAGCGGATGCGCACAGAGTACTTGTCCGGCCCGAAATTTTTTTATTAGAAGTGCTCATAGGTTTTGAACTTGACATAACGTAATTGTTTAGTCTCAGAAAGCTTTTTAGAAAAGACACGTGAATGGTCGGTGAAAATCTCGAGTCAATCAAGGTTCTTTCCAAAACCGATTTACATTTCAAGTGAATAACACAAAAAATTGCTAGGAGTGCATTTTTTTCCGATGCATTACGGGTCATTGAATTTAACTAGCTGCACCTTAATTATTCAATAGTTGTTATTTTTCTATGTATCCATACTCGTGTAAAATATTGCACAAATAAGTAATTTATTAATGGCTGTGGCTATTCGTCCGGATATTTCATACACTAAAAAGCGCGGTTGGACGAACAAGCAACCCTTAATCGTACGGATAAAGCGGAAATCATTGGATAAAGCGTATCCGGATGAATATTATTCGTCCGGCTATCCGGACGACTAGCCACTGCGTTTATTAATTGTATATCAAATCGAGAGAAAACTTTGAATTTGTACCAATGAATTTGAATGTATAAAGTTCAGTGATGTTTGTATAACGCCCATCATTTTTCTCATGAATACAACCGAGTTGTTCTATCTATCTAAAAATAGCAGAAGCTAATACAAAAATTTTCGGGCCGGACAAGTACTCTGTGCGCATCCGCTCAACTGCTCAACATGCGATGGCAAACTTTAGTTTTCCATCACGTCGCGCAAGTTTTTCTGTCGATTCGCTATTGTGAATTTAGGGGTTTCTTTTTTTGTGCCGTGTTTTTTTGGAACTTTTCCCTTTTTCTTGTTAATTGATTTTCAGCCATCAATGGAATACTTGTCCTTTCATGGATATCAAGAATTTTTCGTGCTGAGCGAAAATAATCAATTTTTTTTTTACCATTTTTACATTCATTGTATTTTTTTCAATTGTTTTGATTTTTTTTGGGGTTTTTGTCCATTTCTTTAGGAGCCATTTTTTCCGAGGGTTTTTTTCTATTATTCATTTTATTTCAATTCTTTTTTAAGGGGGTCGGATTCGTCGGTGATAACGATTGGAAACAGGGGTCACGAACAAATGGACTTGTCCAGGCTTTTTTCCCCGTGAGGGGATTTTTGGCTAGGTAAATTACAATCCGTGGGGCGGTGTTTTCTTGCCTCGCCCCACCTCCAAATGGGCCGTCAGGCCCTCCCCTCCCGCCCCGGCCGCGCCAGCCTCCTCTGCCGTAATTGGACGCGGGACCGCCCCATCCTCTTCCGCCGCCATGACGATTGTGACGGCGGTACCCGCGTCCTCCTCTCCCTCGCTGAGGCTCTCTGCGAGGCTCTAGCTCGATCTGAAAAAAGAAAAAAATTCATTTCTGTAATAAACCTTTCTTTTTATTTTTATATTTTTTCTACAAGTTTGACGAAGAAAAAGGACTTTGATATCTTTCGACTGAGTATATATATACCATCGAAAACGATAAAAATACATTTTCTTCGTCATCCATTGTGATGAGGAACCTACCTCGAGAGGCTCTCATCGGGGCCTTCTCAAAGGGGGGCCCTCCGGTCCGCCTCTCTCCGCTGTGGCGTGCTCGATCTATAAAAAACATAAAAACCATTATATGCCGCCCTTTCAATTTTTAGCTACAGAAATGTTGATGAAAAAAATAAACATAAATTCTCTTCATCATTTGTTGTCAGCATGAACCTACCTCGTTGGCACGGCCCCCAGCACGCGCGTCGTCAGCCGGTGGATCGACGACCGCCGGTGGTTCGACGACCACCGGTGGTTCGACGACCGCCGGTGGTTCGAAGACCGCCGGTGCCTCGACGACCACCGGTTGGGCTGCCGCCTCCGCCTCCTCCCGTACCGCAGTTGGCCCACCCTCTCCTCCGAGCGGTTCCGGAATTCTCGCCTGAAAGCAGAAATTTTTTTTTCATTACCTACGTGTTCAAATTGGAACAAAAAATGAAAATACTGGCATTAAAATCGTTATCATTGGTCCAGACTTTCGTCGAAACGTCATTTGTCATTTTTTCGTCCGCCATTTTAGATTTCGCAGGCAGGCGACAAGAACGAAAATGACAATGGCGACGACGAAAATGCCAACGACAACGAAAGCGGTGTTGACCGAAATCCGGTGCTTTCCCCCAAAAAATTTCGATGGATGCACGACCAAAGATTCCATTTATGGGAGAAGAACACCGGAGAATCGGAGCCGCTATGATTTTGCTCGCTTACGCGGTTCACCGATTGAAAAAAATGGTTATGAAAAGTTTCACTTACTTTGGCCGCAATCGCCTCTTCGCGGAACCGGGCCACGCGCCGTTTCCACGCCGCATTTCTCACCCTGTTTTTTCCTGCAAAAAGAAAAAAAAACATCATAATTGTAGCGGCATATAACAGCGACTATTTACTTATTCATTTCGCTCAGTGTTCGGGCGAAATTCCCCATCTATGATAATAAATTTACACTTACTTTTCGACATGTCGTTCCTCAGCTGTCAGATTCTCAACTGACGCCATTTGCAAAAAGATCGCGGAATCAGCGGAACAAAAATTCGGCCCTTCCGCGATCGCGGCGCCACCGAACGATATCGAGCGCAACCGGTATCTCGTATCACTTTCACGTAACAAATCGCAATTCAATTGTTTCGGTTGACACCTCGGACAACACTGAATCACCAGTTTGTACGAGTTCTTTGTTAAATTGATTTATTAGTGAGTTTATTTTACTGTTGATATCAAGGGAACGTGCGAATATAGTCGTAATCGCTGTTAGTTTGATTGAATAAAAGTGTTCGTCGATAAAATATGCATCGCGAAAAATCTGTAACGCTTCGGCGTCGCCTGCAGTGGAAGAAAAGTTTGAGTTTTTCGAAGAAAGCTAGACAACGGTAAGTAATTCATCAATGTTTTTCGGGATGTTTTTTCGTCAGGGCATGCGGCATAATTAAGTGAAATTCTGGTCGACGTGGTCGACGAAACATTACAATTATTGTAGTGCAATGTTTGTAACCGCACGCAAACAAGATCGCGTGCGAGTGTGTGTGTGTGTGTGTGTGTGTGTGTGTCCACGCGCGGGTGTGTTTGTTTGTGTGTGCACAGTCAAATTAAGAGTGAAACTACGAAGTACAAGCTTATCTTCACGTACTATTGGCAAAGGAGAGTTCGATATTGCGGTTGAAAACGAAAAATTATCGTTTCTCGCGACCGACGGTTTTGCCCATCAATAAATTGTGCTTTGACCGAACTTTCGCCAACAATCAATGGCGCGTTCGATGTGGCGGGAGGAATCGCAAAACAAACCCGTTGTAATAGATATTTGAGGGTTTTTAGGTTCACTGCATGCAATTTCCATGCACATTTTAGGCGATTTCAAATGTCGCGAGCTATCTACAGCTCGCGCGACCATCGTGAGCTGTCCCCCTCGAGAAATATTTCGACGACGGAATCGGTTAGCTTTGTTGAATTCGCGCATCCGATGTTCCCAATTTCCTCCGAAATACCATTTATCAAAGGAAGTACAAATATCCATTGCCAATTCATGAAAGGTCATTTCATACGGAAAAATCCCTCCAAATGTCACTAACTACTGTTATACCTTCGCAATTGTAAGGATAACTTGTCCAAATACAATCATTACTATTCAATTGCAATTTCATTTGTAATCAGACATGAAAACATTGCTTTTTTACGCAAATACATGAAAACGACCTTGATTTGAAAAAGACACCGGGTAAAAAAAAGTTTAAATTTCTCATATCTTCTGTACCTCGAGCAAAACAACCACCCGAATAGCAAAACGTTATTTTTGTTGTGAAAATGTTTAAAACAAAATTTGTCGATAAGAAAATAAAGAAAAAACGTAATATTTATCTATCTTCTCGGTGATTTCGAAAAAATAACCACCCAAACAGCAAAAAATATTTATTATGTAAAAATATTTATAAAAAAAAACTTAATTTCGATAAGAAAGTATTTCAAAACGTTAAATTTCCTTGTCTTCAGGGTAAGTTTAGTAAAATAACCACCGAAACACCAAAACATTGTTTTAAATGTAAATGTTAGGGCGGTTCCAAAAAATCGACTGTTTTTATTTCTTCAAAGCCCCGGTTTCTCTTGTTGCAGTAATCTGTGGAAACATGTTGCAAATCTATGGAAACTTTTTCGGAAATCATGTCATGCCGTATCATATTATCTCCCTTGGTTATGAAAAAATTGCATTATTTCGAATACTGTACGGGTTTTTTTGTAAGGGAAACTCCGATTTATTTATTAATTCATTACATTAACAACAAATGATAATGGAACGGTTATAAATACATATATATATTGTAATGGTACGAAATTTACTCAAAGACGCTTCGCGTTACGCGTCGGTTCGAACTTCGAGAGAAAGGAGCAGGTGTGAAGAAAAAACGAGAGTTTTATCAAAGAACATAGATTTACATGGAAGCACAGGTCTTATGGGCGGATTTGGCACGGTTTTTCTGGGGTCCGTGTAGTGCTGACCCCAGCCACCGCGGCGCTGCTTACGTATCGGTGTGAACTAACACTCTGACGCTGGGGTCATAGCGCGCACTCTCTCGCACCCAGGCGCTTGGGGTAATAGTGCGTTCTCGCTCGCTCTCATGCGTCTTGTAATGCTCGGGGTGCTTGGGGTCCGATGTACTTTGCTACGTCTTATTGTTATCTCTTTCATGTGATGAGACTTGTAGCAAAGTAACAAACTTTCTCTAGCCCGGCAATAAGATTTAGGTTAATAATAAAGCGTTTGAACAATAAATCAAAGCAAATTATGTTAGATATTAAGCCCCTCTGATGAATGGGATCGATAAGTATATGAAATTCTCCAAACATTGCCGTAGTCGCATGGCGAGTGACCAAGGCTGGAAACGCAGAGGATCCCGGATCGATCCCCCGTGATTGCTTTTTTTTTTTCACGAGCGAAAATACACAATTGAACAAACAAATTTATTTAATTATAAAACAATAAAATTAGCGTTAAAATGCGGTAAAAAAAGAGTCTCAATAGCATATTTTCCACTGCTCACATTTTTTGGGCAATTATATACCTCGCACTCTTTATTTATTAAAAAAAATTTCAGCAATTTTCGTGCAAAAGTATATGTTGTTAACTATAATCCCGACGTTTGCATTGGCATGAAATTTTAAAGGTCCGAGACATTTAAATTCAGTTAAATGCTCGTGCTTTTCGACAACCCTTTACAATGTTGCATTGCTTTTCTTCTATCTTCCTCGCATCTTTCGTGGCTCTGTTTTTCAACGGTTCTCGACTGTCGAGCAACAATTTATCGCTCTCATTTCAAGAACGTTTTCACACGAGCTAGCTCGTGTTCGGCTGTTCGGAAAAAATAGTTTTGTCCTTATATTTTGGATCTAATCGGTGTTTTTGATTAATTGTTGGTGATTCGTGATTGCTTTCGTTTAATTATGCCTAAAAATAACGTTTGCGCTTTCAATGGGTGCGATAATTCTGCACGGAAGAGGCCCGATTTGAGTTTTCACCGTTTTCCCCGTGACGACGAGCGGTATGTAGTGAAAAGGAAAAGTGACGAGAAAAGACGAAGTGACAATCATAAAAAATGACACCGTGATCGCATCAAAGCATAATTATTATAAATGATTCGGTCTGAAACGACGTTTGCATGACAATGATTTTTTGTACAATTTTCACATGCACAATTGAAGTGGTTGGAAAATTTCCTGTTTCGTGAGTTCTTCGTCTTTTCGTTGCAATATTTTATATGATTTCCTTATTTTTTGTGGTCTTGAGCGTGTAACGAAAGACGAAATCCATTTTTAGTCCACACTGAGCAACGATTTCAAAAAATTCTGGAATGCTAAGCAAGAGTTGACGACACTTTCTGCTTCGTGTGTAAATTCATTACAACTAATGCTTGTTAATATTTTTTTCGAATAAATTGACGCGATCCAAATTATTGCACAAAAATTTCTGGGGTAAAGGGTTTTAAAAACGAGTCAAATCAAATTTGATTCATTCCTGCATGCAACCTTTGTAATGAAATTTTTCCATTTAGCCCTTGAAACTTTATCAAGAGACTCGGCAGAGTCTCGGGACAAGTACATTTGACAGCGTCGTCTGCTGGCCCGAGACTCACTCGAGTATATTATCTCTAAGAAAAGCGATTTCGCCGGTGGGGGTGGACACTTTCTTGAATTACGAAGCTCAGGGGTAATTTCATGATCTGAAATTTGAACTGAAGACTAATTACGTTATCCCCCCTCGATTGAGCCATAAATCAACCCGATTGATGCCGTAATTGCTGAGAAAAAACTTTGCACGGGCAAAATTATGCGCTGATCGAAGTGTGCGTGCGTGTATGTATACGACACAGAGAAAGGGCTCAATGTTCCTATCGTGTTTCTGATTGGTCGTGACTGACGACATATCCAGCTGTTCCCATCCGAGGAACACCTGTTGGTTGCCAGTTCACGAATACATCTTTATACATGTGTCGTTGTTCGGGAATTGAGTGCATACAAATTGCCGGGATGTTAGGGATCGTGCCGACGTTGGAAAGAAAGGTTGTTTTGAGACGCGATTGTTAGCGCGGGGATCCGCTTGTCGAGTTTATTGCGAATGAGTGATATTTACAGAGTTTATATGTACAAAAGGCACCCTGGTTAGCGGGAGAAATACGCGGTTTAACAATGATAGCGGTAATTAATTATGCGAAAGCGGTGTAGCAATCGTCGGATCTCGCGCACTGATTTTATTGATCTCGCGGCTCAATCACGACGTGGATGCGGGGCCAGTGTGGAACTTGGTGACACACGTGGCTCGGCCCGGCCACGCAGTGAGCTTAAATATTACGAAAAATGCGATGTAGACAAGCGTGAGTCGATTGCGCCTAATGCGCCAATCGAGCGGGATTAACGAGTGCAGAAGGCACACGTTCGCGATGCATTAATGTCACGCGGACATTATGCGGGTGAAGTTACACGAAATGGCTGCCATGCTCGGCAGCAGCGTGCTACCGAGCACGGCCACACGCGAAGAATTGATAACGTGCCCAGCAACGATGTGCTGCCGGGCGCGGCTAGAGACGAATAGAATGAATTTTGGGCGCTCTCGCACGCCGATAGGCACGAGGATCGACAGATCCTGCGCACCGAGGCGAAACGAGAGCGTCCGCGAGGTGCTGCCCCGGAGCGGGCCGATAAGACAGCTAGCTCCGAGTTTCTGGAGAGGCGGAATCCTGAACATTCTCCCGCCATCAGCACGGAGTGGTGATGTTATAGTGAAGGATGACGTCCTCGGCGGTGATTGAAGGTCTCGATGTTCTGGAAGTTCTCGATGGTCTTGAAGATCTCGATGTTCTCGATGATCTCGAAGCGGAAGCGGCGAGAGCTTCGCGGTGCGTTGTTTCCTCGGCTTCGCGACGGCCTTGGAGGAATGGTGGTGACCTAAACAGTCTCTGCAACAATAAAGATCAATTTAAAATGTCACAGGGCGGTGCGTTTGGGATTCGCAGAGTGCGATTCCCGGACGAGCTTCGGGTACGGAGAAGTCGTCTGCGATGAGGCGAGTGGTTGACGAGGCCACTCTTCAGGCGGTTGCGTCATCCACGGTGGTCCCGTCCACGATGGTAGATGAACTCGGAGTTGTTGAGTGCTGAGGCCGTTGGCAAGGCCATGAGCACGGTTGGAAGTGCCAGGACTTCGTTTCCACGGAGCGAGTGGAGCGAGCTGCATGCGGTTCCTGGCGTAATCTTCCTTTTGAAGCTGGTGCCTTGATCCACGAAAGAGTGCTTGAGGGTCCGTCCACAGTGAGTCGTTGTTAGTAGCTGCGGAGCGGTTGAATTTCGTCTGATGAATTGCGTGTAGCAGCGCTGCTGGGCGTTCTAACCTCGGGATGGTTAGTTGTTTAGGCGGTGCGACTTTCGTCTTGTACAAACGAGAGTTTATTTGGCGCCAGTGGACGGGGAGTTGGCTATGATGTAGCCGACAGCGAACATCGCGAGTTGCGATGTATCAGGGAAGCCGTGGAGTTCAACGGTGGAATTGCTCCATGCGCTGAACCATCTGGTGGAATCGTTTTCTTGGCCAAGAATTGTAGATCTTCTCTGATAAGCGGCCACCTTGAACCATGTTCGGTGGCTGTGATTCGTCCCAGCTGATTTTGCGATTGCGGTTCGAGTGGAGAATCCTTGCTCGAATCGCGACTGGGTTGATGTGGTCGTGTGGATCAAAATATCTGCGCTACTTCAGATAATGTTCGGCGCTTCGTGATTTCTTGAAGTTGTGGGGAGTCGCGCTGCGAAATGCGTTCGTCAGCTCGACCGTTCCATTTTGCCCGACTGGTTTGGTTGAGCAATCGTCGATGATGTTGTTATTGCCTTGTTGGTTGATGCTGCCTAGTGCGATTGCGAATTTGCGAGCGGGAATTGCTCCCGCGTGGCACAGCTCGTTGAGTTCGTGGGTGGAAACCCGTGAGGATGAGCTCACCTCGAAGCGGATGATGATGCGCTCACCTCGAAGCGGAGAGTTTGATGATTCTCTGCAGATGCGAACCACTTGATTTCTGATCGGGTGAATGATTAATCACTACGAACGATGAGTTTTTGGACGAGCTGTTCCGAGATGAATGCTTGTTCGGATCTCGGATGGACGAGTGCACGTACTCTCGTAGTCTCGGATGCTGACGAAAGACGGATGCGTGTACTGTGGCAGGCAGCGGTGATGCGTGATTGCAGGGCACGCAACATTGTAGCTGGCAAGGCGCGGAAGCATTTGACGATTGCGCTGACTCCCGCGTTGGAGTCGTCGACGTTGATTTGGGCTTGCTCGTGGAAGCAGCGCCGTGCTGGCGTCTGCGTTCCTCGTGGAGCATGATTGCGTGACGAATCACGGAATATTGTTGCGAAGCTTCGCTGCACGGAAGCTTGATGAGTGCAGGCAGACGTTGATGTGCACGGTCAACGGTGTAGTTGCTTCGCTGCGTTCGAGTGCTTGCGCTCGAACGGTGAGGAACTCTTCGAGTTCAGGGGGCTCGGGTGCTCGGACGATGAGCCGAGCGAATTTTCCTGAGCCTCCCGCGTAGCGTTGTCTAGATGGCTGAAGGCCGATGTCTAGATTGTTGACGGACCGTTGACTACGACGACCTTGGGCGTCGTTCGACTGGACCTTGATTTCGCAGCGTGATGAATGCTGGGTGAACTACACGGACGTTGAACGCGCGGCGCGGTGACACCGAGCTCGAGAAATTTGCGATCGAAATTTCGAGAGCAGCGGCGAACGCGAAGTTCACGCGGGAACTAGTCGAAATTTCGGGAAGCGCGGCGAGCGTGAAGTCCACGCGGGGACTGATCGACGTGAACTCGAAGAACTTAAACCGGAGCGTGTAAGTTCGAGTTAAATTTGCCAGTTTGAGAAATTGGCAAAGCGTTTGATTCTCTGTGGACGAGAAGCGTCGCACAGAAGCGTGAGGAGAAGGCGGACGATTTCTCGACTCACGATGAACGCGCACACGCGACGCGTTGAACTTGACGAGCGCGAACTTGCGACACACGAATTGGGTGAGCGCGAACTCGCGACGTATTAACAGAGTGCGCGCGAACTCGTAACGTACGAACTGGGGCGCACGAACTCGCGGCGCGGTGACAGAGTGCGCGCGAACTCGCAACGTACGAACTGGGTGCGCACGAACTCGCGTGGCATAACCCCGATTAGCGGGCGCGAATTATGATTTAAATTGAACGAAAGTCAATTAACTGTTGCGCGTGGCGTGTTTCGTTTAAGGTTTCGCGAAAATGTTTCACAAAACTGCGCGAACTTAAGAGAGATTGCGAACTCTCTTCGCGAGAGTGCCTTTGGACGAGAAGCGTCACGCGGAAAGGCAGCGGAAAATGGCGGTCGGAGTCTCGAGGAATGGAGCTCGAGAGCGACTTGCCCACGGGGGCACTGGTACGCGCACGCGCGCACACGCGGGACGGGAAACGCGGTTGAAGACCGCGTGGTCAAGAGTCACTCCCGTGATTTGCACGAATCGCCGTGAATCGCGGGGAAGATTGAAAAACGAAACGCACTTTACTGGAAATTCGCGAAGATTGTAAGAAATCGCGAACTCACCAGAAAAGGCGCGAAAACGTTGCGTCGTGTGGCGAACCCGGGTCGACGACGGCTTCGGGCGTCGAGCGACCAGACGGCGGGTTCGACATCTTGCACGCGGGCAGAAGTTACGCGGCGCGCACACGAAAGCGAATTACACGACACAACCACGCGGAAAAGACACGAGGCACAGTCGTGCTACGCGAGGAGAGCACGACACTGCTCAAAATGGCGGGCGATGACTCGAAAATCGATATCGAGTGCGAAAATTGCTCGAAGGCACCGAGCAACGCGGTCGCGCACGCGCGACGACAGGCGCGACGCGAGACAGCGCGACGAGAGTGCGAAGACCACCCAACATGGCGGTCTTAGGCTTGAGTGCCGGGATCGAGCGCGAGAATTGCTCGATGGCACTGGGCGTCGCGGGCAAACACACGCGACGAAAAGGCGCGACACGAAACTGCGCGACGTGAGTGCGAAACCACACGAAATGGCGGTTTTAGGCTCGAGTGCAGACATCGAGCGCGAAAATTGCTCGAAGGCACTGAGCGACGCGGTCGAGCACACACGAATCGGGAAAAACTCACGAAACGCGATGGACAATCGCGGAGTTACGCGTCGCACGTTGGAACGGGCGAAAGAATGAAAATTGAACATAAATAATTCGCGAAAATGAAATAACTCGCGAACACTGCGGAAAATCCTCGAGAATGAGGAGCGAAGCGCGATCGATCGCGATCGCGGCGCGAGACACGTGCCGGCATGGTCGAAACGAAAATTTCGTTAAGTGGCCAATGACTGTCGCAGAGTGCAACGGTTGGCCACGGCGGCGCAAGCGAAGAGTCTGAAGTGACCGAGCGCGGCACAGTTGCTGGCCGCTTGGGCTGGCCAAGTTGCCACGCGGTCTCGCGGTGCACAAATTTTTCACTCGGCTAGCGAACTTTTCACACACGCACCAACACTCGCGAATTTACAATTGGCACGATCCGGCTCGAAGGACCAATGTTCGGGAATTGAGTGCATACAAATTGCCGGGATGTTAGGGATCGTGCCGACGTTGGAAAGAAAGGTTGTTTTGAGACGCGATTGTTAGCGCGGGGATCCGCTTGTCGAGTTTAGTGCGAATGAGTGATATTTACAGAGTTTATATGTACAAAAGGCACCCTGGTTAGCGGGTGAAATACGCGGTTTAACAATGATAGCGGTAATTAATTATGCGAAAGCGGTGTAGCAATCGTCGGATCTCGCGCACTGATTTTATTGATCTCGCGGCTCAATCACGACGTGGATGCGGGGCCAGTGTGGAACTTGGTGACACACGTGGCTCGGCCCGGCCACGCAGTGAGCTTAAATATTACGAAAAATGCGATGTAGACAAGCGTGAGTCGATTGCGCCTAATGCGCCAATCGAGCGGGATTAACGAGTGCAGAAGGCACACGTTCGCGATGCATTAATGTCACGCGGACATTATGCGGGTGAAGTTACACGAAATGGCTGCCATGCTCGGCAGCAGCGTGCTACCGAGCACGGCCACACGCGAAGAATTGATAACGTGCCCAGCAACGATGTGCTGCCGGGCGCGGCTAGAGACGAATAGAATGAATTTTGGGCGCTCTCGCACGCCGATAGGCACGAGGATCGACAGATCCTGCGCACCGAGGCGAAACGAGAGCGTCCGCGAGGTGCTGCCCCGGAGCGGGCCGATAAGACAGCTAGCTCCGAGTTTCTGGAGAGGCGGAATCCTGAACAGTCGTTCAATTTCACGGTGATAAATATAGAAACATTCGAAAGTCAGATTGTCAAAATTAGAAAATCATAACCTAAAATTCCGCTAGCAATCGTGTATATTTTGACGGCCGATATTGACGCGAGTGTGAGAGAGATAGCTGGAACGGGTTGACATTTTTTGCCGACTTTGCGATGAATAATGTGCTAAAAGCTCTGACAGCTCGCCATAACCTCACTAATGCTAATTTGCAGGCAGCATTAACGACATGCTCCATTGACAGGAATGAATATGCTTCACAACCATTGCCCTATTCCTAAGCCCACAATTTTATTCATTTACAGCACATCTGAAATCGCCGCTGGCATATTATATTGATTGCGGAGCGACAATAACTCTCAGCGACATAAAAAACGTGTCGCTGAGCCACATGAAAATCTTTCCGCTGAGCGACGTGTAATACTTATCGCTGCCAGCTATCCGGAAGCTCGAGATATAACTCTCAGTGGCATAAAAATTTTGTCGCTGAGCCACATGAAAATTTTGTCGCTGCGAGTTATCCGGAAGCTTTGGAAATCTCGCAGCGACAAGTTTTGCTTCGAAAGGAACCAATTATTGTGGAGCATAACTAACATCGCCGCTGGCATATTATATTGATTGCGGAGCGACAATAACTCTCAGCGATATAAAAATCTTGTCGCTGAGCCACATGAAAATCTTTCCGCTGAGCCACGTGTAATACTTATCGCTGCCAGCTATCCGGAAGCTCCAGATATAACTCTCAGTGGCATAAAAATCTTGTCGCTGAGCCACATGAAAATTTTGTCGCTGAGAGTTATCCGGAAGCTTTGGATATCTCGCAGCGAGAAGTTTTGCTTCGAAAGGAACCAATTATTGTGGAGCATAACTAACATCGCCGCTGGCATATTATATTGATTGCGGAGCGACAATAACTCTCAGCGACATAAAAATCTTGTCGCTGAGGCACATGAAAATTTTGTCGCTGCGAGTTATCCGGAAGCTTTGGATATCTCTCAGCGACAAGTTTTGCTTCGAAAGGAACCAATTATTGTATAGCATAACTAACATCGCCGCTGGCGGTAGATCAATCGCAAAGCGACAATAACTCTCAGCGACATGAAAATCTTGTCGCTGAGCAACATGAAAATCTTGTCGCTGAGCCACATGAAAATCTTTCCGCTGAGCCCCATGAAATTCTTATCGCTGCCAGCTATCCGGTATCCGGGAGCTCCAGATAACTCTCAGTGGCATGAAAATATAAATTCTTCGCGACAAATTCATGTTAAAATATTGATTTTTTGCAACTCGTAAACAAAAGTTGAAAATTACATTCCCGCGATAAATTGAGACTTTGGCACGTGTTTTCTCTTCTTTTCAGCCTATCAAACTGAGTGGCTGGAAAAAAATGCATAATTTAGGCGATTTTTACTCGGAGAAGAGCGATTTTCGTTTGAAAATTGACGAAAAATCGTCATTTTCAAGCAAAAATCGTGCTCGTGAGCAAAAAATCATATCTCGATGAAAAATCGAGATAGCGACATGACTCTGAGCTTAAATTGAGCTCCACAGAGTATATTTGAAGGAAAAAAATCAGTAGTCCATTCTCATGGAGCCAAGCAGAAAAATACTTGGCAACAAATTCATGTTAAAACTCCGATTTTTTCCAACTCAAGGTCGAAAATCGAAAATTGCATTGACGCGGGAAATTGAGACTTTGGCGCGTGTTTTCTCTCCTTTTCAGCGTATCAAACTGGAAGGCTGCAAAAAAAGTCATAATTTATACGATTTTTACTCGGAGAAAAGCGATTTTCGTTTGAAAATTGTTGAAAAATCGTCATTTTCAAGCAAAATCATAGTTATGGGCAAAAAATCATATCTCGGTGGAAAATTGAGATAGGGACATGACTTTGGGCTTAAATTAAGCTCCAAAGAGTAAATTTCTTGGACAAAAAATCAGCATTTTATTCCTATAAAGCCAACTAAATAAAATCTTCACTCTCAAGTCATGTAAAAATGGCGTTTTTTTTTCTAAGCTGATGGTGAAAATGCAAAAATATCATTCTCGAGAAAATATAAGATTATGGCACGCGTTCACGTTTCCTTTTAGCTCAGCAAACCATGTGGACGAAAAAAAAAACATGATTTCACCGTCCTTGCTCGGAGAAGAGCGATTTTCGTTTGAAAATTGATGAAAAATCGTCATTTTCGAGCAAAAATGATGGAAATGGGCAAAAAATCATATTTCGGTGAAAAATTGAGATAGAGACATGATTCTTGGCTTAAAATGAGCTCCACAGAGTACACTTCTAGAGAAAAATCAGCAAATTATTCCCACCGGACTGAAAAAATTGGAGACTTCCAATCAGAAAAAAGAAGTGATATCCTAGCCAAAAATCCCCTAGCGGGGAAAAAAGCCTGGACAAGTCCATTTGTTCGTTACCCCCGTTTCCAATCGTTTTCACCGACAAATCCGACCCCCCTAAAAAAGAATTTAAATAAAATGAATCATAGAAAAAAACCCTCGGAAAAAATGGCTCCTGAAGAAATGGACAAAAACCCCAAAAAAAAATCAAAACAATAGAAAAAAATACAATGAATGTAAAAATGGTAAAAAAAAATTGATTATTTTCGCTCAGCACGAAAAATTCTTGATATCCATGAAAGGACAAGTATTCCGTTGATGGCTGAAAATCAATTAACAAGAAAAAGGGAAAAGTTCCAAAAAAACACGGCACAAAAAAAGAAACCCCTAAATATGTACACAATAGCCAATCGACAGAAAAACTTGCGCGACGTGATGGAAAACTAAAGTTTGCCATCGCATGTTGAGCAGTTGAGCGGATGCGCACAGAGTACTTGTCCGGCCCGAAATTTTTTTATTAGAAGTGCTCATAGGTTTTGAACTTGACATAACGTAATTGTTTAGTCTCAGAAAGCTTTTTAGAAAAGACACGTGAATGGTCGGTGAAAATCTCGAGTCAATCAAGGTTCTTTCCAAAACCGATTTACATTTCAAGTGAATAATACAAAAAATTGCTAGGAGTGCATTTTTTTCCGATGCATTACGGGTCATTGAATTTAACTAGCTGCACCTTAATTATTCATTAGTTGTAATTTTTCTATGTATCCATACTCGTGTAAATATTGCACAAATAATTAATTTATCAATGGCTGTGGCTATTCGTCCGGATATTTCATACACTAAAAAGCATGGTCGGACGAATAAGCAACCCTTAATCGTACGGATAAAGCGGAGATCATTGGATAAAGCGTGTCCGGACGAATATTATTCGTCCGGCTATCCGGACGACTAGCCACTGCGTTTCTCTTAAATAATTGTATATCAAATCGAGAGAAAACTTTGAATTTGTACCAATGCATTTGAATGTATAAAGTTCAGTGATGTTTGTATAACGCCCATCATTTTTCTCATGAATACAACCGAGTTGTTCTATCTATCTAAAAATAGCGGAAGCTAATACAAAAATTTTCGGGCCGGACAAGTACTCTGTGCGCATCCGCTCAACTGCTCAACATGCGATGGCAAACTTTAGTTTTCCATCACGTCGCGCAAGTTTTTCTGTCGATTGGCTATTGTGTACATATTTAGGGGTTTCTTTTTTTGTGCCGTGTTTTTTTGGAACTTTTCCCTTTTTCTTGTTAATTGATTTTCAGCCATCAATGGAATACTTGTCCTTTCATGGATATCAAGAATTTTTCGTGCTGAGCGAAAATAATCAATTTTTTTTTACCATTTTTACATTCATTGTATTTTTTTCTATTGTTTTGATTTTTTTTTGGGGTTTTTGTCCATTTCTTCAGGAGCCATTTTTTCCGAGGGTTTTTTTCTATGATTCATTTTATTTAAATTCTTTTTTAGGGGGGTCGGATTTGTCGGTGAAAACGATTGGAAACGGGGGTAACGAACAAATGGACTTGTCCAGGCTTTTTTCCCCGCTAGGGGATTTTTGGCTTTTTCTTTTTTTTTACCTATCTCCTTAACCTGGGGTGTTAAATGACTTGAATTTCGCAGAATCCATAAATCCGGTGAAATTGATAAATATTACCGGAAAATTAATTTGAAAAAATACAGAAAAACGATAAATTGGCGAAAATTTAAAAAAATTCAAATCTCCGGTAACATTCAACGAAAAAAGTTCGACTTGGGCTCATTCTTCTCGTTTTTCAATGCAGGATCACGTGACCCTCGTGCAATTTTTCTCCAAATAAAAAAATTGATCAAAAATACAGAAAAACGATAAATTGACGAAAATTTTGGTAAATTAAAATCTCCGGTAAAATTCAACGAAAAGAGTTCGACTTGGGCTCATTCTTTTCACTTTTTAATGCACGATCACGTGAGCTTCGTGTAATTTTGCTCCAAATTAAAAAGTTAATAAAAAAATATAGTAAAACAATGAATTGACGAAAATTTTGAAAAATTCAAATCTCCGGTAAAATTCAACGAAAAGAGTTCGAATTGGGCTGATTCTTTTCGTTTTTTAATGCAAGATCACGTGAGCCTCGTGCAGTTTTACTCGAAATAAAGAAATTGATAAAATATACAGAAAAACGATAAATTAACGAAAATTGTGGCAAATTAAAATCTCCGGTAAAATTCAACGAAAAGAGTTCGACTTGGACTCATTCTTTTCGTTTTTCAATGCAGGATCACGTGAGCTTCGTGTAATTTTGCTCCAAATAAAAAAATTAATAGAAAATACAGTAAAATAAAGAATTGACAAAAATTTTGAAAAATTCAAATCTACGGTAAAATTCCACGAAAAGAGTTCGAATTGGGCTAATTCTTTTCGTTTTTTAATGCAAGATCACGTGAGCCTCGTGCAGTTTTACTCCAAATAAAGAAATTGATAAAATATACAGAAAAACGATAAATAATTGACGAAAATTTTGAAAAATTCAAATCTCCGGTAAAATTTAACGAAAAGAGTTCGGCTTGGGTTTATTCTTTTCGTTTTTAATGCACGATCACGTGAGCCTAGCGCGATTTTGCTCCAAGCAGCGTTTTAAGTCGCCTAGTGTCGTTTTTGACCCCGAGTTAGTTGCAATTGATCTAAGGCTAATTACAACTTTGTTCTACAGATTCTGACTAATAATCACGATTCATTTGATACGTTTTTAAAAGTTGCAACGGCAATAACATTCCCGGTGAAAATCTGATCGTACCGTTTGAGTTCCTTAAAGTATTTACAATAATTATCTGTGATATGTTTTCACATTTATCAGACAGTCTCAACTCATGATTATTTCCCCAATATTATTTATTTCTGATGAATTTAATGACAATAATCACATTTCCTGCTACAACTGGACTATGATTGATTTACTTCTTGGGTGAAAAATGTCACATTTAAACATTTTATATGAAAAAATACGTTCGATACTTTTCTTGCGAGCATGAAATATTGCATGATTTTTTGTTATGGTGTGTTTAGCTTTAAAAAGTGGATCGCTCGAATTGGGAGGAATGAGTGGCTGCAAATGGAGCCTGAAAAAATGCAGAATCATCGTGTCTGTTCGGTGCATTTTGACAAACGCGATTTCAGAACTAACAACCGCGCCCAGGGTAAGCCTCTATTTAATTCTGATGCGCTACCAGCTGTGAGTAGCTTGAAAAATGATTCGGTAGCTTCTCAGCCCTCTGGCGAACCAACAAACCTGATCGAACCGGAATTGCCCGTTTCCGGAAGTGCACAAAGTTCTCGACCGCATGAAGTAGTTGCAAATAAAGCGCGTAGCAAACCTCATTTATCTCGACGGGAGCAAATTTTGATGAAGAAGCTAGCCACGGCCACTAGTAAATTGAAAAAATCCCGTCAAGTTATCCGTAATCTCCAGCGAAAAAGTGTAAAACAATTATCAGTTCCAGATATAATCGAGGGCGCCGCGCATCATGTAACTGGTGACCGTTTAACTCTTTTAAAAATGCAATTAGAGCACATTAAAGTTTCACCTTGATTAGAAGACGAAAAGCAGTTTGCTTTGTCTCTTTTTTATAAGTCGCCCAAAGCTTACGTTTATTTGAGAGAAAAAAAAGATATTTCTTTGCCGTGTGTCACTTTGATTAGGCAATGGGTAAATGAATTAAATTTAACGACTGGAATCAGCTCCGAACTTTTCGAATTATTAAAAATAAAAGCTTCGACATTGGAAGAACGCGAACGTCAATGCGTTTTAATGTGGGACGAAATGGCAATCAAAAAAGTGCTGGAATACAATTCGAAAGCAGACGTAATAGAGGGTTACGAAGATCTCGGTCATCTTGGCCGTACCGATAAAGTCGCAAACTATGCGCTGTTATTTATGCTTCGCGGTTTAACATCTTCATGGAAACAGCCGATTGTTTTTTACGTCTCGCATGGAAACGTTGCTGGTGTACAATTGCAAGAACTTATAAAAACTGTTCTCAGCTCCGCATTCAATGCCGGATTTGTCGTAAGATCTATGGTTTGCGATCAAGGATCTCCCAACAGAAAAGCAATTAACGCTTTGGGGATAAATGAGGAAACACCGTTCGTTAGTATATAGGCTATGAGGGTTTCAATCCACTTCCAGGAATTAGTGGGGGAGGTAAAAGTGGGGGAGGTAAAAGTGGGGGGGTCGGCATCCTTTGATCTTGGGAAGGAGTGGGGATGTCCATTGTGTCGGCATCCTTTGATGTTGAAAAGGGGGGAGGGACCCCCTGCTGCGCTATTGTTAGTCTATTGTGTCGGCATCCCTTTGAAGTTGAAAAGGGGGGAGGGAACCCCTGCTGCGCTATTGTTATGGGGATAATTTATGGGGGTCTATTGTCATGCGCTGTGGGGGGTCTATTGTTGTCAAGATAATTTATGACATCCGGTCTATTGTTCGAACACCTGCTCTATTGTTATCCGATCTATTGTTATCCGATCTATTGTTATCCGATCTATTGTTATCCTGGGAAAGGGGGGAGGGTATGGAACACCTGCTCTATTGTTAGAACACCTGCGCTATTGTTATTGGGATAATTTATGGGGGTCTATTGTCATGCGATGTGGGGGGTCTATTGTTGTCAAGATAATTTATGACATCCGGTCTATTGTTAGAACACCTGCTCTATTGTTATCCGATCTATTGTTATCCGAGGGAGGGGGGAGGGTATGGAACACCTGCTCTTTTGTTAGAACACCTGCATACGATGTGGGGGGTCTATTGTTGTCAAGATAATTTATGACATCCGGTCTATTGTTAGAACACCTGCTCTATTGTTATCCGATCTATTGTTATCCGAGGGAGGGGGGAGGGGAGGGTATGGAACACCTGCTCTATTGTTAGAACACCTGCATGCGATGTGGGGGGTCTATTGTTGTCAAGATAATTTATGACATCCGGTCTATTGTTGGAACACCTGCTCTATTGTTAGAACACCTGCATGCGATGTGGGGGGCCTATTGTTGTCAAGATAATTTATGACATCCGGTCTATTGTTGGAACACCTGCTCTATTGTTAGAACACCTGCATGCGATGTGGGGGGTCCGGTCTATTGTTGGAACACCTGCTCTATTGTTAGAACACCTGCATGCGATGTGGGGGGTCTATTGTTGTCAAGATAATTTATGACATCCGGCCTATTGTTGGAACACCTGCTCTATTGTTATCCGATCTATTGTTATAGAGTCTATTGTTATCCTAGGAAAGGGCGGAGGCGGGGCCCGCCCACGTTTTGGAAAATTCGTTGGAATTTTCCCCAAAAATGAAATTCTAGGAATTTTCCCCTACCACACATCCCCTCCCACAACATATAAAAACCCAATGAGTTCCCAATGCATTTCGAAAATCGATACATTTCGAGTAAAGATACGTGAGAGTTCACATCGAACCATGTCGCGTCCTACAAACATTGCTGCTGAAGAAGTGCTGCGTGAGCAGGCAGTCTTGTTGAAGAACTTGGGAGAATATTTCTCGTGGGAGCAACAGTGTGATGAATTGATTGATAGTTTGGAGGAGCAGGCGTCATCAAAACGTATCCGACTGAGTATAGGGTATCGTCACTCGATGAATGCTCAAATAATACGTTTGGAAGGTTTGAAGCTGGCTACGAGACGACGATTTATACACATTGGTGGGGAATTGAACAATCTTAAATTGACGTGGCGAAAACTTGACACCGCATTCGATAATCGTGTATGCACTGGTGCAGTAATTAATCAAAGTCACATTATTCCACGCGAATTTTTACAAGATGCGAGTGAATTAGTTATAAAACATGTAACAAACTGTATCGAGAAATATAATAGTGTCAAAGTGAATACAGAGTTTAATGCAGAGTTTGCTGTAGGTGATCGGCGTGCACATAAAAGTTTCAATACAGCAAATGTGGAACTGTTCAAAACGTCAGATCTTAATGAGTGGTACGAAGAGCGAGTGATCGATCCAACGTTAGCTTCGCTTGATGAGTTCCAAGATCGTGATAGTGGCTGGACATTAATCTCAATCGCAAATTTAACTATCAATATAAATAAATATAATCCCATGAGCGCAGGCTGTAATGTTAAATTACCGCGAAAAATAATATCAAAACGAGCCACAGTAAATGTAAAATCAAATGATAATGCATGTTTCGCTTGGGCGGTGGTTGCTGCGCTATACCCAGCAGAAAGTCACAGTGAGCGACAGTCATCATATCCACATTATGAAACCGTGCTAAATGTTCAAGGTCTAATTTTTCCCATGACACTTAATCAAATAAAAAAGTTTGAAAAATTGAACAATGTTTCGATAAACGTGTATACACTAGAGAAAGACAATATTCGACCGATTCTCGTCAGTAAAAATAAAAAAGCGAAGCACGTCAATTTATTGCTGATTGAAGAACAACAGGCGGGAAATAACGTCGCGCATTTTGTGTGCATTAAGGATTTGTCACGTCTCGTGAGTTCCCAACTGCAGAACGGCAAGAGACGAGTATTCATTTGTGATCGGTGAGTTGATTACAAATTAATCTAAATTAATGTAAAATTAAATATAAGAAATTAATAAAATTCGAAATCATAGGTGTCTGCACTATTTCTACACGGAGGAAAAGCTGCAGTCCCACGAGGTAGACTGTTGGCAGATGAACAACTGCGCGATAACGTTGCCGGCTGAAAACAACAAATGGCTGGAATTCAAAAACTTTTATCGAAAGGAGCGTCTTCCGTTCGTCGTTTACGCCGATCTCGAGTGCGTTTTGGAGAAAACGAATGAGAAAGAACGCGAAAAGAATAAACACCAACACCATCGAGTTTTCAGCGTGGGTTATTATGTGAGTTGTTCGTACGACCCTTCTTTGTCGGGCTACCATACCTACCGTGGAAAGGACTGCGTAGAATGGTTCGCAAAGGAGCTCGAGACGTTGGCGTTGAACGTGAAGAAAATATTACTAAAAAATGTGCCCATGAAGGAATTGACGCAGCAGGAGTGGAAGACTTTCCGAGAGGCTAAAGACTGCCATATTTGCGAGAGACCGTTTGAAATCAATGCAGATCGTGTGCGTGATCACTGTCATCTAACGGGGCAGTACAGAGGTCCAGCTCATTCCAATTGTAATCTAAATTTCCAACATTATTTTTCCATTCCAATTATTTTTCACAATTTATCCGGATACGACGCCCATTTTATTATAAAAGAGGTAGCTACGGCGTTTGAGGGGAAAACTGATTTACTCCCGTTAACAAAAGAAAAATACATATCATTCACAAAGACGGTGCAGTCTTCTTCGGAAAACTATAAAAAACAGATTAAACTTCGTTTTATCGATTCATTCAAATTTTTGAATACGAGTCTCGATAAGTTGGCATCTCTTCTCTCAGCAGACAAATTGAAAATTGTAAAGTCTCAATTTAAAAACCTACAACCAAACGATTTCACACTGTTAACTCGCAAAGGTGTTTTTCCCTACGAGTACATTGACTGTTTTGAAAAGTTGGATGAAACGCAGCTTCCACCGCGGGATGCTTTCTATAGTTCATTGACCGACGAGACAATTTCCGAGGATGACTATAAACATGCTCAGACTGTGTGGGAGCGGTTTTCACTGCAAACGCTTGGGGAATATAGCGATCTTTACCTGAAGACGGACGTGTTGTTGTTGGCCGATATTTTCGAAAACTTTCGGGATAAATGCCAGCAAAGTTATGGTCTTGACCCAGCCTATTACTACACTCTCCCGGGATATACCTGGGATGCCATGTTGAAATACACGCAGGTCAAGTTTGAACTATTCACTGACATCGACATGGTGCTATTCATAGAGAGAGGTGTACGTGGGGGTTTGAGTCAATGTTCAAAGAGATATGCATGTGCAAATAACAAGTATATGGAGTCTTATGATTCATCGAAAGAATCATCATACTTGATGTACTACGATGTAAATAATTTGTACGGCTGGGCGATGAGTCAACCGCTGCCATATGCAAATTTTGAATGGATTGAAGATGTCTCGAGCTTCAATATTGACTCTCCCGATCCGTCAAAAGGATATGTCCTTGAGGTTGATCTGGAATATCCCTCTTACTTGCACGATAAGCATGCGGATCTACCTTTTTGTCCGGAACACGGTAAACCTCCGGGTAAGCGTCAAGAGAAATTGCTCGCCACCGTTTCAGACAAAGAACGCTATGTTATTCACTATCGAACTCTTCAACATTGTTTGCAACATGGATTAAAGTTGAAGAAAATTCATAGAATATTACAGTTCACCGAATCAGCCTGGTTAGCAAAGTACATTGATTTAAACACGCAATTGAGAACCCGTGCAACAAATGATTTCGATAAAACCATGTACAAGCTGATGAACAATGCAGTTTTCGGAAAAACAATGGAAGATGTGCGTGAACGAAGAAATGTTAAGTTGGTAACCGAATGGACGGGTAGATATGGTGCTGAAGCATTGATTGCAAAACCAAATTTTCACAGTCGCAGTATATTTGCGGAAAACTTGGTAGCTGTAGAATTGCGCAATCTCGAAGTCAAATTTGACAAACCTATTTATGTTGGAATGTGCATTTTAGATATTTCAAAAACTTGTCTGTACAAATTTCATCACGAGTTTATGACGCAAATGTACCCCGATAAATGCGAGGTTGCATACACCGACACTGATAGTTTAATATATCATATCAAGTGCGATGATGTTTATAGTGATATGAAACAAAATCTAGATAAATTCGATACGAGCGACTATCCTAAAGATAATGTATATAACATTCCACTTGTAAACAAAAAGGTGCCCGGTCTTATGAAAGATGAAAATAATGGGGCCATCATGACCGAGTTTGTAGGATTAAGATCAAAAATGTATGCGACACGCGTTGTGGGGAAAAAAGATGTAAAAAAGGCTAAAGGTATAAAGGGCAATGTAGTTGCAAAGACGATTGACTTTAACGACTACCTGAAATGCTTGAATGAAGAGATTGAAGTTACACGCTGTCAATCGTCCATTCGTTCCTCACTGCATCAGGTTTACACCATTTCGGAAACGAAAATTGCCCTTAGCCCGCACGACGACAAACGTTATATTATACCTGGAAGTGTACAAACCCTTCCATGGGGTCACCATAGAATTCCTCAGTGATGCGTTTTTTGAAAGTGTGAGCGAAAGTTGGGGAACAATGTAATTAGTCGTCTATGGAATAAAAATTTTCTACTCTACAATGACACCCTTTTTTTTTCTCCTTCCTTTTTTTCAGAGACCTGCTGCGGTCTACAGGGTCATGCGAAAATTCATTCAAAGTTTTTTTGAAAGACCTGCTGTGGTCTACGAGGTCATGAGAGAAATCAGAGTTTTTTCAGAGACCTGCTGTTGTATACGGGGTCAAACAAAAACATTCAGGATTTTTTTTTCACATTTTTTATTGCTTACAAATCATTCTTACATATCCAACTGTTGTGGGTATTGTCGAACCCGAGCCATTTTACAAACAGTTTTTGCCCACGTTTTCTTAAAACTTTTTCTATAAGATAGATGTCGGGGTATTTGACTCGAAGAAGCTCTTGCTCATAAAAGCCTCCCGCGATCACCTCATCTTTACAATCTTTCAAAATGTACGTTACAGGATTAGTTTTTCGTACTTGGTGTATAGTAAATATTTCCGTTGTCCAGTTTGGCGTGTAACCTTTTTCAAACATATTCTTAAATTTACTTATGCGTACTTTATCGTCAATTTTGAATTTCGGCTTTTTTCTCACTACTTTACGTTTATTGAAAACATCGTGGAGCAATTGTTTTTCATTGTCGACATTAACATCTTTCGGTTTCATTTTGATAGTATGATGTTTAGTATCGTTATACTCGGTGATTAACATGTCGAGAATATCAGTCCATTTCCAGTTTCCGCGGAGACTAAATTGGATCCACATTTTGTTCTTTAGAGTGCGATTGAAGCGTTCACAAATCGATGCTTTCATATTGCTATACGTAGAGTACATGTGAATATTGAATTTTTTCATCAACGCCTCAAAGTTAGAATTATAAAATTCTTTTCCACGATCGACATGAAGGTTTTTTGGTTTTCGTCCCTCGGCGAGTATCGACTCCATTGCAGCAGTTACATCTTTACCACTCTTTGTCTTCAATGGCTTGGCCCAAGCAAATTTTGAAAATATATCGATGACGGTGAGGAGAAATTTATGGTTAGAGTTGTAATGCCCATAAGATGACATATCGACGAGATCAGCTTGCCACGTCTCATCCAGACCACGAATATCCACATGTCGGCGCGGATAATTTCGTCGGGCTTGTTTATGCAACTCCTCCACCACAGCACGTTTCTTTGCACTCATTTCTTCTTCTTCACTATGGTATATTTGTCTTTCTCTGCAGGTATCTGTGACGGATCGCGTTTAATCGTCTCCTTCACATATGGGTTACTTTCCTCTATTCGCTTCAACAGAGAATTGAAGATATTGTTTTGGACTGGTGGAGCGGGTTTCGAAACTTTTCGCTCTGGTGCACCGTTCTTCAAATTCTGCACTTCCTCACGAAGCGTAGCGATCTCGACACGCAATTGATTTTCAAGAACTGATATTTTTATCTCGAGTTCATTCAAATAGTTTTTCAACACAAACAAGTTGACTGCGTCGTTAAGTTGTATTGCATCACCGACGTTACACACTCGTTTTGTCGCTATATCATAATGACCATCTGTCGTAGTCTGAAATCCAACTCCAGGTTTACCGGGAGGACCCGACGAAGCACTAGCATTCAACGACCGTCCAAACACATCGACAGTCATTCTGAGAATGTATGAAAAATGTGACTACGGCTGCTTAATAAATGATTTTCGCTTCACGCAATTCCTCAATTATGGAAATAATTTCGTTGGAATGTGAGGAGTTCCCAGCAGCTTGCGATGCGAGTAGTATTCGAAGACGATCCACTAGCTCGTTTGGATCATCCCAGTGAACATATGTTACATCTTTCCCCGTCACTTTGTACTCTGGTATGAAACCTCCACCTTTATGCATGCCATGCTGCATTTTCGATATATAAGTTTTAAACTTGTGAGAATTATTCTGACGTATTGCACTTTTGGGCTTGTAATTTTTTCGATGCGCGTTTGTGCTAATAACAATTTTTTCATAATTCACCAAATCGGGTGGAGTTAAATAGTCCAGCTTGGGTGTTTTTTTAAACAGCAACTCGACCAAGCCAACACTCCGCGGATACTTTTGATCACCCACATAAATATGATCACTTTTGAAATGGATTGGCGAATCACCAATCATCAATTTATCGCCTGCAAGTTTCCTCACTCCATATGAGACGTCGAGCGTTGTTTTTTTATCGTTACGCAACAGAGTCAAATATTCATAGATGAGATTGTCAACATCTTTCTGTGATTTCTCATCGTCACCAGATGACCAGTCATCATCTCCAACATAACTGTCTTCTTGACTCGTAAAAGTCTTATCCATGGTTTTATCGAGAGAAATGTTTGGCGATGAATAATCCTGCACTTGAGGCTCAGCTTCCTGTTGCAGCTGCTCGCCCTCCTCCACCTCCTGCTTCTTCTCCTTCTTGATTTCCATTTTTTCATCTTTAATCTCACGCTTTAGATTTTTTTTGTATGAAACCAATTCTTCCAATGGCTCGATGATTGGCTTGAATACATTTTGCATTTTCTGCTGCGTTAGGTCATGGCCACTCTTCAACATTCGATGCTTTCGTCTTATTGCATCACTCGCCTTTGACAGTTGGTACAACACACTTTTCTCCCTCAAAATGTCAGTGCTCTTCATGTTGACGCGTGCAAGCCTGATCTCAAACTGTTTTTCTCAGCGCGATGATCATTCATTTATCATCAACACTGAGGAATGAATCAAACCCCCTTCTATATCTCCCGGCATTTATTTCACTGTCTTTGTCAATCGTGATGAATCCAAATCTGTCCGCCTTCCAGCACTTTACACACATATTCTTGAAGGCTGCAAACGTCATATCGGTATTCACATGATCGTTGTACACGTGTTTCAAATTCATATCATCTTGCTTGAATAGCACCACAAAGTTTGCGTTATCCCTCACGAGATGTTTGGGAATACGTGTATATGTCTGACATAGATAAAAACAGTCCACAATCTCATGTCTTCCCATGGAAAAAAACGCTCTCACGTTATCTTGTTTTTCACATGCAATATCGTCAAAGATGAATATCGAGTTGGGACGAGCGTCCTTCGGTGATACAACTTGTTCATGCTCGTTGAATGGATAATATCCAATCCCTTTTACCGATCGAAGTAATTCTTCGAGCAGTTTGTATTTTGGCTGTTTCAGTGATTTGGAATAGAGATAAACGTTTTCAAATCTCAAGCCATTTGGATGTATTAAAAGTGTGAGTAGAGCATTTGTCTTTCCACAATTCGATGGTCCGCAAAACACAGCTCGGATGCTGTCAGGTAGTAAATTCCCATGACGCTTTTCCTTTTTCGCACCACCACCACCACTCACAAATTCATCGAAATTCATTACAGGCAGTTGACCACCGGAAACTTGTTTCTTGGACGCCATCTCGCGTGCAACTAATTTAGAAAAACCGTATAAATATGTTTTATAGTGGTTTGAATAATCAGTCGAGCATAAACTATCGTGCGGCGATGGTCACGGGGAAAGGGATAATCAACAGTCTCATCAACAAACTGCCCGTGGAACTACATCTGCCCGGCTATCAATATTGTGGGCCTGGCACAAAGTTGGTTAAGCGTCTTGCTCGTGGTGATCCCGGTATAAACGCATTGGATGCCGCATGCAAACAACACGATATTGCATATTCGAAGAATCCCGAAAATTTGAAAGCAAGACATTTGGCTGATAAAATTTTGGCTGAACAAGCGTGGCAACGTGTAACATCGAAAGACGCTAGTTTTGGTGAGCGTGCAAGTGCGTGGGCAGTGACAAACATTATGAAAGCAAAAACGAAACTCGGTTCGGGAATAAAGGCGCGTGGGAAAAAAAAAATACCAAGGTGAAACGCGGCTCGGGCATGAAGCCACAAAAAAAGAAGAAGAGTGTTTCCTTGAAAAATGTTATTGCCGCTGCTCGAAAAACGATGGTCAAAAGCGACGATCCCCATAAAGTCATTATGTCAGCACTAAAAGGTGCGCGTGCCAGTGTGAAAGGTGTCAAAGTGCGCACGCCTCGAATTCTACCGGTCCCCCGGAAAATCGGTGGTTTTCTACCCTTTCTGGTGCCCATATTCGCAGGCCTTAGCGCCGCAGGTGCTTTGTCCGGTGGTGCGGCCGCAATAGCCAAGGCTGTGAATACTGCCCAAGCTACGAAAGCTGAATTGAAAGAAAGCAAGCGC
The DNA here is from genome assembly GCA_037043255.1 of Diadegma fenestrale. Lineage (NCBI taxonomy): Eukaryota > Metazoa > Arthropoda > Insecta > Hymenoptera > Ichneumonidae > Diadegma > Diadegma fenestrale. The sequence continues at coordinate 3,269,117 of CM073314.1, forward strand.
CATAATGCGACGATGGAGGCCATCGCCCTGGGTAAAGGCCTACATTTGAAACCGTACAAGCAAGGTTTGGGTCTTTACCTTCAGCCAAAAAACTTATAATGACGCTACCACGTCGACCCCTCACCAACATTGATTTGCTGAAAGTGGCAAAAATCATGAAAATTCCTCATTTTCGCGGAGTTTACATGCGTGATACATTACCTACAAGCGGACCTCTCGAACGCGAATCGGGAATTGTTAATCTGGATGAGAATGCCGGCCCAGGCACACACTGGGTTGCATACAAAAAGACTGGACGTAAAGTCGTGTACTTTGACAGTTTTGGCAATCTCCCACCACCAATCGAACTCGTGAATTATTTCAATGTTGGTAGCGTCAATTACAATTATAAAAAATATCAAGAATTTGACACAATTGTATGCGGACATTTATGTCTCAAATTCCTGTGCGGGCAGCTGCATCGCCGCGATAACTATGCGCTATATAAGCGAAGATAACAGAGCTATGTATTTAGTTCTCAATTTGCGAGCATCATGGACGATAGTCTAACGTTTACAATATCGGGATCATCGGCCATTCTCGATACACAATTTTTTCCTCCAATTGAATTGTCCTCAGACAAGAATTATACTCTCGGACTTGTTGAGCTACTAACGTTCAACTCCATTCCGAATATTGACGTTGGCTGCAATAAATTTTTTGCTGGAGAACATGAACTCACTATACCAACGGGGAGTTACGAAATTGAGGACATTGAAAAATATTTGAAGACTGAATTGTCATTGAAAAACATCAATATCCGACTAAGACCAAACAATAATACTCTGCGCAGTGAAATTCAGTGTAATCAACCAATTTACTTCAGAGCGAGTAATTCGATTGGACCTCTGTTGGGCTTTACAAAACGTACATTGGAAGCCAATAAAAGACACGAATCTGATCTACCAGTGTCCATTCTTAAGGTGAACGCCATACGTGTTGAATGTAACATAACAACCGGTGCATATATCAACGGCCGAAAAGTTCATACAATTCATGAATTTTTTCCATCTGTACCGCCGGGCTATAAAATCATCGAAGTACCGTCAAACGTCATTTACCTGCCAATCACAACTCGAATAATTGACAACATACAACTTCGTATTGTGGATCAGGACGGTGATTTGGTGAATTTTCGTGGTGAAGTGATTACGATACGACTACATCTCAATGGGCATAGTGTTCAATCGAAGCACCATTAATAATAAGCCATCATGGAAATCCGCAACCAGTCGTCGATCAACGCTCAAACCGCTAACACCACAGAATCTCCTACTCTTGAAGAATTTGGGTCTCAGAGTGTGTGGAGTACGCGTATGAAAAACTATTTACTGTGCGCGTTGTGTATCTGTTGCATACAATGGCGGAAGAAATCGTAAACATTCAAGAACCCGTCATCTTCGATGAATCCATCACGCATTATGAGGTTCATGCTCATCGGCCATACGCATCGTCAACGTATAACAATAGCGATGAAATACGTATTTCGATTCAACATCAAGACTTATCAATCCTACCGAGCAAGAGTTCGATTCACATTTGTGGAAAACTGACAAAACCGGATGGAACGCCAACAACTGCAACAAAGCTCGTCAACAATGCTATCTGTCATTTATTTGAAGAAGTGCGCTATGAACTCAATGCTGTGGAAATTGATCGCAACAAAAATGTGGGTGTCACATCTCTCATTAAGGGATACACATCTCTTACACCAGCAAAGAGTTCAATGCTTGAAAATACTGGTTGGATGGATGTTGGAGAGACGAGAGAAATTGTTGATGCAGTGGGCAACTTTGATGTTTGCATACCATTGAGCATGTTGCTCGGCTTTGCTGAAGATTATCGGAAAATGGTGGTGAACGCGAAACATGAATTAATCTTGACCCGATCGCGGACTGATGACAATGCGATAATACAAACAGCTGATGAAAATTACAAGCTCACTCTACAGAAAATTGAATGGCTTGTCCCATATGTCACCGTGGCGGATCAACGAAAAATACAACTTTTGAAGTTTATCGCCAAAGACAGCCCAATTTCCATGAGTTATCGCACCTGGGAGCTGTACGAATACCCAATGCTTCCGGCCACGTCCAAACACGTATGGTCGGTCAAAACGTCAACGCAGTTGGAAAAACCGCGCTATCAAGAGACTCGGCAGAGTCTCGGGACAAGTACATTTGACAGCGTCGTCTGCTGGCCCGAGACTCACCCGAGTATATTATTTCTAAGAAAAGCGATTTCGCCGGTGGGGGCAGACACTTTCTTGAATTACGAAGCTCAGGGGTAATTTCATGATCTGAAATTTGAACTGGAGACTAATTCCGTCATCCCCCTTCGATTGAGCCATAAATCAACCCGATTGATACCGTAATTGCTGAGAAAAAACTTTGCACGGGCAAAATTATGCGCTGATCGAAGTGTACGTGCGTGTATGTATACGACACAGAGAAAGGGCCCGTGTGGCCATCGTGTTTCTGATTGGTCGTGACTGACGACATATCCAGCTGTTCCCATCCGAGGAACACCTGTTGGTTGCCAGTTCACGAATACATCTTTATACATGTGTCGTTCGATTTAACGGTGATAAATATAGATATAGAAACATTCGAAAGTCAGATTGTCAAAATTAGAAAATCATAACCTAAAATTCCGCTAGCAATCGTGTATATTTTGACGGCCGATATTGACGCGAGTGTGAGAGAGATAGCTGGAAACGGGTTGATATTTTTTGCCGAGTTTGTGATGAATAATGTGCTAAAAGCTCTGACAGCTCGCCATAACCTCACTAATGCCAATTTTCAGGTATCATTAACGACATGCTCCAGTGACAGGAGAATATGCTTCAGGAATGAATATGCTTCACAACCATTGCCCTATTCCTAAGCCCACAATTTTATTCATTTACAGCATATCTGAAATCGCCGCTGGCATATGATATTGATTGCAGAGCGACAATAACTCTCAGCGACATAAAAAACTTGTCGCTGAGCCACATGAACATCTTTCCGCTGAGCGACGTGGAATACTTATCGCTGCCAGCTATCCGAAAGCTCCAGATATAACTCTCAGTGGCATAAAAATCTTGTCGCTGAGCCACATGAAAATTTTGTCGCTGCGAGTTATCCGGAAGCTTTGGATATCTCGCAGCGACAAGTTTTGCTTCGAAAGGAACCAATTATTGTGGAGCATAACTAACATCGCCGCTGGCATATTATATTGATTGCGGAGCGACAATAACTCTCAGCGACATAAAAATCTTGTCGCTGAGCCACATGAAAATTTTGTCGCTGCGAGTTATCCGGAAGCTTTGGATATCTCTCAGCGACAAGTTTTGCTTCGAAAGGAACCAATTATTGTGTAGCATAACTGACATCGCCGCTGGCGTTAGATTAATCGGAAAGCGACAATGACTCTCAGCGACATGAAAATCTTGTCGCTGAGCAACATAAAAATCTTGTCGCTGAGCCACATGAAAATCTTTCCGCTGAGCCCCATGAAATTCTTATCGCTGCCAGCTATCCAGTATCCGGAAGCTCCAGATAACTCTCAGTGGCATGAAAATATAAATTCTTCGCGACAAATTCATGTTAAAATATTGATTTTTTCCAACTCGTGATCAAAAGTTGAAAATTGCATTCCCGCGATAAATTGAGACTTTGGCACGTGTTTTCTCTTCTTTCCAGCGTATCAAACTGAGCGGCTGGAAAAAAATGCATAATTTATTCGATTTTTACTCGGAGAAGAACGATTTTCGTTTGAAAATTGTCAAAAAATCGACATTTTCGAGCAAAAATCATGCTCGTGAGCAAAAAATCATATCTCGATGAAAAATCGAGATAGAGACATGACTCTGGGCTTAAATTGAGCTCCACAGAGTATATTTGAAGGAAAAAAATCAGCAGTCCATTCTCATGGAGCCAAAAATATAAATTCTTCGCGACAAATTCATGTTCAACCTCTGATTTTTTGATTTTTTCCAACTCGTGATCAAAAGTTGAAAATTGCATTCCCGCGATGAATTGAGACTTTGGCACGTGTTTTCTCTTCTTTTCCGCGTATCAAACTGAGTGGCTGGAAAAAAATGCATTATTTATGCGATTTTTACTCGGAGAAGAGCGATTTTCGTTTGAAAATTGTCGAAAAATCGACATTTTCTAGTAAAAATCATGCTCGTGAGCAAAAAATCATATCTCGATGAAAAATCGAGATAGAGACATGACTCTGGACTTAAATTGAGCTCCACAGAGTATATTTGAAGGAAAAAAATCAGCAGTCCATTCTCATGGAGCCAAGCAGACAAATTCTTGGCAACAAATTCATGTTAAAACTCTAATTTTTTCGAACTCGTGATCAAAAATCGAAAATTGCATTCACGCGGTAAATTGGGCCTTTGGCGCGTGTTTTCTCTTCTTTTCAGCGTATCAAACTGAGTGGCTGGAAAAGAATGCATGATTTATGCGATTTTTACTCGGAGAAGAGCGATTTTCGTTTGAAAATTGACGAAAAATCGTCATTTTCAAGCAAAAATCATGATCCTGAGCAAAAAATCATATCGCGATGAAAAATCGAGATAGAGACATGACTCTGGGCTTAAATTGAGCTCCACAGAGTATATTTGAAGAAGAAAAATCAGCATTCCATTCGCATGGAGCCAAGAATGAAAATTCTTCGCGACAAATTCATGTTAAAACTCTGATTTTTTCCAACTCGTGATCAAAAGTTGAAAATTGCATTCCCGCAATAAATTGAGACTTTGGCACGTGTTTTTTCTTCTTTTCAGCGTATCAAACTGAGTGGCTGAAAAAAATGCATAATTTATGCGATTTTTACTCGGAGAAGAGCGATTTTCGTTTGAAAATTGACGAAAAATCGTCATTTTCATCAAAAATCATGCTCGTGAGCAAAAAATCATATCTCGATAAAAAATCGAGATAGAGACATGACTCTGGGCTTAAATTGAGCTCCACAGAGTATATTTGAAGGGAGAAAATCAGCAGTCCATTCTTATGGAGCAAAAAATATAAATTCTTCGCGACAAATTCATGTTAAAACTCTGATTTTTTCCAACTCGTGATTAAAAGTTGAAAATTGCATTCCTGCGATAAATTGAGACTTTGGCACGTGTTTCCTCTTCTTTTCAGCGTATCAAACTGAGTGGCTGGAAAAGAATGCATGATTTATGCGATTTTTACTCGGAGAAGAGCGATTTTCGTTTGAAAATTGACGAAAAATCGTCATTTTCAAGCAAAAATCATGATCCTGAGCAAAAAATCATATCGCGATGAAAAATCGAGATAGAGACATGACTCTGGGCTTAAATTGAGCTCCACAGAGTATATTTGAAGAAGAAAAATCAGCATTCCATTCGCATGGAGCCAAGAATAAAAATTCCTCGCGACAAATTCATGTTGAAACTTTGATTTTTTCCAACTCAAGGTCGAAAATCGGAAATGGCATTGACGCGGTAAATTGAGACTTTGGCGCGTGTTTTCTTTACTTTTCAGCGTATCAAACTGGAAGGCTGGAAAAAAGTTCATAATTTATACGATTTTTACTCGGAAAAAAGCGATTTTCGTTTGAAAATTGTTGAAAAATCGTCATTTTCAAGCAAAAATCATGGTTATGGACAAGAAATCATATCTCGGTGGAAAATTAAGATAAAGACATGACTTTGGGCTTAAATTAAGATCCACAGAGTAAATTTCTCGGAAAAAAATCAGCAATTTATTCCCATAAAGTCAACTAAATAAAATCTTCACTCTCAAGTCATGTAAAAATGGCATTTTTTTTTCTAAGCTGATGGTGAAAATGCAAAAATACCATTCTCGAGAAAATATAAGATTATGGCACGCGTTCACGTTTCCTTTTAGCTCAGCAAACCATGTGGACGAAAAAAAAAACATGATTTCACCGTCGTTGCTCGCAGAAGAGCGATTTTCGTTCGAAAATTGATGAAAAATCGTTATTTCCGATCAAAAATGATGGAAATGGGCAAAAAATCATATCTCGGTGAAAAATTGAGATAGAGACATGATTCTTGGCTTAAAATGAGCTCCACAGAGTACACTTCTAGGGAAAAATCAGCAAATTATTCCCACCGGACTGAAAAAATTGGAGACTTCCAATCAGAAAAAAGAAGTGATATCCTAGCCAAAAATCCCCTCCCGGGGAAAAAAGCCTGGACAAGTACATTTGTTCGTGACCCCCGTTTCCAATCGTTTTCACAGACAAATCCAACCCCCCTAAAAAAGAATTGAAATAAAATGAATCATAGAAAAAAACCCTCGGAAAAATGGCTCCTAAAAAAATGGAGAAAAACCCAAAGAAAAAATCAAAACAATTGAAAAAAATACAATGAATGTAAAAATGGTAAAAAAAAAATTGATTATTTTCGCTCAGCACGAAAAATTCTTGATATCCATGAAAGGACAAGTATTCCATTGATGGCTGAAAATCAATTAACAAGAAAAAGGGAAAAGTTTCAAAAAAAACACGGCACAAAAAAAAGAAACCCCTAAATACACAATAGCGAATCGACAGAAAAACTTGCGCGACGTGATGGAAAACTAAAGTTTGCCATCGCATGTTGAGCAGTTGAGCGGATGCGCACAGAGTACTTGTCCGGCCCGAAAATTTTTGTATTAGCTTCCGCTATTTTTAGATAGATAGAACAACTCGATTGTATTCATGAGAAAAATGATGGGCGTTATACAAACACCACTGAACTTTATACATTCAAATGCATTGGTACAAATTCAAAGTTTTCTCTCGATTTGATATAAATTATTTAAGAGAAACGCAGTGGCTAGTCGTCCGGATAGCCGGATGAATAATATTCGTCCGGACACGCTTTATCCAATGATTTCCGCTTTATCCGTACGATTAAGGGTTGCTTATTCGTCCGACCATGCTTTTCAGTGTATGAAATATCCGGACGAATAGCCACAGCCATCAATAAATTATTTGTGCAATATTTTACACGAGTATGGATACATAGAAAAATAACAACTAATGAATAATTAAGGTGCAGCGAGTTAAATTCAATGACCCGTAATGCATCGGAAAAAATTGCACTCCTAGCCATTTTTTTGTATTATTCACTTGGAATGTAAATCGGTTTTGGAAAGAACCTTGATTGACTCGAGATTTTCACCGACCATTCACGTGTTTTTTCTAAAAAGCTTCCTGAGACTAAACAATTACGTTATGTCAAGTTCAAAACCTATGAGCACTTCTAATAAAAAAATTTCGGGCCGGACAAGTACTCTGTGCGCATCCGCTCAACTGCTCAACATGCGATGGCAAACTTTAGTTTTCCATCACGTCGCGCAAGTTTTTCTGTCGATTCGCTATTGTGTATTTAGGGGTTTCTTTTTTTTGTGCCGTGTTTTTTTTGGAACTTTTCCCTTTTTCTTGTTAATTGATTTTCAGCCATCAATGGAATACTTGTCCTTTCATGGATATCAAGAATTTTTCGTGCTGAGCGAAAATAATCAATTTTTTTTTTACCATTTTTACATTCATTGTATTTTTTTCAATTGTTTTGATTTTTTCTTTGGGTTTTTCTCCATTTTTTTAGGAGCCATTTTTCCGAGGGTTTTTTTCTATTCTTCATTTTATTTCAATTCTTTTTTAGGGGGGTTGGATTTGTCTGTGAAAACGATTGGAAACGGGGGTCACGAACAAATGTACTTGTCCAGGCTTTTTTCCCCGGGAGGGGATTTTTGGCTAGGATGTCATTCTCGCCATGCAAACTGGACGGAAAAATGTCAAGAATAAAAATGCAAGTGGTTTCGATCATTGCAATGTGACTGATGTAAAACTATACTTGAATTCGCAATGTTACCCTTATGGCAACATGAATTTGAATATAGATCAAAATCAGTATGCAGTACTCTACGACATGTATACAAACTTTCAACCAATGTATTACAATAAGGAGGCTGAGCCGTGGTTGAGCAAAAAAGAATTTCTCAGAAATGCACCGCTCATTGTCATTGACTGCTCGAAGCAAAACGATTCTCTAAAGTCTGGGCCTGTGGATGTACGGCTAGAGTTTGAAACAAAAAGAAATATACCTGCACAGACTTGTGCATACTGCCTGATTCTACATGATCGTATTGTGGAGTATAATCCAATAAGTGGTGGGGTGAAAAAATTGGTATAATCCAATGAGTGGTGGGGTGAAAAAATTGGTATAAAATCAGAGGACTTGACGGGGCCGGTCATCAGTCGAGATGGAGTTTATCGTCGATCTACAAGGCTTCAAGGGCCCCAACAATAAGTTCATCCTCAAGGAAATTTCAATCATTCGAGCGGACGAAAAAAATGCTGAACCTTTGACGTTTTTCTTGGAATCGCCATACGCTTGGGACTGTTTACCCACAAAATATCAGACAACAAACAAATGGCTGGAACGCAATTATCATGGAATATCGTGGGATTATGGCACTATACCGTACGACGCTGTGAAACCACTGCTTCAAACAATTTTACAACGAGCTCGAGCCATCTATGTAAAAGGCCGTGAAAAGTCTTTATGGCTAGCGAGCTACCTGACGAGGGAGATTTTCGACCTGGAAGCACTGGATTGCCCACCGTTGAAAAAGTTGCCGAAAACTCCATCGACTTGTCCTCACCATACCTCCGATGCGAAATTCAATTGCGCAACAATGAATGTTAGCGCTCTGAAGAGCTGGTACTATGTCTACCATGCATTATGTGAAAGAGGGATTTTTTAAATAAATACAACATTTTTTCAAATTTCATGTTTTTTTCATTTATTAATTCTCACATCTCCTCCTCCTCCTCCTCTTCGACGTTTTACAATATTTACAAAATTTTTGCATGTTTTTACAATTTTTCACATGTGTGAAATTCGATTCCATTCAAATTCCCGCCGAGGTACTTCATCGACAGTCGTCCGGCCCGTGCAGTATTCAACAATTCCTCGAACACCGATGGATTTTGTTGGAAGGCCCTGATGACTCGAGCTGGTAGGAAGACGGTGTATTCACCTTGGATTTCAGCGACGCAACGATCTCCATATTTCGTTTTGACCATTCGAATATTAGAGATGTTATAATCAGCCTGGACTTGAAGATCTTTCAGCTTCTTCGTTGGTAGATACTCGGACTGCGTCGTGATTGCGTTGATTCCAGAAAAGTCCATTTTAGAAGACTCTCACTTTAGACTTTAGGGCACGATTTCTGCGTGAGCTTGTCGAGCTATTTTTCGATGCCTGCACGATTTCGGCGAGAGCTTGTTAGGTTATGAATTTTCTTCATCCTCTGCTCGGCTATTTGTACCCAACATCCCCTCTCCAGCATCTAAACAAGTTCAATCATGTTTCACACAGGTTTGATCTTGCTCTGCTCAGCTATTTGTGCTCTGCATCCCCTCTCCAGCATCTGAACAAGTTCAATCTTGTTTCAGACAGGCTTAATCTTGTTTACAGCCCGTCTTAACAGGTTGTCCCTGCTCTCTCACGACATTTTCTGCAATTCCGACGTTGTGGTACTGGACCATCGAAATGATCTCCCATCGAAGACGTATTTGAATGTTCATAACATCGACGATATGATTGAATTTCACTATCACAATGATAATAATTCGGCATTCGATCCCATAAGATATCCGTGAATTCACTAAAGTGTCTCTTGAAGATTGCGGGTGAAATAATTTTGAGCTCGCTACTTGTCAATTCACTCGGACTGCGTTCATTTGTATAAACATACACGAGCTCTTCCATAATGTGACATTTTTCACAATCTCGCCGTTTAGGCCCCGGCGCATCAACATGGACCCGCTCCCACGGCGGATTGAAATGATCGCGACATGGGCGATATGACGCGATCTCACTATCACGCTGCAACTTTTCCGGCAAGCAATCCCACAAATAATCGATGTATGCACTATAGTATTTTAGAAGAAAAGCCTTGGAAATGGATTCGAGTTCGTTTTTTGTTAAATCTCGTGGGTCCTTCGACGGATGTATTGTGTACATGCTGAACTCTCACGTATCTTTACTCAAAATGTATCGATTTTCGAAATGCATTGGGAACTCATTGGGTTTTTATATGTTGTGGGAGGGGATGTGTGGTAGGGGAAAATTCCTAGAATTTCATTTTTGGGGAAAATTCCAACGAATTTTCCAAAATGCGGGTGGGCCCCGCCTCCCCCCTTTCTTAGGATAACAATAGACTCTATAACAATAGATCGGATAACAATAGAGCAGGTGTTCCAACAATAGGCCGGATGTCATAAATTATCTTGACAACAATAGACCCCCCACATCGCATGCAGGTGTTCTAACAATAGAGCAGGTGTTCCAACAATAGACCGGATGTCATAAATTATCTTGACAACAATAGGCCCCCCACATCGCATGCAGGTGTTCTAACAATGGAGCAGGTGTTCCATACCCTCCCTCGGATAACAATAGATCGGATAACAATAGAGCAGGTGTTCCAACAATAGACCGGATGTCATAAATTATCTTGACAACAATAGACCCCCCACATCGCATGCAGGTGTTCTAACAATAGAGCAGGTGTTCCCTCCCCTCCCCCCTTTCCCAGGATAACAATAGATCGGATAACAATAGATCGCATAACAATAGATCGGATAACAATAGAGCAGGTGTTCCAACAATAGACCGGATGTCATAAATTATCTTGACAACAATAGACCCCCCACATCGCATGACAATAGACCCCCATAAATTATCCCAATAACAATAGCGCAGGTGTTCTAACAATAGAGCAGGTGTTCCATACCCTCCCCCCTTTCCCAGGATAACAATAGATCGGATAACAATAGATCGGATAACAATAGATCGGATAACAATAGAGCAGGTGTTCGAACAATAGACCGGATGTCATAAATTATCTTGACAACAATAGACCCCCCACAGCGCATGACAATAGACCCCCATAAATTATCCCCATAACAATAGCGCAGCAGAGGGTCCCTCCCCCCTTTTCAACATCAAAGGATGCCGACACAATAGACAACAATAGCGCAGCAGGGGGTCCCTCCCCCCCTTTTCAACATCAAAGGATGCCGACACAATAGACATCCCCACTCCTCCCCAAGATCAAAGGATGCCGACCCCCCACTTTTACCTCCCCCACTTTTACCTCCCCCACTTTTACCTCCCCCACTAATTCCTGGAAGTGGATTGAAACCCTCATAGCCTATATACTTTCGTTACGTTATCTGGGCATAAAATATATTTCAACTACGACGTTCCTCATTTGTTTAAAAGCATCCGGAATAATTTGATCAGCAAGGACTTTCTCGTTGGACAATCGCGTATATCGTGGAGTGCAATTCGAGAATTGTATGATTCCGAAAATTCGAAAGCGTGTAAAGCTGCGCCCAAACTAACCGAGCGCCATCTCAATCCGAATGCTTTTCAACGTATGACGGTTCGATATGCAACCCAAGTTTTCAGCGCTTCCGTCTCCGCTGCAATGACTACCGGAAGAATGACCGGGGATTTGAGAAATCCTTTTAATATCGCGACAGCTAATTTCAGTAAAAAATTAAATGATATTTTTGATTGCCTAAACAGTAGATTTGCGAACGATCCGAATCCACTTAAGAGAGCTTTATCAGACAAATCCCCTCAGGTACAGGAATGTTTGGAAAATGCACTTCCATGGTTGGATCAATGGACGGTACTCGGTGCTCCCAATCCACCATGTTTTTCGGGTTTAAAAATGGCCATAAAATCTATTTTAATGTTTTGGAACGATCTCCGCGCAGAGGGGAATCTTTATCTTTTGACTACACGTTTGAATCAAGATCCGCTTGAAAATCAATTTGGAGTTTTGCGCAGTCGTTCCGGGTACAACGACAATCCATCTGCGAAGCAGTTCAAGCACAATTTGCAATATGTTATTAATAACGACTTAGAAACAACTCCGAAAGGTACGAATTGCGAGGAAGACGGGAACGTTACGTTGCTCGCGAAAAAAGCAATATTGAAAACTGGTTCGGTCGAGAATGCATCGGGTTTGTTGGTCGCTGGCAACGACGCCATGAAAGAAAGTCATGATGATGATGACGTTTGTGCGACGAATATTCTTACGCATGAAATCGTTGAGATCGACAATGACGTACCGGACCCAACAGATCAAATTCCGACAGACGAACAGAAAAATAGTGAAGTAACTCTCGAGACTTGCACTATGAATTATGTTGCTGGTTATCTCCTCCATAAATGTTTGAAAAAGTTTAATTGTTTGAATTGTAAAGATCTCTTCGTTAAAGAAAATCAAAATTTCGAAAACAATAACGAGCTCTTAGTTTTTTTTAAAGCGTATAAAACTGCTGACGGGAACGAACTAGGACATTTAACAGCCCCTGTCGACAAGTTTCGCACTTTGATAGTTGCTGCGTACAGACGTTTTCAAACAGAATTTCAATTGCATTCCCTCGAAGTCGGCATTGGTAAATACTTAAAGCAGTGCATTCACGAAACTTTGGTAAAAACTGACAGTGACTTCTGGCTGACGAACGAGGACTGCCATGATCATCGCGATTTCATCGTAGATTTGTTCGTTCGCACTCATATTTTTAACCGCCTCAAATGGATGTCCCGGGATATGAGAGATGCGACGAATAAAAAAAGGGCAAACACCACCGTTCTCGCGAAGCCAAATCGCAAGATGCTGAAGGTTACTCACAGTTGAAGCGATCTGCCTGCAAAATTTTTCGCGTTTTTTTTAACAAAATTTAACTTTAATGTCGTTTCTTTTGGCAATATGTGATAATTCAAATTTTGTTTACTGGTAACTTCATTTTGCATTTTCGATCACTGTTTTACGCGTTTTTCGTTTTTTAAATCATTTTATCCCCTCTTTTCCAACCTACCCTCATCCTAATTCCTTCCCATCCTGACGGAAAAAACTCGCCACCTTCACGTGGTTTCCGTTGAGTAATATCAATCATATAATGTCCAATTATCCTGATTTCAAACTTTCGGATTGCCATGATGACTAACAACGCCCATCCTTGCTTGGCCTGTTTCTCTGCTTGATTGATATTAGCTAAGAGCGAGTCCACTTTAAAATAAAAATTTATTTTGTGAAATTTTATCGATCTTCTTCTTTACAGAATTCGTTTTTTGAACAATTTTCACTAAAAAATGTAACATTTATGTTGGAGCCAATTTTGTTTTTTTTCAGCACAGACAACATTTATGTTGACATGATGTTTATGATGAAATTAAGTCCTCCCAAAGAAGACTCAATTTTGATTCCAAATTGAAGAGAAAAATCATCATGAATACCAGTAGAACGTCAACGTGGGGACAAAAACGACCCCAGGCGACTTAAAACCCTGCGCTATTTCTCCCTTCTCCCGTTTTTTAATCGATTTACCGCATTTTTTTTTACTAATTTTTTGGCTTTAAACATAATTGCGCGAGGCTCACGCGATCCTGCAGTAAAAAACGAAAAGAAATAAGCCCAAGTAGAATTCCTTTTGTAAAATTTAACAAAGATGTGATTTTTCAAAATTGCGGCCATTTGTGACCGTATGTTACCAGAATGGGTTTAAAAAAAATAAAATTCCCGTTCCCAAAATAAAAAAAATCGTATTAACATTGATTCCAAAAATAAATTCTTTTATAACTAGATTACAAGTATAAAATCATAGTAAATGTTCTTATTATTTATCAAATATATTAATTTACTTGTAAATCGGCTGAAATACGACTAAATATACAAAAAAAAAATTTATCTCGCACTGGGATTTGAACCCCGGAACTCTGCGTGTTATCCCCTCTCGAATTCCAAGCATGAATCTTGCCTATGACTGAGCGAGATAGCGTTATTGCCGTTCGCTCGTAAGAGCAAGCGAGACAACGCCAGGGGAGGGGCCAGCTGACTGCTCAGATGTGTGCGGCACACCGATGCATCGCCGTGCGCCCTATCGGCAGAAAGTGGAACCACATTTTCTGTGCCAAAAGTTAACATGGGACCTGTGCTTCCATGTAAATCTATCTTCTTTGGTTTTATTTAAATTTTAACAAATAAAAAGCAATTTATTCAAATTTTACGGGTTATTTTACAAATTAATAGGTGTTCTGTTTATGTTGCATGTGTTTCCTTTATTGCAATCGAACGGGAAAAAACAAACGAATTTTTCGACATAAAACTCTTGATGGAAATTTATGCGGTCATTTTACCGCTTACGTCGTAATTTATGGTAATTGATGGTAATTAAGCCCTTTCTTGCTTATTTTCCTGGAAATTCGAGTAAGACTCGTTGATTCTATGCAATGTCAAGTTGTGTTTTTAATCTAGACTCATTTTTCGATGACTAATTACGCTTATCAAACGTGGATAATCTTATTTTACTTTAAAAAGTGCGGAAAACGCTTGTTTGACGCGATGCTGATTTCCGATCTATTTCTTGCGCTTTTGTTTTGTAATTTGTACGCACGCTTGTTTGTTTAACACTGTAACTAATCGATTTTAACAATAAAATGCGCTAATTTCGGTTTACGATTGATTAAGACAAATTTTCTTTGATGACGCACGCTTATTTCGTTTTATAATTTGAATTTTATTCAATTCGAACAAGTTTCGCACGCTTATTAGCTTTAATTAATTTTGAACAAGTTTCAATCAGGATTCTGACGAATAAATTTATTTAATAATTTAATCGCGTTGAACTCCTTCACTCCTACAAACGAGAGATTGTGCGGTTGGAGTGAGAATGAAAGGTAAAGATTGGAAATCCCGGTTGCGGCAATCGAACGGAGCATACACAACAAAATATATTCCGGAAAAAAACCCGATATTTATTTCCGATGTTTTTTCTACAATCGGAAAAGAGTCGACCATTTTCTTGAACGCTTCTTAACAAATATTGATATTGTTCCTCGTTCTTTGTTTAGCAGTGATTGTACGCTTCAAGCAAAGCAATACCACGTTTGGCAACATCGTTTACTACCTTTTTATTTAAAAAAAAAAGCCAACTTCTTCCGGAAACTGTAATGGTGAGGCCACAGAGTTGCGTCTACATCGAGAAAGTCGTATGGCAAATCGAATGCTTTGAAAAGTGACAGTGAATTTTCAGAGAGAAATTCACTCAAATTTTTCCCTGAAAATTCTTCCAACTTTCATTGTCACTTTTCGAAACATTCGATTTGCCGTACGACTTTCACGATGTAGACACAATTCTGTGGTCTCACCATGAGTGTTATCGGGAGAATTTCGGTTTTCATTTTAAATCTATGTTAAGGTTATTTAAATGGTAAATAGAAATTTGCGATGAGCGACGTCTACAAAATTTATGTAAGGGCTCCAATTTAGTCAGTCATCTTTTTTCACCTTACTGCAACAGTAGAAATCCGGGCTTTGATGAAATAACAATCGTCGATCTTTATGAACCGCCCTAGTAAATATATTTAAAATAAAATCGAAGTCGACCACAAACTAGAGGAGAAAGGTTAAATTTCCTTTTAACGCTGAACGTCCGAGAGCCTAAAATTGTACCGTGACAGTATATTTTTCAATTTACAAACAATTTGAACTCGGGAGAAAAAACAAGTCAAAAGTGAGAAAAGACTAAAAAGTGCGCTTCAGTTACAAGGGTACAAAAAGCATACAAATTATATTGCTATCTTTCAACTGCCCGGAGCAATAAACCGAAGGCTACAAAAACTTCCTGTTCCTCGCTAACAAGACAGCCTGCGAGATATACCCGTCAGGAAATGCTATCCTAAAATTTCCTCAACCATGTGCACAACGTTCTTGTAATCGCTGGTTTAAATCTTTTAAATGTTATAACTAAGCACGATTCTGCGATTTGTGGCTGTTCATAGACGTCGTCTTGAGGCCAACAGAGAAGTTGTTGAAAACGAAAAGGCCCATTCGACGACAGGATGTGACGATGTTTCTAGCGAGACGGTCCAGGACATTCGCAATGCGGGATCGAAGTCCATAATGATAAAACATGACGTCTCCTTGAAAGAGGGTAAGTTCTTGGTGAGTGGTTCGATCCACCAAGGAGATGTTGTTTTTCCACAGGAATCAAGAGGAAAGCAGTGTACAGCAATGGCTGCGGCCGCTATTGCTGTTAGTTATCTGGTCAAACCTTGGGAATGGACCACGGAAACTGTCGACACTGTACTGTCCGTGGGTGACGAGATGTTCCGATCAGCTATAGATGCTCGAGGATCTATAGATATGGCGGAACAGTACTCGCAATATTTAACGGCGGAAGAATTGCCCGCCTCTGTTCAAGCTCTTTCGACAGAGTGTAAGATGGTGATGGGCGAGGCGATATTTGGTCATCTTCGACTAGACCACGCAGCAGTTGGTTTCCCAAATTTGCCGGAAGCCCTGAAGAAATTTCTGCCTGAAGAGGTCGATGAGGAATCGTATCCACCCGCAGCCATCCTGACGAGCAATGGAATGTCCATTGCTGTCTTCCTGCGAGACGGCCTTGTCTGGACATTTGACTCGCACTCCCGGGACATGTCTGGCAGAGCTGTACATGACGGCAAATCTTGCCTTGTCGGATTCAGTAGCTTCCAAGATTTTCTCAAAATGGTGATGGAAAATTTACCGCGGAGCTCCCTTTCTGATCCATTTGGAGATCAATACATGCTGACACCGGTGATAATCAGTGCCGGACATGCGATCACCGCTGATAAAGAAGGAGAAATTTTCACGGAGAACATGGCGTGTGATCGAACGGAGATTGATTCGCATCCAACTCTTGGTTCTCCATCTCGCGTAGAGCGACAGCAGAAACCTTGTGAGTATGTGGATTCCGACAATGACGAGGAACTGGTTGTACCAAAAGACGCGAGCACGGATGATGAAATGTCTGGGTTGGAAGAAATCCAACGTATGCGTGAGGAAGAGCAGTCCGTTGATGCACATAATTTGGTACAGTCCAGCACCCCAGTACACGAAAGCCAGAGTCACGATGACAGGGGTGTTTATCGTTTCCACCGGATGTGGACGAAGCTACACGAGATCTTCGACAATCACTCAACGATGTTTGGATGTCGTTTTGAAAATATTGATCACATTGGAACCCGACGTCGTGGACTCGAATGGTTCGAAAGGTTCAAATGTACCATGTGCAATTACGAAGCCGAAATATCAACTGACCCATGTGAAAATGAGGAATTGGACATAAATACTGCAATGGTTCTCGGCTGCGTGGTCAACGGCATTGGACACTTTCAAGCCGAGAGTTTTCTGGCCGCAATGGATATCCCCTGCATGGCTGAATCGACTTACCAACGATATCATGACTCCGTTTTGGAGGGTATGAAGGAAACCGCTTTGCTGGAAATGAAAAAAGCAGGAGATGAAGAGCGTAGACTGGCAATTGCAAGAGGAGACGTTATTGCAGGAATCCCACATATCCGCGTAATAGCTGATGGTAGTTGGATGAAGAGATCGTATCAGTCGGGTAAATTCGATTCACCATCAGGTACTGGTGCCATCGTTGGCGAACAAACGGGCAAAGTCCTGTTTATTGGAATACGTAACAAGTTCTGTTCCGTTTGCGACTTGGCTGCCAGCCTCAATAGAGACCCCCCGGACCATGCGTGCTATAGAAATTGGAATAGCAACCAAAGTTCAGCCAGTATGGAGGCTGATGCGATAGCCGAAGGCTTCCGAGTTAGTGTCGAGCAACATGGGCTGATCTATTCCGTCTTGATAGCCGACGGAGACAGTAGCGTCTTCAATAAAATCTGTGAAACGGCACCGTACAGGGAATTCGATGTCAATGTTAAAAAAATTGAGTGTCGCAATCACATGTACCGAAGTGCCCGAAGAAATCTAACAAAAATCGTTAACACGGGAAAATTAGGCAAGCTGAAAAAGGTTGTGAAGAATAACGTAGAAAATATGATACGGTGTACATTCGCAGCAGTTGAACATCGATTAGAAGAAAATAGCCCCTGGGCCGACAAGATTGTTGCGGTCAGAAAAGATATCATGGGCATACCGAATCATGTGTTCGGCGACCATGAAAAATGCCCTGGCAGGGCTTATTGCCGGGATTCGATACGAATTAATCCAGGACCGAATAATGCTGCAGCTCTGAAAAGAATTGGCAAGTTCAGTGACATTGAAGACTGCCTCCGTCGCTTGGCCGACAACGCCGAGAGCCTGCTGTACAGTGTCAACAATAATGTTGTTGAAATGTTTCACAATATTATTGCGAAATTCATTGGAGGCAAACGGATTCACTGGGGTAAGCGTGGTTCCTACAACGGCCGTGTTTACGGTACAGTCGTTCAATTCAACGGACAGCGCGTAATGACGTCATATTTATTGGCAAATAAAAAGAAACCGTCGAAACTGGTCACCGAATTGGAACAGCGACGAGTTCGTTGGAACGAACTGAGACAACGGCGAATGAGCTCTGAAAACCGAAAGTCGAAGGCGAGGCCATGTAAAACTGTCGGTCCTGACAAAGATTACGGACCTCAAGCAGAAAAGCCGGACTTGGATGAAGCTACGTATAACGCGGAATACTCCAGACACATGGAGAAACTGACAGAGTTCAGGAACAATCGCCAAGCAATCGAAAGGGACACGATACTCCAAAGTGACTGCTCTCTTTGGCAGTCGATGAGAAGAAAACTCATCACTGCATCCAATTTTGGTGCTATCTGCCACTTGAAGGCGCACACGTCGTGCTCCAGCATTGTAAAACGGCTAGTATATCCCAAGGAGTTGGGCCACATTCCAGCCGTCCGATATGGCAAACAAAACGAAGATGTTGCTAAAAATACTTTACAGGAGTATAGTGACATTACTGTCGAGCCATGTGGTTTATTTGTTGATGCTGAAATTCTTGGTCTCGGGGCAACACCTGATGGTCTTGTTGGTGATGACATGATTGTCGAAATTAAATGCCCTTATTCAGCAAGAAATTCTTCAATAACCGAAGCTGTGGCACAAAAAAAGGCAATATTCATCGTGTATTCAGCAGCAGCGAGATGATCGCAATCAATCCTGAACACGAATACCATTATCAGATCCAAGGGCAGCTGCACGTGACACAAAGACAGAGGTGCATCTTTATGATGTGGACACCCATGGAATCGGTGATCGTTATAGTTGAGAAAGACGATGTGTTCTGGAAAACGAAAATGGAACTTCCTCTGATAAAGTTCTATGAGAACTGCATGATACCGGAGATAATTGACCCCCGGTATGCAAGATCAATGCCCATAAGAGATCCACCATATGTGACGGAGGCTATAGCTAAACGTGGAGCTATGCCAAGCAGGCGAGTCACTAATTTACGAGTCACCGAATCACAGATCACTGATTCAGAAGTCACAAATTCGCAACTCGATGAACTTCTGGCGAATGACGACTATTTGGAACTAATGGAAACGCAAGAGGGTAATGAGTAATCACACAAGTTCTCAAGGCCCTTACAGGATGCATGTTTAGCAGTAGACACTTGGTCTACGGTTGATGAGTTGACGAATACTGGACGTCTTTTAGCAAGTATGCTGTTCCTTTTTCGAACGCCTACTTGATGGATATCTGGTCATCTGTCAATTATAAAACATTGATAATCTAAGGCCTTAGAGTAGAAACGTACTGGACGTCTTTTAGCAAGTTTGCTGTTCCGTTCTGGAACGGCTGCTTGATGGATATCTGGTAAGGTACTGATTATTCAATATTGTTACTCAAAGGTTTATTAGTTGACACGCGCCGGAAGTCTTTTAGCAAGTGTGCTGTTCCGTTTTGGAACGACTACTTGATGGATATCTGGTCAAGCGGTAGTCATTTAACTCTGGATGTGTGAAGTCTTCAAGCTCATATGTACTGGACGTCTTTTAGCAAGTAAGCCGTTTCGTTCGAACGGCTACTTGATGGATATCTGGTCATATAAATGTCATTCGGTTTGCAACTGAAAGTTCTGTGAGCCAATACATTCTGGACATCTTTTAGCAAATGTGCTGCTCTGTTTCGAGCACCTACTTGATGGATATCCAGAAATGTAAAGATTTGCGTAGAAACAATAGAGTAGACGTTACAAGATCAACAAGACTTGATACATTGCTAGCTGTATGCAGCTAAACACGCAATAATGAAGCGTCGTCATGTAAGAGAGGACCGCTATGAATTACAGAATACGCGGGGGTGGTGGAGGGCCTCATCTGTAGCTGCATGCGGCTAAACATGCAGGCATGAAACGTCATCATGCAAGAGAGGACCGCTATGAATTACAGAATTCGCGGGGGTGGTGGAGGGCCTCTTCAAACATTAAAAAACTTTTTCAGATGTTGCAGGAGTCGACGGCAGGGGGGAAAAAACTTCAACATGGAAATGAGTAAAGCACTTCCAAATTCAAAGCTAAGTTTGCATTTCGCTGCTAATCAATATGCTAACTGTCTATGAATAAATCGTATCAGCTAATTTGGTTCTTGCCTTTTCATTTAGGATCCACCTTCGAAAGGGCGAATTAAATTTGACGGGTGAGAACCGTTTGTTTCCCATAATCCATTAGATGGGAACCGATCGAACTTCCGGATGGATAAGCTGCGGTGAGTCAAATGTCGTCATATAGAAGAAAACGACACCGTTTTCTAATGATGTTTCCATGATTGCAAGATATTCATATTAAGCATGAGATAAATACAGAATAGACTTGAACGCGTGTCCAAAAGAGAAAAAAAAACAAAAAGATTCAGATGGACAATCGAGCCTGGAGCCCTCTGAGAGTTGTCCCGGTTCTACAACATTCGGCCATGAAGACTTTCGAATGACGATCATGGAAAGGACGATCATGGAAAATAGTACATGCTCATCAGGGCTACGTTGTTTATAGAAGGCTTGCGCGGTAGACAGCTGCGATTGAATTTCATTTCCAGGAAACAACTGCTTTATCGAGCGTAATAAATCACAACACTTGGGTCAAATACCAGAATAGTTCGACTCTGAAATCAATAAATAACTTCGGGACATCCAAATTTGTGGGAAAAAAAAATATCTCCGACAATATAGTCTAGAAACGTACAAACATTCGATTCCTTAACGAATGGGCAACTCGGGGCGCAGCCGGAAAACAGTGCCCCTTTGCGAAATTCGTGGAACTCTGGAAAAATTTGAGATTTTTAGGACTTTGAAATTTTTTGAAAAAAAAATCTTCTGCCACGATAGGCCAAAAACACGTTTCATCCGATTCTATATCGAATGAGCTACTTGTGTCGAAGCCGAAAAAATTTCATTTTTCACCTCACAAAAAAATTTATGTATATGTAATCTAGTAATAAATAAGGTAAAAAAAAATGTAGTCAAGGTGAAAATACGTTACGTGATTCAAGGAACGATTTTGGAATGATGCTTAGTAAAAAAAAAAAAATTTCACCGTTGGAGATTTGAACCCTGGACCCTGCGACCGTGATCCCGACACTCTCGCAGTCAGCTATGTGGGGCTATAGAATAGAAAATAGTACATCATCATCAGGGCTATTTTGTTTATTCATGGTTTACTTGGTAAACAGCTGCTGTAGAACTTTTTTTTTTACAAGTGCAATGAAAATGGCACTTTGGGGTAAATCGTAGGACTTTTAAAACATTGGAGAACCTCGGGACTCAAATTAAAAAAAAAAAAAAAATCTCCTCCCACGATAGGCTAGAAACGCGTTTCATTCGATTCTCTATCGAATGAGCTAATCGTGTCGAGGCCGAAAAAAAAGTGCCCTTTGGAGAAAATCCTGGGACTTTGAAAAAATTCGAGGATTTCTGGACTCTGAAATTTTTCGAATAAAAAAAAAAAAAATCTCCTCCCACGATAGGCTAGAAACGCGTTTCATTCGATTCTCTATCGAATGAGCTAATCGTGTCGAGGCCGAAAAAAAGTGCCCTTTGGAGAAAATCCTGGGACTTTGAAAAATCTGGCATAAGAATCTGGCGTGGCGACGGGATCCGTGCTCACACTCGAAAATAACATGGGAAACAATCAGCTGTGAAAGTCACCCCTGTAATACCGACAAAAGCGTTTAAATTTAGTTCGACCTTTAGCCGTCACAAGCGCTAGTGTCGAATCGAAATCTAGTTCGGCTTTTTGCAGCTAGAGGCGCTAGCCTCGATTTCAAGTTGGTCACGTGACCTCGATGGCTCTTAAAGTTTCTGTGACGTCATAAAACGCCTATTTTACTGTATATAAGAGTACGGCAGCTCTCGTGCTACGCTTTTCTTTTAATACTTGGCGTCGAGCCGCTGCCGCGTCTCTTGATAAATAGACTCTCCTCTGACCACAATCCAATAATCTTCCAGCTGGGTTCTCAGCTCAAATACAGCGAAAAAAAGAGGGTCTCGATTACGAGAATGCAGACTGGGACAAATTTAAATACCTGCTAGACCAAAAGATTATAATCAATAATAAAATTGGGTCGACCACAGAGCTAGATGTGGAAATACAAAAATTCACAAACATATTGCAACATAGCATAAGAGAAAGCATTCCCGTAAGAGATATCAACCTGTTGGAAGATCGGTTGCCAGCTGGCATTATTGAGATGATTAAATACAAAAACAAAATTCGGAGACTCTGGCAAACAACTAGAATGCCCTCCTATAAGAAACAACTCAAAAGAAAACAAAATGATATAAGACTAGAAATACACAAACACAAAAATAAAAATGGCAGCAAAAACTATCGAAATTAAACATACATGACAAATCACTATGGAGAATGACAAAAATATTCAAAAAAGAGTACACTCCGATACCTGCATTAACAAAAAATAATATAGAAGCCACAACCAACATCGAAAAAGCGAACATGCTGGCAACCCAATTGGAACAGGTCCATGCTGTAGATATCGTGAACAACTCAGAAAACCAAAAAGAAACTGTAGAGACAGTAGAGCAGTATCTCGCCACGTCTTCGACCACCAACAGCTGGAAAGACTATATTAGCTCGCCTCACGAATTACGAAATATTATTAAAAACCTCCCTTCAAAAAAGCCCCAGGATTCGATAACATACAAAACGTCAATTTCAAGAAATTAACTCGGAAGGCCTTAGCTCAGCTCACTTACATAATAAACACATCCATTAGACTCAGTTACTTTAGTAAACATTGGAAAACCGCTAACGTAATACCGATTTACAAAACTGGAAAAAACAAAGAAGATCCAAGCAGCTATCGACCAATTAGCCTGTTATCGAACATGAGCAAGATCCTTGAAAAAATCGTTCATCTACGGCTCACCTTTTTCGAAAATAAAAACAACATTATCATTGACAACCAATTTGGCTTCCGAGAAAAGCACAACACAGTACAGCAACTAGTAAGAATAGTTAACGATATTTCTATAAACTTTAACCTAAACAAGGTCACAGTAATGCTGCTGCTCGATATCAAAAAAGCATTTGGTAGAGTATGGATAGACGGTCTAATATACAAAATGATACACTATAAATACCCGAGCACTTTTATTAAGTTTATATCGTCGTATCTGAGAGACAGGCATCTCAAAGTAACGGTCAATGGCGAAACCTCGATGAAGCGAAAAATAAGAGCAGGCGTACCACAAGGCTCCGTTTTAGGCCCTAAGCTATTCAATATCTAACTCAACGATATACCTATCTTTCCCAAAACCAAAACAGCGTTGTTCGCGGACGACACTGCACTGTATGCGCATTCCCATAGTGCGAATATCGCGTCAAAACAAATACAAATACACATGAGAATGCTAAAAAAATTTTACGACCAATGAAAAATATCATTAAATGCAGCCAAAACGGAAGTGATAACTTTCTGTAAAAAATGTAATGCGAACAAACGTATAATTGAACCAATACAGGTGAAAGGCTTCAAAGCAACACCGAAAACATGTGTTAAATACCTTGGCGTTCATCTCGACAATAAATTAACGTATAGGACGCACATCGTCAAAGCCTTGCAAAACGTATACTCTGTTCAAAGAAAATTGTACCCACTTCTATCAAAAAAATCTAGCGTCTCATAAAAAAATAAGCAAACGATCTACAAAACTATACTTCGACCAACTTTCATATACGCTTCGCCAGTATGGTGCAACGCAGCGCCGATAAACTTAAAGAAACTCCAAGTTCTACAAAACAAGTATCTAAGATTAATATTATCGGAAAGCATATACGCAAGAATCAAAGACATGCACGATCAAACGAATATAATGATGGTTAGCGAATATATCAAACAAACAGCGGAGCACTTTTATTCAGAGAGCCTCAACTCAAATCCATTAACAGAAAATATCAATAAAACAAAAATATACAATCTCCCGTTTACGCTGAAACACAAACTCCCATATGGAAATCTCAACATTTTCCAAGAATGAGACACATTGCCTGAAAGAAAACAAACTAGAAGACACGCACAAAGAAATTGAAAAATAGAATCAAGAGACGCGGCAGCGGCTCGACGCCAAGTATTAAAAGAAAAGCGTAGCGCGAGAGCTGCCGTACTCTTATATACAGTAAAATAGGCGTTTTATGACGTCACAGAAACTTTAAATCGTTCTCACAGGAGAACGGGTTGAGGGAAAAATCTCATATTAGATTTGAATTTTCTATGATTTTTTATCTTTCGAATGGTCCTTGGTAGAACAAAATCCATTGAGCCAATCCAGAGAAATCTAAAACATTGAAGATTTTGGACGCGAGGTTTGGGATCCTTTCTGTTTCTTGGAGTCAGAAAGGCGTAAGTTGTCTGCGCAGGCGCTTGGACATACGCCCTTTGCGAGACTGGTGGACATTTTCGGCCTGTGACGTCACCCGCTCCGCTGAACGTGGTATCCCCACTCTTCGCGCGCCACTGAGCGACAGAGACGGGCTATATCGGGCCTCTCTCTCCCTCTACCGCTGTCGCGCCTATAGCGCTGTCCCTCTCCCTCTGACAATTTTGAAAAATTCATATCTTGGGTAAAATTCAACGAAAAGCGTCCAACTTGGGCTTATTCTTTTCGTTATTTAATGCAGAATCGGGCCTCTCTTTCCGTATGGTTTTCGTTGTTTAGCTACCATGGTTTTCGTTGTCTAGCTACCATGCCGCTGAACGCGGTATCCCCACTCTTCGCGCGCCACTGAGCGAGTGAGACAGATATATCGGGCCTCTCTTTCCGTATGGTTCTCGTTGTCTAGCTACCATGGTTTTTGTTGTCAAGGTACATGGCTCCATGGTTTTTGTTCTCTAGGTATATTTCTCCAGGGTTTTCGATGTGTAGGTATATTTCTCCATGGTTTTCGTTGCCTCTGTATATTTCTCCATGGTTTTCGGTGTCTAGGTCCACGGCTCCATGGTTTTTCATGTCTCTGTATATTTCTCCATGGTTCGGTGTCTAGGTCCACGGCTCCGTGGTTTTAGGTGTCTAGGTCCACGGCTCCATGGTTTTTGATGTCTAGGTATATTTCTCCATGGGTTTCGATGCCTAGGTATATTTCTTCATGGTTTTCGATGTCTAAGTACACGGCCCCATGGTTTTTGTTGTCTAGGTATATTTCTCCATGGTTTTCGTCGTCTCTGTATATTTCTCCATGGTTTTCGGTGTCTAGGTCTACGGCTCCATGGTTTTTAATTCCTAGGTATATTTCATCATGGTTTTCGATGTCTAGGTCGACGGCTCCATGGTTTTCGGTGTCTAGGTCCACGGCTCCATGGTTTATGATGTCTAGGTATATTTCTTCATGGTTTTTGATGTCTGGGTATTTTTCTCCATGGTTTTCGATGTGCAGTTCGACGGCTCCATGGTTTTTGATTCCTAGGTATATTTTGATGTCCAGGTATATTTCCCCATGGTTTTCGATGCCTAGGTCCACGGCTCCATGATTTTTGATGGCTAGGTCCACGGCTCCATGGTCTTTGATGCCTAGGTCCACGGCTCCATGATTTTTTATGTCTAGGTATATTTCTCCATGGTTTTCGGTGTCTAGGTCCACGGCTCGATGGTTTTCAATGTCTAGGTATATTTCTTCATGTTTTTCGACGCCCAGGTTTATTTCTTCATGGTTTTCGATGTCTAGGTCGGAGGCTCCATGGTGTTTGATGTCCAGGTACACGGCTCCATGGTTTTTGTTGTCTAGGTATATTTGTATAAAAATTTCTCCATCATTAAAGTTTTGATAAATATTGCCCTTTTCGAAAAGAAGAGAAATCCGTGGAAAAATACTCAAGAAAAGTAAAAAAGGAACGCCAACTATTAAAAAATCGCAACTTCAGTTGAAAAAAACGACCTAATTTTTTCTTGATATTACTTTGCAATGTAACACTTTTGATTTACTAAATTTATGTATTTTATTTTTCCTTCGCTGCTAACCATCTTTTGACCTTGATAAAAATCTTATCAAAAAGTGTCAAACTCAATTGAGACAAAAAAAATGAAATCATTGTGCCCTAGCCAAGAGCTTATAAATGAATGACTAAATTTCATAGACGAACGTACGCTCTTAACACATTCGGTTCAAGGCTTTCTCCATTTTGGAGGATTCCAGCATGATTATCCTGAATATTATGATGACTTCATGCTAGCTAAAGATCATGAATGTACATACAATACAATTCCACGGGAAACGAAACATAACAAAGGGCACGTTTGTGTACAAGGGCACGCGAACACGTACACGTACTTCCCGTACGAATTCACTGCAAAGATTACACAAAAACTTGGCGTGCATGGTTTTCAACAATAATTTCGGCGAAGGAATTCCTCATCCATGTTTACACGACTAACATGGATGAGGAATTCCCCACCACCCTCTCAGTGGCGTCCCCAGTACGAACTGGGGACAGAGACAACATGGCAAATTTTCCCTCATCTCCGCCTCGCGCGCCGCGCGCGCTTGGTTACGATTTGTCCTGAAAACAGCGCGTTCGGCGTTGACTATCCTCCCTTGGTGCATAGGATACTTTGCAGCAGGGTGTTCAACGGGCGATATTTCATTGGGGGAGAGTTTGCGAAATTCAACTAGAAAATACCGTCGTTTTTCTAGTATAGTTTGTCTTTAAGGGGGGAGCCTCCTTTAGAGGCTTCACAAAATCGATTTTTTCAAGGATTTTTTTGGAAGAAAAGAAATATCCGATTGAAACGAAACTTTCGGTTTTATTGTTATATATTTCATCAGTCTTCTCAAATTTTTCCATTAAGTCATATGTCATTTTATGCCCGGTCCAAGCATTTCGCCGGGGCGTCTCGAGGGTGCATTTGTCGTGCGGCGGGAAAGGTGCAGGTCGCAATTCCATCTGAAACAAAGAACCCGAATTTTTTTTTTTCAATAGTATAGCTCCTAGTTAAACCAATAAAGTTCAACAAAAAGTGCAAAATCCACCAATTTTTCGTGAATTAAAATCAAAAATGCATTTCTTGTGAAAAAAAAATTCACTTTAGATTGTTTAAAAAGTGGGTTAATTTTCACTTTCTTGAGGTTTTTTAGGTTCGAATAGAAGAGAATTTAAACCCGAATAGAATGCATTTCGTTCCGTTTCGATGGGACGTTTAGTTTTTCCCGATCTTTCCCGCCAATTAGGAAAAATTGTAAAAATGAAAAACCGAGAAATCGTGCGTCAGTTTTCATATATAAGGAATCGTATTTTCTGCATTTTACCGCATTAATATGCTAATCAGCGATTCCTGGTGCCTAGAGTTGCCCTATAGACTCTTCAAAGAACTATACAATAGATCACAAAACGTACAACAGATAAAAGATCGTCTGAAATTTTAGGGACACATTCTTGGATAGTTTGGAAAGACATTTGTGCAAAATAAAATGGATTTTTTGAAGCGCCTGAAGCCTGCTCCCCCCCCCCCTCCTTAATGCAAACTGACAAATGCTATGTAAAAATGAAAATTCTTCTTTCATAGACGATGTTCAGGATTCCGCCTCTCCAAATTCTCGGGGCGAGCTGCCTTATCAGCCCGCTCCGGGGCAGCACCTCGCGGACGCTCTCGTTTCGCCTCGGTGCGCAGGATCTGTTGATCCTCGTGCCTATCAGCGTGCGAGAGCGCCCAAAATTCCTTCTATTCGTCATCGAACGTGATCAGCGGCACATCGTCGCTGGTCTCGTTATCTATTCTTCGCGTGTGGCCATGCTCGGTAGCACGCTGCTGCCGAGCATGGCAGCCATTTCGTGTAACTTCACCCGCATAATGTCCGCGTGACATTAATGCATCGCGAACGTGTGCCTTCTGCACTCGTTAATCCCGCTCGATTGGCGCATTAGGCGCAATCGACCCGCGTTTGTCTACATCGCATTTTCCGTAATATTTAAGCTCACTGCGTGGCCGGGCCGAGCCACGTGTGTCACCAAAGTTCCACACAGGCCCCGCACCCACGTCGTGATTGAGCCTCGAGATCGTTAGAGTCAGTGCGCGAGATCCGACGATTGCTACACCGCAATCTTAACATTAAGTACCGCAATCATTTGTCCAACCGCGTCTTTCACCCGCTATCAAGGGTGCAATCTGTATATAAAAACTCTGTAAATATCATTGTTCGCAATAAACTCGACAAGCGGATCCCCGCGCTAACAATCGCGTCTTAAAACAACCTTTCTTTCTAACGTCGGCACGATCCCCAACATCCCGGCAATTTGTATGCACTCAATTCCCGAACAGACGAAAATGAGATGATTATTAATCTTGTTGGTACATTCGATTGTCTTTTGTCTTCCCGAAATCATTTTCGAAAACCATGCACGCCAAGTTTTTGTGTAATCTTTGCAGTGAATTCGTCCGGGAAGTATGTGTACGTGTTCGCGTGGCCTTGTACGCAAACGTGCCCTTTTTTATGTTTCGTTTCCCGTGGAATTGTATTGTACGTACATTCATGATCTTTAGCTAGCATGAAGTCATCATAATATTCAGGATAATCATGCTGGAATCCTCCAAAATGGAGAAAGCCTTGAACCGAATGTGTTAAGAGCGTACGTTCGTCTATGAAATTTAGTCATTCATTTATAAGCTCTTGGCTAGGGCACAATGATTTCATTTTTTTTGTCTCAATTGAGTTTGACACTTTTTGATAAGATTTTTATCAAGGTCAAAAGATGGTTAGCAGTGAAGGAAAAATAAAATACATAAATTTAGTAAATCAAAAGTGTTACATTGCAAAGTAATATCAAGAAAAAATTAGGGTTCCGGAAACTGACCCGGATTTTGCCGCTGTTTTTATGATCGAGGGCGGGATGGAATCATGCAAGAGAATTTTGTGTTTGAGAAAATTAGAGACTGACACGAGGCGTTTAGAGAGTACACTTTTAATAATTCATTGCCTATTTACAAAGGGCAAACGTCCATTAACGAGCGATCACTCGCATAAAAATGCGTAACACCAACACGTGTCCATCGCGTGGTAAGAGAAAACCGGAGATCACCACGAGTTTACATGAATAAATGTCCCGGAGAATACACTTGATAAAAATACTAAAGGAGCAGTCGCTTCGCCGTGATAATGCGGACACTTTAACACACCGAAAAGGAGTTGAACCGAACAAGGCTGAGCGGTCCTTGTCGGAGATGGCCGCGATGCCTCGTGTCGCGAGGTCCTAGAGAGCGAGAGCTCACACGTCTTCTCGGTTACGAGTCCGAAGAAGAAGAGAGTAATTAATATGGACGCTGGTCAAGTTGTCACGATATCCCTTGTGGCAGCGCCACCCGACAACTTGACAGCCGCTTGTTATCCATATTCGCGACTATACTGCCGCGCTGGGAGCGCGAGTCGCGGCGCGGGAATTTGACCATGCTCATTCCTGAACAGCGTTCCTTTTTTACTTTTCTGGAGTATTTTTCCACGGATTTCCCTTCTTTTTGAAAAGGGCAATATTTATCAGAACTTTAATGATGGAGAAATTTTTATACAAAGTAATATATAGTAGGGTGGTTCAAAAAAATCGACTATTTTTATTTTTTCAAAGCCCGGGTTTCTATTGTTGCAGTAAGGTGAAAAAAGATGCCTGACAAAATTTGAGCCCTTAAAAAAATTTTTAGGGGTCGCTCATCGCAATTTTCTATTTCCCATTTAAATAACACGGGGGAGACTTTACTAGCTTCTTTTGAATTTTATTCCTCCGTAACGGGTGAGGGTCCAACAACGCTCAAGGCGGTTTCTTGTAGGGATTTGAACGCTCTATAAAAAACGTATCCTGACATTTTACGATCAACTTACTCCTACGGAAGTTATTCGACGTCAAAATTGGCTTTGAAGGAAATTTCGACTTTTTTTCACTTTTCCGGCCAAACTATCGATCTCGTCACAAAAATCTGTAGAAATTTCTTCGGAAATCACTTGGTTTAGTATCATATCATCTTCCTGGATTAAAAAAAATTGAATAATTTAGAATACTAGTACTATACGGGTTATTCTTAGAGGAAAACTGCGATTTCCGTCGATTAATTCGTTATATTAACAAAAAATGATAATAAAACGGTTATATATACATATATATATATATATACACACTATACATATACACAACAAAATATATTCAGTAAGGAAAACCCGATATTTATTTCAGATTTCAAAAATTTTCAAAAAGAAAAATCTGAAATAAATATCGGGTTTTCCTTACTGAATATATTTTGTTGTGTATATGTATAGTGTGTGTATATATATATATATATATATATATAACCGTTTTATTATATATAACCGTTTTATATATATAACCATTTTATTATCATTTTTTGTTAATATAACGAATTAATCGACGGAAATCGCAGTTTTCCTCTAAGAATAACCCGTATAGTATTAGAATTCTAAATTATTCAATTTTTTTATAATCCAGGAAGATAATATGATACTATATCACATGTTTTTCGAAAAATTTTCCACAGATTTTTGTGACGAGGTCGATAGTTTTGCCGGAAAAGTGAAAAGAAGTCGAAATTTCCTTCAAAGCCAATTTTGACGTCGAATAACTTCCGTTGGAGTAAGTTGATCGTAAAATGACAAGACACGTTTTTTATAGAGCGTTCAAATCCCTACAAGAAACTGCCTTGAGCGTTGTTGGACCCTCACCCGTTACCGAGGAATAAAATTGAAAAGCAGCTAGTAACGTCTTCCCTGTGTTATTTAAATGGGAAATAGAAAATTGCGATGAGCGACCCCTAAAAAATTTTTTTAAGGGCTCAAATTTTGTCAGGCATCTTTTTTCACCTTACTGCAACAATGGAAACCCGGGCTTTGAAAAAATAAAAATAGTCGATTTTTTTGAACCACCCTAATATATATATATACAAAAACATACGATCGGCAGGCTATAACGGCATTATCCTTGACGGAAAACTATTGATATTTACATGACACGTGCTATTAGGATTTTCCCGGTGTAAGTACGTGCGAAGAAAGGTTTTTTCAAGCAATTTATCCATCTGCTTGACGCTCGTCGTCCATTTATTCAAGAAATCTCAGTTTGACTAAAAAATGAATTCAACCTTTTTTGAAGGGAATTTAATGCTCTCCAACTTTTGTGATAACTATTTTTTCAATAAATATCATAATTGAAGAGTTATTTAGCAAAAACCATAAAAGTGCACTTTTTTTCAAGATGGCGGTGATTCCGGAGCTTCAATTGTTCAGGACTTTTAACCCGTTCATTAATAAGCCAGAATGAACATTGTAACCAAATTTCAAAACTTTCGTATTTATTATTTTTATTTCGTGAAATTTGGCCTTCGTTGCCTGGGCTATTCGCCGAAGCGTCTCGAGGGTGCATTTGTCGTGCGGCGGGAAAGGTGCAGGTCGCAATTTCCATCTGAAACAAAGAACCCGAATTTTTTTTTTTCAATAGTATAGCTCCTAGTTAAACCAATAAAATTCAACAAAAAGTAAAATTCAACAATTTTTTGCGAATTAAAATAAAAATGCATTAGTAGTAGGTGGCACACTATGGCGACCCCCACTCCTATCCCCACTCCTTTCCCCCACCAGTCGGCCGTCGTGAGAGCGGTCGGCGTCGTGGGCGAGAGGGCAGCGGGTGTGCGGAGGGGGGATGGGTGAGTGTGTCGTCATAGTGTGCCACTGTCTAGTTTTAGTTTATAGGGTGTCTCGAAAATTGTGTAATGGGGTGTCCCCAAAACGCAATTTCGGTGTGTCATCGTATTGTGCCGTCTTCTTTTTTTCTTTTTCAATACGGCACCGCCTGGCTCGTGAGGCGATGTGGTCGGCTCGGCGGTTGACGCTTGAATGAGCTAGCACCGAGTGGACGGCGGACGAACTAATCACCGGCCCGCGGTGATCTCGCGAGTAAAAGTGGGGGTAGCGAGCCCGCTAGCGAGCGCGTCTCGGGACTCTGGTACGTAAGTGGGGGAAAAAGATGATGCAATAAGTGGCGTACGTGCCGTTTGGCGAGCGTAGTGCGCAGACTCAAGCCATGCCTAGCCAATAAGATCCGAGCGTGAGTGAGTGGGGGAAGCGCGTAGCCAGTGATCTCTAGCAGCGTTCCCACCGCGATAAAAAGAAGCCAACAATATTTGAAGTTATTTTTAGAATTCCGCGAAATCCGAGAACAAAGGATTTCGACTGTGTAAAAGCCGGTGCCGTCCAGCACTCGGCGCTCATTCTCTCTCGAGATTCCGAGACCTCAGCGTACTGTCTGAGTATTAGGCAACGAGTTTCTCCACTTCAAAATTCTAACCTCAAATTTTCCTGTGCATTCGACGACGGAGTAGTTCGGTTACGTTCGACTCCCGCAACCGGTGAACATCCTAAACTACAAAGCATTTGCCGCGGAGTAGTTCGGCTCCGTTTGACTCCCGCAACCGTGTTTTGTTTCCTAAACCTTCAAATTTATCATAACCTAAAAGGAAGTAGAGAAACTCATCGCATGTTTGAAATAAAAAATCATAAATTCAATAAATAATCGTAGAAGTCACTTGGACTTTTATATTGTCAAAATCCAACGTTAATTTTGGCCAAATTAAACAAAATTTATTAAAATTGTATCGAGTCAATAGAAATCGTTCATTTTCATGTTAAATCAAATAAATTGGACAAATTAAATATAAAAACGTTAAAATTTCTATTTTCACCATTATTTTCAGAAAATAACCCAATCGATCACAAAATTTGTTTGCTCAAAGATCAGATCGATCTTATTTCTGTTTTTGTAAAGAAAATCATTCTGAATCTGACCAAATTGAAAAAACAACTCATTATTTGACTTTTTCTATTAAAAATTCTTGTTTTTCTTCATTGCCTGTTCCTTTTTCACGAAGCTCGAACCGACGCGTAACGCGAGGCGTCTTTGAGCCTATTTCGTACCGTTACAATATAGATATGTATTTTTTCTTTTTTAATGTATAGATAAATTAAGACAAAAAAAAATGAAATCATTGTGCCGTAGCCAAGAGCTCATAAATAAATGACTAAATTT
The DNA here is from genome assembly GCA_037043255.1 of Diadegma fenestrale. Classification (NCBI taxonomy): domain Eukaryota; kingdom Metazoa; phylum Arthropoda; class Insecta; order Hymenoptera; family Ichneumonidae; genus Diadegma; species Diadegma fenestrale. Next base: position 3,302,532 of record CM073314.1, read on the forward strand.
CATAGACGAACGTACGCCCTTAACACATTCGGTTCAAGGGTTTCTCCATTTTGGAGGATTCCAGCATGATGATCCAGAATATTATGATGACTTCATGCTAGCTAAAGATCATGAATGTACGTTAGGGTGCTTTTTTTTTTGGCGACATTTTTTTTTTTCACTCCCATCTCGCATTTTTGTGGGGAATACTTTAAAGAAAATTCCCTGAAAATTTGAGCCCTTAATATTAATTTTAAGTACTCGCCCAAGGCGTCCAATGATTTCCCCTTTAAAATACACGTAAAGTTGGATTTTTCTTCTTAAAAGTTCTACAGATCAGAGGCATTTAAAGGTACGATCTTGGTCGACGAACCGATTTATTCATAATTGAATGCTCTACAAAAGTGTCCATTGTGACGTGATTGTAACTCGAACTGGCGAGGTCGTACGGGTCACTAAACCCAATTTTTTCATGAAATTCTCGTTTTTTTACCTCTATCTCGTAAATGACAAGAGCTACAGAAAAAATGGGAATGACAAACTTGGAGGAAATTCAATTTTCTACAAAAAAGTATTGAAGCACCAAATCGCTAACATCGATGTTTCTTGAGATATTGGGCTTTTAAGTTGAGGTAGTATGGAATTTTCATGGATTATTGAGCTAAACTGTATAAGTTGTTAATTTATTATTCTTTATTGTCATTTAAATCATCAAATATTTATTCGTTAAGTTGCAAATGATTGGAAAGTTGAATAATCGATCGTTTTGAAACTGAAATTCGAGAAAAAAACACATTTTCAAAGTGCTTAAAATTATTTTTTTCACTTTTCACGAATTTTTCAATTGATTTTCTCCCGATTCTTCTAATTTACTTACCAGTAATTGAATACCTATGAATTTCTAGTTGAAAATATGTTGTAAATTTACAAAATTTTCAACTAGAAATTTACAAATTTTACAAAATTTTTGTAAATTTACAACATATTTGTAACTAGAAATGTATAGGTATTCAATTACTGGTAAGTAAATTAGAATAATCAGGGGAAAATCAATCGAAAAATTCGTGAAAAGTAAAAAAAACAATTTTGGGCACTTTGAAAATGTGTTTTTTTCTCGAATTCCAGTTTCAAAACGTTCAGTTATTCAACTTTTCAATCATTTGAAACTTGACAAATAAATATTTGATGATTTGAATGACAATAAAGAATCACAAATTAACAACTTATACAATTTAGCTCAATAATCCACGAAAATTCCATACTACCTCAACTTAAAAGGCCAATATCTCAAGAAATAACAATGTTAGCGATTTAGTGCTTGCATACTTTTTTGTAGGAAATTGAATTTCCTTCAAGTTTGTCATTCCTATTTTTCCTGTAACTCTTGTCATTTACGAGATAGAGATAAAAAAACGAGAATTTCATGAAAAAATTGGGTTTAGTGACCCGTACGACCTCGCCAGTTCGAGTTACAATTACGTCACAATGGACACTTTTGTAGAGCATTCAATTATGAATAAATTGGTTCGTCGACCAAGATCGTACCTTTAAATGCCTCTGATCTGTAGAACTTTTAAGAAGAAAAATCGAACTTTACGTGTATTTTAAAGGGGAAATCATTGGACGCCTTGGGCGAGTACTTAAAATTAATATTAAGGGCTCAAATTTTCAGGGAATTTTCTTTAAGGTATTCCCTAAAAAAATGCGAGATGGGAGTGAAAAAAAAAAAAATGTCGCCAAAAAAAAAAGCACCCTAATGTACGTACAATACAATTCCACGGGAAACGAAACATAAAACAGGACACGTTTGCGTACAAGGGCACGCGAACACGTACACGTACTTTCCGGACGAATTCACTGCAAAGATTATACAAAAACTTGGCGTGCATGGTTTTCGAAAATAATTTCGGGAAGACAAAAGATAATCGAATGTACCAACAAGATTAATAATCATCTCATTTTCGTCTATGAAAGAAGAATTTTCATTATTACATAGCATTTGTCAGTTTGCATTAAGGGGGGGGGGGGAGCAGGCTTTAGGCGCTTTAAAAAATCCATTTTTTATTGCACGAATGTCTTCCCAAACTATCCAAGAATGTGTCCCTAAAATTTCAGACGCAAATTCGAAATATTTTCGGAGTTACAGAAGAAATAGTGAGCAAGCGTCGAGCAGGTATACGAGCGAGATCGCTCGGAGCACGCGCGCTCCACCCCTTGATCTATTGTACGTTTTGTGATCTACGTACGTATAGTTCTTTGAAGAGTCCATAGGGCAACTCTATGGACCAGGAATCGCTGATTAACATATTAATGCGGTAAGTTGCAGAAAATACGATTCTTTATATACGAAAACTGACGCACGATTTCTCGGTTTTTCATTTTTACGATTTTTCCTAATTGGAGGGAAAGATCGGGAAAAAACTAAACGTCCCATCGAAACGAAACGAAATGCATTCTATTCGGGATTTAATTCTCTTCTAGTCGAACCTAAAAAACCTTAAGAAAGTTAAGATTAACCCACTTTTTGAACAATCTAAAGTGAATTTTTTTTTCACAAGAAATGCATTTTTATTTTAATTCGCGAAAAATTGTTGAATTTTTCACTTTTTGTTGAATTTTATTGGTTTAACTAGGAGCTATACTATTGAAAAAAAAAAAAAATTCGGGTTCTTTGTTTCAGATGGAAATTGCGACCTGTACCTTTCCCCCCGCACGACGAATGCACCCTCGAGACGCCTCGGCGAAATGCATGTACCGGGCATAAAATGACTGTTGGTAATACGAAGCAGCTGGCTCAACATACCGAATATTCTTCTATGGAAATGGTATCACGTGATTTAGGGAGAGATCGAGCTACCGTTATTTCGGAGCAATCAGTATTGCGATAGCCGTTGCGGCGTGTACTAAATAAAATTATCATTGTGCTTCCATAATCTCCTGTGAGCTTATTTACCCTCTAACAGGTTATGGGCCCAGGATGCAAATCGCAGGAAAAAAGTGTTAGTGAAAAACTCAGTGAAGACGGGCCACGAATACAAGCGAATAAAGAACGGCGAGAAAATCGTCGTTAGATTCGAAGGGGAAGATGGCCAACGTCATGCGTATTGAGCCGCTCAACGCGGAAAATTACGACACATGGAAGTTACAAATGGAGGCAATACTGGTGAAAAACGACACATGGGCATTTGTCAACGGGGTAAAACCGGAACCGACAAGTGGAGTAGACCAAATAAATGAGTGGAAAAACAAAGACGGAAAAGCAAAAGCCGATATAGTTTTGTCGATGAGTCCGTCTGAGCTGAACATTATTCGAGGCTTATCTACTTCAAGAGAAGTTTGGTTGAAAATCAAATCGACATATGAGTCGAAAGGACCAGCGCGGAAAGCAACGCTGTTGAAAAAGATCACGCTGTCACGAATGAAAGAGAGCGACAACTTGAGAGTTCATCTCGCTGAATTCTTCGACGCAGTGGCGAAGCTGAAAGAAATTGATTTAATCATCAACGACGACCTTTTGGCCATATTACTCTTATACAGTTTGCCAGAGTCGTTTGAAAATTTTCGTTGCGCCATGGAAACACGAGACGAATTACCAAAGCCAGAGTTGTTGCGTGTAAAGATAGTCGAAGAACATGAGTCGCGAAAAGTGAGTGAGAGTGGTGGAGAACACAGCGCGATGTATGTGAAAAAATTTCAACCAAGACAAATGAAAAACGAAAACCGGAGGGGTCACTCAAGTGCGGGACGCGGAAATATTGTTTGTTTTCGCTGTAATAGAGTCGGTCATATCGCGCAGAAGTGTCGTTCAAGGTATCCGAGTAGAGACGGTAATCCGAGTGCGCGACAAGCAGAAGATAATGACAATAATTCGGTGAGCTCGGTACAAGTACGCGAAGAAATCTCTATGTTGAACACGCTAGAAACAGTGATGTTCAATAAAGAGACAGGTGATAACGAGATCGAGTGATGCTTAGACAGTGGTTGTACGGCACATATATGTACCGAAAAGGCGAAATTTGAAAACATTGAGACGATAAACAAAACCTTGAACTTAGCGAACAGTGAGTCGACTAAGATATCTGGTGCGGGGAACGTAAGAGTGGTCGTGAATAACGGTGAAAACGAAATAGACGTTAATTTCGAAAAGGTATATTACGTGTCCGATCTACGCACGAATTTACTGTCCGTCGCACAAATTACTGATCGCGGTTATGAAGTGCTCTTTCGAGATAGCTGTGCGTTGGTCACAGATAGAGAGGGTACGATAATTTTTCGCGCGGATAGAGTAGGAAATCTATATTATTTGAAACAGCGCGATGGAAAGACACACGAAGTAAACACGGTGGTGTCTAAGAGTGAGATAGACGAATGGCACAACAAACTTGGACATTTAAACGAGAGAGACTTGAAGGCCATGGCATCGACTGGTGTTGTGCACGGTTTAAAGTTTAAAAGCGATCAGATGTTGACGAAGTGCGAAATATGTATTCTCGAAAAACAAACGCGGGCACCGTTTCCAAAGAGCGAAGGCGACCGAACGAGAGATTTATTAGAGATAATACACTCAGACGTATGTGGTCCGATGAGAAGCGCGTCGCATTCCGGAGCAAAATATTTTGTTACATTCATTGATGATAATTCGCGTTGGTGTGAAGTATTTTTCTTGAAGAATAAGAGCGACGTTCTCAGTGCATTTAAAAAGTATAAGGCCGCAGCCGAGTTACTAACGGGAAAGAAAATAAAGAAACTCCAATCGGATAATGGAAAAGAATATTGTAATCGAGAATTCGATCAATTTTTGGAAGAAAACGGTATCGCGAGGAGACTAACAACGCCACATACGCCACAGCAAAACGGGGTAGCGGAGAGGAAGAATCGCACGCTGATCGAGATGGCCCGGTGCATGTTGCGTCAAGCAAACGTCTCTCCAACATTTTGGGCAGAGGCTGTGAATACGGCATGTTATGTGAGAAACAGATGTGCAACAAAAACTCTGAAGGGTCAAACACCTCACAAGGTATGGAAGGGGAATACTCCTACGGTTGGATATTTTCAAGTTTTCGGGTCAAAAGCTTTTGTGCTTAACAATGAACCGGGAAAAGGAAAATTTGAGTCCAGATCGAAAGCGGGGATTTTCGTAGGGTATTCTACTGAATCGAAAGCGTATCGTGTGTGGTTACCGGAATCACGTAAAATCGTTGTGAGTCGCGATGTAAAGTTCGTGTGTGAAATGGGAGTCAGTCGCGAGTATCAAGAGTTTTGGGAGCCAGAAACAACAGATACGATTGACGCGACGGGATCGAATATTATCAAACGACGACATCAAACGGAGATTCCACAAAGAATATCGGAGCGAGTGCTTAAGCGAAGAGCATCGGAGGGAGATTCTCCAGTATCAGCTCGTCTTCGACATGCAAAACGTGGAAGGGGACGGCCAACCTTGGTACGTTCTGGGTCAGTCGGAAGACCGAGAAAAATATACCAACCGGCGGCAGCTGATGATGAATGCGAAGACACCGAGGACGAGGTTTCGGCCGGAGAGAGTTGTGAGGACGCGGAGGTATTCGCAGAGTGCAACTTAACGGTGACCCACGTTCCAGTCACTTGGCAAGAAGCGAGTCAAACAGAGGACGTAAAGGTTTGGGAAAAGGCTCTCGAGGATGAATACTTAGCGCAGATGCGTAACGCTACTTGGGAGATCGTACCAAGACCGCAAAATCGAAAAGTCATCGGGAGTAGATTCGTATTCGCTACCAAGGACAACGGGGTAAGCACGAAAAAGAAAGTGCGTCTCGTAGCAAAAGGTTGTTCACAGCGTCCAGGGGAGGATTTTCAAGAAACGTACTCTCCAGTTGCTAGGTCAACATCGATAAGATTGTTAACAGCGTTGGCTGCAGAATTGGGCCTGCAAATTTATCAAATGGACGTGGTAACGGCATATCTCAACGGAGAATTAAAAGAAAACGTATATATGGAGGTACCGGAGCAGTTACGAGAAATGTTATCAAAGATTGCAGAAAAACAACAGGTCGGTTCGAGTGCGGAGTTAATTCGGAGCGAGGACGTAAAAAGAACGTCAACGCGATGGCTCACAGCGCTGAATAAAAACCAAGATAGCGTGTGTTTACTAGGGTGGTTCAAAAAAATCGACTATTTTTATTTTTTCAAAGCGCGGGTTTCTATTGTTGCAGTAAGGTGAAAAAAGATGCCTGACAAAATTTGAGCCCTTAAAAAAATTTTTTAGGGGTCGCTCATCGCAATTTTCTATTTCCCATTTAAATAACACAGGGGAGACTTTACTAGCTTCTTTTGAATTTTTTTCCTCGGTAACGGGTGAGGGTCCAACAACGCTCAAGGCGGTTTCTTGTAGGGATTTGAACGCTCTATAAAAAACGTGTTTTGACATTTTACGATCAACTTACTCCTACGGAAGTTATTCGACGTCAAAATTGGCTTTGAAGGAAATTTCGACTTTTTTTCACTTTTCCGGCAAAACTATCGATCTCGTCACAAAAATCTTTGGAAATTTCTTCGGAAATCACTTGATTTAGTATCATATCATCTTCCTGGATTAAAAAAAATAGAATAATTTAGAATACTACTACTATACGGGTTATTCTTAGAGGAAAACTGCGATTTCCGTCGATTAATTCGTTATATTAACAAAAAATGATAATAAAACGGTTATATATACATATATATACAGGGTGATTCAGAAAGACTTGCTGTCCGGGTATCCTCGGTTCCGGGACGGTATCAGGAGCAATCCTACTTAACGGTTTTTCAAAATTCACAACAGGTTTTAAATGGCAAGCAATAGAATTTTGGATTTTTAAGCCAATGAGAAGGTCGCTGGCGGCCATGATGTGCGACGCCTCACTGCCGTCTGACATAGGGGCTAAGACGGGGCTCTCGCTCACATTCACAGCAGAAACGTTTGTCGATTCTTTCGGCGGCAATGTCACACGACTCGACTTTTGCGCGAGAAACATGAAACTGTCGAGTGACGTTAGCAATGTGTCACGACGAATGTTTTGACTGTTTTGACAGATTGAAAGCGGTTGGAAATGCGAACATCAGCTGACGTGATCGCACAATGATGATTTTTTTCCCGATAAAGTCGTTTGTTTGATGAAACCGAAGCGAAAATTCTCGCAGTCATCTTAATCTTAATAAAATCGATAACTCCCATATTTCGTACCAATGACATTCTTAACGACTTTTTTATTCATGCAATTCAGAGATGAAAATCCTGAAAATTCATAATTTTTTTTGAAAAAAGTTCCCCTCGACGAAGCCGTTTATTTCACAAAAACGCACCAAAAATTATTGCAGATGTCTTAATCCCTCGCCGGGATAAGATTTTTGGCATATTGGTTAATTGCAACGATTTTGAGCGAAAAAAGACGTTATTTATCAATTTCGAAACGAAAATTGATCGTCTTCGATCCACCACACGAAAATGATGACTTTTTTTCGACAACGTGTCGTTTTTAGCCAAAACGAAGCGGGAAATTGTGCCATCGTCTCGATCTCTCGTCGGGATAAGATTTTTTGCATTTTACTACGCATTGCAGGGAAAATAACGCTTTTCCGTGCAACGTGAGACGATAATTTGTCGTCATGGATTGACCAATCGACAGTTCTATTGTGTTTCCTGAAATCATGAAAATTCGATCTACGTTGGATCTAAAACTGGTTGAATTCTTTTAACCGCTCACCGAGGTGCGATTATTGGTTCATTGCGACGATTTTGAGGGGAAAAAGACGTTATTTATCAATTTCGTAACGGAAATTGAATGTCTTCGATCCACCATACGAAAATGATGACTTTTTTTTCGACAACGTGTCGTTTTTAGCCAAAAAGAAGCGGGAAATTGTGCCATCGTCTCGATCCCTCGCCGGGAAAAGATTTTTGGCATTTTATTGCGCACTGCATGGAAAACAACGCTTTTCCGTGCACCGTGAGACGGTAATTCGTCGTCACGGATTGACCAATCGACAGTTCTGTTCTTTCTCCTGAAAGCATGATTATTCGATCTACGTTGGATCTCAAACGCGTTGCATTCTTTTAATCGCTCACCGAGGTGCGATTATTGGTTCATTGCCACGATTTTGAGAGAAAAAAGACGTTATTGATCAAATTCGTAACGAAAATTGATTGTCTTCGATCCACCACACGAAAATGATGACTTTTTTTTCGACAACACACGTGTTTAGCCAAAACGAAGCGGGAAATTGTGCCCTGTTTCCTGAAATCATGAAAATTCGATCTACTTCGGATCTCAAACTGGTTGCATTCTTTTAATCGCTCACCGAGGCGCGATTATTGGGTAATTGCAACGATTTTGAGCGAAAAAAGACCTTTTTCCAATTTTGAAACGGAAATTGATCCTCTTCGATCCACCGCACGAAAATGATGACTTTTTTTTTCGACAACGTGTCGTGTTTAGCCAAAACGATGCGGAAAATTGAGCCATCGTCTCGATCCCTCGCCGGGATAAGATTTTTGGCATTTTTATGCGTACTGCATGGAAAACAACGCTTTTCCGTGCACCGTGAGACAGTAATTCGTCGTCACGGATTGACCAATCGACAGTTCTGTTTTTTTGCTGAAATCATGAAAATTCGATCTACATTGGATCTCAAAGTATCCAAACACCCACATTAGTGGGTTAGACCAATCGCCCTCAGTTCAAATTCGGTAATTGGTCAAAACTTTTTAGAGTGCAATATTTCGGGGTCTAACCCACATTGAAAAGCGATTCACTCGATCCGGCTGACATCGATCAATCGAATGGTGTGTGCTGCACGCGGTCCATACAACAGTGAAGAAAGTGCGGCTCGAAATCTTCAGATAGTCGAACGAGTTTACGTTTCGCATGCAGGGTGAGCATCTTGGCACTCGGACATCAGAATTTGCTTAACCCACGTTCAAACCTAGTCGCATCTCTGTTTCTGCACTCCATTAACCGATGGATGCAATCTTGGCGCGGGCTGAACAACGGTTACGATGCTGATACGTCTGAATTTGAAAACAAATCGTAGGAAAATCAGACGTCATTACCATCGTAACCGTTGTTTAGCCCGCGCCAAGACTGCATCCATCGGTTAATGGAGTGCAGAAACAGAGATGCGACTAGGTTTGAACGTGGGTTAAGCAAATTCTGATGTCCGAGTGCCAAGATGGTCACCCTGCAATAGGATGCTGATACGTCTGAATTTGAAAACGAATCGTAGGAAAATCAGACGTCTTTACCATCGTAACCGTTGTTTAGCCCGCGCCAAGACTGCATCCATCGGTTTATGGAGTGCAGACACAGAGATGCGACTAGGTTTGAACATGGGTTAAGCGAATTCTGATGTCCGAGTGCCAAGATGCTCACCGTGCATGCGAAACGTAAACTTGTTCGACTATCTGAACATTTCGAGCTGCACTTTCTTCACTGTTGTATGGACCGCGTGCAGCACACACCATTTGGTTGATCGATGTCAGCCCGATCGAGTAAATCGCTTTTCAATGTCGGTTAGACCCCGAAATGTTGCACTCTAAAAAGTTTTTACCAATTACCGAATTTAAACTGGGGGCGATTAGTTAAAACTTTTTAGGGTGCAATATTTCGGTGTCTAACCCACATTGAAAGGCGATTCACTCGATCCGGCTGACATCGATCAACCAAATGGTGTGTGCTGCACGCGGTCCATACAACAGTGAAGAAAGTGCAGCTCGAAATGTTGGGATAGTCTCGAACAAGTTTACGTTTCGCATGCACGGTGAGCATCTTGGCACTCGGACATCAGAATTCGCTTAACCCATGTTCAAACCTAGTCGCATCTCTGTGTCTGCACTCCATTAACCAATGGATGCAGTCTTGGCGCGGGCTAAACAACGGTTACGATGGTAAAGACGTCTGATTTTCCCACGATTCGTTTTCAAATTCAGACGTATCAGCATCGTAACCGTTGTTCAGCCCGCGCCAAGATTGCATCAATCGGTTGATGGAGTGTAGAAACAGTGATGCGACTAGGTTTGAACGTGGGTTAAGCGAATTCTGACGTTCGAGTGCCAAGATGGTCGCCCTGCATAGGAAACGTAAACTTGTTCGAGACTATCCCAACATTTCGAGCCGCACTTTCTTCACTGTTGTATGGACCGCGTGCAGCACACACCATTCGGTTGATCGATGTCAGCCCGATCGAGTAAATCGCTTTTCAATGTGGGTTAGACAACGAATTATTGCAGCCTAAAGAGTTTTAACCAATTACCCCCAGTTCAAATTCGGTAATTGGTCAAAACTTTTTAGAGTGCAATATTTCGGGGTGTAACCCACATTGAAAAGCGATTCACTCAATCCGGCTGAGATCCATCAACCGAATGGTGGCATGCTGTACGCGGTCCATACAACAGTGAAGAAATTGCAGCTCGAAACGTTCGGATAGTCTCGAACGCGTTTACGTATCGCATGCAGGGTGAGCATCTTCGCTCTCGGAGTGCAAAATTTGCTCAACCCACGTTCAAACCTAGTTGCATCTCTGTTTCTGAACCCCAATAACCGATGGATGCAATCTTGGCGCGGGCTTGACAACTTTTACGATGCTAATGACGTCTGAATTTGAAAACGAATCGCAGGAAATTCAGACGTCATTAGCATCGTAAAAGTTGTTTAGCCCGCGCCAAGATTGCATCCACCGGTTAATGGAGTGCAGAAACAGAGATGCGACTGAGTTTGAACGTGGGTTAAGCAAATTTTGCACTCCGAGAGCGAAGATGCTCACCCTGCATGCGATACGTAAACGCGTTCGAGACTATCCGAACGTTTCGAGCTGCAATTTCTTCACTGTTGTATGGACCGCGTACAGCATGCCACCATTCGGTTGATGGATCTCAGCCGGATCGAGTGAATCGCTTTTCAATGTGGGTTACACCCCGAAATATTGCACTCTAAAAAGTTTTGACCAATTACCGAATTTGAACTGGGGGTAATTGGTTAAAACTCTTTAGGCTGCAATAATTCGGTGTCTAACCCACATTGAAAAGCGATTCACTATATCCGGCTGAGATCGATCAACCAAATGGTGGCATGCTGGACGCGGTCCATACAACAGTGAAGAAAGTGCAGCTCGAAACAATCGGATAGTCTCGAACGAGTTCACGTATCGCATGCAGGGTGAGCATCTTCGCTCTCGGAGTGCAGAATTTGCTTAACCCACGTTCAAACTCAGTCGCATCTCTGTTTCTGCACTCCATTAACCGGTGGATGCAATCTTGGCGCGGGCTAAACAACTTTTACGATGCTAATGACGTCTGAATTTCCTGCGATTCGTTTTCAAATTCAGACGTCATTAGCATCGTAAAAGTTGTCAAGCCCGCGCCAAGATTGCATCCATCGGTTATTGGGGTTCAGAAACAGAGATGCAACTAGGTTTGAACGTGGGTTGAGCAAATTTTGCACTCCGAGAGCGAAGATGCTCACCCTGCATGCGATACGTAAACGCGTTCGAGACTATCCGAACGTTTCGAGCTGCAATTTCTTCACTGTTGTATGGACCGCGTACAGCATGCCACCATTCGGTTGATGGATCTCAGCCGGATCGAGTGAATCGCTTTTCAATGTGGGTTACACCCCGAAATATTGCACTCTAAAAAGTTTTGACCAATTACCGAATTTGAACTGGGGGTAATTGGTTAAAACTCTTTAGGCTGCAATAATTCGTTGTCTAACCCACATTGAAAAGCGATTTACTCGATCGGGCTGACATCGATCAACCGAATGGTGTGTGCTGCACGCGGTCCATACAACAGTGAAGAAAGTGCGGCTCGAAATGTTGGGATAGTCTCGAACAAGTTTACGTTTCCTATGCAGGGCGACCATCTTGGCACTCGAACGTCAGAATTCGCTTAACCCACGTTCAAACCTAGTCGCATCACTGTTTCTACACTCCATCAACCGATTGATGCAATCTTGGCGCGGGCTGAACAACGGTTACGATGCTGATACGTCTGAATTTGAAAACGAATCGTGGGAAAATCAGACGTCTTTACCATCGTAACCGTTGTTTTAGCCCGCGCCAAGACTGCATCCATTGGTTAATGGAGTGCAGACACAGAGATGCGACTAGGTTTGAACATGGGTTAAGCGAATTCTGATGTCCGAGTGCCAAGATGCTCACCGTGCATGCGAAACGTAAACTTGTTCGAGACTATCCCAACATTTCGAGCTGCACTTTCTTCACTGTTGTATGGACCGCGTGCAGCACACACCATTTGGTTGATCGATGTCAGCCGGATCGAGTGAATCGCCTTTCAATGTGGGTTAGACACCGAAATATTGCACCCTAAAAAGTTTTAACTAATCGCCCCCAGTTTAAATTCGGTAATTGGTAAAAACTTTTTAGAGTGCAACATTTCGGGGTCTAACCGACATTGAAAAGCGATTTACTCGATCGGGCTGACATCGATCAACCAAATGGTGTGTGCTGCACGCGGTCCATACAACAGTGAAGAAAGTGCAGCTCGAAATGTTCAGATAGTCGAACAAGTTTACGTTTCGCATGCACGGTGAGCATCTTGGCACTCGGACATCAGAATTCGCTTAACCCATGTTCAAACCTAGTCGCATCTCTGTGTCTGCACTCCATTAACCGATGGATGCAGTCTTGGCGCGGGCTAAACAACGGTTACGATGGTAAAGACGTCTGATTTTCCTACGATTCGTTTTCAAATTCAGACGTATCAGCATCCTATTGCAGGGTGACCATCTTGGCACTCGGACATCAGAATTTGCTTAACCCACGTTCAAACCTAGTCGCATCTCTGTTTCTGCACTCCATTAACCGATGGATGCAGTCTTGGCGCGGGCTAAACAACGGTTACGATGGTAATGACGTCTGATTTTCCTACGATTTGTTTTCAAATTCAGACGTATCAGCATCGTAACCGTTGTTCAGCCCGCGCCAAGATTGCATCCATCGGTTAATGGAGTGCAGAAACAGAGATGCGACTAGGTTTGAACGTGGGTTAAGCAAATTCTGATGTCCGAGTGCCAAGATGCTCACCCTGCATGCGAAACGTAAACTCGTTCGACTATCTGAAGATTTCGAGCCGCACTTTCTTCACTGTTGTATGGACCGCGTGCAGCACACACCATTCGATTGATCGATGTCAGCCGGATCGAGTGAATCGCTTTTCAATGTGGGTTAGACCCCGAAATATTGCACTCTAAAAAGTTTTGACCAATTACCGAATTTGAACTGGGGGCGATTGGTCTAACCCACTAATGTGGGTGTTTGGATACTTTGAGATCCAATGTAGATCGAATTTTCATGATTTCAGCAAAAAAACAGAACTGTCGATTGGTCAATCCGTGACGACGAATTACTGTCTCACGGTGCACGGAAAAGCGTTGTTTTCCATGCAGTACGCATAAAAATGCCAAAAATCTTATCCCGGCGAGGGATCGAGACGATGGCTCAATTTTCCGCATCGTTTTGGCTAAACACGACACGTTGTCGAAAAAAAAAGTCATCATTTTCGTGCGGTGGATCGAAGAGGATCAATTTCCGTTTCAAAATTGGAAAAAGGTCTTTTTTCGCTCAAAATCGTTGCAATTACCCAATAATCGCGCCTCGGTGAGCGATTAAAAGAATGCAACCAGTTTGAGATCCGAAGTAGATCGAATTTTCATGATTTCAGGAAACAGGGCACAATTTCCCGCTTCGTTTTGGCTAAACACGTGTGTTGTCGAAAAAAAAGTCATCATTTTCGTGTGGTGGATCGAAGACAATCAATTTTCGTTACGAATTTGATCAATAACGTCTTTTTTCTCTCAAAATCGTGGCAATGAACCAATAATCGCACCTCGGTGAGCGATTAAAAGAATGCAACGCGTTTGAGATCCAACGTAGATCGAATAATCATGCTTTCAGGAGAAAGAACAGAACTGTCGATTGGTCAATCCGTGACGACGAATTACCGTCTCACGGTGCACGGAAAAGCGTTGTTTTCCATGCAGTGCGCAATAAAATGCCAAAAATCTTTTCCCGGCGAGGGATCGAGACGATGGCACAATTTCCCGCTTCTTTTTGGCTAAAAACGACACGTTGTCGAAAAAAAAGTCATCATTTTCGTATGGTGGATCGAAGACATTCAATTTCCGTTACGAAATTGATAAATAACGTCTTTTTCCCCTCAAAATCGTCGCAATGAACCAATAATCGCACCTCGGTGAGCGGTTAAAAGAATTCAACCAGTTTTAGATCCAACGTAGATCGAATTTTCATGATTTCAGGAAACACAATAGAACTGTCGATTGGTCAATCCATGACGACAAATTATCGTCTCACGTTGCACGGAAAAGCGTTATTTTCCCTGCAATGCGTAGTAAAATGCAAAAAATCTTATCCCGACGAGAGATCGAGACGATGGCACAATTTCCCGCTTCGTTTTGGCTAAAAACGACACGTTGTCGAAAAAAAGTCATCATTTTCGTGTGGTGGATCGAAGACGATCAATTTTCGTTTCGAAATTGATAAATAACGTCTTTTTTCGCTCAAAATCGTTGCAATTAACCAATATGCCAAAAATCTTATCCCGGCGAGGGATTAAGACATCTGCAATAATTTTTGGTGCGTTTTTGTGAAATAAACGGCTTCGTCGAGGGGAACTTTTTTCAAAAAAAATTATGAATTTTCAGGATTTTCATCTCTGAATTGCATGAATAAAAAAGTCGTTAAGAATGTCATTGGTACGAAATATGGGAGTTATCGATTTTATTAAGATTAAGATGACTGCGAGAATTTTCGCTTCGGTTTCATCAAACAAACGACTTTATCGGGAAAAAAATCATCATTGTGCGATCACGTCAGCTGATGTTCGCATTTCCAACCGCTTTCAATCTGTCAAAACAGTCAAAACATTCGTCGTGACACATTGCTAACGTCATTCGACAGTTTCATGTTTCTCGCGCAAAAGTCGAGTCGTGTGACATTGCCGCCGAAAGAATCGACAAACGTTTCTGCTGTGAATGTGAGCGAGAGCCCCGTCTTAGCCCCTATGTCAGACGGCAGTGAGGCGTCGCACATCATGGCCGCCAGCGACCTTCTCATTGGCTTAAAAATCCAAAATTCTATTGCTTGCCATTTAAAACCTGTTGTGAATTTTGAAAAACCGTTAAGTAGGATTGCTCCTGATACCGTCCCGGAACCGAGGATACCCGGACAGCAAGTCTTTCTGAATCACCCTGTATATATATGTATATATAACCGTTTTATTATCATTTTTTGTTAATATAACGAATTAATCGACGGAAATCGTAGTTTTCCTCTAAGAATAACCCGTATAGTAGTAGTATTCTAAATTATTCAATTTTTTTCATCCAGGAAGATGATATGATACTAAATCAAGTGATTTCCGAAGAAATTTCCAAAGATTTTTGTGACGAGATCGATAGTTTTGCCGGAAAAGTGAAAAAAAGTCGAAATTTCCTTCAAAGCCAATTTTGACGTCGAATAACTTCCGTAGGAGTAAGTTGATCGTAAAATGTCAAGACACGTTTTTTATAGAGCGTTCAAATCCCTACAAGAAACCGCCTTGAGCGTTGTTGGACCCTCACCCGTTACCGAGGAATAAAATTCAAAAGAAGCTAGTAAAGTCTCCCCCGTGTTATTTAAATGGGAAATAGAAAATTGCGATGAGCGACCCCTAAAAAATTTTTTTAAGGGCTCAAATTTTGTCAGGCATCTTTTTTCACCTTACTGCAACAATAGAAACCCGGGCTTTGAAAAAATAAAAATAGTCGATTTTTTTGAACCACCCTAGTGTTTACTGAAAAAAGCACTGTACGGGTTGAAACAGTCGGGGCTTCAGTGGTACCGTAAATTATCGGCAAAATTGGAGGAATTGGGCATGCAACCAACGAAACAAGACCCATGCATGTTCATATCGAGAAAAGGTAAACACGTGATGATATTAACTATTTACGTCGACGACATTTTAGTTGCAACGAACGACACGTACTGGTGGAAAGAGGTGAAGAAGTCTTTAGCAGAATCGTTCGAGATGAAAGATCTGGGACTGGCAAATCGTTGTCTGGGCATCGAGTTTCATCAAGACACGAAAAATCACAGTGTTTGTATCACACAGCGCCAGTATACAGAGGCTATATTAGAGCGGTTCGGCATGCAAGATTGTAAAGCGGTCAAAACACCGATCGACACAAACATATCGCTAACGAAACCAGAAAGGGCAAACGAGAGACTAATGCAACAATATCCGTATCAGCGTCTCATCGGGGCCTTGATGTACCTTGCAGTTTCAACAAGACCGGACATCGCTTATGCGGTGAACTTTATGAGTCAATTCAATACGAATTTCACCGTCGAGCATTGGGTAGCTGCGAAAAGAATCCTCAGGTATTTAAAGGGAACGATAAACTACGGATTAATGTACCAAAGGACAAACGAGCAGTTGTATGGGGCAGTCGATGCAGACTGGGGGTCGAACACCGTCGATCGACGCTCGTATTCGGGGTATGCTTTCATACTAGCGGGGGCAGCGATCTCTTGGGAAGCTCGTAAGCAACGTACCGTAGCTTTGTCGAGCGTGGAGGCAGAATATATGGCAATTTCGGAAGCAACCAAGGAAGCAATTTATCTTCGAGGTATTCGACGAGGGACAGAGTGGTTACCAGAGAAAACAACGATCTACAACGACAGTCAAGGTGCACAGCGATTGTTGTACAGCAATACGATACATCACGCGAGAACTAAGCATATTGACTTGCGTCATCACTTCATTCGAGATCATTGTGGATCAGGCGAAATTGAGCTTCAATACATGTCAACCAATGAGATGCCAGCAGACGTGTTGACGAAAGGTCTGACGGGACCAAAACATTACAATTGTCAAATCGGTTTGGGCATGGTTGAATTATCAAAATAAGATTGTTCGAGCCTACGACTTCGAGGGGAGGTGTTGGTAATACGAAGCAGCTGGCTCAACATACCGAATATTCTTCTATGGAAATGGTATCACGTGATTTAGGGAGAGATCGAGCTACCGTTATTTCGGAGCAATCAGTATTGCGATAGCCGTTGCGGCGTGTACTAAATAAAATTATCATTGTGCTTCCATAATCTCCTGTGAGCTTATTTACCCTCTAACAATGACATATGACTTAATGAAAAAATTTGAGAAGACTGATGAAATATATAACAATAAAACCGAAAGTTTCGTTTCAATCGGATATTTCTTTCCTTCCAAAAAAATCCTTGAAAAAATCGATTTTGTGAAGCCTCTAAAGGAGGCTCCCCCTTCAAAGACAAACTATACTGGAAAAACGACAGTATTTTCTAGTTGAATTTCGCAAACTCGTCCCCAATGAAATATCGCCCGTTGAACACCCTGCTGCAAAGAATCCTATGCACCGAGGAAGGATAGTCAACGCCGAACGCGCTGTTTTCAGGACAAGTCGTAACCAAGCGCGCGCGGCGCGCGAGGCGGAGATGAGGGAAAATTTGCCTGATCCATATTTACTCGTGTAAACATGGATGGAAACCTTTGCCGAAATTATTTTTGAAAACCATGCACGCCAAGTTTTTGTATAATCTTTGCAGTGAATTCGTCCGGGAAGTACGTGTACGTGTTCGCGAGCCCTTGTACGCAAACGTGCCCTTTTTATGTTTCGTTTCCCGTGGAATTGTATTGTACGTACATTCATGATCTTTAGCTAGCATGAAGTCGTCATAATATTCTGGATAATCATGCTGGAATCCTCCAAAATGGAGAAACCCTTGAACCGAATGTGTTAAGGGCGTACGTTCGTCTATGAAATTTAGTCATTCATTTATGAGCTCTTGGCTACGGCACAATGATTTCATTTTTTTTTGTCTCAATTGAGTTTGACACTTTTTGATAAGATTTTTATGAAGGTAAGAAAATGGTTTGCAGTGAAGGAAAAATAAAATACATAAATTTAGTAAATCAAAAGTGTTGCATTGCAAAGTAATATCAAGAAAAAATTGGGTCGTTATTTTTCAACTGAAGTTGCGATTTTTAATAGTTGGCGTTCCTTTTTTACTTTTCTGGAGTATTTTTTCACGGATTCCTCTTCTTTTTGGAAAGGGCAATATTTATCAAAACTTTAATGATGGAGAAATTTTTATACAAAGTAATATATAGTAACGGTATGAAATCGACTCAAAGTCGCTTCGCGTTATGCGTCGGTTCGAGCTTCAAGAGAAAGGAGCAGGTGTGAAGAAAAAACGAGAGTTTTATTCAAATTTTAACAAATAAAAACAATTTATTCAATTTTTACGTGTTATTTTACAAACTTTTACGTGTTCTGTTTATTTTGCATATGTTTCCTTTATTTCAATCGAACGGCAAAATTATAAACGAATTTTTTGACATAAAAATCTCGATGGAAATTTATGCGGTCATTTTACCGCTTATGTAGTAATTCATGGTAATTTAGGGTAATTTACGTTTTTCTTTCTTATTTTCTTTGAAATTCGAATAAAACTCGTTGATTCTATACAATCTTAAGTTGTATTATTAATCTTGAATGATTTTGATGACTAATTACGCTTGAAAACGCGGAAGACTTTACAGAAAATGGTTGTTTGGCGCGACGCTGATTTTCAACGCGTGTTTGTTTAACGCTGTAATTAATTGATTTATACAATAAAACGCACTTACTGGGCTTATAATTGATTTGAATGATTTTTATTTGAAAACGCACGCTTATTTCAATTTTACAATTCGATTTATTAAATTGGACAAGTTTTTCGCAGATGACGCACGCTTATTTCGGTTTTACAATTTGGTTTATTCATTTGGACAAATTTTCGCAGGCTTATTGGCTTTAATTGATTTCGGACAAGTTTTTAATCAGGATTCTGACGAATAAATTTAATTTCTATATCATTTTTATGCGTCGATCTTCTTCATCTCTACGAAAAATGAATTTTTGAGAAGGAAAGGAATGATGTGCGCCGGCTGCGGGAGTTAAACATAACCGAACCACTCCGTCGTCGAACGCACAACAAACAAGGTTTAAAAAATGTCCACCGGCTGCGGGGGTTGAACGTAACCGAACCACTCCGTCGTCGTATGCACTCAAGGAAAATTATGTTAGGAAAAGTACACCGGCTGCGGGAGTTGAACGTAACCGAACCACTCCGTCGTCGAACGCACAACAAACAAGGTTTAAAAAATGTCCACCGGCTGCGGGGGTTGAACGTAACCGAACCACTCCGTCGTCGTATGCACTCAAGGAAAATTATGTTAGGAAAAGTACACCGGCTGCGGGAGTTGAACGTAACCGAACCACTCCGTCGTCAAACGCACAACAAACAAGGTTTAAAAAATGTCCACCGGCTGCGGGAGTCGAACGTAACCGAACCACTCCGTCGTCGTATGCACCAAGGAAATTTGGTTGAGGGAAAGTACACCGGCTGCGGGAGTTGAACGTAATCGAACCACTCCGTCGTCGTATGCACCAAGGAAAATGTGGAGAGGTTATGTTTTGCTTTCGTAGAGGCGAAGAAGTCCTTGCTAACTGTCTAGAGTTTTGCCTCGAGTTCTTCGAGAAGAATGAGTGCCGAGTGCTGTTCTGAACCGGCTTTTATACTGTCAGAATCCTTTGTTCTTTCATTTCATGGAATTCTAAAAATATTTCTCAGTTTCATTCGCTAGAGTTCTTTGTGGTGGGGCGCTTGCGAAAACGTTATTGGAGATTCATTTCTCCCACTCATTCATCCTTCGCTCGCATTCGTTCAACATTCATCGCGCTTGCGCATAACGTTCGCACAGTCCTTCTTGTCCCCACTTTTCGACGCGCTATCGAATGAGGCATGCGTAATCCCCACTCCTTTGTCACAAATTTATCACTTTCCCCCACTTTGTCCACTCGCATCTTCGCGAGCCGCGAGATGGTTCGGCTATCGGCCGCTTGGCGCTACCGTAGTCGAGCGACGGATATCGCGCCGAGCGGATCGTCAGCTGTCGCGTATCCGTGCCGTTACAATATAGATATGTGAGTCATAATTTTCCAACTGCGGTTGCACTTTTTAATACTTGGCGTCCTTTTTTTACTTTTATAAAGTATTTTCCCACGGATTTCACATTTTTTTGGAAAACAGGATGTTCATCAACATTTTTTTTTTTTTTTATAATCGAGGGATTATTCGTTGTGGTTGGTTGTTCTGGAGAGAGGATAAATCTCTTCAAAAACTTACGTCGACAGCCCTGGTAGAACTCTTCCAATATCTCGACGAAAGACATGATCAATCCCTTGAAAAACTCTCGTACAGACTCTTGTTTAATCTCTTAAGGAAACCTCGGAGAGACTCGTGATCAATCCCTTCAAGAAACCTAAGTGACGCCATTAAGCAATCACTTGAAAAAATTCCGTCGCGACCTCTTGGAAATCTCGTCCATAAAGGGCCCGGCGAGATTCTTGATTAATCCCATAAAAACTTCAATTCAGATCCTATTTTCAACGCTTTAAGAAAGAGCCCCGTCAAGACAGCTCTCGCGCTACGCTTTTCTTTTCAATACTTGGCGTCGAGCCGCTGCCACGTCTCTTGATTGATTATTATCAAGCGTAGCGCGCGAGCCGGCCGTACTCTTACATACAGTAAAATAGGCGTTTTATGACGTCACAGAAACTTCAAATCGTTCTCACAGGAAAACGGGTTGAGGGAAAAATCTCATATTAGATTTGAATTTTCTATGATTTTTCATCTTTCGAATGGTCCTTGGTAAAACAAAATCCATTGAGCCAATCCAGAGAAATCTAACATTGAAGATTTTGGACGCGAGGTTTGGGATCCTTTCTGTTTCTTGGAATCAGAAAGGCGTAAGTTGTCTGCACAGGCGCTTGGACATACGCCCTTTGCGAGACTGGTGGACATTTTCGGCCTGTGACGTCACCCTCTCCGCTGAACGCGGTATCTCCACTCTTCGCGCGCCACTGAGCGAGAGAGACAGATATATCGGGCCTCTTTCCCTCTACCGCCGGCGCGCCTATAGCGCTATCTCTCTCCCTCTACCGCTTCCGCGGCCCGCGCTGTCCCTTGCCGTTTTTCTTATTCTAATGGTTAAAAAAAAAAAATTTATTCCACAAAGAAATGAAATCTGAATAAAATAACTTTGCAAAAGTGAAAAAAAAGAACACCAAGTATTAAAAAAGGATTGAAATCATTTTTTTAAGCCAAGAAAAATAAACCAGCGACTACAAAAACTTGGGGTGCATGGTTGAGAAAATAAGCATTTGTTTAATCTTCCCGGGCTTATTTTCTCAACCAAGCATTCCAAGTTTTTGTTGTCGCCGGTTTATTTTTCTTGGCTTAAAAAAAATGATCTCAATCCTTTTTCAATACTTGGCGTTTTTTTTTTTTACTTTTGCAAAGTTAGAAACAATACGAATGATTTTCAAAACTCTTCGAAAATATTTGGCTTTTGCCTCTTAACTGCGTCTCCGCAGGTATGAAATATCTCCATAGTTCCTTTCGTAGTGTCTCTCTTTCATTTGGGAATATGAGTGAGAACGGTATAACCCAGGTCCGACCTTTTCCGTACTGCGTACCTAAATGTATTGTAACGACTTTTCACATCGCTGCAAAATATTCCTAACTCAAAACAATTCTGGGCGCCAGCTCGGAATTCACCGAACAAATTTTTACTGAAGTATCTCGAGAAAGGAAATGGTTGTTACCCGGTCGTAGCTGTAATATTCAGCCAAATTTGGTAGAGGGGATGGGTCGGCACACAATTTGCAACACAATTAAATCACACAATAATTCCCAGAATCACAATTCATTAAAAATGAAATTATTTCGAAAAATTAGACAAAAGAAAAGGAAAAATTAATTTCCGGGAAACTTTCTTCACCGAGACCCAAACGTCGCGGTAATTACGCAATTACAAAATTTATAACAGAAATGGAAATTCAAAATAACTCGGAACAATCGATCAACGCAGCTCAGATAATTTCCCGACAAATACGATACGAAATTCTTAATATAAGGTGAACTTACGCCTGTACGGACTCCAGGAATTCCTCTCGGCAATTCAAAATAATTAACATCGAAAATATTCGCGAAAAACATGAAAATCGCAAGACAAACATAATTCAACCTTTTTCCCAGCGCGCGCGTACCCGAAAAATATCGCTCTTTAATTCACGACACTAATGTCGATCAAAATCCCGCATTGTCGGCAATACGAAAATGAAACCCAAAAACCGACAATACACAGAGCTCTGAATCCGAAAAAACACAAAACGAAGCGAAACGACGGCTCACCGCTACAGTTTCAGTAGGCGAGTTCTCGGTACAAAACCTCGAGGAACTCCCTCGAATTTTCCAGGACCGCCGCTTTCTTTTCGGAACGGCCACGGCTCGGAAGAAGACGTCTGCCCTCGATGTCGTCCCAAACGTAAGTCCTCGAGAAACTCGAGATGTGCGATAATGCGAATTAGGGTCCTAGCCCCCCACCCTTTGCCTACTCGTGGATTCTAGCGCCGTTAGAACTCTCTCGAAAATTCTGGAGAGTTCCAGCCGTTTAATTCGAAATTTGGATCGGAACTCCTCACATCGCTCGCTGATTGTTGACAGCGAACGTCGATAATGAAGAGACTGGATGACCATCCGATATTCGTTGACGCATCCTGAGATACGACAGCTCCAGGTGAGGGCTTCGAGCTAGCAACCTCGCTCGACTCAATTCACGATGAAAATTCGTAAAAATCCTTCTTCCGAACGCTCGATGCAAATGACCGTCGCTTGTCCATACATGAAATAAATTATCGTAAAATTAAGAATAATGCCGGAATACGCTCGCACTGAACCTTTTTGGATTTTTATCGAGAAGAATTCCTCCTTGAGAACAAACGTGTTCTCCCGTGCCGTGCCAAAATGATCTATATTTGTGACGTGCAAAATTGCCACGTCACAGTATATAGCGTGTCTACATCTATCGATACGTGGAAAAATACTCCAGAAAAGTAAAAAAGGAACGCCAACTATCAAAAAATCGCAACTTCAGTTGAAAAATAACGACCCAATTTTGTCTTGATATTACTTTGCAATGTAACACTTTTGATTTACTAAATTTATGTATTCTATTTTTCCTTCACTGCAAACCATCTTTTGACCTTCATAAAAATCTTATCAAAAAGTGTCGAACTCAATTGAGACAAAAAAAATGAAATTATTGTGCCGTAGCCAAGAGCTCATAAATGAATGACTGAATTTCATAGACGAAAGTACGCCCTTAACACATTCGGTTCAAGGGTTTCTCCATTTTGGAGGATTCCAGCGTGATTATCCTGAATATTATGATGACTTCATGCTAGCTAAAGATCATGAATGTACACTGCTATTCATTAATGCCTGGGCAAAGCGAAAAGTAGCGATTTTACCGACAGTGTATCGTCATTTGTCGAAGTTGCTTGAAGTTCGGAAGAGTTTCAGACTCATGTGTCAAGCAAATGAGATAAAAATGAAATAAAAATTGTTAAATTTAAATGTGATGGTCTATTGACGAACGGATTTTATGACAAATAAATATAAAAAATAAAAATGAAATGAAAATTGTTAAATTTAAAAATTGATTCAATTAAATCCACCACTTTCATTCAAAATTTTGATCAACGAATTAGGAATTTTTGAGCTTCTGATTGTCCAGGTGAATCCAGGGGTACCCCACAGATACTTGAGATGTTCTCTTTCGAAAATTACTTGACGAATTGATGGAATCACCTGGCCACGGTCATCGCGAATAATGTCGTTGCTCCAAAGCTCGTAGACCGGTTCGATCGAGGAAACGAGTGAACTTTGGCCAAGAAACTCATCAATCCAACCTTGGGATTGATGGTTTCTACGAAGCAACCATGTTTCAAACCTGGGCCACCAGCTTCTACCATTGGATTCATCTGGATATCGATGGAACGCTACTCGACAACAGATTACGACTCATTTCCAATAAACACGAACAAAAAAGCACTTTTCCTGCTTATTCAGATGAATCCGGAATAGACGCTGGTATCCCGCAGCTATTTGGGCTATCCTCTTTCCAAAATTACTTCGGGAATTGATGGAATCACCTGGCTAAGGTGATCGCGACTAATGTCATTGCTCCAAAGCTCGTAGACCGGTTCAATCGATGAAACGAGTGAACTTTGACCAGAAAACTCATGAATCCAACCTTGGGGTTGATGGTTTCTGCGAAGCAACCATGTTTCGAACCTGGTCCACCAGCTTCTACGACTGGATTCATCTGGATATCGATGGAACGCTACTCGATAACAGATTACCACTCATTTCCAATGAACACGAACGAGAAAGCACTTTTCCTGCTTATCCAATGAATCCAGAATGGATGCTGGTATCCCGCAGCTATTTGGGCTATCCTCTTTCCAAAATCACTTCGGGAATTGATGGAATCACCTGGCCAAGGTCATCGCGAAGAATGTCGTTGCTCCAGAGCTCGTAGACCGGTTCAATCGAGGAAACGAGTGAACTTTGGCCAAGAAACTCATCAATCCAACCTCGAGGTTAATGATTTCTACGAAGCAATCATGTTTCGAACCTGGTCCACCAGTTTCTACGATTGGATTCATCTGGATATCGAAGGAACGCTACTCGATAGAGATTACCACTCGTTTCCAATAGACACGAACGAGAAAGCACTTTTCCTGCTTATCCAGATGAATCCAGGATGCATGATGGTATCCCGCAGCTACTTGGGCCGTTTCCTTTCAGAAATTACTTCAGGAATTGATGGAATCACCTGGCCAAGGTCATCGCGAATAATGTCATTGCTCCAAAGCTCGTAGACCGGTTCAATCGATGAAACGAGTGAACTTTGACCAAAAAACTCATCAATCCAACGTTGAAGTTGGTGGTTTCTACGAAGCAACCATGTTTCGAACCCGGTCCACTAGTTTCTACGATTGGATTCATCTGGATATCGATGGAACGCTACTCGATAACAGATTATCACTCGTTTCCAATAGACACGAACGAGGAAGCACTTTTCCTGCTTATCCAGATGAATCCAGGATGCATGATGGTATCCCGCAGCTACTCGGGCCGTTTCCTTTCAGAAATTACTTCAGGAATTGATGGAATCACCTGGCCAAGGTCATCGCGAATAATGTCATTGCTCCAAAGCTCGTAGACCGGTTCAATCGATGAAACGAGTGAACTTTGACCAAAAAACTCATCAATCCAACGTTGAAGTTGGTGGTTTCTACGAAGCAACCATGTTTCGAACCCGGTCCACTAGTTTCTACGATTGGATTCATCTGGATATCGATGGAACGCTACTCGATAACAGATTATCACTCGTTTCCAATAGACACGAACGAGGAAGCACTTTTCCTGCTTATCCAGATGAATCCAGGATGCATGATGGTATCCCGCAGCTACTCGGGCCGTTTCCTTTCAGAAATTACTTCAGGAATTGATGGAATCACCTGGCCAAGGTCATCGCGAATAATGTCATTGCTCCAAAGCTCGTAGACCGGTTCAATCGATGAAACGAGTGAACTTTGACCAAAAAACTCATCAATCCAACGTTGAAGTTGGTGGTTTCTACGAAGCAACCATGTTTCGAACCCGGTCCACCAGTTTCTACGATTGGATTCATCTGGATATCGATGGAACGCTACTCGATAACAGAATATCACTCGTTTCCAATAGACACGAACGAGGAAGCACTATTCCTGCTTATCCAGATGAATCCAGGATGCATGATGGTATCCCGCAGCTACTTGGGCCGTTTCCTTTCAGAAATTACTTCAGGAATTGATGGAATCATCTGGCCAAGGTCATCGCGAATAATGTCATTGCTCCAAAGCTCGTAGACCGGTTCAATCGATCAAACGAGTGAACTTTGACCAAAAAACTCATCAATCCAACCTTGAGGTTGATGATTTCTACGAAGCAACCATGTTTCGAACCTGGTCCACCAGCTTCTACGATTGGATTCATCTGGATATCGATGGAACGCCACTCGATAACAGATTACCACTCATTTCCAATGGACACGAACGAGAAAGCAGTTTTCCTGTTTATCGGGAAAGATCGGGAAAAAACTAAACGTCCCATCGAAACGGAACGAAATGCATTCTATTCAGGATTAAATTCTCTTCTAGTCGAACCTCAAAAACTTTAAGAAAGTTAAGATCTAAAGTGAATTTTTTTTTTCACAAGAAATGCATTTTTATTTTAATTCGCGAAAAATTGTTGAATTTTTCACTTTTTGTTGAATTTTATTGGTTTAACTAGGAGCTATACTATTGAAAAAAAAAATTCGGGTTTTTTGTTTCAGATGGAAATTGCGACCGGCACATTTCCCGCCGCACGACAAATGCACCCTCGAGACGCCTCGGCGAAATGACATATGACTTAATGAAAAAATTTGAGAAGACTGATGAAATATAAACAATAAAACCGAAAGTTTCGTTTCAATCGGATATTTCTTTCCTTCCAAAAAAATCCTTGAAAAAATCGATTTTGTGAAGGCTCTAAAGGAGGCTCCCCTCTTAAAGACAAACTATACTGGAAAAACGACAGTATTTTCTAGTTGAATTTCGCAAACTCGGCCCCCAATGAAATATCGCCCATTGAACACCCTGCTGCAAAGTATCCTATGCATCGAGGGAGGATAGTCAACGCCGAACGCGCTGTTTTCAGGACAAGTTGTAACCAAGCGCGCGCGGCGCGCGAGGCGGAGATGAGGGAAAATTTGCCATGTTGTCTCTGTCCCCAGTTCGTACTGGGGACGCCACTGAGAGAGTGGTGGGGAATTCCTCATCCATGTTTACTCGTGTAAACATGGATGAGGAATTCCTTCGCCGAAATTATTTTTGAAAACCATGCACGCCAAGTTTTTGTACAATTTTTGCAGTGAATTCGTCCGGGAAGTACGTGTACGTGTTCGCGTGCCCTTGTACGCAAACGTGCCCTTTTTTATGTTTCGTGTCCCGTGGAAATGTATTGTACGTACATTCATGATCTTTAGCTAGCATAAAGTCATCATAATATTCAGGATAATCACGCTGGAATCCTCCAAAATGGAGAAACCCTTGAACCGAATGTGTTAAGGGCGTACCTTCGTCTATGAAATTTAGTCATTCATTAATGGGCTCTTGGCTACGGCACTATGATTTCATTTTTTTTTGTCTCAATTGAGTTTGACACTTTTTAATAAGATTTTTATGAAGATCCCAGTCGAGACAGGGCTCTTTTTTAAAGCCGATCAACCGAGAGTCTTGACTCTCGGTTGGAAACCTCTCGATAAAACTCTGAATCAATCCCTTTAAGAACTTCCGTTGGGAACCCTGGTCGAGCCCTGAAAAAGACATTGCAAACCATTTGAGCCGTCGACCTAGACACCGAAAACCATGGAGCCGCCGACCTAGACATCCAAAACCATGGAGAAATGTACCTAGATATCAAAAACCATGGAGCCGTGGACCTAGGCATCGAAAACCATGGGGAAATATACCTAGACATCAAAGACCGTGGAGCCGTCGACCTAGACATCGAAAACCGTGGAGAAATATACCTTGTAACGTTGTGAATTTTTAATAGAGCGTATTTCCGTCGAGGTGAGAGTCACTGCAACGCTCACCAACAATAATCACGTTTTATTCCAGAGAAATTCTGCCCCCTCCCCCACTAACCCCGATTCCCTCCCCCTTTTGCCCTTCTAGACGCGGAGAGGCTCAGGAGAGCCGATCCAGCGGAGGCAGCGAGGTCTCCGGCGATCTGTCAAGTCGCAGGGCTCGTCAAATACTCCATCGACTTCAATTCCGGACGAAGTCTTCCGGATCGACAGTACAAGAGAGCCCTGCGGCGTCGAGGCAGCAACTACAACGTCGTCGTCATCGTCGGAGACGCAGGAGTCACGTAGGACAATTCGGTCCGTCGAACGACTCCTGCTGACTCGCCGTCTCACAAGAGATTCGAATTGGCCGGGCGAGACCATCTTGCCCGCGAGCTTCGGTATTCCGAGGACAGCGCGGCGCCAGCTGACAGGCGCTGACAGACTGTCAGTGCCCTCTTTTTGCTAGGATCTCGGGATATCGAAGCTCGATAACGCGAACGCCCGATCCGCGAGCCACAGTCCCGGAATGATTGATTTCATTGGCCAAGGAATTCGGGAGCCAGCGTAGCCTCGAACCGGGCCTCGTGGTCCGGCAAGGCGCTCGCGAGGATCCCAAAAAATCCTTACTCTTACTCTCGGCGCGATAAAGTGAGCATCGAATCAAGCACTAAGTTAAATTTTGGTTTTCCCTTTTTATTGTGCCCCCCCCCCTTTTGGATTTTTGGAGTATTTCTCTTGGCTTCGACCCGGCCTTGGATTAGTGCATTTCTCAGACTCATCAGGACATCAAGAGCACCACAAGTAAGTCCTTCGTTTTTTATCGTGGCTCGCGACTCGGCGACACGTGCTCGCCGCGGCCATTCCCCCCCCCCCTTGCCCCGTTCGATACCCGATTCCTCGTTCCTGCGTCACTGAGCGTTGTGGTTTTGTTTTTCGCGTCGGTAATTTGTCGGATTTCTTTTTGAGTAAAGCTTTTGAGTTAGCCTTTTTGGTACTCGTTTTCCCCGCGGTCGTCCCGGGTATGAATAAGACGCCACAGTATTCAGGGACCCCCTGTCCCCGGGGTTAACGAGTCCCTTGCCCTCCGCGAGTTAGCCCGGATAATTTTTGTAACGGTTGCTGGACCGAAAAACCAGCTGGCGCCCAAACACGGTCTTTTTTTTTCTTAGTGAAATAAATAGCAATTTTCTTTTCGTTTTAATGGGTCTCGTGTGTTGCTTCATTTTCCTTTTTCTCCTCATTTCAGGGCGCGTTTTTCTTTGCTCTTGGTGACCAAACCGTCACAACCTAGACAAGAAAAACCATGGAGCCGTGTACCTAGACGTCGAAAACCATGGAGAAATATACCTAGGCATCGAAAACCATGGAGCCGTGTACCTTGTGACGGGTTCGACACAAGCGCAAGAGAAATTGTGGGGGAAAAATAAATAAACGCTGCGAAAAATGAATTAAAATGATAAAAACAAGTTTCGGATTTATTTAGCGAGTTTATACAATGAAAATAAGGGAATTTATATGAGAAAAATAAGGGGCGCCAGCTGGTTAAATCGGTCCAGCAACCGTTACAAAAAAATGGCCAAAAATTGAACGAAAACAATAATAAATGAGTTGTATTAATGAAAATAAATTGGACTGGCTCAGGGAGAATCAAGAAAAACTTAAACGCAAGGACAGAGGGTCCCTGAAACTCAGGCGTCTTACAATACCAGTGACAAAAAGGGGAACGACGCGCGAGCGAGCCACGCGATCGAACGAACCACGCGGACGCTCGAACCGGGCCGCGTCGGCGGAACCCGATTGAATGAATCGAGCGAAATCTCACTCGCGTCACACGCGAAAAACACGAAAACGGGGCTACAAATGACGAAAAAGGGGACACGAGGTGGGCGATCGACGATGGGAGTCGAAAAATAGGCAAGAAAATATCGCGACGGGGCTCGAAAACGCGAAACACTGACTCGAAAAATCACGGGAGGGAATGACGGGCAAAAAGGGGCAAAAACGATTTCACGAATAATTAACAGGGGCAAACTCGATGGCACAACACTCGTCGCGTCGACTGATCGACGAAATAATCTCTTTCTCGAACGAAAAGTTCGAGAAAGCGAACGAAAATGACGAAAAGTTGGGTGTTTGGGAAGAGTCAACGACAAGGGAAAAATGGCGTCGCACGCCCGGCAAAAATCGAAGGACTTACTTGCTGTCTCGGTTTTGAGAGAAAACACGAGAATACGATGCCGAAGTAATCCAGAAAATGCTCAGAGAGTGGTCCTTCGGGAAGCCGGGTCGTCGTAATAATTTAACTTTGATAATTTGCACACAAAATCTCAAGAGAAACACAAAAAAAACTGGACAGCGATGTTACGCGTGTCGAGTCCGAAGCGGAAGAGAGAGAGCTCGAGCGTCACCTCCAGCCCCTCGGGACGCTCGCGAAGCTTCGCGAACGTTCCGATAGCCAATCAAAACGCGGCTTTAGAGCCGACCAATTATTGATCCGCTTATCGAGCGTCGGCCTCGCAAGATCGCACACAGGTGGCGCCTACGTCGGTCTCGCGACCGGGCGCTGGCGCCACGCTGCCTGCCTCGCGAGACCGAGGCTCGAGCAAGATGGCGGCGCCCACGGCTGTCAAAACAGCCGTGGCAGAGTCGCGGTCGTATTGTCGAAAACGCGCCTGGACGCCGCGGAAACCGTTGAGTTTCCTCCGACTCGACGGACAAGCCTTGTCGGAGGGACGATGGGTGACACGGTTTCCGCGACTCGACGCTTGTCGCGAAAAACGAGTGTGTGCGGGCTAAAGTGAGTGGGGCTAAGGGGAGAACACGAAAATTGACACGCGGGGGAGGGAGGGAGAAATTCGTAAGTGGGTCAAGTGCGCGAGTTTTAGGGCGAATCAGCTGTTCGCTCGGTCGGTGGGTCGCTCGCTCGCGCTCGCGGGAATGTTCAGGGAAGTTCGTGGTGTTTTCTCCGAGTTCGTCGGCTCGTTCGGTCCTCCTCGATCCTGGGGGGGGCTGAAATCAGATAAAAAAGAAAAGGCCGGTCCCAGACTGGGATCCGGTAGCTCTCGCCGCGGCTCGACAGCTGGCAACAAAAGTGACAACGTCACAACTCCCCCCGGCTTGACGAAAGTACCATCTCGTACGCATCGTCACACAAGCTGCAGTCATTCGACTATTACCGGGGTAGCGACTCAGAAAATTCGAAATGGGAAAGGAATTATAGGAGAAGGAAAGAACGAACTGGAAATAAAACAAAAATAAACTCAACAACTATGTAACTGACTTGTGCATTTTACTGACTTGTATTGAACTTAACACTTGAGCTCTTTGGCTTGAAAAATCTTGTATCAAAAATAAAAAACGAATATCACATTGATTGATGATAATGAAAAGGGGCTAACAATTATTTTTGGGCTGGGGACTTTGGGGCTAACAATTTGGTTTCATGGGGCTGGGGTTCGTGGTCACTTAATATTATCAGTCTCTTCGTTACAGTATCACAATGATTAACGAGTATTAGAGAAGATATCGACTAACATAGGACTAGTTGAGAGTTTCTAGCACTCTGGGCTTTAAAATAACATCTTTGACGTCTCAGGCTTTTGCCTTCGACACTTAAACTGAACTGACTCGAAAATAATACTGAACGAAAATACGCAACAACGAAAGAATTAATTCAAGGGCTAATATTCTCAATGGCTGGGGAGTTACTTAATGACTAATGGGGTTTTCTTGGCCTCAGGCCTGCACGGCGTGGAGCGGAGTTTTCCGGTTCCACGTCAACGGTATCAGGTAACGGGGGTTGTGGGGCGGCAGCTTCGGTCGCCTCATCATTCTCATCATCATTGGGTTCTTCGGGCGGTCTGTAGGGTTTGAGGTCTTTGATGTGGACTTTGGGATTTTTGCGACTTTCTGGGTCTTCGATCTCGTACACGACTGGGGAAAGGATTTTCAAAATTTTATAAGGGCCATTAAATCGGGGGGCTAACTTCGCAGCGAAGTTCTGGACTCCTGACGAGAGTACTCGATGTTTCCTCATCACCAGGTCTCCTACGCTGTAACGGGTGTCCTTACGGTTTTTGTTATAATAACGGGCTTGCCGCTTCGCGGCTTGTTCCAAATTTCGGTGGACCCAATCGTGGATGAGTGGGAGCCGCTTCATGCGATCATTCCACAAATCCGGGTCACCAGGGTCTAAGGGTTGAGGGTTTGGATCTTCGTCTCGGAGGGCTTTGGCAGGACGGGGATTGCGACCTAAATTCAAAAAGGCAGGGGTCATCATTGTGGAGGATTGGACAGCTGTGTTGATCGCGAAGCACAGTTCGGGGAGATGCTTATCCCAATCTCGCTGGTCTTGCGGGATGAAGGTGCAAATCATTGTCTTGATGGTCCTATTGACTCGTTCAACAGGGTTGGCTTGGGCATGGTACGGGGGGACGGTGGTCTGATGGATTCCTAATTGCTTAAGTTGGTTCGTGACGAAGTTATTAACGAACTCCGTTCCGTTGTCCGTCAACAAATACTTCGGACATCCCCAACGGTTCAGAACCAGATTTTCGAATGCCGACATTATTGTCTGTCCTGTGGCAACTCGAACAGCTCTGGCCTCGACGAATTTCGTGAACAAATCTTGAAATACGATCACATAACGATTCTGGGACTTACTGGGGGGAACGGACCCATGACGTCGGCGGCGACGACTGTCCAAGGACCAGAAGTCGTGCGCTCTCTCATAAGGCCGCTCGGTTGTCCTTGAGAGACCTTATGGAGCTGACACGCCGGACATCGTCCGACATATCTTGCAACGTCTTGAAAAATACCGGGCCAAAAGAAATCTTGTGTGAGCCGATGATACGTTTTGTCGACTCCAAGATGACCGGCTTGAGGGCAATCATGGGCTTGACTGAGGGCTCGTGGTCTGGATTCTAAAGGGAGGACTAATTTCCAAGCATCTAAATCGGAAAGGGCTGGGTCAATTACGGGGTGAGGACGGTGGTAGTAGATCTTATCTTCCACTATTTTCCAATTGGGGTATTTCCAAGGGAACTCACGAATACTATTTTTTTTGTCTTCATACCATGAGTCGACCGCATTCCCTAAAGCACACAGGGCTCCGTCGGTCGACTCGTACATACGGGAGAGGGCATCAGGGACTACATTGAGGGCTCCTTTACGGTGGACAATCGTCATGTCCAGGGCTTGCATGGCGAGCGCCCATCGGGCGAGTCGCCCTGCTGGATCTCGAATACTTCGTAGCCACGTAAGGCTACTGTGATCTGTGATCACGGTGAAGTGCGTGCCCTCGATGTAAGGTCTCAATTTCTTAACTGCCCAGAGAACGGCAAGACACTCACGCTCGGTGACCGTGTACTTGCGCTCTTGGGAGGACAAAAGGCGGCTCGCGAAGACGATCGGGTGCTCGACACCGTCCACCTCCTGGGTTAGGACTGCGCCGATAGCCACGTCGCTTGCGTCCGTCTGAATAGTGAAGGGCTTGTCAAAATTGGGGCGAATCAAAATGGGGGTACGGGTCAGAGCATTACGGAGGGTCTCAAAGGCTTTTTGTTCTTCGTGTCCCCATGTCCAGGGAACGTCTTTCATGGTCAAACGGGTAAGGGGGGCTTTATCACGGGAAATGTCGGGCAAAAATCGGGCGTACCATCCGACCATTCCGAGGAATCGTCGGACTTGCTTGATATTGGTGGGCGGAGGGTAATTCAGAATGGGGGCTATTTTGTCAGGGTCAACTTTAAGTCCTTCGGGTCCAATGACGTATCCAAGATAAGCCACTTCCGCGCAAAAGAACTCACTCTTTTCGCGGTTGATCTCCATCTTGGCGTCCCTAAAAGCCGTCAATACTCGTCGGAGAAAGTCAAAGTGTTCGTCCTCTGTCTCCGTTGCAATAATGACGTCATCCAAATAAGCAAAAACATGGGGCTCCCATGCAGGGTCAATTAGTCTGTCCATTAGTCTTTGAAAAGTCGCAGGGGCGTTCGTCAGTCCAAAGGGCATCCGTTTGAATTGAAACAGTCCGCGTCCTGGGACTGAAAAGGCAGTTATTGGCCTGCTGGCGGGCTCCACGGGAATCTGAAAATAGGCCTGGCTCAAGTCAAGTTTGGAAATGTAACGGGCTCGTCGCAGTCCGTCAAGGATTCTGTCCATGTTTGGGAGGGGGTACGCGTCTTTCCGGGTCACTTTGTTCACGTCTCGAAAGTCGATACAAAACCTGTATTTTCCGTTGGACTTCGTGACGATCACGGGGTTACTGAGCCATGGACTATCGGCTTTCTCAATAACTCCTTCCTCAAACATCTGATCGACCTCTTTCTGAGCGACTTTCAGGAGGTACGGAGAAATTGTTCGGGCCTTTTGTCGAATTGGGGGGTGACCTTGAACATCGATACTG
This sequence comes from Diadegma fenestrale, assembly GCA_037043255.1. NCBI lineage: Eukaryota > Metazoa > Arthropoda > Insecta > Hymenoptera > Ichneumonidae > Diadegma > Diadegma fenestrale. The sequence goes on from CM073314.1 coordinate 3,336,536, forward strand.
TGTTCTGCTAAATGGGTAACACTGAGGATGGGTGACGTTTTGGGAGGGATTAACTCATCTAAAAGGGCGGTTACTTTCTTAGCAGCCGAGTCTGTTGCAATCGCCAGACCGGCGCACGGGGGATAGGCTCTAATTGGGTGGGCTTCAATGTCTTCGGGGCTGAACGAACGAACTGGACCGTTTCCCACTCGCCACGTATCGCTACCATAATCGACACGTAAGTCGAGTGCGCGAAGGAAATCGATCCCGAGGATACAATCGTATCCTAACGAAGCCAATTGAGTACGAAGGTGTGCTGTTCGTCCACCTATCTCGTACGTGAGATACAATTCACCAAAAACTGGAAGTACATTATTTCCAGGCACTAAAATACCGTCGGGGGATGGAGACAAATGAGATCCAAGGATGCCGGCCAGATCCTTGTCGAGGTATGTTCGACACGAACCTCCATCGACCAAGGCACGACACAGTCGATCCTCGATCTTTAACCAAAGAAAATGTCGGTTATCGACGTTACGACGCTGGAGAGCGGCAAGCATGTCTCCTAGCGTAGCAAAATCCGACGGGGCGATTTCCTGAAGCTGAACAGGGCTCTGAGGGCGTTTTTCTGGGTAAATTGGGGTGGAAAGGGCTGATTCATACTGAGACGGAAGTTCGGGAGAGTTGGGTGGCGAGTGGCTCGGATCTTTTGAACATCCGGGCTGCGGCTCGTCGTTGGGTACGGGTTTCTCGGATTCCTTACCGAGGAATATGTCGAGGGTATCAAAATTGGGACGGCTTAATTTCAGCGCGTTGCCGAAGTTGTCTCTACAAGGGAAGCTGGTGGTTCTGGGTGCGGAATCAGGGTTGCTTGGGAGTTTCTCGTCTTGTGGAGGGGTTTTGAAGGGAATTTTTGGGGGTTGGTTTGTCGAACTGGGATTTTTAAGGGGTTCGGGCGATGGAATGGGAATTTTAAGGGAGTTGGGGTTTTGTTTTCTTAGGAATCGGTCGAGGGTTTCGAAATCAGGAAAACTTAATTTCATTGAGTTTCCAAGGTCGTCTTGATAAGGGAGGCTGATGACTCGGCGCACCGGGCCGAGTTGATTCGGAGATTTTGGGGTGAATATGAGTTGGCTTGACGAATTGGGGTCTTCACTGGGTTCGGGCATCGACACGAACACCTCAAGGGGTTCAGGGTCGTTCTTACAAGGGGAAGATTTTACTGGATTTTTAGGCAAACTGGGAATTTTCAAGGGTTCTGGGAATTTTCGGTCGGAATTTCTTGACTCAAAGGGATTCTGGACGGGTTTGTTTGGCAAAAAAGGAGTTTGGGAGGGTTTTTCTAACGGAGAACGGGTTTTGGGCCACTGGGGTGTTGGCTCCTGGGGGGGCGAGGACTTTACTGTCCCCCCGGCTGGCCGTTTCCCGCCTGTCCTCTCGAACAGCGCGGACAAGTCCTGACTATCACGTCCGGATAGCCGCAGATTCTACAAAACCTTCCGATCGGTTTGACGCATTCCCGCCAGAAATGGCCAGGGAGGCGACAATTGTAGCAAGGGGGCTGAGGAGTCTGTTGGGGGCAGGTTTTCGGAGCTACTTCACACAAAGGGGGAATTTTCGGGAGGGGTTGCGAGCGAGGAGATTTCTCCGCTCCTGCTACTGACGCGTAGCTGGGTTTTTGGGTCCGAATGGGTTGAGGTTGAGGATTTGTCGGACTGGGTTTTGGTTGGGGAGGATTCGGAGTTTTCAGGGCCGTCTGGGCGTCTTTCGGAGCCTGTAACGCCGCCACTTTGCCTGGTGTGGCTTTTTCGGCCGGCTTGTACGCACTTGAAGGGAAGGACGATTGGCGTGCACTCGGGGGTGGGCGATATGCCTTAGCTCGTTCAACGAGCTCTTCTCTACGCCGACACATACGCTTGAGGTCGAGGTAACTTTGTACCTCGTCTCGTCTGATGTGGGCGGAAAAATCGGGGTGCAAATTGCGATAGCAAATATCCAATTGGGTCTCGAGGGAAAGGGGAGGGTTGAACTGGTCGAAAAGGGCCTTTAACTTGACTAAATATTCGGCGACGGGTTCGCCAGGCCCCTGGGTACGAAGTTCCACCTCGTGCCTCAGACGATCCTGCAAATCACCGTGGCCAAATTGTTCTCTGAAATGGAATACGAAACCTTCGTAATCATGCCAGTTACTTTTCTCAACGCGATGCCACAGACGCGCAGCGCCTGTGAACGCCTCGGGCAACGCGCGCAATAATTCGTCCTCAGACAAATCTTGACCCAGACCGTACTCATGGAGTTCTTGAAGGAACTCCTCCGCGTCTTCTTCGCGTTTTCCGGCAAATTTTGGGCCATATTTCTTCCAGTGGTTGGCGGAGTGATTGTCTCGGCCCAACCGCGTGGAAGAAAGCTCTGTTCGGGTGGTGTTGTGGCTTGTTGTGGGGAGGGCAGATGGTAAACTCCGTCTGGGTGCTGGTGGAAGGACTGGGGGCAGACGGGTGCTGTTGTGTTGGGGTCGGGTCGTTGGAACTGTGTACGTTCTCGTAAAGTCTGTTGGGTCGTCAAAATGAGGTTCTGGGACATCAGGAATCAATAAGCGAGGTCGGTGGGACAGGGGAAGAGGGGGGAGAGATCGTCTGGTCATTTCAGGGGAAGGGGGAAGGGCAAATGTCACGGTTGGACCAGGGGTTCGTCCGGGAAGAGGGATTAAGGGTTCGGGCAAATTTTCGGGCGTTTCTTCTAAACTAAAGTCCGGTTCAAGGGACGGTTGGCTTCTGGGGGGGCTCTGAATGGGTTGGTTGCCTGGGATGGTCGACTTCGGGGCGAGGGAACCGGAGGAGGGGGAGACGAAGACCGAATAGGCAGGGTTGGTGCTGGCGTTGGCGGAGGCCACAAAACTTCGGCGACATCCGGGACTTCCAACGCATGTATCAGCGTGTACGGAAGACCGACTCGATTGTCGCGATGCTCACGCCAATGGATGGGAATGTAGGGGTAACGAGCTCGGATCTCGTGTCTCAAGAGCCGATCCTTGACTTGTTCGATCGATCCCTCCAGGCTTATGCCTGCTCGATCGCCACGGAAAAGTATCTCGGAAAAATCCGTCAGGCCCTCTATTTCATTAGTTAGGGCCGTTATTGAGGGGCCAGTGGGTGCCGGTCGATACTGAGTGTGACCCAAGCCACTACTCGTTGCTGTTGTGGTCGTAGGGGCTGCACAAATAGGGGTAGTCACCGTTACGGTCGAAACTGGAACGCTAACCGGGGGATCCATCGTGAAAAAGGGGGAAAAATACAGAAAAATACGAAAATAAATTAAATAGAATTTATTGGAAAATTTTTGATCAAAAGGGGATTCGATTGCACTCCACGAAGCGCAATTATGACGAGGGGGAGTGAATTTATCTCAAAAAAGGAATTAAAAATAGTAAAAATGAGAAAAGGGAACGAAATAAAAATTTAGAAAACGGAACGTAATTTATTTGGCCCGAAAACTTGACCAAAATTATGCTAGGGGATGAAAAGAACAAAGGGTCATTTAATTATCGGTTGAAAACCCGAAATTTCAAAGAAAAACGAAAAATTAGTGACAAAACGGGAATAAATGACGAAAGGGAATTTTTAATCGTCACGGAATTGACGAAAATTATTTTTAATCACGTTGGGAGGGCGAGAATATTTTTCGGGGAATTTTTACGGCGAATATTGGGCACGGAGGGTCATTGCTGAGAGGGGGGGGGGGGAAGGGCGATATTCACGTCGAGTGGCGTAATCACGCAAAACTCGACAAACACACAAAAAAAACTCAAAAATCGAACAGAATTACTCTTAATTATCACATAAATATTCCACAAGTCAGAAAAATATCGAAAAACACAAGGAAAATGGGATAGGAAATCTCAAGGTCGTCAAAACAAGAGAATTAACGTTCGGCAGTCTCGCGCCGAAGCGTTGTGCAATCGTCGAACGCGTGAAAGGGGAGGGGGGTCACTGGTGAGCACTATTTTGCACGCTAAAACAATGGGACAACGAAAAAGAATTTTCTCGCACCGATTCACTCGGGCGAGATTCGGAACACGAAAAATCAGGTCAAAAAAGTCGAAAAATTGTTCAAAATGGCTGAATTTAATTAATTGGAAATTTTTTTGTTTGTTATTGAAGGGTATTATGAGAAAATGGGGAAAAGTTAATAATTAATATGTTTTTCAGGCCCCACGTTGGGCGCCAAAAATTTGTGACGGGTTCGACACAAGCGCAAGAGAAATTGTGGGGGAAAAATAAATAAACGCTGCGAAAAATGAATTAAAATGATAAAAACAAGTTTCGGATTTATTTAGCGAGTTTATACAATGAAAATAAGGGAATTTATATGAGAAAAATAAGGGGCGCCAGCTGGTTAAATCGGTCCAGCAACCGTTACAAAAAAATGGCCAAAAATTGAACGAAAACAATAATAAATGAGTTGTATTAATGAAAATAAATTGGACTGGCTCAGGGAGAATCAAGAAAAACTTAAACGCAAGGACAGAGGGTCCCTGAAACTCAGGCGTCTTACAATACCAGTGACAAAAAGGGGAACGACGCGCGAGCGAGCCACGCGATCGAACGAACCACGCGGACGCTCGAACCGGGCCGCGTCGGCGGAACCCGATTGAATGAATCGAGCGAAATCTCACTCGCGTCACACGCGAAAAACACGAAAACGGGGCTACAAATGACGAAAAAGGGGACACGAGGTGGGCGATCGACGATGGGAGTCGAAAAATAGGCAAGAAAATATCGCGACGGGGCTCGAAAACGCGAAACACTGACTCGAAAAATCACGGGAGGGAATGACGGGCAAAAAGGGGCAAAAACGATTTCACGAATAATTAACAGGGGCAAACTCGATGGCACAACACTCGTCGCGTCGACTGATCGACGAAATAATCTCTTTCTCGAACGAAAAGTTCGAGAAAGCGAACGAAAATGACGAAAAGTTGGGTGTTTGGGAAGAGTCAACGACAAGGGAAAAATGGCGTCGCACGCCCGGCAAAAATCGAAGGACTTACTTGCTGTCTCGGTTTTGAGAGAAAACACGAGAATACGATGCCGAAGTAATCCAGAAAATGCTCAGAGAGTGGTCCTTCGGGAAGCCGGGTCGTCGTAATAATTTAACTTTGATAATTTGCACACAAAATCTCAAGAGAAACACAAAAAAAACTGGACAGCGATGTTACGCGTGTCGAGTCCGAAGCGGAAGAGAGAGAGCTCGAGCGTCACCTCCAGCCCCTCGGGACGCTCGCGAAGCTTCGCGAACGTTCCGATAGCCAATCAAAACGCGGCTTTAGAGCCGACCAATTATTGATCCGCTTATCGAGCGTCGGCCTCGCAAGATCGCACACAGGTGGCGCCTACGTCGGTCTCGCGACCGGGCGCTGGCGCCACGCTGCCTGCCTCGCGAGACCGAGGCTCGAGCAAGATGGCGGCGCCCACGGCTGTCAAAACAGCCGTGGCAGAGTCGCGGTCGTATTGTCGAAAACGCGCCTGGACGCCGCGGAAACCGTTGAGTTTCCTCCGACTCGACGGACAAGCCTTGTCGGAGGGACGATGGGTGACACGGTTTCCGCGACTCGACGCTTGTCGCGAAAAACGAGTGTGTGCGGGCTAAAGTGAGTGGGGCTAAGGGGAGAACACGAAAATTGACACGCGGGGGAGGGAGGGAGAAATTCGTAAGTGGGTCAAGTGCGCGAGTTTTAGGGCGAATCAGCTGTTCGCTCGGTCGGTGGGTCGCTCGCTCGCGCTCGCGGGAATGTTCAGGGAAGTTCGTGGTGTTTTCTCCGAGTTCGTCGGCTCGTTCGGTCCTCCTCGATCCTGGGGGGGGCTGAAATCAGATAAAAAAGAAAAGGCCGGTCCCAGACTGGGATCCGGTAGCTCTCGCCGCGGCTCGACAGCTGGCAACAAAAGTGACAACGTCACAACCTAGACATCGAAAACCATGAAGAAATATATCTGGGCATCGGAAACCATGAAGAAATATACCTAGACATCGAAAACCATGAAGAAATATACCTGGGCATCGAAAACTATAGAGCCATGGGCCTAGCGATCGAAAACCATGGAGAAATATACCTAGACATTAAAAATCATGGAGCCGTGGACCTAGGCATCGAAAACCATTGGGAAATATACCTAGACATCAAAAACCATGCCAAAATATACCTAGACATCGAAAACCATGGAGCCGTGGACCTAGACTCCAAAAACCATGGAGCCGTGGACCTAGACACCGAAAACCATGGAGCCGTGGACCTAGACATCGAAAACCATGAAGAAATATACCTGGGAATCAAAAACCATGGAGCCGTCGAACTACACATCGAAAACCATGGAGAACTATACCTAGACATCAAAAACCATGGAGCCGTCGAACTACATATCGAAAACCATGGAGAACTATACCTAGACATCAAAAATCATGGAGCCGTGGACCTAGGCATCAAAAACCATGGAGCCGTGGACCTAGACACCGAAAACCATGGAGCCGTGTACCTAGAAATCGAAAACCATGAAGAAATATACCTGGGCATCGAAAACCATGGAGCCATGGACCTAGCGATCGAAAACCATGGAGAAATATACCTAGACATCAAAAATCATGGAGCCGTGGACCTGGGCATCGAAAACCATTGGGAAATATACTTAGACATCGAAAACCATGAAGAAATATACCTTGCGACGTAATTCGCCTTGCGAGGAGCAAATAAGGAGAAATAAAAAGAGAATAAAAAAAAAAAAGAGAAGGGAGACAAGGATAAAGAGAGCGGGGGGGGGGGGAAATAATTTCGAGCGCCAATAAAAGGAAGTAGTCGAACTGTTCATTGTAGCCAAGGGAACAAAAAAAAATGAAAAGAACCCCCTGGTTTTTTGGGCGCCAGCTGGTTATTACGGTCCAGCAACCGGTACAAGGCAAAAAAAAAGAAAACAGAACGATAACTCTACTCGGACAGTCCCGAAAACGATAATTAATGCGTCGAATAATATGGCGGAGTGAAGTCCGAGAAATTCGTGGCACGACGGACTCAGTCGACGTCACGGACTCGTCTCCCAGCGAATCGTGGGCCCTCGAACGGATTGGCGTCTTACGAATACCCGCGACACCCACAAAAAAAAGGGGGGGGGAAGAGTAGGGTAGCGCGCTCACGGGGCGAGTGGGCGTAAGCAAAAATAACGGGCGAAGCAAAGAAAAGGGGACGAAAGGCGACGGCTCGTAAGCGGCACGGTGGGCCAAGCGGCGAGAGCACCCGTCAAGATGGCCGCGCGCGCGACGTGTCCGACGCGCACCGGCGCGAGATTTTATGCAAAGGTCGTCTCGGGTGAAGCCACGAGGCGCGACGTAACAAGAAGGGAAAAGAAAGATGAGGCGAGAAGGTGAGAGAAACCGGTGTAATCCCGAGACGCGATTGACGGCAACGATCGAACGCGCGAGACCCTCGAGGAGAGCCTTTTCTCGCAAAGACACGTGCTTGGGCAACGCGGTGAATAAGTCGGCTTACCTTGCGGTGTCGACGCACTCGTTGTGCCAAAGAAACGATCCCGAATTTGGACCAAGCCGTCCGTGTTTTCCGCCAAATTTCACTACTCCGGTCCCTCGTGTCCAAAAATACCACTTGGGTTGTCGAATGATAATAATTTCGGTTTAGCCAAAGGAAAGAATGAGAAGAATTTATTGCTCCGTGCTCACTATGTCGCCGTCGTGGGTAGAAGTGAGGATTTCCGGGCTCGCGTGGCCTCCTCGCGTTCCCAACGGCGCGCGCACGGAGCCCGCGAAATCCTCGCGAATCGAGAGACAAGTATTTCGAACGCGACAGGGCTAGGTCAGGGACTCGGCGAATCGATTGGCTATCGATCGCGGCTTCGATTCCCGAGATCTTCGCGGGGGGTCGCCAGCCGCGCCACAGGTGGTCGCTGGCGCCACGTTGTCTCGGGATCTCGAAGCTTGGCAAGATGGCGGAGCCCAGGCCTGTCACTTTGTAGTGCGTGATGTGAGCCCGACACGACGTTCGACGGTGGGCGGCCCGCCCGAGTTCTTCGTCGGTAGCAGCGGCCGCCACCTTCGGCTCCCGGTACCCGATGATGGAGGTGGGGTGCCGCCGTGGCCTCGACGCCCTGGAGCTCCCGATTACGGTGGCCGCTTGACTGGGACGACTGTGTCCGAGCCAAGCGCGAAGTGGGGTTAGGATGCTCCACGACTTGGTCCAGCACGGCACCTCGCGAGTCTTCACGCCACGAACCTTTCCGAGGCGATGACCCTCCGCGCGATTTCCAGCGACGACGCGGAGTTGGCGGTGGACTCGTGGCTCGACCGGTCGCCGGGAGCCCGTCGTCGCCCAGGTGAGTAGATTTGTGCTCCTTTTGTTGGGGAGGTTTGGGTCTGGGCTCCTGGGAAGGTTGTTGTTGGGGAACGGTGGGGACGGGTTGAGGGTGTCACGGGTTGGATTTGTCTGGGTGTGTCGCCGGCTCCTTGTCATTATTTTGTCGCCGTTCCAGGTCGCAGCGGTCCTCGGCGTTCCTCTCCGGCGTGTTCGCTGGCTCGCCTCCTGGAACAAACAGGGAAGAACAGGCGACGAACACGAATAGGGAAGGAAGTGGGTTGCGGGATGGTCGCCACGGCGGCCAGACTTCCGCCCCGACGACGTGACAGCTCGCCACGTCACAACCTAGACATCAAAAACCATGGAGCCGTGGACCTAGAAACTAAAAACCATGGAGCCGTGGATCTAGACACCGAAAACCATGGAGCCGTGGACCTAGACATCGAAAACCATGGAGCCGTTGACCTAGACATTGAAAACCATGAAGAAATGTACCTAGGAATCGAAAACCATGGAGCCGCCAAACTACACATCGAAAACCATGTAGAACTATACCTAGACATCAAAAATCATGGAGCCGTGGACCTAGGCATCAAAAACCATGGAGCCGTGGACCTAGACACCGAAAACCATAGAGCCGTGGACCTTGCCATCGAAAACCATGGAGCCGTGGACCTAGACATCGAAAACCATGGAGAAATATACCTAGACATCAAAAACCATGGAGCCGTGGACCTAGACATCAAAAACCATGAAGCCGTGGACCTAGACACGGAAAACCATGGACCCGTCGACCTAGACATCGAAAACCATGAAGAAATATACCTGGACATCAAAATCCATGAAGCCGTGGACCTAGACACGGAAAACCATAGAGACGTCGAACTACACATCGAAAACCATGGAAAAATATACCTAGACATCAACAACCATAAAGAAATATACCTAGACATCAAAAACCATGAATAAATATACCTAGGAATCAAAAATCACGGAGCCGTCGACCTAGACATCGAAAACCATGAAGAGATATACCTAGACATCAAAAACCATGGAGCCGTGTACCTAGACATCGAAAACCATGGAGAAATATACCTAGACATCAAAAACTAGAAGAAATATACCTAGGACTCAAAAACCATGAAGCCGTGGACCTAGGCACCGAAAACCATGGAGCCGTCGAACTACACATCGAAAACCATGGAAAAATATACCTAGACATCAACAACCATAAAGAAATATACCTAGACATCAAAAACCATGAATAAATATACCTAGGAATCAAAAATCACGGAGCCGTCGACCTAGACATCGAAAACCATGAAGAGATATACCTAGACATCAAAAACCATGGAGCCGTGTACCTAGACATCGAAAACCATGGAGCCGTGGAACTAGACACCGAAAACCATAGAGCCGTGGACCTAGACATCGAAAACCATGGAGAAATATACTTAGACATCAAAACCATGAAGAAATATACCTAGACATCATAAACCATGGAGCCGTCGACCTAGACACCGAAAACTATGGAGCCGTTGACCTGGACATCGAAAACCATGAAGAAATATACCTTGGAATCAAAAACCATGGAGCCGTGGACCTAGACACCAAAAACCATGGAGAAATACACAGTGTGACGTTGTCACTTTTGTTGCCAGCTGTCGAGCCGCGGCGAGAGCTACCGGATCCCAGTCTGGGACCGGCCTTCTCTTTTTTATCTGATTTCAGCCCCCCCCCAGGATCGAGGAGGACCGAACGAGCCGACGAACTCGGAGAAAACACCACGAACTTCCCTGAACATTCCCGCGAGCGCGAGCGAGCGACCCACCGACCGAGCGAACAGCTGATTCGCCCTAAAACTCGCGCACTTGACCCACTTACGAATTTCTCCCTCCCTCCCCCGCGTGTCAATTTTCGTGTTCTCCCCTTAGCCCCACTCACTTTAGCCCCGCACACACTCGTTTTTCGCGACAAGCGTCGAGTCGCGGAAACCGTGTCACCCATCGTCCCTCCGACAAGGCTTGTCCGTCGAGTCGGAGGAAATTCAACGGTTTCCGCGGCGTCCAGGCGCGTTTTCGACAATACGACCGCGACTCTACCACGGCTGTTTTGACAGCCGTGGGCGCCGCCATCTTGCTCGAGCCTCGGTCTCGCGAGGCAGGCAGCGTGGCGCCAGCGCCCGGTCGCGAGACCGACGTAGGCGCCACCTGTGTGCGATCTCGCGAGGCCGACGCTCGATAAGCGGATCAATAATTGGTCGGCTCTAAAGCCGCGTTTTGATTGGCTATCGGAACGTTCGCGAAGCTTCGCGAGCGTCCCGAGGGGCTGGAGGTGACGCTCGAGCTCTCTCTCTTCCGCTTCGGACTCGACACGGTCAACATCGTGTCCCGTTTTTGTGCCTTTTTCGAGTTTTTCCGTGTTCAATTCGTGATTAAAATCTTTACGACGACCCGGCTTCACTAAGGACATTTCTCCGGATACTCTTTGGAACACTTCGGCACCGAATTCCTCGATTTTCCTCTCAAAAATCGAGAAAACAGGTGAGTCCTTCGATTTTTGCCGGGCGTGCGACGCCATTTTCCCCTTGTCGTTGACTCTTCCCAAACACCCAAGTTTTCGTCATTTTCGTTCGCTTTCTCGAATTTTTCGTTCGAGAAAGCTTTATTTCGTCGATCAGTCGACGCGACGAGTGTTGTGCCATCGAGTTTGCCCCTGTTAATTATTCGTGAAATCGTTTTTGCCCTTTTTGCCCGTCATTCCCTCCCGTGATTTTTCGAGTCAGTGTTTCGCGTTTTCGAGCCCCGTCGCGATATTTATTTGCATATTTTTTTCGACTCCCATCGTCGATCGCCCCCCCTCGCGTCCCTTTGTCATTAATTTAGCCCTATTTTTCGCGTTTTCGTGTGTGACGCGAGTGAGATTTCGCTCGATTCATTCAATCGGGTTCCGCCGACGCGGCCCGGTTCGAGCGTCCGCGTGGTTCGTTCGATCGCGTGGCTCGCTCGCGCGTCGTTCCCCTTTTTGTCACTGGTATTGTAAGACGCCTGAGTTTCAGGGACCCTCTGTCCTTGCGTTTAAGTTTTTCTTGATTCTCCCTGAGCCAGTCCAATTTATTTTCATTAATACAACTCATTTATTATTGTTTTCGTTCAATTTTTGGCCATTTTTTTTGTAACGGTTGCTGGACCGATTTAACCAGCTGGCGCCCCTTATTTTTCTCATATAAATTCCCTTATTTTCATTGTATAAATTCGCTTAAATAAATCCGAAGCTTGTTTTTATTATTTTAATTCATTTTTCGCAGCGTTTATTTATTTTTCCCCCACAATTTCTCTTGCGCTTGTGTCGAACCCGTCACAAATTTTTGGCGCCCAACGTGGGGCCTGAAAAACATATTAATTATTAACTTTTCCCCATTTTCTTATAATACCCTTCAATAACAAACAAAAAAATTTCCAATTAATTAAATTCAGCCATTTTGAACAATTTTTCGACTTTTTTGACCTGATTTTTCGTGTTTCGAATCTCGCCCGAGTGAATCGGTGCGAGAAAATTCTTTTTCGTTGTCCCATTGTTTTAGCGTGCAAAATAGTGCTCACCAGTGACCCCCCTCCCCTTTCACGCGTTCGACGATTGCACAACGCTTCGGCGCGAGACTGCCGAACGTTAATTCTCTTGTTTTGACGACCTTGAGATTTCCTATCCCATTTTCCTTGTGTTTTTCGATATTTTCCTGACTTGTGGAATATTTATGTGATAATTAAGAGTAATTCTGTTCGATTTTTGAGTTTTTTCGTGTGTTTGCCGAGTTTTGCGTGATTACGCTACTCGACGTGAATATCGCCCTTCCCCCCCCCTACAGCAATAACGCTCCGTGCCCAATATTCGCCGTAAAAATTCCCCGAAAAATATTCTCGCCCTCCCAACGTGATTAAAAATAATTTTCGTCAATTCCGTGACGATTAAAAATTCCCTTTTTTCATTTATTCCCGTTTTGTCACTAATTTTTCGTTTTTCCTTGAAATTTCGGGTTTTCAACCGATAATTAAATGACCTTTTGTTCTTTTCATCCCCTAGCATAATTTTGGTCAAGTTTTCGGGCCAAGTAAATTACGTTCCGTTTTCTAAATTTTTATTTCGTTCCCTTTTCTCATTTTTTACTATTTTTAATTCCTTTTTTGAGATAAATTCACTCCCCCTCGTCATAATTGCGCTTCGTGGAGTGCAATCGAATCCCCTTTTGATTAAAAAATTTCCAAATAAATTTTATTTCATTTATTTTCGTATTTTTCCCGTATTTTCTCCCTTTTCACGATGGATCCCCCGGTTAGCGTTCCGGTTTCGACCGTAACGGTGACTACCCCTATTTGTGCAGCCCCTACGACCACAACAGCAACGAGTAGTGGCTTGGGTCATACTCAGTATCGACCGTCACCCACTGGCCCCTCAATAACGGCCCTAACGAATGAAATAGAGGGCCTGACGGATTTTTCCGAGATACTTTTCCGTGGCGATCGAGCAGGCATAAGCCTGGAGGGATCGATCGAACAAGTCAAGGATCGGCTCTTGAGATACGAGATCCGAGCTCGTTACCCCTACATTCCCATCCATTGGCGTGAGCATCGCGACAATCGAGTCGGTCTTCCGTACACGCTGATACATGCGTTGGAAGTCCCGGATGTCGCCGAAGTTTTGTGGCCTCCGCCAACGCCAGTACCAACCCTGCCTATTCGGTCTTCGTCTCCCCCTCCTCCGGTTCCCTCGCCCCGAAGTCGACCATCCCAGGCAACCAACCCATTCAGAGCCCCCCCCCAGAAGCCAACCGTCCCTTGAACCGGACTTTAGTTTAGAAGAAACGCCCGAAAATTTGCCCGGACCCTTGATCCCTCTTCCCGGACGAACCCCTGGTCCAACCGTGACATTTGCCCTTCCCCCTTCCCCTGAAATGACCAGACGATCTCTCCCTCCTCTTCCCCTGTCCCACCGACCTCGTTTATTGATTCCTGATGTCCCGGAACCTCATTTTGACGACCCAACAGACTTTACGAGAACGTACACAGTTCCAACGACCCGACCCCAACACAACAGCACCCGTCTGCCCCCAGTCCTTCCACCAGCACCCAGACGGAGTTTACCATCTGCCCTCCCCACAACAAGCCACAACACCACCCGAACAGAGCTTTCTTCCACGCGGTTGGGCCGAGACAATCACTCCGCCAACCACTGGAAGAAATATGGCCCAAAATTTGCCGGAAAACGCGAAGAAGACGCGGAGGAGTTCCTTCAAGAACTCCATGAGTACGTTCTGGGTCAAGATTTGTCTGAGGACGAATTATTGCGCGCGTTGCCCGAGGCGTTCACAGGCGCTGCGCGTCTGTGGCATCGCGTTGAGAAAAGTAACTGGCATGATTACGAAGGTTTCGTATTTCATTTCAGAGAACAATTTGGCCACGGTGATTTGCAGGATCGTCTGAGGCACGAGGTGGAACTTCGTACCCAGGGGCCTGGCGAACCCGTCGCCGAATATTTAGTCAAGTTAAAGGCCCTTTTCGACCAGTTCAACCCTCCCCTTTCCCTCGAGACCCAATTGGATATTTGCTATCGCAATTTGCACCCCGATTTTTCCGCCCACATCAGACGAGACGAGGTACACAGTTACCTCGACCTCAAGCGTATGTGTCGGCGTAGAGAAGAGCTCGTTGAACGAGCTAAGGCATATCGCCCACCCCCGAGTGCACGCCAATCGTCCTTCCCTTCAAGTGCGTACAAGCCGGCCGAAAAAGCCACACCAGGCAAAGTGGCGGCGTTACAGGCTCCGAAAGACGCCCAGACGGCCCTGAAAACTCCGAATCCTCCCCAACCAAAACCCAGTCCGACAAATCCTCAACCTCAACCCATTCGGACCCAAAAACCCAGCTACGCGTCAGTAGCAGGAGCGGAGAAATCTCCTCGCTCGCAACCCCTCCCGAAAATTCCCCCTTTGTGTGAAGTAGCTCCGAAAACCTGCCCCCAACAGATTCCTCAGCCCCCTTGCTACAATTGTCGCCTCCCTGGCCATTTCTGGCGGGAATGCGTCAAACCGATCGGAAGGTTTTGTAGAATCTGCGGCTATCCGGACGTGATAGTCAGGACTTGTCCGCGCTGTTCGAGAGGACAGGCGGGAAACGGCCAGCCGGGGGGACAGTAAAGTCCTCGCCCCCCCAGGAGCCAACACCCCAGTGGCCCAAAACCCGTTCTCCGTTAGAAAAACCCTCCCAAACTCCTTTTTTGCCAAACAAACCCGTCCAGAATCCCTTTGAGTCAAGAAATTCCGACCGAAAATTCCCAGAACCCTTGAAAATTCCCAGTTTGCCTAAAAATCCAGTAGAATCTTCCCCTTGTAAGAACGACCCTGAACCCCTTGAGGTGTTCGTGTCGATGCCCGAACCCAGTGAAGACCCCAATTCGTCAAGCCAACTCATATTTACCCCAAAATCTCCGAATCAACTCGGCCCGGTGCGCCGAGTCATCAGCCTCCCTTATCAAGACGACCTTGGAAACTCAATGAAATTAAGTTTTCCTGATTTCGAAACCCTCGACCGATTCCTAAGAAAACAAAACCCCAACTCCCTTAAAATTCCCATTCCATCGCCCGAACCCCTTAAAAATCCCAGTTCGACAAACCAACCCCCAAAAATTCCCTTCAAAACCCCTCCACAAGACGAGAAACTCCCAAGCAACCCTGATTCCGCACCCAGAACCACCAGCTTCCCTTGTAGAGACAACTTCGGCAACGCGCTGAAATTAAGCCGTCCCAATTTTGATACCCTCGACATATTCCTCGGTAAGGAATCCGAGAAACCCGTACCCAACGACGAGCCGCAGCCCGGATGTTCAAAAGATCCGAGCCACTCGCCACCCAACTCTCCCGAACTTCCGTCTCAGTATGAATCAGCCCTTTCCACCCCAATTTACCCAGAAAAACGCCCTCAGAGCCCTGTTCAGCTTCAGGAAATCGCCCCGTCGGATTTTGCTACGCTAGGAGACATGCTTGCCGCTCTCCAGCGTCGTAACGTCGATAACCGACATTTTCTTTGGTTAAAGATCGAGGATCGACTGTGTCGTGCCTTGGTCGATGGAGGTTCGTGTCGAACATACCTCGACAAGGATCTGGCCGGCATCCTTGGATCTCATTTGTCTCCATCCCCCGACGGTATTTTAGTGCCTGGAAATAATGTACTTCCAGTTTTTGGTGAATTGTATCTCACGTACGAGATAGGTGGACGAACAGCACACCTTCGTACTCAATTGGCTTCGTTAGGATACGATTGTATCCTCGGGATCGATTTCCTTCGCGCACTCGACTTACGTGTCGATTATGGTAGCGATACGTGGCGAGTGGGAAACGGTCCAGTTCGTTCGTTCAGCCCCGAAGACATTGAAGCCCACCCAATTAGAGCCTATCCCCCGTGCGCCGGTCTGGCGATTGCAACAGACTCGGCTGCTAAGAAAGTAACCGCCCTTTTAGATGAGTTAATCCCTCCCAAAACGTCACCCATCCTCAGTGTTACCCATTTAGCAGAACACAGTATCGATGTTCAAGGTCACCCCCCAATTCGACAAAAGGCCCGAACAATTTCTCCGTACCTCCTGAAAGTCGCTCAGAAAGAGGTCGATCAGATGTTTGAGGAAGGAGTTATTGAGAAAGCCGATAGTCCATGGCTCAGTAACCCCGTGATCGTCACGAAGTCCAACGGAAAATACAGGTTTTGTATCGACTTTCGAGACGTGAACAAAGTGACCCGGAAAGACGCGTACCCCCTCCCAAACATGGACAGAATCCTTGACGGACTGCGACGAGCCCGTTACATTTCCAAACTTGACTTGAGCCAGGCCTATTTTCAGATTCCCGTGGAGCCCGCCAGCAGGCCAATAACTGCCTTTTCAGTCCCAGGACGCGGACTGTTTCAATTCAAACGGATGCCCTTTGGACTGACGAACGCCCCTGCGACTTTTCAAAGACTAATGGACAGACTAATTGACCCTGCATGGGAGCCCCATGTTTTTGCTTATTTGGATGACGTCATTATTGCAACGGAGACAGAGGACGAACACTTTGACTTTCTCCGACGAGTATTGACGGCTTTTAGGGACGCCAAGATGGAGATCAACCGCGAAAAGAGTGAGTTCTTTTGCGCGGAAGTGGCTTATCTTGGATACGTCATTGGACCCGAAGGACTTAAAGTTGACCCTGACAAAATAGCCCCCATTCTGAATTACCCTCCGCCCACCAATATCAAGCAAGTCCGACGATTCCTCGGAATGGTCGGATGGTACGCCCGATTTTTGCCCGACATTTCCCGTGATAAAGCCCCCCTTACCCGTTTGACCATGAAAGACGTTCCCTGGACATGGGGACACGAAGAACAAAAAGCCTTTGAGACCCTCCGTAATGCTCTGACCCGTACCCCCATTTTGATTCGCCCCAATTTTGACAAGCCCTTCACTATTCAGACGGACGCAAGCGACGTGGCTATCGGCGCAGTCCTAACCCAGGAGGTGGACGGTGTCGAGCACCCGATCGTCTTCGCGAGCCGCCTTTTGTCCTCCCAAGAGCGCAAGTACACGGTCACCGAGCGTGAGTGTCTTGCCGTTCTCTGGGCAGTTAAGAAATTGAGACCTTACATCGAGGGCACGCACTTCACCGTGATCACAGATCACAGTAGCCTTACGTGGCTACGAAGTATTCGAGATCCAGCAGGGCGACTCGCCCGATGGGCGCTCGCCATGCAAGCCCTGGACATGACGATTGTCCACCGTAAAGGAGCCCTCAATGTAGTCCCTGATGCCCTCTCCCGTATGTACGAGTCGACCGACGGAGCCCTGTGTGCTTTAGGGAATGCGGTCGACTCATGGTATGAAGACAAAAAAAATAGTATTCGTGAGTTCCCTTGGAAATACCCCAATTGGAAAATAGTGGAAGATAAGATCTACTACCACCGTCCTCACCCCGTAATTGACCCAGCCCTTTCCGATTTAGATGCTTGGAAATTAGTCCTCCCTTTAGAATCCAGACCACGAGCCCTCAGTCAAGCCCATGATTGCCCTCAAGCCGGTCATCTTGGAGTCGACAAAACGTATCATCGGCTCACACAAGATTTCTTTTGGCCCGGTATTTTTCAAGACGTTGCAAAATATGTCGGACGATGTCCGGCGTGTCAGCTCCATAAGGTCTCTCAAGGACAACCGAGCGGCCTTATGAGAGAGCGCACGACTTCTGGTCCTTGGACAGTCGTCGCCGCCGACGTCATGGGTCCGTTCCCCCCCAGTAAGTCCCAGAATCGTTATGTGATCGTATTTCAAGATTTGTTCACGAAATTCGTCGAGGCCAGAGCTGTTCGAGTTGCCACAGGACAGACAATAATGTCGGCATTCGAAAATCTGGTTCTGAACCGTTGGGGATGTCCGAAGTATTTGTTGACGGACAACGGAACGGAGTTCGTTAATAACTTCGTCACGAACCAACTTAAGCAATTAGGAATCCATCAGACCACCGTCCCCCCGTACCATGCCCAAGCCAACCCTGTTGAACGAGTCAATAGGACCATCAAGACAATGATTTGCACCTTCATCCCGCAAGACCAGCGAGATTGGGATAAGCATCTCCCCGAGCTGTGCTTCGCGATCAACACAGCTGTCCAATCCTCCACAATGATGACCCCTGCCTTTTTGAATTTAGGTCGCAATCCCCGTCCTGCCAAAGCCCTCCGAGACGAAGATCCAAACCCTCAACCCTTAGACCCTGGTGACCCGGATTTGTGGAATGATCGCATGAAGCGGCTTCCACTCATCCACGATTGGGTCCACCGAAATTTGGAACAAGCCGCGAAGCGGCAAGCCCGTTATTATAACAAAAACCGTAAGGACACCCGTTACAGCGTAGGAGACCTGGTGATGAGGAAACATCGAGTACTCTCGCCAGGAGTCCAGAACTTCGCTGCGAAGTTAGCCCCCCGATTTAATGGCCCTTATAAAATTTTGAAAATCCTTTCCCCAGTCGTGTACGAGATCGAAGACCCAGAAAGTCGTAAAAATCCCAAAGTCCACATCAAAGACCTCAAACCCTACAGACCGCCCGGAGAACCCAATGATGATGAGAATGATGAGGCGACCGAAGCTGCCGCCCCACAACCCCCGTTACCTGATACCGTTGACGTGGAACCGGAAAACTCCGCTCCACGCCGTGCAGGCCTGAGGCCAAGAAAACCCCATTAGTCATTGAGTAACTCCCCAGCCATTGAGAATATTAGCCCTTGAATTAATTCTTTCGTTGTTGCGTATTTTCGTTCAGTATTATTTTCGAGTCAGTTCAGTTTAAGTGTCGAAGGCAAAAGCCTGTGACGTAAAAGAAGTTATTTTTAAAGCCCAGAGTGCTAGAAACTCTCAACTAGTCCTATGTTAGTCGATATCTTCTCTAATACTCGTTAGTCATTGTGATATTGTAACGAAGAGACTGATAATATTAAGTAGCCACGAACCCCAGCCCCATGAAACCAAATTGTTAGCCCCAGAGTCCCCAGCCCAAAAATAATTGTTAGCCCCTTTTCATTATCATCAATCGATGTGATATTAATTTTATTTTTGATACAAGATTTTTCAAGCCAAAGAGCTCCAAGTGTTAAGTTCGAACAAGTCAGTAAAATGCACAAGTCAGTCACGTAATTGTTGAGTTTATTTTTGTTTTATTTCCAACTCGTTCTTTCCTTCTCCTGTAATTCCTTTCCCATTTTGAATTTTCTGAGTCGCTACCCCGGTAATAGTCGAATGACTGCAGCTTGTGTGACGATGCGTACGAGATGGTACTTTCGTCAAGCCGGGGGGAGTTGTGACGTTGTCACTTTTGTTGCCAGCTGTCGAGCCGCGGCGAGAGCTACCGGATCCCAGTCTGGGACCGGCCTTCTCTTTTTTATCTGATTTCAGCCCCCCCCCCAGGATCGAGGAGGACCGAACGAGCCGACGAACTCGGAGAAAACACCACGAACTTCCCTGAACATTCCCGCGAGCGCGAGCGAGCGACCCACCGACCGAGCGAACAGCTGATTCGCCCTAAAACTCGCGCACTTGACCCACTTACGAATTTCTCCCTCCCTCCCCCGCGTGTCAATTTTCGTGTTCTCCCCTTAGCCCCACTCACTTTAGCCCCGCACACACTCGTTTTTCGCGACAAGCGTCGAGTCGCGGAAACCGTGTCACCCATCGTCCCTCCGACAAGGCTTGTCCGTCGAGTCGGAGGAAATTCAACGGTTTCCGCGGCGTCCAGGCGCGTTTTCGACAATACGACCGCGACTCTACCACGGCTGTTTTGACAGCCGTGGGCGCCGCCATCTTGCTCGAGCCTCGGTCTCGCGAGGCAGGCAGCGTGGCGCCAGCGCCCGGTCGCGAGACCGACGTAGGCGCCACCTGTGTGCGATCTCGCGAGGCCGACGCTCGATAAGCGGATCAATAATTGGTCGGCTCTAAAGCCGCGTTTTGATTGGCTATCGGAACGTTCGCGAAGCTTCGCGAGCGTCCCGAGGGGCTGGAGGTGACGCTCGAGCTCTCTCTCTTCCGCTTCGGACTCGACACGGTCAACATCGTGTCCCGTTTTTGTGCCTTTTTCGAGTTTTTCCGTGTTCAATTCGTGATTAAAATCTTTACGACGACCCCGGCTTCACTAAGGACATTTCTCCGGATACTCTTTGGAACACTTCGGCACCGAATTCCTCGATTTTCCTCTCAAAAATCGAGAAAACAGGTGAGTCCTTCGATTTTTGCCGGGCGTGCGACGCCATTTTCCCCTTGTCGTTGACTCTTCCCAAACACCCAAGTTTTCGTCATTTTCGTTCGCTTTCTCGAATTTTTCGTTCGAGAAAGCTTTATTTCGTCGATCAGTCGACGCGACGAGTGTTGTGCCATCGAGTTTGCCCCTGTTAATTATTCGTGAAATCGTTTTTGCCCTTTTTGCCCGTCATTCCCTCCCGTGATTTTTCGAGTCAGTGTTTCGCGTTTTCGAGCCCCGTCGCGATATTTATTTGCATATTTTTTTCGACTCCCATCGTCGATCGCCCCCCTCGCGTCCCTTTGTCATTAATTTAGCCCTATTTTTCGCGTTTTCGTGTGTGACGCGAGTGAGATTTCGCTCGATTCATTCAATCGGGTTCCGCCGACGCGGCCCGGTTCGAGCGTCCGCGTGGTTCGTTCGATCGCGTGGCTCGCTCGCGCGTCGTTCCCCTTTTTGTCACTGGTATTGTAAGACGCCTGAGTTTCAGGGACCCTCTGTCCTTGCGTTTAAGTTTTTCTTGATTCTCCCTGAGCCAGTCCAATTTATTTTCATTAATACAACTCATTTATTATTGTTTTCGTTCAATTTTTGGCCATTTTTTTTGTAACGGTTGCTGGACCGATTTAACCAGCTGGCGCCCCTTATTTTTCTCATATAAATTCCCTTATTTTCATTGTATAAATTCGCTTAAATAAATCCGAAGCTTGTTTTTATTATTTTAATTCATTTTTCGCAGCGTTTATTTATTTTTCCCCCATAATTTCTCTTGCGCTTGTGTCGAACCCGTCACAACAGAGACATGAAAAACCATGGAGCCGTGGACCTAGACACCGAAAACCATGGAGAAATATACCTAGGCATCGAAAACCATGGAGAAATATACAGAGGCAACAAAAACCATGGAGAAATATACCTACACATCGAAAACCCCGGAGAAATATACCTAGACAACGAAAACCATGGAGCCGTGTACCTTGACAACCAAAACCATGGTAGCTAGACAACGAAAACCATGGTAGCTAGACAACGAAAACCATGGTAGCTAGACAACGAAAACCATACGGAAAGAGAGGCCCGATATATCTGTCTCTCTCGCTCAGTGGCGCGCGAAGAGTGGGGATACCGCGTTCAGCGGAGGGGGTGACGTCACAGGCCGAAAATGTCCACCAGTCTCGCAAAGGGCGTATGTCTAAGCGCCTGCGCGCACAACTTACGCCCTTCTGACACCAAGAAACAGAAGGGATCCCACACCTTGCGTCCAAAATCTTCAATGTTAGATTTCTCTGGATTGGCTGAACGGATTTTGTTCTACCAAAGACCATTCGAAAGATAAAAAATCATAGAAAATTCAAATCTAATATGAGATTTTTCCCTCAACCCATTCTCCTGTAAAAACGCTCCAAAGTTTCTGTGACGTCATAAAACGCCTATTTTACTGTATATAAGAGTACGGCCGGCTCGCGCGCTACGCTTTTCTTTTAATACTTGGCGTCGAGCTATTGCCGCGTCTTTTGATATGAGGTGGTACGTATTTTCGTATAATCGAAAATACGTCGAAAACACTACGTTTTTTCTACAAATAAAGACTACCTAGCCAAAAATCCCCTCCACGGGGAAAAAAGCTTGGACAAGTCCATTTGTTGGTGATCCTCGTTTCCATTTGTTTTCACAGAAAAATCTAACCCCCGCCCCCCTAAAAAAAAATTGGAAACGCCAACAAAATAAAAAATTATAAAAAACCCTGGAAATAAGGAAAGGATATCAGCACCAAAAATTCTGATATCTATAAAAAAGGACAAGTATTCCCTGTCTGATAATCATATTGATGTCTGAAAATCAATTAACGAGAAAAAAGAAAAACTTCCACAAAAATACAAAACTAAAGTTTGCCATCGTATGTTGAGCGGATGCGCACAGAGTACTTGGCCGGCCAAAAATTTTGAATTACAGTGCTCAGCTTGATTAATCTTGACATAACGTAATTGTTTGGTCTCAGAAATCTTCTTAGAAAAGACACGCGAAAGCTTGGTAAAAATCTCGAGTTAATCAAGATTCTCTCCTAAAACGATTTATATTTCAAGCAAATAATACAAAAAAAATTGCTAGAAGTGTAATTTTTACCGACGCACTACGGGTCATTTGATTTAAAATTTAGCTGCACCTTATAATTAGTAATCAGTTGTTATTTTTCTACGTATTCATACTTGTGTAAAATATTGCGCGAATGATTAATTAATTAATTGTAAATCAAATTGAGAGAAAACTTTGAATTTGTACTCATTCATTTGAATGTATAACGTTCAGTGACATTTGTGTAACGCTTATCATTTTTCTCATGAATACAACCAAGTTGTTCTATCTATCTATAAATAGCGGAAGCTAATAGAAAAAATTTCGGGCCGGCCAAGTACTCTGTGCGCATCCGCTCAACATACGATGGCAAACTTTAGTTTTGTATTTTTGTGGAAGTTTTTCTTTTTTCTCGTTAATTGATTTTCAGACATCAATATGATTATCAGACAGGGAATACTTGTCCTTTTTTATAGATATCAGAATTTTTGGTGCTGATATCCTTTCCTTATTTCCAGGGTTTTTTATAATTTTTTATTTTGTTGGCGTTTCCAATTTTTTTTTAGGGGGGCGGGGGTTCGATTTTTCTGTGAAAACAAATGGAAACGGGGATCACCAACAAATGGACTTGTCCAAGCTTTTTTCCCCGTGGAGGGGATTTTTGGCTAGGATATCACTTCTTTTTTTTCGAACTCCTCCGAAACCTACATTTTTTCATGATCACATGATCCTTCGTGAATCTTTCCCCATGGCTTGAATTGGTTTAGTTTTTTCGATTTTCGACTATAAATTTTTATCGCGAGACATTTTTTATTGCTTTTGTGGCACGTCATCCAATACTGAATTTCTAATGAAATTAAGCTTTTAGCTAATGCTAACCCCAGAGCCCCTAATCCGGAGCTAAGGGCGAGGACGGAGCGCGTTTCTAGCTCCATATTTCAGTGTGCAATCCAGATTTGCGTTTCATTTTCTATATCGAAGCTGCCACTCACTTCTTCAATTTTGACCTCAGATTCGAATTCAGCGACTCGAAAAACCCCTCAATTAGAGTTTCATTTTTATTGAATTAGTTTGAGCATTTTGGTCCGTCATATTGGATCCGCCATCTCGGATTTCCAAATTTTTAGTGCAGATTTGTAATTAGCGACCCCAGAAATCCCCGAGTACCAACTTTCGTTTCCATCGAACGATTTTTGCATTTGGGGTCCGCCATATCGGATCCACCATATTGAATTTTGATATTTTGAGTGCAGATTAGTAATCAGCGCCCCCGAAAAGCCCCGCCTACCAACTTTCGCGTTAATCAAACGATTTTTGGACTTTAGTCCGCCATATCGGATCCGCCATCTTGAATTTTCAAGTTCTGAGTGCAGATTTGTAAGCAGCAATCCCGAAAATCTCCGAGTCCCAACTTTTGCGTTCATTAAAAGATTTCTGCAATCATGCTCTGCTATGTTGGATCCGCCATCTTGAATTTTCAAATTTCGAGTGCAGAATTGTAATCAACGACCGTAATAAGCCCCGAGTATCAAATTTCACGTTCATCAAACGATTTTTGTATTTGTGGTCCACCATAACGGAGACGCCATCTTGAATTTTGGAATTTGGAGTGCAGATTTGTAATCAGCAACGCCGAAAACCCCCGTGGACCAACTTTCGCGTTTATCAAACAAGTTTTGCGGTTCTGCTCCGCCATATTGGATCTGCCATCTTGAATTTTCAAATTTTGAATTCAAATTTGTAATCAGTGGACCCGAAAACCCCTCAGTGCGAAGTTTTGAGTTAAACGCACGTGAAGATAAATGCGTGCTTCAAAGGATTGAAGCAACAATTAATCATTTTCATTTGTATAATGACAGAATGAATTTTTGCGGCTATGTCACCCTTTTTTCGTTGTCATCCGATCACTTCAAGATTCATGAAATGTTAAATATTTCGCCGAGGCTCTACCGAGTCTCAAGATAAAAAAGGCAAAACCGAAAGTAGACCAGCTAACTTCATGGCGGTCATAGAAACTCGTCGCGCTTCTGTCATCGAAGATCGACTTTCATGGAAATCGGTCGTGATGGGCATCAAGAGGCCTTTGATTGTGTCGTCTGCGCGTATATACATACATGCACGCACACTGCGATTTTTGCATAATTTTGCCTGTGCAAACTTTTTTCTCGGCAATTACGGCATCAATCGTGATGATTCATGGCTCAATCGACGGAGACTAACTTAATTAGTCTCCGGTTCAATTTTGAGATCATGACATTACTCCTGGGCTTTATAATTTAAATAAATGTCAACCCCTACCACCGAATTTGCTTTGTTCAGAGATAATATACTCGGCCGAGTCTCGGGCTAGCAGACGACAGCAGAGCTGTCAAATGTACTTGTCCCGAGACTCTACCGAGTCTCTTGATAATTGAAAAATTTCACTCTCCACTTAAAGTTTCGAGCTCATTTCGTTTCCTCTTGGCATGTAATACAAACAATTTTGTAGGTTTCAGCCCTAGATCGCCCACCTCCTTTGGATCGCTCACCTCCTCTGGGATCGTCCTCGAATGCTCGACTCGTCCTGGCGAGGCGAATTCATCTGTTACCAAAGCAATTTTTGTTCGGAAGCAAGAAAAAAACGAGACGAAATCGCCCAGGAAGGATCATCAGACCTCGGAACAAGGGAAAGAGCCAACATGGGAACTTTCTCGAATTAAAGATAAGCTATCCTTTTTATATGTATTAATCTCCGAAAATTTTTAACGAAATGTTACGATCGAAAGTAAATTCAAATCGAGAGGGAAGTGAGCTATAGATTGTATATGAAGGAGTGCGTGTGACGTGAATGAATGTGTCAGTGAAAGATTGTTTATTCAAAATAAAGATAGGAATCTTACAAGCTGTCGTTTGTGAAGCGGAAGATCGGCTTCAAAGTCATACAGCTCCTTGGGAAGTCGTTCTTCAGAACTGGACATTAAGGAGGGACAGTTGTGACCATGGTAGTGAAGTCAGAGTTTATTTTGCGCTGCAATACTACCACGGCCTATATATATGTCAATTGCCAATTTTTCGGAAAAAGATTTACAATCTATGCATTTCCAGCTTTACATTATTTTTACAATGTAAAAAAACGTAATAATCTGCTACTTGACTTCAGTATTACGTGAAACTGTCAACGATGACAGCAATAGATGGCTCGTTGGCTGCAATCGATCATAAGCGCCTGTCATATGCTTCTTCGTAGCCTTTTGTTTATAACCTGGAAACATGGAGGACGCGCGTTCAAGAGAAATGTGTCAAACTAGCGACGGGATTATACGTGATGTGCAGTGTAGAGACAAAGGCTGATTTTGTCGTTAAAACATTAGGAAGTGGAAAGACAATATCGCGATTGCAAATAAAAAGCGTCGCGTTGAAGTCGACCACAATGCGACTCCATCTGACTTATTTCCAATGGACGGGAGACGAATCGTCGAAATTGGTAGATTGGCTGAGGATATGTGGTGCAATAATTGTGACCGGCCAGTCTCTTTTCGTAATCTCGTTAAAGAATCCCAGCACGGTCTAGCGAGTATTTTTTCTGTGAGATGCGTGAAGTGCGATATAATCATCCTCGTAAGATCGTCCAAGCAAGACGAAAGTAAAATATTGGCCGGCAATTTCCATATCAACAGCAAAGCAGCAATCGGTAATTGTTTTTTAACTATGCATAGAATTAATGTCGCAGTACGTTGAAAATATTAATTATTGTGTCTAAAATTCCACCGGCGTCTAAGATTTTTGTCACTCTAATACTGTCCGCTGAAGTTGCAGGCTCCTCCCACAGGACACAATCCGTCAACGGCATTTGACGCCCTCCTCAGGACCCAAGACTTAGACGCAGACATTGGGGTTTGCCTTTCTCCATACGAACAATTCTGGGACACAGGCATATGGATCTGTCCACAGCACTCAATTATTTAATGGAGGTGTTGGGCTCTTTCCGCCGGACTCGATTTTTCGATGCAGGAATTCGTCTCTTTCCTCAGGACCCAGTTCTTTGACTCAGGCATTGGACAATTTCCATAGGACTCAATTTTTTCCCGCAGGCATTTCGCGGTTTCTGCAGTTTCAATTCGTTAACAAAATTTTTGGCTCCCTCCGAGGGATTCCTCTTCTTTGATGCAGGCATTTGATTCTTCCGCTGCAGTTCAAGACACAAAAGTACGAAGCAGGAATTCCATTGCTCGTGTGCAAGATTAGTACGTACTGAGAATTTTGTCGTTAGCATGGTTTTTTTTCGGAATGTACGTTGAATTTAAAAAATTGACTCTCATTGAGTTGGGTTGTAATCTGGACTGTTCTCGAAATTTGCTTGTCATGATTTTCTAAAATTGAATTAATATTGCCGGGAATGACGTTTCCACCTCAAAAATTGATACATGGCTGCTATGTGTGAATTTACATAATCTAAAGCATGTTTATATAACATAAATTACATAATTACAGCAATTATTGATGGTGGCATTGGCGAAACTCAATTGAATACAATTTTATCGGCATTGAACGTTCCATCGATCAATTCGCAAGTTTTAAAACGACACGAAAGACAAATCGGGATTGCAATTGAGGAGGTGGCGAGCGATAGTAGTCTGGACGCACTCAGGATTCAGAAAGTTTTACCTATTGCACACAAAACGGAATTCTTTCAACTAATATACAGTGTGACGGGTTCGACACAAACGCGAGAGAAATTGTGGGAGAAAAATAAAAAACACTGCGAAAGATGAATTAAAATAATAACAACAAGTTTCGGGTTTATTCAACGGATTTTATACAATGGAGATTTCGGGGCGCCAGCTGGTTCTGTCGGTCCAGCAACCGTTACAAAAATGGCCAAAATTTAGCAAACGAAAACAATAATCAATGATTTTAAGTAATGAAATTATCAGAACTGGCTCAGGGAGAATCACGATAATCTTTAACGCAGGGACAGAGGGTCCCTGCAACTCAGGCGTCTTATTATACCAGTGACGTCATAAAGGGGACCGCGAAGGAGCGAGCGATCGAACGAACCACGCGGACGCTCGAATCGGGCCGCGTCGGCGGAACCCGATTGAATGAGTCGAGCGAAATCTCGCTCGCGTCACACACAGAAAGACACGAAAAACGGGCTAAAGTAATGAAAAAGGGGCACGAGGTGGGCGATTGACGATGGGAATCGAAAAATATGCAAGAAAAGGGCTCAAAAACGCGAAATAATCACTCGAAAAATTACGGGAGGGAATGGCGAAACAAAAGGGGCAAAATGGCTTGACGGGGAATTTACGGGGAACGGACTCGATGGCACAACACTCGTCGCGTCCACTGACCGACGAAATAAATCTTTCTCGAACGAAAAGTTCGAGAAAGCGAACGAAAATTCGTCGACCGCCGAGCAGCGTCAGTGGCAACAGCGACTGCCCGCTGTCGGCAGTCTCAAGGCCTTGCAGGGTGTCGACCTGAGCCTGGAAGTGGCCGGCACGGTCAAGTCGTTGCACTTCGACTCCGGTCAACAGGTCAACGCCGGGCAATTACTGCTGCAACTGGACAACGACGCCGAAACCGCACTGCTGGGCACCGCCCAGGCTGACCTGGGGCTGGCCAAGGTGGACTTCGGCCGCGGCAGCCAACTGGTCGGCGACCAAGCCATCTCCCGCGGTGAGTTCGACCGTTTGACTGCGCAATATCGGCGCAACCAGGCCGTGGTCGACCAGCTCAAGGCATCGCTGGCGAAAAAGAGCATCAAGGCGCCGTTCAGCGGCACCATCGGCATTCGCCAGGTGGATGTCGGCGACTTCCTCGCCAGCGGGCATTGCCGCTGGCGAGGAAATCACCGCGACATGCCACCTGGCGAATGCCCGATGACTACAGAACGCACCTGATGCTCTTCTATTCGCCAGCGATCCTTTGACTGAGTCGACCACGTGCCTGGTTGCAGCGTCCGATGATTGCGCAGTCGAACGATTCGAACTACACCGCGGAGATGGCTTGACGTCACCGACCAGTTGCAGTACCCGCCGAAAGTCCACCTTTGGCCAGCCCAGGTCACGTTGGGCAGTACCCAGCAAGTCGCAGTTTGCGCGTCCGTCATTGCCAGTTGCAGCAGTAATTGCCCGGCGTTGACCTGTTGATCCCGGAGTCGATGAGTGAGACGACTTG
Organism: Diadegma fenestrale; assembly: GCA_037043255.1. NCBI lineage: Eukaryota > Metazoa > Arthropoda > Insecta > Hymenoptera > Ichneumonidae > Diadegma > Diadegma fenestrale. Next base: position 3,364,900 of record CM073314.1, read on the forward strand.
ACGGTGCGGGCCAGTTCCAGGCTCAGGTTTCCCGACACCCTCCAAGGCCTTGGACTCCGACACGGGCAGATCGCTGTTGCCACTGACGCTGCTCAGCAGTCGCAGCAGCCACGCTGATCAGCATCGAGAAACAATTGCTAATTTCGTCGGTCATGGGACACAACGAGTGTTGTGCCGAGTCGGTCCGTAAATTCCCCGTCGAGACATTTTGCCCATTTTGTTGTTCGTCATTCCCTCCCGTAATTTTTCGAGTGATTATTTCCGCGTTTTTGAGGCCCTTTTCTTGCAAAGGATTATTTTTCAAAGTTCCCATCGTCAATAGAAACCTCGTGCCCCTTTTTCGATTACTTTAGCCCGTTTTTGCGTGTCTTCTGTGTGTGACGCGAGCGAGATTTCGCTCGACTCATAGACTTCAAGTCGGGTTCCGCCGACGCGGCCCGATTCGACGGTCCGCAGTAGTACGTCAAGTCGCTCGCTCCTTCGCGGCTGCCTTTTTGTGATGCAAAAACAAATCACTGGTATAATAAGACGCCTGAGTTGCAGAGGGTCAACTTATTGTCAAGCCTGCGTTTAAAGATTATCGTAATTACTCCCTGAGCCAGTTACATTGATGATTTTTCATTACTTAAAATCATTGATTATTGTCTTTCGTTTGCTGAGATTTCACGGCCATTTTGTAGTAACGGTTGCTGGACCGACAGAACCAGCTGGCGCCCCTTGAAATCTCCAATTGTGGAATTCCATTTGGAATAAACCCAAAACTTGTTGTTATTATTTTACAGATGATTCATCTTTCGCGGCCGATACGTTTTTTATTTTTCTCCACAATTTTCTCTCAGAGCATTTTGTGTCAAACCCATTACACACTGTATTTTAGTTCGACCGGCCTTTTTCCGTTTTGTGTGCAATAGGTAAAACTTTCTGAATCCTGAGCTAAAGCCCGACTACTATCAGCTCACGCACCTGCGACCCAATCCGATTTGTACTTCGTGTCGTTTTGAAACTCGCGCAATAGATCGATGGAACGTTCAATGCCCAAATAAAGTGTATTCAATTGAGTTTCGCCAAATGCCACCATCAATAATTGCTGTAATTATGTAATTTATGTTATATAAACATGCTTTAGATTATGTAAATTCACACATAGCAGCCATGTATCAATTTTTGAGGTGGAAACGTCAATTCCCGGCAATATTGATTCAATTTCAAAAAATCCATGACAAGCAAATTTCGAGAACAGTCCAGATTACAACCCAACTCAATGAGAGTCAATTTTTTGAATTAAACATACATTCCGAAAAAAAACCATGCTAACGACAAAATTCTCAGTACGTACTAATCTTGCACACAAGCAATCCAAAATCCTGCTTCAGTACTTTTGTGTCTTGAACTGCAGCGGGAAGAATGGAATGCCCTGCATCAAAGAAGAGGAATCCCTCGGAGGGAGCCGAAGTTTTCTTAACGAATTGAAACTGCAGAAACCGCAAAATGCCTGCGGGAAAAAATTCAAGATGCTATGGAAATTGTCCAATGCCTGAGTCAAAGAACTGGGTCCTGAGGAAAAAGAGACGAATTCCCTCATGGAAAAATCAAGATCCGATTGCAAAAAGTGCCCAACACCTCCATTAAATAATTAGGAGTGCTGTGGACAGATCCATATGCCTGTGTCCCAGAATTGTTCGGTATGGAGAAAGGCAAACCCCAAATGTCTGCGTCTCTAAGTCTTGGGTCCTGAGGAGGGCGTGGGATGCCGTTGACGGATTGTGTCCTGTGGGAGGAAAAAGTTATGCAACTTCAGCGGACAGTATTAAAGTGACAACAAATCTTAGACGCCGGTGGAATTTTAGACACAATAATTAATATATTTTTCAAACATAGTGCGACATTAATTGTATGCATAGTTAAAAAACAATTACCGATTGCTGCTTTGCTGTTGATATGGAAATTGCCGGCCGATGTTTTACTTTCGTCTTGCTTGGACGATCTTACGACTATATCACACTTCACACATCTCACAGAAAAAATACTCGCTAAGAGTTCCGGTGCTGGTTTCTTTAACGAGATTACGAAAAGAGACTAGCCAGTCACCAAGTACCGCACCACATATCCTCAGCCAATCTACCAATTTCAACAATTCGTCTCCCATCCCATTGGAAATCGGTCAGATGGAGTCGCATTGTGGTGCAACTTCAACGCGACGCTTTTTTATTTGCAATCGCGAATATTGTCTTTCCACTTCCTAATGTTTTAACAACAAAATCAGCCTTTGCTCTCTACACTGCACATAACGTGTCATCCCGTCGCTAGTTTGACACGTTTCTCTTGAACGCGCGTCCTCCATGCTTTTTTCAGGTTATAAAGAAAAGGCTACGAAGAAGCATATGACAGGCGCTTTATGATCGATTGCAGCCAACGAGCCATCTATTGCTGCATCGTTGACAGTTTCACGTAATACTGAAGTCAAGTAGCAGATTATTACGTTTTTTTACATTGTAAAAATAATGTAAAGCTGGAAATGCATAGATTGTAAATCTTTTTCCGAAAAATTGGCGGCATGATTGACAGTATACGTATAGGCCGTGGTGGTGTGCAGCGCAAAATAAACTCTAACTTCGCTACCATGGTCACGAGACTGTACCTCCTTAATGTCCAGTTACTGAAAACGATTCCCAAGGAGCTGTGAAACTGACTTTGAAGCCGATCTTCCGCTTCACAAACAACAGCTTGTAAGATTCCTATCTTTATTTTGAATAAACAATCTTTCACTGACACATTCATTCACGTCACGCGCACCTCTTGGTGTGGAATTGTCTATAGCTCACTTCCCTCTCTGATTTGAATTTACTTTCGCGAATATCAGTAGAAACATTTTCATTTTAAAATTTTCGGAGATTAATACATATAAAAGAATCCTTTATCTTCCAAGGACGATAAGTATTCAGAAAGTTCCCATGTTGGCTCTTTCCTTGTTCCGAGGTCTGATGATCCTTCCTGGGCGATTTCGTGCTCGTTTTTTTCTTGCTTCCGAACAAATTTGCTTTGGTAACAGATGAATTCGCCTCGCCAGGACGAATCGAGCATTCGAATCCCAGAGGCGGTGAGCGATGTCCAATGCGAGGGGTGGCAATCTCAGGCTCAAACCTACAAAATTGTTTGTAAATTACAAAATCCCGATAGAGGAAACGAAATGAGCTCAAAACTAAGTGAAAATCGAAATTTTTCAATTATCAAGAGACTCGGTAGAGTCTCGGGACAGGAGTTACAATTCGGACAGTTATTGCTGTGATTGTGCTAGCCCGAAAGTCGGGCCAATATATTATCTCTGAACAAAGCAAATTCGGTGGTAGGGGTTGACATTTATTTAAATTATAAAGCCCAGGAGTAATGTCATGATCTCAAAATTGAACCGGAGACTCGTTGAAGACATCTTGTCCGTGGATTGAGCCATAAATCATCACGATTGATGCCGTAATTGCCGAGAAAAAAGTTTGCACAGGCAAAATTATGCAAAAATGGCGGTGTGCGCTGCATGTATGTATATACGCGCAGACGACACAATCAAAGGCCTCTTGATGCCCATCACAACCGATTTCCATGAAAGTCGATCTTCGATGACAGAAGCGCGACGAGTTTCTATGACCGCCATGAAGCTCGTTGGTCTACTTTCGGTTTTGCCTTTTTATCTTGAGAATTCGGTAGAGCCTCGGCGAAATATTTAACATTTCATGAATCTTGAAGTGAATCGGATGATAACGAAAAAATTGTGTAGTAGCCGCAAAAATTCATTCTGTCATTATACAAATGAAAATGATTAATTGTTGCTTCAATCCTTTGAAGCACGCATTTATCTTAGCATGCATTTTAACTCAAAACTTCGCACTGGGGGGGGTTTTGGGGTCCACCTGATTACAAATTTGAATTCAAAATTTGAAAATTCAAGATGGCACATCCAATATGGCGGAGCAGAACCGCAAAACTTGTTTGATAAACGCGAAAGTTGGTCCACGGGGGTTTTCGGCGTTTGCTGATTACGAATCTTGCACTCCAAATTCCAAAATTAGAAATAGCATCTGCCGGTTATGGTGGACCACAAATCCAAATTGGTGGACTGATGAACGTGAAATTTGATACTCGGGGCTTGTTACGGATAAATTGCATTACAATTCTGCGCTGGAAATTTGAAAATTGGAGATGGCGGAATCCAACATAGCAGAGGCATAATTGCAGAAATCTTTTAATGAACGCAAAAGTTGGGACTCGGGAGTTTCGGGATTGCTGCTTACAAATCTGCACTCAGAACTTGAAAATTCAAGATGGCGGATCCGATATGGCGGACTAGAAGTCCAAAAATCGTTTGATTAACGCGAAAGTTGGTAGGCGGGGCTTTTCGGGGGCGCTGATTACTAATCTGCACTGAAAATATCAAAATTCAATATGGTGGATGCGATATGGCGGACCCCGAAATGCAAAAATCGTTCGATGGAACCGAAAGTTGGGTACTCGGGGGTTTTTTGTTGGGGTCGCTAATTACAAATCTGCACTAAAAATTTGGAAATCCGAGATGGCGGATCCAATATGACGGACCAAAATGCTCAAACTAATTCAATAAAATGAAACTGTAATTGAGGGGTTTTTTCGAGTCGCTGAATTGGATATCTAGAGGCCGAAAATTGAAGAAGTGAGTGGCGGCCTTTCGATATAGAAAATGAAACGCAAATCTGGATTGCACACTGAAATATGGAGCTAGAAACGCGCTCCGTCCTCGCCCTTTAGCTCCGGATTAGGGGCTCTGCGGGGTAGGCGTTTCAGCTAAAACTTTAATTTCATTCAAAATTGAGTATTGGATGACGTGCGGCAAAAGCGATAAAAAATGTCTCGGCGATAAAAATTTATAGTCGAAAATCGAAAAAACTAAACCAATTCAAGCCATGGGGAGAAGATTCACGAAGGATGATGTGATCATGAAAAAATGTAGGTTTCGGAGGAGTTCGAAAAAAAAGAAGTGATATGTAGCCAAAAATCCCCTCCACGGGGAAAAAAGTTTGGACAAGTCCATTTGTTGGTGATCCCCGTTTCCCATTTGTTTTCACAGAAAAATCGAACCCCCGCCCCCCTAAAAAAAAATTGGAAACGCCAACAAAATAAAAAATTATAAAAAACCCTGGAAATAAGGAAAGGATATCAGCACCAAAAATTCTGATATCTATAAAAAAGGACAAGTATTCCCTGTCTGATAATCATATTGATGTCTGAAAATCAATTAACGAGGAAAAAAGAAAAACTTCCACAAAAATACAAAACTAAAGTTTGCCATCGTATGTTGAGCGGATGCGCACAGAGTACTTGGCCGGCCCGAAATTTTTTCTATTAGCTTCCGCTATTTATAGATAGATAGAACAACTTGGTTGTATTCATGAGAAAAATGATAAGCGTTACACAAATGTCACTGAACGTTATACATTCAAATGAATTAGTACAAATTCAAAGTTTTCTCTCAATTTGATTTACAATTAATTAATTAATCATTCGCGCAATATGTTACACAAGTATGAATACGTAGAAAAATAACAACTGATTACTAATTATAAGGTGCAGCTAAATTTTAAATCAAATAACCCGTGGTGCGTCGGTAAAAATTACACTTCTAGCAATTTTTTTTGTATTATTTGCTTGAAATATAAATCGTTTTAGGAGAGAATTCTGATTAACTCGAGATTTTTACCAAGCTTTCGCGTGTCTTTTCTAAGAAGATTTCTGAGACCGAACAATTACGTTATGTCAAGATTAATCAAGCTGAGCACTGTAATTCAAAATTTTTGGCCGGCCAAGTACTCTGTGCGCATCCGCTCAACATACGATGGCAAACTTTTAGTTTTGTATTTTTGTGGAAGTTTTTCTTTTTTCTCGTTAATTGATTTTCAGACATGAATATGATTATCAGACAGGGGAAATTATTGTCCTTTTTTATAGATATGAGAATTTTAGGTATGATATCCTTTCCTTATTTCCAGGGTTTTTTATAATTTTTTATTTTGTTGGCATTTCCAATTTTTTTTTAGGGGGGCGGGGGTTAGATTTTTTCTGTGAAAACAAATGGAAACGGGGATCACCAACAAATGGACTTGCTTCGAGCTTTTTTCCCGTGGAGGGGAATTTTCGCTCCCGTAGTGTTTTTATTTGTAGAAAATACGTAGTATTTTCGACGTATTTCCGATTATACGAAAATACGTACCACCTCATATCAAAAGACACGGCGATGGCTCGAACACCAAGTATTAAAAGAAAAGCATAACAGCCGCGAGCCGGCCGTAGCTCTTATATACAGTAAAATCAGCGTTTTATGACGTCGGCAGGAAAAACTTTGGAGCGTTTTTACAGGAGAATGGGTTAGAGGGAAAAATCTCATATTAGATTTGAATTTTCTATGATTTTTTATCTTTCGAATGGTCTTTGGTAGAACGAAAATCCATTTCAGCCAATCCAAGAAAGAGAAATCTAAGACATTGGAGACTTTGAGACGCGAGGGTGTAGAAAAATTCCTTCTGTTTCTTGGTGTTCAGAAGGGCGTAAGTTGTGCGCGCAGGCGCTTAGACATACGCCTTTTGCGAGACTGAGTGGACATTTTCGGCCTGGTGACGTCACCCCCCTCCGCTGAACGCCGTATCCTGCCACTCTTCACGCGCCCGTGAGCGAGAGACGGATGTATCGGGCCTTTCTCTTCCGTATGGTTTTGGTTGTCTAGCTACCATGGTTTTCGTTGTCCTAGCTGAACACTTCTCATGGTTTTCGTTGTCTAGCTATGTTTCTCCATGGTTTTGGTTGTCAAGGTACACAGCTCCCCGTGGTTTTCGATGTCTAGGTACATTTTCTCCGGGGTTTTCGATGTCTAGGTATATTTCTCCATGGTTTTTGTTGCCTCTGTATATTTCTCCATGGTTTTCGAATGCCTAGGTATATTTCTCCATGGTTTTCGGTGTCTAGGTCCACGGCTCCATGGTTTTTCATGCCTACTGTTGTGACGGGTTTACACAAGCGCAAGAGAAAATGGTGGGGGAATCGAAGTAAATAAAACGCTGCGAAAAATGAATTAAAATGATAAAAACAAGTTTTGGATTTATTTAAGCGAAGTTTATACAATGAAAATAAGGAAATTTATATGAGAAAAATAAGGGGCGCCAGCTGGTTAAATCGGATTTTCCAGCAACCGTTACAAAAAAATGGCCAAAAATTGAACGAAAGACAATAATAAATGAGTTGACGCAATTAATCAGAAAATAAATCGAACTGGCTCAGGGAGAATCACGAAAAACTTAAACGCAAGGACAGAGGGTCCCTGAAACTCAGGCGTCTCTTCAATACCAGTGAGCAAAAAGGGGAACGACGCGCAGAGCGACGCCACGCCGAAATCGAACGAACCACGGCGGACGCTCGAACCGGGCCGCGTCGGCGGAACCCGATTGAATGAATCGAGCGAAATCTCACTCGCGTCACACACGAAAGACACGAAAAATAGGGCTAAATTAATGACAAAGGGTCACGCGAGGGGGGGGGGCGATCGACGATGAGGAGTCGAAAAAAATATGCAAGAAAATATCGCGACGGGGCTCGAAAACGCGAAACACTGACTCGAAAAATCACGGGAGGGAATGACGGGCAAAAAGGGGCAAAAACGATTTCACGAATAATTAACAGGGGCAAACTCGATGGCACAACACTCGTCGCGTCGACTGATCGACGAAATAATCTCTTTCTGGAACGAAAAGTTCGAAAATAAGCGAACGAAAATGACGAAAATTTGGGTGTTTGGGGAAGAGTCAACGACAAGGGGAAAATGGCGTCGCACGCCGCTGGCAAAAATCGAAGGACTTACTTGCTGTCTCGGTTTTGAGAGGAGAAACACGAGAATGCTATGCCGAAGTAATCCAGAAAATGCTCAGAGAGAAATGGTCCTTCGGGAAGCCGGGTCGTCGTAAAGATTTTAATGGCGTTGATCACAAATTGAACACGGAAAAACTCCGAAAAAGGCACGAAAAAAACGGGACACGAATGTTGCAGCCCCGTGTCGAGTCCGAAGCGGAAGAGAGAGAACGTTTCGAGCGTCACCTGCCAGCCCCTCGGGACGCTCGCGAAGCTTCGCGAACGTTCCGATAGCCAATCAAAACGGCGGCTTTGAGAGCCCACCAATTATTGATCCGCTTATCGAGCGTCGGCCTCGCGAGATCGCACACAGGTGGCGCCTACGTCGGTTCTCGCGACCGGGCGCTCGCGGCCACGCTGCCTGCCTCGGCGAGACCGAGGCTCGAGCAAGATGGCGGCGCCCGGCCGGCTGTCAAAACAGCCGTGGCAGAGTCGCGGTCGTATTGTCGAAAACGCGCCTGGAACGCCGCGGAAACCGTTCCGAGTTTCCTCCGACTCGACCGGACAAGCCTTGTCGGAAGGACGATGGGTGACACGGTTTCCGCGACTCGACGCTTGTCGCGAAAAACCGAGATGTGTGCGGGGCTAAGAGTGAGGTGGGGGCTAAGGGGGGAACACGAAAATTGACACGCGGGGGAGGGAGGTAGAAATTCGTAAGTGGGTCAAGTGCGCCGAGTTTTAGGGCGAAAAACCGAGCTGTTCGCTCGGTCGGTGGCGGGGTCGCTCGCTCGCGCTCGCGGGGGGAAATGTTCAGGGAAGTTCGTGGTGTTTTCTGCGAGTTCGTCAGCTCGGTTCGGTCCTCCTCGATCCTGGGGGGGCTGAAATCAGTTAAAAAAGAAAAGGCCGGCTCGCAGACTGGGATCCGGTAGCTCTCGCCGCTGGAGCACTCGACAGCTGGCAGACAAAAGTGACAACGTCACAACTCCCCCCGGCTTGACGAAAGTACCATCTCGTACGCATCGTCACACAAGCTGCAGTCATTCGACTATTACCGGGGTAGCTCGGACTGCCGAAGAAAATTCAAAATGGGAAAGGAATTATAGGAGAAGGAAAGAACGAACTGGAAAATAAAAACGAAAAATAAACTCCAACAACTATGTAACTGACTTGTGCATTTTACTGACTTGTATTGAACTTAACACTTGGAGCTCTTTGGGCTTGAAAAATCTTGTATCAAAAATAAAAAACGAATATCAGCCATTCGATTGATGATAATGAAAAGGGGGGCTAACAATTATTTTTGGGCTGGGGACTTTGGGGCTATCAATTTGGTTTCCATGGGGCTGGGGTTCGTGGTCACTTAATATTATCAGTCTCTTCGTTACCAATATCACAATGATTAACGAGTATTAGACAAGAAGATATCGACTAACTGAGCATTAGGACTAGTTGAGAGTTTCTAGCACTCTGGGCTTTAAAAATAACATCTTGGACGTCCCAGGCTTTTGCCTTCGACACTTTAAACTGAACTGACTCGAAAATAATACTGAACCAAAATACGCAACAACGAAAGAATTAATTCAAGGGCTAATATTCTCAATGGCTAGGGGGAGTTACTCAATGACTAATGGGGTTTTCTTGGCCTCAGGCCTGCACGGCGTGGAGCGGAGTTTTCCGGTTCCACGTCAACGGTATCAGGTAACAGGGGGTTGTGGGGCGGCAGCTTCGGTCGGCCTCATCATTCTCATCATCCATTGGGTTCTTCGGGCGGTCTGTTAGGGTTTTTGAGGTCTTTGATGTGGACTTTGGGATTTTTACGACTTTTCTGGGTCTTTCGATCTCGTACACGACTGGGGAAAGGATTTTCAAAATTTTTATAAGGGCCATTTAAATCGGGGGGCTAACTTTCGCAGCGAAGTTCTGGACTCCTGGCGAGAGTACTCGATGTTTCCTCATCACCAGGTCTCCTACGCTGTAACGGGTGTCCTTACGGTTTTTGTTATAATAACGGGCTTGCCGCTTCGCGGCTTGTTCCAAATTTCGGTGGACCCAATCGTGGATGAAGGTGGGAGCCGCTTCATGCGATCATTCCACAAATCCGGGTCACCAGGGTCTAAGGGTTGAGGGTTTGGATCTTCGTACTCGGAGGGCTTTGGCAGGACGGGGATTTGCGACCTAAATTCAAAAAGGCAGGGGTCATCATTGTGGAGGATTGGACAGCTGTGTTGATCGCGAAGCACAGCTCGGGGAGATGCTTATCCCAATCTCGCTGGTCTTGCGGGATGAAGGTGCAAATCATTGTCTTGATGGTCCTATTGACTCGTTCAACAGGGTTGGCTTGGGCATGGTACGGAGGGACGGTGGTCTACGATGGATTCCTAATTGCTTAAGTTGGTTCGTGACGAAGTTATTAACGAACTCCGTTCCGTTGTCCGTCAACAAATACTTCGGACATCCCCAACGGTTCAGAACCAGATTTTCGAATGCCGACATTATTGTCTGTCCTGTGGCAACTCGAACAGCTCTGGCCTCGACGAATTTCCGTGAACAAATACTTGAAATACGATCACATAACGATTCTGGGACTTACTGGGGGGGAACGGACCCATGACGTCGGCGGCGACGACTGTCCAAGGACCAGAAGTCGTGCGCTCTCTCATAAGGCCGCTCGGTTGTCCTTGAGAGACCTTATGGAGCTGACACGCCGGACATCGTCCGACATATCTTGCAACGTCTTGAAAAATACCGGGCCAAAAGAAATCTTGTGTGAGCCGATGATACGTTTTGTCGACTCCAAGTATGACCGGCTTGCAGGGCAATCATGGGCTTGACTGAGGGCTCGTGGTCTTGGATTCTAAAGGAAGGACTAATTTCCAAGCATCTAAATCGGAAAGGGCTGGGTCAATTACGGGGTGAGGACGGTGGTAGTAGATCTTATCTTCCACTATTTTCCAATTGGGGTATTTCCAAGGGAACTCACGAATACTATTTTTTTTGTCCTTCATACCATGAGTCGACCGCATTCCCTAAAGCACACAGGGCTGCGTCGGTCGACTCGTACATACGGGAGAGGGCATCAGGGACTACATTGAGGGCTCCTTTACGGTGGACAATCGTCATGTCCAGGGCTTGCATGGCGAGCGCCCCATCGGGGCGAGTCGCCCTGCTGGATCTCGAACTACTTCGTAGCCACGTAAGGCTACTGTGATCTGTGATCACGGTGAAGTGTCGTTGCCCTCGATGTAAGGTCTCAATTTCTTAACTGCCCAGAGAACGGCAAGACACTGACGCTCGGTGACCGTGTACTTGCGCTCTTGGGAGGGACAAAAGGCGGCTCGCTGAAGACGATCGGGTGCTCGACACCGTCCACCTCCTGGGTTAAGACTGCGCCGACAGCCACGTCGCTTGCGTCCGTCTGAATAGTGAAGGGCTTGTCAAAATTGGGGCGAATCAAAATGGGGGTACGGGTCAGGGCATTACGGAGGGTCTCAAAGGCTTTTTGTTCTTCGTGTCCCCATGTCCAGGGAACGTCTTTCATGGTCAAACGGGTCAGGGGGGCTTTATCACGGGAAATGTCGGGCAAAAATCGGGCATACCATCCGACCATTCCGAGGAATCGTCGGACTTGCTTGATATTGGTGGGCGGAGGGTAATTCAGAATGGGGGCTATTTTGTCAGGGTCAACTTTAAGTCCTTCGGGTCCAATGACGTATCCAAGATAAGCCACTTCCGCGCAAAAGAACTCGCTCTTTTCGCGGTTGATCTGCCATCTTGGCGTCCCTAAAAGCCGTCAATACTCGTCGGAGAAAGTCAAAGTGTTCGTCCTCTGTCTCCGTTGCAATAATGACGTCATCCAAATAAGCAAAAACATGGGGCTCCCATGCAGGAGTCAATTAGTCTGTCCATTAGTCTTCTGAAAAGTCGCAGGGGCGTTCGTCAGTCCAAAGGGCATCCGTTTGAATTGAAACAGTCCGCGTCCTGGGACTGAAAAGGCAGTTATTGGCCTGCTGGCGGGCTCCACGGGAATCTGAAAATAGGCCTGGCTCTAAGTCAAGTTTGGAAATGTAACGGGCTCGTCGCAGTCCGTCAAGGATTCTGTCCATGTTTGGGAGGGGGTACGCGTCTTTCCGGGTCACTTTGTTCACGTCTTCGAAAGTCGATACAAAACCTGTATTTTCCCGTTGGACTTCGTGACGATCACGGGGTTACTGAGCCATGGACTATCGGCTTTCTCAATAACTCCTTCCTCAAACATCTGATCGACCTCTTTCTGAGCGACTTTCAGGAGGTACGGAGAAATTGTTCGGGCCTTTTGTCGAATTGGGGGGTGACCTTGAACATCGATACTGTGTTCTGCTAAATGGGTAACACTGAGGATGGGTGACGTTTTGGGAGGGATTAACTCATCTAAAAGGGCGGTTACTTTCTTAGCAGCCGAGTCTGGTTGCAATCGCCAGACCGGCGCACGGGGGATAGGCTCTAATTGGGTGGGCTTCAATGTCTTCGGGGCTGAACGAACGAACTGGACCGTTTCCCACTCGCCACGTATCGCTACCATAATCGACACGTAAGTCGAGTGCGCGAAGGAAATCTTAATCCCGAGGATACAATCCGTATCCTAACGGAAGCCAATTGAGTACGAGAGGTGTGCTGTTCGTCCACCTACTGGTACGGCGTGAGACAATTTCACCAAAAACTGGAAGTACATTATTTCCAGGCACTAAAATACCATCGGGGGATGGAGACAAATGAGATCCAAGGATGCCGGCCAGATCCTTGTCGAGGTATTTTCGACACGAACCTCCATCGACCAAGGCACGACACAGTCGATCCTCGATCTTTAACCAAAGAAAATGTCGGTTATCGACGTGTCACCGACGCTGGAGAGCGGCAAGCATGTCTCCTAGCGTAGCAAAATCCGACGGGGCGATTTCCTGAAGCTGAACAGGGCTCTGAGGGGCGTTTTTCTGGGTAAATTGGGGTGGAAAGGGCTGATTCATACTGAGACGGGAAGTTCGGGGAGAGTTGGGTGGCGAGTGGCTCGGGATCTTTCGAACATCCGGGCTGCGGCTTGGCGTCGTTGGGTACGGGTTAATTCTCTGGATTCCTTACCGAGGAATATGTCGAGGGTATCAAAATTGGGACGGCTTAATTTCAGCGCGTTGCCGAAGTTGTCTCTACAAGGGAAGCTGGTGGTTCTGGGTGCGGAATCAGGGTTGCTTGGGAGTTTCTCGTCTTGTGGAGGGGTTTTGAAGGGAATTTTTGGGGGTTGGTTTGTCGAACTGGGATTTTTAAGGGGTTCGGGCGATGGAATGGGAATTTTAAGGGAGTTGGGGTTTTGTTTTCTTAGGAATCGGTCGAGGGTTTCAAAATCAGGAAAACTTAATTTCCTTGAGTTTCCAAGGTCGTCTTGATAAGGGAGGCTGATGACTCGGCGCACCTGGCCGAGTTGATTCGGAGATTTTGGGGTGAATATCGAGTTTGGCTTGACGAATTGGGGTCTTCACTGGGTTCGGGCATCGACACGAACACCTCAAGGGGTTCAGGGTCGTTCTTACAAGGGGAAGATTCTACTGGATTTTTAGGCAAACTGGGAATTTTCAAGGGTTCTGGGAATTTTCGGTCGGAATTTCTTGACTCAAAGGGATTCTGGACGGGTTTGTTTGGCAAAAAAGGAGTTTGGGAGGGTTTTTCTAACGGAGAATGGGTTTTGGGCCACTGGGGTGTTGGCTCCTGGGGGGGCGAGGACTTTACTGTCCCCCCGGCTGGCCGTTTCCCGCCTGTCCTCTCGAACAGCGCGGACAAGTCCTGACTATCACGTCCGGATAGCCGCAGATTCTACAAAACCTTCCGATCGGTTTGACGCATTCCCGCCAGAAATGGCCAGGGAGGCGACAATTGTAGCAAGGGGGCTGAGGAATCTGTTGGGGGCAGGTTTTCGGAGCTACTTCACACAAAGGGGGAATTTTCGGGAGGGGTTGCGAGCGAGGAGATTTCTCCGCTCCTGCTACTGACGCGTAGCTGGGTTTTTGGGTCCGAATGGGTTGAGGTTGAGGATTTGTCGGACTGGGTTTTGGTTGGGGAGGATTCGGAGTTTTCAGGGCCGTCTGGGCGTCTTTCGGAGCCTGTAACGCCGCCACTTTGCCTGGTGTGGCTTTTTCGGCCGGCTTGTACGCACTTGAAGGGAAGGACGATTGGCGTGCACTCGGGGGCGGGCGATATGCCTTAGCTCGCTCAACGAGCTCTTCTCTACGCCGACACATACGCTTGAGGTCGAGGTAACTGTGTACCTCGTCTCGTCTGATGTAGGCGGGAAAAATAGGGGTGCAAATTGCGATAGCAAATCTCCAATTGGGTTCTCGAGGGAAAGGGGAGGGTTGAACTGGTCGAAAAGGGCCTTTAACTTGACTAAATATTCGGCGACGGGTTCGCCAGGCCCCTGGGTACGAAGTTCCACCTCGTGCCTCAGACGATCCTGCAAATCACCGTGGCCAAATTGTTCTCTGAAATGAAATACGAAACCTTCGTAATGCATGCCAGTTACTTTTCTCAACGCGATGCCACAGACGCGCAGCGCCTGTGAACGCCTGGGGCAACGCGCGCAATAATTCGTCCTCAGACAAATCTTGACCCAGAACGTACTCATGGAGTTCTTGAAGGAACTCCTCCGCGTCTTCTTCGCGTTTTCCGGCAAATTTTGGGCCATATTTCTTCCAGTGGTTGGCGGAAGTGATTATCTCGGCCCAACCGCGTGGAAGAAAGCTCTGTTCGGGTGGTGTTGTGGCTTGTTGTGGGGAGGGCAGATGGTAAACTCCGTCTGGGTGCTGGTGGAAGAGCTGGGGGCAGACGGGTGCTGTTGTGTTGGGGTCGGGTGGTTGGAACTGTGTACGTTCTCGTAAAGTCTGTTGGGTCGTCAAAATCAAGGATCCGGGACATCAGGAATCAATAAACGAGGTCGGTGGGGACAGGGGAAGAGGAGGGAGAGATGGTCTCGGAGTAATTTACTCAGGGGAAGGGGGAAGGGCGAATGTCACGGTTCGACCAGGGGTTGCGTCTGGGAAGAGGGATCAAGGGTCCGGGCAAATTCTCGGGCGTTTCTTCCTAAACTAAAGTCCGGTTCAAGGGACGGTTGGCTTCTGGGGGGGGCTCTGAATGGGTTGGTTACCTCGGATGGTCGACTTCGGGGCGAGGGAACCGGAGGAGGGGGAGACGAAGACCGAATAGGCAGGGTTGGTACTGGCGCTGGCGGAGGCCACAAAACTTGGGCGACATCCGGGACTTCCAACGCGGTGTACTGACAATTATACGGAAGACCGACTCGATTGTCGCGATGCTCACGCCAATGGATGGGAATGTCGGGGTAACGAGCTCGGATCTCGTATCTCAAGAGCCGATCCTTGACTTGTTCGATCGATCCCTTCAGGCTTATGCCTGCTCAGATGACCCCCACGGAAAAGTATCTCGGAAAAATCCGTCAGGCCCTCTATTTCATTCGTTAGGGCCGTTATTGAGGGGCCAGTGGGTGACGGTCGATACTCAGTATGACCCAAAGACCACTACTCGTTGCTGTTGTGGTCGTAGGGGCCTGCACAAATAGGGGTAGTCGCCGTTACGGTTCGAAACCGGAACGCTAACCGGGGGATCCATCGTGAAAAAGGGAGAAAAATACGGGAAAAATACGAAAATAAATGAAATAAAATTTATTTGAAATCTTTTAATCAAAAGGGGATTTCGATTGCACTCCACGAAGCGCAATTATGGACGAAGGGGGAGTGAATTTATCTCAAAAAAGGGAATTAAAAATAGTAAAAAATGAGAAAAGGGAACGAAATAAAAATTTAGAAAACGGAACGTAATTTACTTCGGCCCGAAAACTTGACCAAAATTATGCTAGGGGATGAAAAGAACAAAAGGTAATTTAATTATCGGTTGAAAACCCGAAATTTCAAGGAAAAACGAAAAATTAGTGACAAAACGGGAATAAATGAAAAAAGGGAATTTTTAATCGTCACGGAATTGACGAAAATTATTTTTAATCACGTTGGGAGGGCAAGAATATTTTTTGGGGAATTTTTACGGCGAATATTGGGCACGGAGCGTTATTGCTGTAGGGGGGGGGAAGAGGCGATATTCACGTCGAGTAGCGTAATAACAGAGAAAACTCGGCGAACGCACGAAAAACTCAAAAATCGAACAGAAATTCTTCTTAATTATCACATAAATATTCCACAGAGTCAGCAAAATATCGAAAAACACAAGGAAAATGGGATAGGAAATCTCAAGGTCGTCAAAACAAGAGAATTAACGTTTCAGGGCAATTATCGCGCCAAAGCGGGTTATTGTAATCGTCGAACGCGTGAAAGGGGAGGGGGGTCACTGGTGAGCACTGTAACTAGCTAAAACAATGGGACAACGAAAAAGAATTTTCTCGCACCGATTCACTCGGGCGAGATTCGAAACACGAAAAATCAGGTCAAAAAACTCGGAAAAATTGTTCAAAATGGCTGAATTTAATTAATTGGAAATTTTTTTGTTTGTTATTGAAAGGGTACTATAAGAAAATGGGGAAAAGTTAATAATTAATATGTTTTTCAGGCCCGCGTTGGGCACCAAAAATTTGTGACGGGTTCAACACAAGCGCAAGAGAAAATTCTGGGGGAAAAATAAATAAACACTGCGAAAAATCAATTAAAATAATAAAAACACGACTCGGATTTATTTAAGCGAATTTATACAATAGAATATGCAACGGAAAACAGCTGACGTGTTAATGAGTTCAGCAACCGTTTAACAAAAATACAAACTAAAAAACGATAATAAATAATAATCCATGACGCAATAAATCAGAATAACTAGAAGTGGCTCAGGGAGAATCACGAAAAACTTAAACACAAGGACAGCGGGTCCCTGCAACTCAGTTGCGTCTGGTGATAACAAGGGGAACGCCGAAAGAGCGAGCCACGCAATCGAACAAACCACGCGTACGCTCGAATCGGCTGCGACCACGTGGGTGATTGAGAAACTGAATAGATGGGCGGTGCTGGCGTCGCACACCAACAAAGAAAAATACGCGAAGACGTGGCTAATTGCTGGACACGGGGAGGGGGATCGACGGTGGTGATGCTGAAAAATCCAGATGTCGATGGGACTCGAATGAGACAAAATATGACTCGAAAAATTATTGGGGAAAATGACGGGCGAAAGAAGAGAGAGCAAAATGTCTTGGCAATTAATTCACAGGGGACGCATTTGGTGGCAGAACACTGGTCGCATCGACTGATGGCACAGTGGCCTTCTCGAACGAAAAGTTCGAGAAAGCACACGAAATAAAAAAACTTGGGAGTATGTGGAAGGTCCTGGACAAGGAGAAGTAACACATCACACAACAAAGAATCGAAGGACTTACATGTTTTCTGAACTATTGAGAGGAAGTCGAGAAATAAATCTGGTGCCAAAGTCCTTCAAAAGTGTCCGGGGAAAGTGGTGCTAAGTGATGCCACGGTGGTGGTGTAGGTTCTTAATCGCACAACTGAACACAAGAAAGCTCGAAGGCACAAAAAAACAAACAAATGTAAGCGTGTAAAATAAAGCAGAAGAGAGCTGGACTTCAACTGACCCCTCCAGAACACTCGTGGACGCTCGCGAAGCTTGGCCTAACGTTCTTCAATAGCCAATGAAAACGCTGCTTTAGAGCCGACCAATTCAATTCATCAGCTCTCGTGCGTCGGCCTCGCGAGATCGCACCCCAGTGGCGCCCACGTCGGTCTCATTGGCAGACCGGGCATGCTGGCGCCACGCATTGGTCCTGCCTCGCGAGACCGAGGCTCGAGCAAGATGGCGGCACCCATTGGCCGTCAAAACAGCCCTGGCAGAGTCGAGTTGGTATGGTGGAAAACGGGCCTGGACCCCGCGGAAATCGTTGAACCTCCTGGGCCTCGACGCCCCAGCCTTGTCTGAGGGACGTGTGGCTCACACGGTTTCCTGACTCGACGCTACACAAAAAAGCAGTGTGTGCGGGGCTAAAGTGACGTGGGGCTCAGGGCCTCTCGAAAATCCTTACACGCGGGGCAGGGAGTGAGAAATTCGTAAGTGGGTCAAGTGCGTGAGCTTTTGGGGGAATCAGGTGTTCTCTCGGTCGGTGGGTCGCTCGCTGGCACTCGCGGGAATGTTCAGGAAAGTTCGTGATGTGTGCTAAAAGTTAATTAACTCCTTCGGTCCTCAAATACCTGATCCTAAAATCAGATAAAAAAGAGAAGGCCCATACCAGACTAGAATAGGTAGCTCACGCCACAGCTCAACAAGCTGGCAACAAAAGTGACAACATAGCAACTGTGTATTTCTCTCATGGTTTTTGGTGTCTAGGTCCACGGCTCCATGGTTTTTGATTCCAAGGTATATTTCTTCATGGTTTTCGATGTCCAGGTCAACGGCTCCATAGTTTTCGGTGTCTAGGTCGACGGCTCCATGGTTTATGATGTCTAGGTATATTTCTTCATGGTTTTTGATGTCTAAGTATATTTCTCCCATGGTTTTCGATGTCTAGGTCCACGGCTCTATGGTTTTCGGTGTCTAGTTCCACGGCTCCATGGTTTTCGATGTCTAGGTACACGGCTCCATGGTTTTTGATGCCTAGATATATATCTTCATGGTTTTCGATGTCTAGGGTGGACGGCTCCGTGATTTTTGATTCCTAGGTATATTTATTGCATGGTTTTTGATGTCTAGGTATATTTCTTTATGGTTGTTGATGTCTAGGTATATTTTTCCATAGTTTTCGGTGTCTAGGTCGACGGCTCCATGGTTTTCGGTGCCTAGGTCCACGGCTTCATGGTTTTTGAGTCCTAGGTATATTTCTTCTAGTTTTTGATGTCTAGGTATATTTCTCCATGGTTTTCGATGTCTAGGTACACGGCTCCATGGTTTTTGATGTCTAGGTATATCTCTTCATGGTTTTCGATGTCTAGGTCGACGGCTCCGTGATTTTTGATTCCTAGGTATATTTATTCATCGTTTTTGATATCTAGGTATCTTTCTTTATGGCTGTTGATGTCTAGGTATATTTTTCCATGGTTTTCGATGTGTAGTTCAACATCTACTATGGTTTTCCGTGTCTACGGTCCACAGGCTTAGTGGATTTTGATAGTCCAGGTATATTTCTTCATGGTTTTCGATGTCTAGGTCGACGGGTCCATGGTTTTCCGTGTCTAGGTCCACGGCTTCATGGTTTTTGATGTCTAGGTCCACGGCTCCATGGTTTTTGATGTCTAGGTATATTTCTCCATGGTTTTCGATGTCTAGGTCCACGGCTCCATGGTTTTCGATGGCAAGGTCCACGGCTCTATGGTTTTAATATATAGGTTACTCCCACGGCTCCATGGTTTTTGATGCCTAGGTCCACGGCTCCATGATTTTTGATGTCTAGGTATAGTTCTACATGGTTTTCGATGTGTAGTTTGGCGGCTCCATGGTTTTCGATTCCTAGGTACATTTCTTCATGGTTTTCAATGTCTAGGTCAACGGCTCCATGGTTTTCGATGTCTAGGTCCACGGCTCCATGGTTTTCGGTGTCTAGATCCACAGCTCCATGGTTTTTCATTTTCTAGGTCCACGGCTCCATGGTTTTTGATGTCTAGGTTGTGACGTGGCGAGCTGTCACGTCGTCGGGGCGGAAGTCTGGCCGCCGTGGCGACCATCCCGCAACCCACTTCCTTCCCTATTCGTGTCAGTCACACTCTTCTTCCCTGTCCGTTCCAGGAGGCGAGCCAGCGAACACGCCGGAGAGGAACACCGAGGACCACTGCGACCTGGAACGGCGACAAAATAATGACAAGGAGCCGGCGACACACCCAGACAAATCCAACCCGTGACACCCTCAACCCGTCCCCACCGTTCCCCAACAACAACCTTCCCAGGAGCCCAGACCCAAACCTCCCCAACAAAAGGAGCACAAATCTACTCACCTGGGCGACGACGGGCTCCCGGCGACCGGTCGAGCCACGAGTCCACCGCCAACTCCGCGTCGTCGCTGGAAATCGCGCGGAGGGTCATCGCCTCGGAAAGGTTCGTGGCGTGAAGTTTCGCGAGGTGCCGTGCTGAGACCAGTTGGTGGAGCATCCTAACCCCACTTCGCGCTTGGCTCGGACACAGTCGTCCGAGTCAAGCGGCCACCGTAATCGGGAGCTCCAGGGCGTCGAGGCCACGGCGGGCACCCCACCTCCATCATCGGGTACCGGGAGCCGAAGGTGGCGGCCGCTGCTACCGACGAAGAACTCGGGCGGGCCGCCCACCATAAGAAACGTCGTGTCGGGCTCACATCACGCACTACAAAGTGACAGGCCTAGGCTGCGCCATCTTGGCGAGCTTCGAGATCCCGAGGCAGCGTGGCGCTAGCGACCACCTGTGGCGCGGCTGGCGACCCCCCGCGAAGAACTCGGGAAATCGAAGCCGCGATCGATAGCCAATCGATTCGCCGAGTCCCTGACCTAGCCCTGTCGCGTTCGAAATACTTGTCTCTCGATTCGCGAGGAGGGTGGGCTCCGTGCGCGCGCCGTTGGGAACGCGAGGAGGCCACGCCGAGCCCGGAAATCTTCACTTCTACCCACGACGGCGACATAGTGAGCAGCGGAGCAATAAATTCTTCTCATTCTTTCCTTTGGCTAAACCGAAATTATTATCATTCGACAACCCAAGTGGTATTTTTGGACACGAGGGACCGGAGTAGTGAAATTTGGCCAAAAACACGGACGGCTTGGTCCAAATTCGGGATCGTTTCTTTGGCACAACGAGTGCGACGACACCGCCAGGTAAGCCGACTTATTCATCGCGTTGCCCAAGCACGTGTCTTTGCGAGAAAAGGCTCTCCTCGAGGGTCTCGCGCGTTCGATCGTTGCCGTCAATCGCGTCTCGGGATTACACCGGTTTCTCTCACCTTCTCGCCTCATCTTTCTTTTCCCTTCTTGTTACGTCGCGCCTCGTGGCTTCACCCGAGACGACCTTTGCATAAAATCTCGCGCCGGTGCGCGTCCAACACTCGTCGCGCGCGCGGCCATCTTGAGCGGGTGCTCTCGCCGCTTGGCCCACCGTGCCGCTTACGAGCCGTCGCCTTTGGTCCCCTTTTCTTTGCTTCGCCCGTTATTTTTGCTTACGCCCACTCGCCCCGTGAGCGCGCTACCCTACACTTCCCCCCCCCTTTTTTTTGTGGGTGTCGCGGGTATTCGTAAGACGCCAATCCGTTCGAGGGCCCACGATTCGCTGGGAGACGAGTCCGTGACGTCGACTGAGTCCGTCGTGCCACGAATTTCTTCGGACTTCGCTGACGAGCCATATTATTCGACGCATTAATTATCGTTTTCGGGACTGTCGGTTGAGAGTTATCGTTCTGTTTTCTTTTTTTTTGCCTTGTACCGGTTGCTCGACCATAATAACCAGCTGGCGCCCAAAAAACCAGGGGGTTCTTTTCATTTCTTTTTGTTCCCTTGGCTACAATCAACAGTTCGGACTACTTCCTTTTATTTGGCGCTCGAAATTATTTCCCCCCCCCCCCCCGCTCTCTTTATCCTTGTCTCCCTTCTCTTTTTTTTTTTATTCTCTTTTTATTTCTCCTTATTTGCTCCTCGCAAGGCGA
Source organism: Diadegma fenestrale (assembly GCA_037043255.1). Lineage (NCBI taxonomy): Eukaryota > Metazoa > Arthropoda > Insecta > Hymenoptera > Ichneumonidae > Diadegma > Diadegma fenestrale. The sequence continues at coordinate 3,386,381 of CM073314.1, forward strand.
ATTGCGTCGCAAGGTATATTTCTTCATGGTTTTCGATGTCTAAGTATATTTCCCAATGGTTTTCGATGCCCAGGTCCACGGCTCCATGATTTTTGATGTCTAGGTATATTTCTCCATGGTTTTGGATGACTAGGTCCATGGCTCCATGGTTTTCGATGCCCAGGTATATTTCTTCATGGTTTTCGATTTCTAGGTACACAGCTCCATGGTTTTCGGTGTTCTAGGTCCACGGCTCCATGGTTTTTGATGCCTAGGTCCACGGCTCCATCATTTTTCGATGTCTAGGTATAGTTCTCCATGGTTTTCGATATGTAGTTCGACGGCTCCATGGTTTTTGATGTCTAGGTATAGTTCTCCATGGTTTTCGATGTGTAGTTCGACGGCTCCATGGTTTTTGATTCCCAGGTATATTTCTTCATGGTTTTCGATGTCTAGGTCCACAGGTTCCCATGGTTTTCGGTGTCTAGGTCCACGGCTCCATGGTTTTTGGAGTCTAGGTCCACGGCTCCATGGTTATTGATGTCTAGGTATATTTTGGCATGGTTTTTGATGTCTAGGTATATTTCCCGATGGTTTTCGATGCCTAGGTCCACAGCTCCATGATTTTTAATGTCTAGGTATATTTCTCCATGGTTTTGGATGAGCTAGGCCCATGGCTCTATAGTTTTCGATGCCCAGGTATATTTCTTCATGGTTTTCGATGTCTAGGTATATTTCTTCATGGTTTCCGATGCCCAGATATATTTCTTCATGGTTTTCGATGTCTAGGTTGTGACGTTGTCACTTTTGCTGCCGAGCTGTCGAGCCGCAGCGAGAGCTACCGGATCCCAGTCTGGGACCGGCCTTTTCTTTTTTATCTGATTTCAGCCCCCCCCAGGATCGAGGAGGACCGAACGAGCCGAAGCAGAACTTGGAGAAAACACCACGAACTTCCCTGAACATTCCCGCGAGCGCGAGCGAGGCTGACCCACCCCGACCGAGCGAACGGCTGATTCGCCCTAAAACTCGCGCACTTGACCCACTTTTACGAATTTCTTCCCTCCCTCCCCCGCGTGTCCATTTTCGTGTTCTCCCCTTAGCCCCACTCGACTTTAGCCCGCACACACTCGTTTTTCGCGACAAGCGTCGAGTCGCGGAAACCGTGTCACCCATCGTCCCTCCGACAAGGCTTGTCCGTCGAGTCAGAAGGAGGAAGACTCTGAACGGTTTCCGCGGCGTCCAGGCGCGTTTTTCGACAATACGACCGCGACTCTACTGCCACGGCTGCTTTTGACAGCCGTGGGCGCCGCCATCTTGCTCGAGCCTCGGTCTCAGCGAGGCAGGCAGCGTGGCGCCAGCGCCCCGGTCGCGAGACCGACGTAGGCGCCAGCCTGTGTGCGATCTCGCGAGGCCGACGCTCGATAAGCGGATCAATAGATTGGTCGGCTCTAAAGCCGCGTTTCGATTGGCTATCGGAACGTTCGGCGAAGCTTCGCGAGCGTCCCGAGGGGCTGGAGGTGACGCTCGAGCTCTCTCTCTTCCGCTTCGGACTCGACACGCGTAACATCGCTGTCCAGTTTTTTTTGTGTCTCTACTTGAGATTTTGTGTGCAAATTATCAAGAGTTAAATTATTACGACGACCCCGGCTTCCCGAAGGACCACTCTCTGAGCATTTTCTGGATTACTTCGGCATCCGTATTCTCGTGTTTTCTCTCAAAACCGAGACAGCAAGTATGAAGTCCTTCGATTTTTGCCCGGGCGTGCGACGCCATTTTTCCCCTTGTCGTTGACTTCTTCTCCCAAACACCCAAATTTTCCGTCATTTTCGTTCGCTTTCTCGAACTTTTCGTTCGAGAAAGAGATTATTTCGTCGGTCAGTCGACGCGACGAGTGTTGTGCCATCGAGTTTGCCCCCGTGTTAATCACCCGTGAAATCGTTTTTGCCCCCTTTTTGCCCGTCATTCCCTCCCGTGATTTTTCGAGTCAGTGTTTCGCGTTTTCGAGCCCCGTCGCGATATTTTCTTGCCTATTTTTCGACTCCCATCGTCGATCGCCCACCTCGTGTCCCCTTTTTCGTCATTTGTAGCCCCGTTTTCGTGTTTTTCGCGTGTGACGCGAGTGAGATTTCGCTCCGATTCATTCAATCGGGTTCCGCCGACGCGGCCCGGTTCGAGCGTCCGCGTGGTTCGTTCGATCGCGTGGCTCGCTCGCGCGTCGTTCCCCTTTTTGTCACTGGTATTGTAAGACGCCTGAGTTTCAGGGACCCTCTGTCCTTGCGTTTAAGTTTTTCTTGATTCTCCCTGAGCCAGTCCAATTTATTTTCATTAATACAACTCATTTATTATTGTTTTCGTTCAATTTTTGGCCATTTTTTTTGTAACGGTTGCTGGACCGATTTAACCAGCTGGCGCCCCTTATTTTTCTCATATAAATTCCCTTATTTTCATTGTATAAACTCGCTAAATAAATCCGAAACTTGTTTTTATCATTTTAATTCATTTTTCGCAGCGTTTATTTATTTTTCCCCCACAATTTCTCTTGCGCTTGTGTCGAACCCGTCACAAATTTTTGGCGCCCAACGTGGGGCCTGAAAAACATATTAATTATTAACTTTTCCCCTTTTTCTCATAATACCTTTCAATAACAAACAAAAAAAGTTCCAATTAATTAATTTCAGCCATTTCGAACCATTTTTTGACTTTTTTTGACCTGATTTTTCGTGTCTCGAATCTCGCCCGAGTGAATCGGTGCGAGAAAATTCTTTTTCGTTGTCCCATTGTTTTAGCGTGCAAAATAGTGCTCACCAGTGACCCCCCTCCCCTTTCACGCGTTCGACGATTGCACAACGCTTCGGCGCGAGACTGCCGAACGTTAATTCTCTTGTTTTGACGACCTTGAGATTTCCTATCCCATTTTCCTTGTGTTTTTCGATATTTTTCTGACTTGTGGAATATTTATGTGATAATTAAGAGTAATTCTGTTCGATTTTTGAGTTTTTTTTGTGTGTTTGTCGAGTTTTGCGTGATTACGCCACTCGACGTGAATATCGCCCTTCCCCCCCCTCTCAGCAATAACCCTCCGTGCCCAAAATTCGTCGTAAAAATTCCCCGAAAAATATCCTCGCCCTCCCAACGTGATTAAAAATAATTTTCGTCAATTCCGTGACGATTAAAAATTCCCTTTTGTCATTTATTCCCGTTTTGTCACTAATTTTTCGTTTTTCTTTGAAATTTCGGGTTTTCAACCGATAATTAAATGACCCTTTGTTCTTTTCATCCCCTAGCATAATTTTGGTCAAGTTTTCGGGCCAAATAAATTACGTTCCGTTTTCTAAATTTTTATTTCGTTCCCTTTTCTCATTTTTACTATTTTTAATTCCCTTTTTTGAGATAAATTCACTCCCCCTCGTCATAATTGCGCTTCGTGGAGTGCAATCGAATCCCCTTTTGATCAAAAATTTTCCAATAAATTCTATTTAATTTATTTTCGTATTTTTCTGTATTTTTCCCCCTTTTTCGCGATGGATCTCCCGGTTAGCGTTTCAGTTTCAACCGTAACGGTGACCACCCCTATTTGTGCGGCCCCTACGACCACAACGGCGACGAGTAGTGGCTTGGGTCACACTCAGTATCGACCGGCACCCACTGGCCCCTCAATAACGGCCCTAACTAATGAAATAGAGGGCCTGACGGATTTTTCCGAGATACTTTTCCGTGGCGATCGAGCAGGCATGCCAGCCTGGAGGGATCGATCGAACAAGTCAAGGATCGGCTCTTGAGACACGAGATCCGAGCTCGTTACCCCTACATTCCCATCCATTGGCGTGAGCATCGCGACAATCGAGTCGGTCTTCCGTACACGCTGATACATGCGTTGGAAGTCCCGGATGTCGCCGAAGTTTTGTGGCCTCCGCCAACGCCAGCACCCCAACCCTGCCTATTCGGTCTTCAAGTTCTCCCCCTACCTCCGGTTCCCTCGCCCCGAAGTCGACCATCCCAGGCAACCAACCCATTCAGAGCCCCCCCCAGAAGCCAACCCGTCCCTTGAACCGGACTTTAGTTTAGAAGAAACGCCCGAAAATTTGCCCGAACCCTTAATCCCTCTTCCCGGACGAACCCCTGGTCCCAACCGTGACATTTGCCCTTCCCCCTTCCCCTGAAATGACCAGACGATCTCTCCCTCCTCTTCCCCTGTCCCACCGACCTCGCTTATTGATTCCTGATGTCCCGGAACCCCATTTTGACGACCCAACAGACTTTACGAGAACGTACACAGTTCCAACGACCCGACCCCAACACAACAGCACCCGTCTGCCCCCAGTCCTTCCACCAGCACCCAGGACGGAGTTTACCATCTGCCCTCCCCACAACAAGCCACAACACCACCCGAACAGAGCTTTCTTCCACGCGGTTGGGCCGAGACAATCACTCCGCCAACCACTGGAAGAAATATAGGCCCAAAATTTGCCGGAAAACGCGAAGAAGACGCGGAGGAGTTCCTTCAAGAACTCCATGAGTACGGTGCTGGGTCAAGATTTGTCTGAGGACGAATTATTGCGCCGCGTTGCCCGAGGCGTTCACAGGCGCTGCGCGTCTGTGGCATCGCGTTGAGAAAAGTAACTGGCATGATTACGAAGGTTTCGTATTTCCATTTCAGAGAGCAAATTTGGCCACGGTGATTTGCAGGATCGTCTGAGCGCACGAGGTGGAACTTCGTACCCAGGGGCCTGGCGAACCCGTCGCCGAATATTTACGTCAAGTTAAAGGCCCTTTTCGACCAGTTTTTCAACCCTCCCCTTTCCCTCGAGACCCAATTGGATATTTGCTATCGCAATTTGCACCCCGATTTTCTGCCGCCCACATCAGACGAGACGAGGTACAAAGTTACCTCGACCTCAAGCGTATGTGTCGGCGTAGAGAAGAGCTCGTTGAACGAGCTAAGGCATATCGCCCACCCCCGAGTGCACGCCAATCGTCCTTCCCTTCAAGTGCCGTTACAAGCCGGCCGAAAAAGCCACACCAGGCAAAGTGGCGGCGTTACAGGCTTCCGAAAGACGCCCAGACGGCCCTGAAAACTCCGAATCCTCCCCAACCAAAACCCAGTCCGACACAAATCCTCAACCTCAACCCATTCGGACCCAAAAACCCAGCTACGCGTCAGTGAGCAGGAGCGGAGAAATCTCCTCGCTCGCAACCCCTCCCGAAAATTCCCCCTTTTTGTGTGGAGGAGTAGCTCCGAAAACCTTGCCCCCAACAGACTTCCTCAGCCCCCTTGCTACAATTGTCGCCTCCCTGGCCATTTCTGGCGGGAATGCGTCAAACCGATCGGAAGGTTTTGTAGAATCTTGCGGCTATCCGGACGTGGATAGTCAGGACTTGTCCGCGCTGTTCGAGAGGACAGGCGGGAAACGGCCAGCCGGGGGGACAGTAAAGTCACTCGCCCCCCCAGGAGCCAACACCCCAGTGGCCCAAAACCCATTCTCCGTTAGAAAAACCCTCCCAAACTCCTTTTTTGCCAAACAAACCCGTTTCCAGAATCCCTTTGAGTCAAGAAATTCCGACCGAAAATTCCCAGAACCCTTGAAAATTCCCAGTTTGCCTAAAAATCCAGTAGAATCTTCCCCTTGTAAGAACGACCCTGAACCCCTTGAGGTGTTCGTGTCGAGATGCCCGAACCCAGTGAAGACCCCAATTCGTCAAGCCAACTCATATTCACCCCAAAATCTCCCGAATCAACTCGGCCCGGTGCGCCGAGTCATCAGCCTCCCTTTTTATCAAGACGACCTTGGAAACTCAATTGAAATTAAGTTTTCCTGATTTCGAAACCCTCGACCGATTCCTAAGAAAACAAAACCCCAACTCCCTTTTAAAATTCCCATTCCATCGCCCGAACCCCTTAAAAATCCCAGTTCGACAAACCAACCCCCAAAAATTCCCTTCAAAACCCCTCCACAAGACGAGAAACTCCCAAGCAACCCTGATTCCGCACCCAGAACCACCAGCTTCCCTTTGTAGAGACAACTTCGGCAACGCGCTGAAATTAAGCCGTCCCAATTTTGATACCCCTCGACATATTCCTCGGTAAGGAATCCGAGAAACCCGTACCCAACGGCGAGCCGCAGCCCGGATGTTCAAAAGATCCGAGCCACTCGCCACCCAACTCTCCCGAACTTCCGTCTTCCAGTATGAATCAGCCCTTTCCACCCCAATTTACCCAGAAAAACGCCCTCAGAGCCCTGTTCAGCTTCAGGAGGAAATCGCCCCCGTCGGATTTTGCTACGCTAGGAGACATGCTTGCCGCTCTCCAGCGTCGTAGACGTCGATAACCGACATTTTCTTTGGTTAAAGATCGAGGATCGACTGTGTCGTGCCTTGGTCGATGGAGGTTCGTGTCGAACATACCTCGACAAGGATCTGGCCGGCATCCTTGGATCTCATTTGTTCTCCATCCCCCGACGGTATTTTCAGTGCCTGGAAATAATGTACTTTCCAGTTTTTGGTGAATTGTATCTCACGTACGAGAATAGGTGGACAGAACAGCACACCTTCGTACTCAATTGGCTTCGTTAGGATACGATTGTATCCTCGGGATAGATTTCCTTTCGCGCACTCGACTTACGTGTCGAGATTATGGTAGCGATACGTGGCGAGTGGGAAACGGTCCAGTTCGTTCGTTCAGCCCCGAAGACATTGAAGCCCACCCAATTAGAGCCTATCCCCCGTGCGCCAGTCTGGCGATTGCAAGAGCCTTGGCTGCTCAGAAAGTAACCGCCCTTTTTAGATGAGTTAATCCCTCCCAAAACGTCACCCATCCTCGAGTGTTACCCATTTAGCAGAACACAGTATCGATGTTCAAGGTCACCCCCCAATTCGACAAAAGGCCCGAACAATTTCTCCCGTACCTCCTGAAAGTCGCTCAGAAAGAGGTCGATCAGATGTTTGAGGAAGGAGTTATTGAGAAAGCCGATAGTCCATGGCTCAGTAACCCCGTGATCGTCACGAAGTCCAACGGAAAATACAGGTTTTGTATCGACTTTCGAGACGTCTGAAGACGAAAGTGACCCGGAAAGACGCGTACCCCCTCCCAAAACACTGGACAGAATCCTTGACGGACTGCGACGAGCCCGTTACATTTCCAAACTTGACCGTTGAGCCAGGCCTATTTTTCAGATTCCCGTGGAGCCCGCCAGCAGGCCAATAACTGCCTTTTCAGTCCCAGGACGCGGACTGTTTCCAATTCAAACGGATGCCCTTTGGACTGACGAACGCCCCTGCGACTTTTCAAAGACTAATGGACAGACTAATTGACCCTGCATGGGAGCCCCATGTTTTTGCTTATTTGGATGACGTCATTATTGCAACGGAGACAAGAGGACGAACACTTTGACTTTCTCCGACGAGTATTGACGGCTTTTAGGGACGCCAAGATGGAGATCAACCGCGAAAAGAGTGAGTTCTTTTGCGCGGAAGTGGCTTATCTTGGATACGTCATTGGACCCGAAGGACTTAAAGTTCGACCCTGAACAAAATCAGCCCACCATTCTGAATTACCCTCCGCCCACCAATATCAAGCAAGTCCGACGATTCCTCGGAATGGTCGCAGGGATGGTACTGCCCGATTTTTGCCCCGACATTTCCCGTGATAAAGCCCCCCCTTACCCGTTTGACCATGAAAGACGTTCCCCTGGACATGGGGACACGAAGAACAAAAAGCCTTTAGGAGACCCTCCGTAATGCCCTGACCCGTACCCCCATTTTGATTCGCCCCAATTTTGACAAGCCCTTCACTATTCAGACGGACGCAAGCGACGTGGCTATCGGCGCAGTCTTAACCCAGGAGGTGGACGGTGTCGAGCACCCCGATCGTCTTCGCGAGCCGCCTTTTGTCCTCCCAAGAGCGCAAGTACACGGTCACCGAGCGTGAGTGTCTTGCCGTTCTCTGGGCAGTTAAGAAATTGAGACCTTACATCGAGGGCACGCACTTCACCGTGATCACAGATCACAGTAGCCTTACGTGGCTACGAAGTATTCGAGATCCAGCAGGGCGACTCGCCCGATGGGGCGCTCGCCATGCAAGCCCTGGACATGACGATTGTCCACCGTAAAGGAGCCCTCAATGTAGTCCCTGATGCCCTCTCCCGTATGTACGAGTCGACCGACGCAGCCCCTTGTGTGCTTTAGGGAATTGCGGTCGAGCTCATGGTATGAAGAACAAAAAGAATAGTATTCGTGAGTTCCCTTGGAAATACCCCAATTGGAAAATCGTGGAAAATGAAGATCTACTACCACCGTCCTCACCCCGTAATTGACCCAGCCCTTTCCGATT